>CM065591.1:403934778-404557001 GCA_033119425.1 Bufotes viridis | reverse complement strand
CAGCTGTGAACAGCTAACAATTGAAATATACACAGCACGTCTCAGTTCCAGTATATCTCTGTCTAAATGAATGCTATTAGTGTAAATGCATCTGTAGAGACTAATCAATAGCCACAGTCTTTATCATCCATCATGGATACAATCCTGTAATAAGATGTCGCTAATTAGTCCTAAATTCTTAAAGACTACGTTCAGTGTAATTAGAAATTTTAAAAGCACCTCAACAAACCTACTATTCCCTTCTGAAGATGGCAAAAACCAAACACGGAGTGATCAATACTTCACTGTAGATGTATTATGTAATCACAGCTCTACATTGCTATAGTAGTAGTGGTATGCCATCAAGGTCAGAAGTTCCAGCCTATAGTGAAACATGTTCCTCACAGATGGTCATGGTAATATGTTTAAATACATTGACCCACATTTACCAGTGGGACTGCACCTAGAATTTGGCATAATGTGTGCCAAAATTTGTTGCATTTCCAGCGCATAATACTGCATCAAGTTTTACATCTGTTTATGAAGCCAAGTGAGCCAGAACTATAGTCTACTGTACACCGTTCGATGAAAGTTTGCATAAGGGAGTGTGACCTAAAGGGCATCTGTCAGCAGATTTGTACCCAGGAAATTGGCGGACCTGTTACATGTGCTCTTGGCATCTGTGTTGGTCCCATGTCCATGGTCCGCATTTCTGAGAAACTTTAATATATGCAAATGAGCCTCTAAAAGCAACGTGGGCGTTACAATTACACCTAGAAGCTCTGCTCTCTCTCTAACTGCCGCGCCCTCTCCACCTGGATAGATAGTCAGGTGTGATGACGTTTACACTGCCTGGCCCTGTCAAAGTGGAGAGGGTGCGGCAGTTGCAGAGAGAACAGAGTCTCTAGGAGTAATGGCAACGCCCCTGTTGCTCCTAGAGGCTTATTTGCATATATTAAAACATCATTCCAATATAAATGGGTCAAATCATCCATTCCGTACCTTGGTATTAAACTGTCCGCCTCCCCTTCAGAAATTTTTGACGCAAATTACATTATCATTATTCCATGATATCAAGAATAATTTAGAAAATCTAAAAGCTCATGGAATTTCATGGTTAGGCAGAATGGCATTAATAAAAATGCATATCTTACCCAAAATTTTATATTTCTGTAGGAACCTTCCTATCAGCATTCCTATTGCATATCTTAAAAATCTACAAGAAATTCTCCTCAGCTTTATATGCGGGAATAAGAGACACAGGGTTAATTCCAACATTTTGTTCTCGGCCCTTTAATTATTCAGTACTACAGAGCCACAATCTTACACCAAGCACAATACTTATGGCATGTAGACTCCACAAGAGCATGGACCCGAATTGAAACTAGTACTATAGGAAATAATTTATTAAAGGACATATTAATAGCTAAATATTTATTTAATTCCGATCCAATAAAGATTCCTTCAACCATAAGGGCCATTGTGACAGTCTGGGAGACCACCTCCAAGAAAACTTTCTTTATTTTCGGCCAACCTCTCTCAAGCCCCCATCTCGGTCATGGAAGTATGTATTCCAGACTTAAATCTAGATGCTTGGAAAAGAAAAGGGATAGGATACATTGGTGATTTATACTCCGATGGCTGCCTTAGACCGTTCTCTTATTTGCAAGAAATGTTTAATATCTCTCTGAGGGAATTTTACAAATTCCTTCAAATCAGAAACGCTTTATCAAAGGTAACCCCCACCACCCCAAATGGGGAGACTGAAGCTGGATCTCTGTCCTTCTTCTTCTCTAAATGGTTACAATCAACTTCTCCTAATGTTAAAGGTATCTCAGTGGTTTATACAATTCTCATTTCTATCATAAATGACCCATTGAAGAAAATGAAAACCCAGTGGTCATCTGATCTATCGGCAAATATTTCAGATGATCAATAGATGCAAGCTTTTGAGCTAATTCCATGTACCGTATTTTTCGCCCCATAAAACGCACTTTTCCCCCAAAAAAATGGGGGGGAAATGCCCCTGCGTCGTATGGGGCGAATGCTGACATTTTTACATTTCAGGCTGCGATGCTCCAGCATCACAGGCTGCAATGTATGAGCGTGTAGAGACTAGGAGGAGGAGCTGGGGGCCGGCAATTGCGGCGGGGCCAATGCAGTCACTGTACTCCGGCCCCACCGCTCACAGTGCTGCACTATACAAATATAAAATCTCTCCTCATTCAATTAAACATGATTAAACATGCCCCCTCACTTCCAATATTATCTTACACCCTAACAGCTTGTGTAGAATGCGGGCAGGCAGGCCGGGTGGGTAGCAGCGTGACTCCCTGATGTCACGTGCCTGCGCCGCCTACTTTATGAATGAAGCAGGCCGGGCACGCATTCTACACAAGCTGTTAGGGTGTAAGGTAATATTGGAAGTGAGGGGGTATGTCCGTTCAGAATGCATCAGGATGTCTTCCGTTCAGTATGTGAATGTTTTTTGGATGTTGACAAAACCGCAGCATGCTGCGGATTTGTCTCCGTCCACAAATCCGGAAGACATGTGGTAACGCCGGATCTGGAATTAATGCCCATTGAAGTGCATTAATCCGGATCCGATATTAAGCTAAACGTCGTTTCGGCGCATCGTCGGCACAGTACCTTGCAGTTAAAAAAGTCATTCAATTTTTATACTTTAATATAATTGCAGTTGCCTGCCAGTGTGTGTCAGGCCCACAGACTGTATTGTGCCCACTGCCCACCACTCATATAGGGTATCACAGTACTTTGCATGGCGCACGCGCAGTGACCTAATATTCAAACGAAGTGGACCGAGCATGGGTCTTTTTCCATCTCCCGGTTCCGAAAATCTATTCACTACACCGGCCCTGGCCCTGATAAGGAAAAAAACTGAGATTAAACTGATAGGAATAGTACTTAGTTAAGTTGCATTGGTGGCAAATTCCATTGGAAGTGCCCAAAATTTGAAGGAAGCGGACAGAGCAAGTTTTTTTCTCTATCTCCCCATGCAAGGATTCAATTCAATACACGTCCCCTGATATAAGTAAGAGGACCGACCAATCATCTTTTTCCATCTCCCTGTTCCTAAAATCTATTCGATGCACCTCCCCTGACAGAGGACGTAACAGGGATTAAACTGATAGGAATAGTACTACTTAACACACCACTCATATAGGGTGGCACAGTACATTGCACGGCGCACGCGCAGTGCCCCAAATTGGAAGTAAGAGGACCGACCAACCATCTTTTTCCATTTCCTGGTTCCTAAAATCTATTCCATACACCAGCCCCTGATAGGGGACAAAACAGAGATTAAACTGGTAAGAACAGATTTTTTTAATTTAAAAAAAAAGAGGACTGCCTCTCCGGAGCTGGGTATTTTTTGGCCGTGTTACTGAACGCTCATGCACAATGGCTGTAGGCTCATGCGTCCTTTTGCGGAGGTAACAAACCTGATCAGTCAAACCCAAGGCAACATCATCGACCTCATCCTATATGCGTTTTTTCTGGAGCGTGTCCTGCGAAGAGTGCTGGATCAGGCCGTAGATGAGCATGAAGAGGAAGAGTTGTGGTCACCATCACCACCAGAAGCAGCCTTGTCGTTATCGATTGCTGGAGCTGCGGCAACGTAGAGAGAGGAGTCTGAAGAAGAGGAGTCAGAGGAGAAAGGTAGCTTTGAGGAGGTGGAAGACCAACCACAGCAGGTGTCCCAGGGGGCTTGTTGTCACCTTTCATGGACCCTTGTTGTATGTGGCTGGGTGGACAAAGAGACCTTCAATGACGTCAGTGAGGACAAGGAACGGGACATGGCTAGCTTGGTATCCAACCTTGTGCAAATGGAGAGTTTGCGGTTGTGCAAATGGGGAGTTTGCGGTTGTTTGCGGTGCGTTAAACGGGGAGTTTGGTCTGTCAGAGTTTGGTCTGTCAATGTGAAGTGGGTGTAACCTTTACACTACCTGATCGATACAACATCATACCTGATCGTATACACCCATTGGATGTTTTAAAGCACGTTATTCCAAACTATTTAGGAATGTTAGGTGATTTATGCCCTTTATGGATTAAAACCTGACTGTGCGTAAACTACGTAATTTTCCATGGGAGTTTTGCCATGGATGCCCCTCCGGCATGCCACAGTCCAGGTGTTAGTCCCCTTGAAACATTTAATCCATCACTATTGTGGCCAGAAAGAGTCCCTGTGGGTTTTAAAATTCGCCTGCCTATTGAAGTCTATGGCGGTTCGCCCGGTTCGTCCGTTAGCAAACATTTGTGGAAGTTCGCGTTCGCGAACAGAAAATTTTATGTTTGCGACATCTCTAGTGTGGACCCCTCCTTCTTCTTCTTGATTGGCAAGGCCAGGTCACCACAGTTGTCTCACCCGGCCCTGTCAATCAAGGAGAGGGAGGGGCTGGCAGAGGAAACAGGAGGGCAAGGGTGCACAGAATGTCTTGAGCCTGCCCTTGGTGCACTTGGTGAACTGCTCATTTGAATATGGATTAAAATACCTTTTTCTCCAGAATTAAGCAATTGATCGATAAGTGAAAGGTATCATAACATTTAGCTGAGCTAGCCCTACAAGGCATTGTGCCTGGTTTACCAGTGAATTTTCCGATTATATATTCCCTTTTAAGAGAACCAGTCCACACAAAATGCAATGCAATCTGTAGGCAGTATGTTATAGAGCAGGAGGAGCTGAGCAGATTGATATATAGGGCAAGATTTATCATTACACTTACATCTTACTCCACTTTTACATCTGCCCAAAGTCACTTTTGGCTCAGTCAGATTTATTAATGGTCCTTTAATACTGTGATAAATGTGTATTGACGGTAGCAGTTTATCCTTCAGTAAGCGGCTTTACAAAAGTCGCACGTCTTTACAAAAAAGTCGCATGTTCTATTAAAAAGTCGCATAAGATAAGCATGGTCCCCCTGGAGTGAAATTGCGCATTTTTTGCGACTTTTTTGCGACTTTTTTGCGACTTTTTAAATGGTTGCAATAGTAAATCTGTCTAGAGATTCATTTACATAAGACAACACGCCCACTTTCACAAAACTGGAGAGCTTAGTGCAGAGCTTGAAAAAGTCGCAAAAAAATGCGCAATTTTACCGATTGCGCATTTTTTGCGACTTTTTCACTCCATTAAAGTGACTTTAGCTAATGATAAATCTGGCCCATTGTTTTTTGCAGAAAAAGATTCAATAAAATTTGTAAGGTATTTATATTTTCTCAACTTGTGAACACCCCTGTGTACAACTATCAGCAACTATCAGTGACTAACAGCTATTTCTGTATACAAACTTACATGGAGAATACTATCAATCACTGATAACACCAAAAAAAAAAAACCCTCTGCACTACACAACTATCATGTAATTTATCCTGCACAGTGAAAGCTGTAAAAACAAAACAAAAACATGCCAGAATTTCAGAACTAATGTTTTTTGCTTACTTGCCACCAAAAAACTCAATAAAAATCAATAAAAATTTGTTATGTACCTAAAATCATACAAATTAAAAGGACAAATTGTCGCAAAAAAGTCAAGCCCTTACACAACTCCGTAAAGAGAAAAATAAAAAGGTTATGGGTCTTGGGATGCAGCAATGGAAAAGTAGTAAAACTTAAAAAAAAACTATAGGTATTTGGTATTGCAATAATCGTTCTCTCAAAGTTATCATGAATGCCACAAAATTTCTAACATAAAAATTCAGTGGCAGCATTGCAGTTTTTTTTCCCATACCCCCTACCCCAGAAAGAGTTAATAAAAGAGTTAATTAATTAGTAAGCTATGTGCAGCGGCGTAACTTCCATAGACGGAGACCACGCGAATGCTATGTGGCCCAGGGTAAGAGGGGGCCCAGTCTTAGTTGGGATCATCTCCTCTTCTACTGGAAGTGAAAACTTGGTTAGGACTCTACCTTCTAAAGGAACAACTTTTAGCAAATGAGACAGTGGAAAAATGGCCCAAGGGTCATTGAAAAGGAATTAGGCAGAAACCCTTCTGTCCTGTGTGGGAGGCCTGGTTTGACCCTTGCTATGGGGCCCTCTCTTCTTTATGTACGCCACTGCTTATGTGTACTTCAAAATGGTGCCCTTAAAAATTTGCCCTCATACGGCTGCAATCCCGGAAAGATTAGCTTTTGGAAGGCGACAATCAAAAGATGAAAAAAATGGATTGGTCATTAAGCTCTAAAATGCATACAGGGAGAAGGGATTAAACTAAAATGTACTTAATAGTTTCCTTGTTTCGATGTTAGATGTATTAAGTACAAGGCATAGTTACTGGGGATGCAGAGGGCGTCATCACACCCAGGGCCCTATAGGTAACTGCCCTATATGAAGAGACCAGTACTATAAATTACACATGACAGATTGGGGCCCTGTTACAGATATTGCATCATGGCCCAGGAGTTTCAAGTTTCAAGTGTCATTTAATTTCTTTTAAGATTTTGCAGATGAACAATGCGTATGCTGTTCTTGGTATCTTAAAAAGCAGATATTTATTTCAAAGAATAACTATTTGATTTTTACTTTTGTTTGTAGAAATCAGTTTAGCTTAAAGTGGTTGTTTACCTTCTGGGGATCTTTTGGCAGACTCCCCGTCTCCTCCTTTATGGCTGGAATTGAGGAGAAAAGCATACTTACTTGCTCTCCACCACTGGGTCTCAACTGTTTTGCTTACCCGCTGCTGCCCAGCTGTCAGCATCTGGTTCTTATCATCTGTATTCAGGCTCATAATCCATGGCAAGTAGAGCAGAGAGGAGGATGAGGTATATTTTTACCGCAGTGTTGTAAAGTAACTTGTCCTCATGTGTGATCAGGACAGGTTTTGTGTGAACTAATGGGACAGCGGCCATTTTGTTTCCCCTGATGATTGCTCCCGAGACAAAACAAGCCATTATAAATAATGAAAGGTATTTGAGAATATATTTATAATAAAGTAATATTCAAGTATTTTCATTTTCGTCATTCCCGTAGAACCCCTTTAAAAAGTCGTTAGCTGTGTGTTTGTAACTTTTTAAATGCGACTTTTTGAAAAAGAAGTTGAAAGTACCTCTTTTTATGCCATCCTTTCCAAAAGGGCATGGCAAAGGGCGGGAAAGGGGCATAGCAAACAGCCAAGACAAATTAATCTAATTCACGGACTGCCAGAGGATGCGCCTAATTTATGACCAGGCCTGCTCCTCATCATAAATGTGGTGCATCCTCCGACAGTGCAGGGCATATAAAGACCGGTGCAGAAAGCGCCTGCCTTGATAAATCTCCCCCTATGTTCGCTTCCGTGCTTCTTACCGGCATCCTCTGCGGCCAATGAGGATGTCTGTAATTGGTTTCAATATGCTGGGTCTCTCTGAAGAGACTCAGGGTATTGAAGCTGCAGTTGTTATTTTGGCTAGCAGGTGGCAGGCCAACATAAGAAATGAGCAATTCTGTTCAAATCATGGGTCTAAAAGTAAAAAATATAAAAGTTGAAATCACCCTCTATCTGGAGAATAAAAAAAAATGCATAAATAACAAAATATATAAGAATCATCACCGCTTCCGAAAACCCCTGTACTATTAAAATATAAAAATATTTTTCAAATACAGCAAATGGTGTAACGGAAAAAGGGTAAAAATAGCCAATTTGCCATTTTTTTTATCGCTTCTCTTACTCAAAAAATGAAATAAAATGAGATCAAAAAGACACACACATTCCAAAATGGTATCACTAAAAAATACAGATTGTCCCACAAAAAATGAGCCCCCCCAAAGCTCAGTAGATATAACTATATAAAAGTTTCTAGGGGTCAGAATATGGCAATGTAAACATTTTTTTTACACTATTTAGAGATAAAAAAAACTATACATTTGTGGTATCGTGAAGGACACAGGTCAGTTTTTCCGCAAAGGGAACGTCGTGGGAACAAAACCCATAAAACGGTGGAGAAATTGCATTTTTTACATTTCCACCCCATTTGGAATTTTTTTTCCCACTACATTGTATGCCAAAATGAATGGCGGCATTATAAAGTACAACTTGTCCCACAAACGATAAGCCCTTATACAGCTATGTGAGTCGAAAAATAAAAAAGTTATGGCTCAAGGAAGTTAGGAAAGAAAAATGAAAAGGTAAAAAACGAAAAGGAAAAAAAATACTCTGGTATCCTAAGGGTTAATGATTATATTATATTTTTTTTATCTTTAGTTTATTTGTAAACTGGGAAATGTGGGTGATATGAATTTTTTATTATTTTTACTTTTTTTATATTTTTAAAAGTTTTTTACTTTTCATTTTACATGTGATTGATAGACTTCTTATACCATAGACTGCAATAGTTTACAAAAATAAATAAAATAAAATCACTGCATTCCTATTAAGCCCTGCCATAGGACTTGATAGGAACTTTACCCTGACAAGCCTTGGAGCCTCCAAAATGCCACAGACTGCCATAACAACCAAATGACTCCTGTGATCTCACTGACGCAGGCCATTTAATTACTGGGAGTTCCTTGGTTAATAACCACACAGATGCTGTGGTTACAATTGACCACAGCATTTAGGGATTAATAGTTTTTGAAAAACAGGCACCCACGGACTATGGCTCCTGCTCAGCTCCTAAGTGGACAACATCTTTAAAAACCCGATTTCTGCCATACATGTATGATGGATGTCGGGAAGGGGTTAATTATAACATTTATACTTTTTTGGATTATATTGGAATTTACATCCAAATGTCAGCAGTAACATTTCTTTGTCTTGAGATCATTGGTGACTGTCGGGCTCCTTCCTGATGCCCAATCTGTCTTATGTTTACTAAGTGACCTGGAACCAGTTTTCAGTTGACTCAAGGCTTCTACAATTGCTGAGAATGATTCTTTTCCCTGGCAGATGGCGTATCATCTATTACTGTACAGCACATTGCATCTAATTTTGTACATTTATTGCCTTTGATGACTTAGGGCCAGATTTATCAGATGTGGTATATTTCTTTGACAAATTTCGTATATGTTTGCATATCATCATACAGTAAATATGTGTGGAATGGCAGTTTCCCAAAGTGACATGAATCTTAAAGGGAAAGCTAAGAGTCGGAATTCTGAAACAGACCACTTTCTGAACTTTTAGTGCATTATGTGAATAGCAATAGAATGGTATATTAAAGGGATTCTTTTTTTTAATATTGATGACCTATTCTTGGGATAGGTCATCAATATCAGATCGGCGGGGGTCCGACACTTATCAGCTGTTTGAAAAGAAGGCTGCACTTGTATGAGCGCTGCCTTCCCTTCATTGTTTACTTGCTCGCCATCGACTTAGCAGTGGTAAATATATGTAATTACACTTAAAGCAGTCCCATTCACTTCAAAGGATCGGCTCCTTCCTATTCAAGGGTATACTACAGAGCGGTCCCATTGATGTAACTGGGGTGGCTTAGGTGTAATTACATTGCTCAGTGGCTGAAGATGCCTGCTCAGCCAATCACTCGCTGCAGCTGTAACCTGCCTCCTGGACATCTCCAGCCATTTCCTGTCTGTCAGATCAGGAGCAGGAAGTGGAGAGCAGCCAAGACCAGAGCAGTGTCGGAATGGGCGTGACAAAAGTCATGGTAATGCTTTTTTTTTGTATTATTTACACCCCTCTCCCTGTCCTTTACAAATAAGCACAAAAATAGGGATCCTAAAATAATGACTTTATTAGACATGCTTTCTATCATTGTCAATAGAGATGAGTGAAGTTTTGGAAAATTCTATTCGGCCGATTCGCCGAAGTTTACCAAGAAATTCGATTTAATTCATCATGAATAGCTATAAATTAGGTATAGTCAGGACACTCTGCCTAATCATATTCTTCCCATTTGGTGGCCCAATCTCAGTTTAAAGGGTTGGAAGTTAACCATTTTCTGACCGCAGACAGTAAATTTATATCAACAGGGCATTTAAAAATGGTGCCCACGGCAGCTGGCACCATGACCGCCAGGTGTCTTCTGTTTTAAAGAGCAGACACCCGATACTAATTTCTGCAATGGGCTGTAATGCGAGTCGTAGACTTTTAACCACTCAGATGCTGTGGTCATCTGGGTCATCAGGGGAGCTAGACTGTTATGCAGCAGCCCCTGTCCTCCTGTTTGAAAGTACCAGAGATGGTACAAAGCACTGGGGCGGGAAACCCTTCCTCAAAGCAATAAAATTGGGGGATCCACAACAGGGATGACTATAATCCCATGTGGATCCCTCCTTAAGGTCTGGGATCCCTCCTGACAATGAATCTAATGGTATTTTGCTTTTAAAATTATTAGTGTTAAGACCAGTTGGTTGAACATGGTGGGTGGATCAAACATGGCTGCTGGATTATTGCAGCAACACTGTCCCTAGCGCATGAGCGCTTGTTACGTCTTTCGCTATGCTCAGCTCACAGGATAATGGCAGAGACCGCATGGGATGAGTGTTTTATAGGGCTGTGACATCACAGGGGATGGCTACAGGTGTATTGGATGGCTGCATGGAATTATGGGTCATATCGCATTCCTGGGCTTCTTACTTTCACTTTGTAACACGTGCAGCCGTCATGTTAGGAAAAACTGATTCATAACTCCGAAGAGCAAGGAAATTCGGATTTATGACAATTTTAATTTTTCCTAAACTTCAATCCGAATTCTGCTTCAGATGCTTCAATTCGCTCAACACTAATTGTCAACAGAGGATCAGATATAACTCTGTTTATTTGTGACAAAGTAAAGGCAGATACAGATGCTAAATTAATAGTCAGCAATAAGTAACAGATGGTTCTACAGTTGTCACCAGAAAGTGTTATATTTGCACGCTGCTATCTCGCGCGGAGATGGACTATCAGCTGGTCTCAAATTGAACTTAGTAAATTAATACTCATAATTAGTTTTTATTTGTTGGTGACATATTTTATAACTATGGGAAGCAACATTTTCACAGTGTGAAAAACTACAGAAACATTTTCTCTCCATATGCTTTTGCCTAGAGAACAGTATAGACTTCCTAGGATATGGAAGGTGCACTGGTGGAATTTCTGCCTAAGGGCTCATGCACAGGACTGTATTATGGCTCTGCGCAACCTCTGTCTTGTACAGAGCTGTAATACTGCACTCATACCCTACTGTACTTCAATGTGTCTCTGATGTGATATCGGTCCATTGATGCTGCAGTGTCCCAATGCAAGTGTTAATGTCACTGTATTCTGTGCACTGTATGTCTCACAGGTTGTAAAATGGAGAAAGCAGAAGGTTTCTAGCTACTGTAGCTAGGAAGGGCTGGCACTACCCCTTCCTCTCTAGGAGAAAGTGAGCCAGTCTAGTGTGATCTGTGGATGTGTGTGCAGCAAGAGATCAGAACTTTCCAGGGAATACATCACTCTGTGAAGCTATTGGAGCAGATTGTATAGCGGCCACATATTGGAAGGTGAAGAGCATTTGTCAGAGAAAGGTAACACATTTACATTGAGGTTATACACTTCTCTGTATAGTGGTGGGAGAAATAGGCTTCAGTTTCCCCATCATATTAAAATGACAGAAGGCCCCCTTGTTCAGAGACTGTATTCCACTGAGTATATTGCAGAGCAACTATAGCAAGGATCATCAACCTCCGACACTCCAGATGTTCTGAAACTAAAACTCCCAGAATGCTCCATTCACTTCTATGGGAGTTGTGAGAACAGCAGAGGATGTTTTCATGTTGAGAGTTCTAGTTTTACAGCATCTAGAGTGCCGAAGTTTGCTTATCCCTGAACTACAGTATCATGTAAGAGAGGTCAGTTGCACCCATTAGGCCAGGAAAAGAGAGATTCTACAGCCTGCTTGAAAGAGAGAGAGAGGGATCAGGAAAACTAGTGGTGTGGTGGCACTCCTGTCCAACACAATATGGATAGGTGCACTTCTCTAAATCCAAAAATATGCAAATACTATAGTATAGAGGGTCACTCAATACACCAAATCCACAGACCAGGGGTACATAAATTATATATTTGAGACTTTATTGACCACAGTAATCATAGTAAATAAAATTACCAAAAAAATGTAAACATTCACATAAAAAGTTCATATAGGAGATTCCATATAAAGCCACGGTTGTGATCGTCACTTAGTGAGTATTTGTGCTTATTAGTCCATTCAATTCAATCGACACTGATATTCAATATGCTTTCAAATCGGAAGGTCTGAATTCAATTTTTTTACCAGTGTGAAGCGTTAGCCACAGATAATAATATGCACGTGGTGGATTCAACGGATGTCTAGTTCATAAATTAATTAATTAATAGTCAGCAATAAGTAACAGATGGTTCTACAGTTGTCACCAGAAAGTGTTATATTTACACGCTGCTATCTCGCGCGGAGATTGACTATCAGCTGGTCTCAAATTGAACTTAGTAAATTAATACTCATAATTAGTTTTTATTTGTTGGTGACATATTTTATAACTATGGGAAGCAAAATTTTCACAGTGTGAAAAACTACAGAAACATTTTCTCTCCATATGCTCTTGCCTAGAGAACAGTATAGACTTCCTAGGATATGGAAGGTGCACTGGTGGAATTTCTGCCTAAGGGCTCATGCACAGGACTGTATTATGGCTCTGCGCAACCTCCGTCTTGTACAGAGCTGTAATACTGCACTCATACCCTACTGTACTTCAATGTGTCTCTGATACAGAGGATCGGTCTCCACATCCTCATTTGCGTTTTTGAACAACTAAAATTGGTCCCATATATCCGTTTAGAATGTATCTGTGACAAGCACTCTATGTATTTCTAGTGTTCCAATTTGAGAATATAAAGGTATAGGTACTTTACCACTCGTTCAGATGCAGCCGGCCGTCCATGTATAAGGCTCCTTTAGCGTCCTTCTAGGACCTGCCGCGGCGTCCCATGTGGTCCTATATGTCATCAACTGAGGCGTCCCACGTGATGAAGGCTACAGCTATTGGTTGGTGCGGCCGTCAAAAGAGAAATCTGGATAGAGATTAATTGAAAGTCTCCACAATCGTACGAGTGGTGTTCACAGAGTGCAATAGTCTTTCCCAAAAAGTCCGTCTTCAAACTCTCACTACTGTTATGGCCCCAGACGCGTTTCAGGACTTTTACATGTCCCTTACTCAGTGATAACAGTAGTGAGAGCATAGTGAGAGTTCTGTTAAATAGATGTCCTTAATTGACGAGATCATCCTTTGGGATTCAGGATCTTCTCAAAAAGCAGTAGTGGAATACAATAGGAAATAGTGTGGTGGGCAATCATCCATTATATAACCATAAAGTGACCATAAAATGATCTTAATAAATGAACTTAGAAAAATATATATAAAATATATAAATATATAAAACACTACAGATAATATCAATCAATATCAGAATTGAATTCTTCTTGTACCCCTGGTCTGTGGATTCGGTGTATTGAGTGACCCTCTATACTATAGTAGCCTTCAGAACTGCATATGCCGACTGTAAAGACTGTGGTTAATGCTTGTGTGAATCATCTATTGAACTGCCTCAATCGACTTGTATAAAACCAGGTCTCCTCACTGCCAGCACCAACACCTGCATTGCTGTCACATCTTTCATGGACCCTGCCTTGTGCTTAAAAAATCATGTACACCAAGGGATGAAATGATGCACCCTTCTTATCACTGCACAGCCCAGGGAACGACATAGGCAGAACTTCCACTGTGAGTACAACTACTTATATCTTCTCCTCACCTGCAGCTCGTTGCAATGCTGTTTTATGGAGGTATTCTTCCCTAGAAGCATATGTTCACATGTACTAGTAATGATTATATAAAATTTATAATGATAAGTATTCATCAAAGGGGTTTTGACCACTGGTGATAACAAGAATGTGGGTCCTATGTGTCCCGTTATGAATGGAGCAGTGCTTGTGAATGCACGCTGCTGCTTCAATGTACTCTCCAAAGCGCTGCACTTTGCTGTCTCTGATAGTCTTATAGACTTGACTGAAGTGGATGTGGACATGCACAGCCAACACTTCATTCAAATGGGGGAATAAAGGTGCCCAATTATTACCAAGGGTCCAAGTATTTGCACCCTCAACAATTATACTCGTATCTACAGTATGTGCAAACAGTCACAATCATAAAACTGGCTAAAAATGTAGCTCTGCCCACAAATATCTGTCTGTCCCTTAGTAAATATAAACTGCATGGGCATGGAGCAAACCACACTAAAAATGGTGCAAGCATTTCATAAATTTATCAAAAAGGCCTACTTCACCAACAAAACGGACAATAACACTCCATTTCTTACATTATTATATTTTTGGATTAGTAAATCTGCCCCTATATACTGCTATATTAGATTTACAATTATAATCTTTTGTTTGAAGTTTTAAAAGATCAATTTTATACGATGTGACATACTACTCCAAATGTGTTATATATTTCTACTTCCTAGATTATCAATATGTTAGGAGCCTTTTCCATGTTTGCTGTTTATCTGAAAGGCCTCAAAAAGGGAAAGGCCACATATTCCGTGTCAGAAACCCACAAGATTCTGCTACAGTTTTTCAATGAAAATGACTAGCTTGCTGTTTAGACTCACTGAACATAACTTAACTCCAGCAGCATCTATCAGAACACCACATAAAGAAAAGTGCAGATGACACTAAGCTATGTAGTACTGTACAGTCTATGGAAGATGTCCATAAACTACAAGCTGACTTGAGTGATTGGACATCAACTTGGCAAATGAGGTTCAATGTGGATAAATGTAAAGTTATGCATCTTGGTAGTAATAATCTCCATGCTTCATATGTCCTAGGGGATGTAACGCTGGGAGAGTCACTTATAGAGAAGGATTTGGGTGTCCTTGTATATCATAGATTGAATAACAGCATACAATGTCAATCAGCTGCTTCTAAGGCAACCAGGATATTGTCATGCATTAAACGAGGCATGGACTCGTGGGGCAGGGATGTAATATTACCACTTTACAAAGCGTTGGTGTAGCCTCATCTGGAATATGCAGTTCAGTTCTGGTCACCAGTCCATAGAAAGGATGCACTACAGCTGGAAAAAGTACAGAGGAGAATGACTAAACTGATAAGGGGCATGGAGGGTCTTAGTTATGAAGAAAGATTAAAATAACTTAATTTATTTAGCCTTGAGAAGAGACGTCTAAGGGGGGACATGATTAACCTATACAAATATATAAATGGGCCATACAAAAAATACGGTGTAAAACTGTTCCATGTAAAATTCGCTCAAAAGACAAGGGGGCACTGCCTACGACTAGAGAAGAAAAAGTGAATCTGTGGAATAGACTTCCTCAGGACCTGGTCACAGCAGGAACATTGGACAGTGTTAAAAAGGGTTTAGATAAATTCTTAAAAGTAAACATTAATGCTTATGAAAATGTGTAGAAATCTGAGTCTCACTTCCTTTTGCGATTCGCGTCTCCACCTATCCCTTGGTTGAACTTGATGGACATATGTCATTTTTCAACCGTATCAACTATGTAACTATGTCCTTTCTTGGCATGATCAAGGCTATAAACTGCAGCTGCATGAACTGCAGGGCGGCCTCCAATTGGAAATGAAGGTGGATTCTACAGTACTGAAATCCATGGTAAATTTCTCCAGTATAAGACTCCACGTGACCGGAGACCTGGGTGGTTTGACACATAGATTTTTGTGACTGTTTTTGAGCCAAAACCAGAAGCAGGTCTGGCAGGAAGGAGAAGAACTTGCCACTGCTTTGTCACTGCCTGGCCCTGTCAATCAAAGCAGTGAGGGAGGGGCTGGCCCAGGAGTGCACCACCAATGATGCCAGGTGAGGTAGCACCAGGTATACCACCCCCATTGTATTACAGTTTACAAATTAGAGTATCGATTATACTTTTTTTGTGACCGGCCAACCAATGAATTATACAATGAGCATCTATCTCTTTACTGTCCCTGGTACATCACTTTTAATAGGAATGTGTAGCCAATTCCTTTAGTACCATTGATTTGCTTGCCCTTTGTTGAATTTTATAACCTCTGTGATGGTTTCGGTTTGGTGTGTTAAATATAGAGGTTTATCTTTCTCATCTAGGCTTGACCCCTTCCGGTTTAGCTGAATATCATTTTACTACTTATATATTACATTCATTATTTTCAAAAATCTCCCCCAGCTTGCCCATTGATATGTTTTTGATGAGGTATAGAGGACCTTCCAGAAATGGTCATGTGATACATCACATGATCGCTCCTGACAATAGTCATGTGATTGATTAAACCCGGCTGACTCTGTTTTTTTGTTCAGCCGATCACGTGACACACCACATGACTTGGTCATGTGACGTAATGAGAGGCGGCCGCCTGTTCATCATTGAAGGAATTGGCTTTAGTGACGCGATATGTGCCACGCCTTACTCCTCCAGCGGCTTATTTAAACCCACTGCCAGGTGCAATATCTCTCCACTACCTCATCTTGGACACCATACTGCTGTGTGCTTTTAACCATGCCTGGGCAGCGCTACATCTGGAAATGGTGCTACTAGGGGGATTTTGTCTCTAATCATGGAACGTGCAAGTATCACTGGGCTATTTATCATGATAGCAGAAGTCTGATGTTTACATTTGTGTATGCTTTGTAGGAGGGGGCCAGATGACTTAATGGCCATGATTATTAATGATTTATGCTCCGGTATACCGATGCCTATTGCATAATAGGGGGCTGGATGATTTACTGGCCCCTATAACTGGTGATTTATTTATTGCAGTATTGTTCACTCTTGGTAGCAGTATTCTGTTGGATAAGTATATCTGGGTTACCACTGCTTGAGGGCAGCACTATTGACAGTGTATTTTTTTTTTCATGGTCCCCTAATGAGCCCTTAAATTGTACAGGACGAAACGCGTTGGTACTACGGAATCAGAATATGGGACATTGAATGAGATTTATTCGCAATAAGTTGATAATTATTGTGACTGTATATTTTGCTTAATTGCGAGTGGGAAGAGTATCCAACATTTTATTAGTGAATAACTTGTATAGCAATAATTTTTGTTTTTAGCATTTAGGTTAGGTCAAACAATATATTTCCTCTAGGTCATACCACTAAGGTGGGCCACCCCCCTGCTAGGGGCTTTCAGAAGGTTCCTGAATACGGAATCGCCCCTGTTGGGCGGCCATTCCATTTGTAGGAAGGGCCAAAAGCATAGGGGCAGGATTAGGGAAAGTCTCCATTCAGGGACTCAAACTTTGTATTTATAAGAGCCCTATCCTGATTACCCATTTGTTATTTTGTGTATGTTTCTTACCTTCTTCATGTTGATAGGGGGTTACTTTTTAATGTGTATTTATTAAAGGCTACATTTTATTTGGGTGGTAGTCTGTGAATTGCCCTAGTATATGTACTGCCTACAATAACGATACCCTTTGACAGGTGATAGTCATAGCTGTGATTTTTATGCAAATAGTTGGACAGGGAGTACAATATATTGTGTTAAAAAATAGTTGGACAGGCTCCCTTTAGAGTACAATATATTGGGTTAAAAAATAGCATAACATATTCTAGCTTATTTGCCATTTTTTTTTATGTATTTACAAAAAATAGACTGGAATATTCAGGTATATAGATCGCAAAGTAAGAGATAATGGATTGTGGAGTTTTGCATCTTTCAAGGATAGACCATTCAGAGAACTTGGAGCAAAATCTTGTTCACACTGAGGACCCTTTTTCAATCCTGATATTGGCCCATGTACATGTTCTGTCAATTATCCGACAAATGAGCAAAGACTCATTTATCAGTTGATTGTGGCACAATAAAATCCTTGTTTGTTGGCATCAGATCACTCTTGTATGGAGAAGAACTATTGTAGTAATGATCGTTCATCTCATGTAGTAGTGGATCATTGCTGCATGTTAAGACAGATCTGGAACCATGTTCCTTATGCGTGATCATTGACCAACGTTTTGGCCCACGTTAAAGGGCTCTAATCCCAGCACAAACCAGTAAAATCACTGATTACTTTGCTGATATAGAATGTACTTTCACTGCATTTCCTAAAATGAAGCCTATGCAAAGTACATTATTAATCACTAGCTATTGAGGTAGTGAGTAACTGGCGAAGAAAAGAACGAGTGACATCTCTTGTATTAAGTGAATCATCCAACTGAAGGATGTCTCATCTGAACGTGCGACATTTATAATTTATATTTGCTTTACACTAAGCAAAGTAAACAAAAGGCTGAGCGATTAATGCATAATGCACATGAGAAGAGAATTGTCATCCCATGATTTCTAACACAGCAGGCGCAGCTGTAAATCAAGTGAGAAATATCAATACTACCACTGCAGTCTCAATGGTAAGTGTACGCTCATTTGTAAAGTAAAGATTTACTGCATGCTGTTTATTCAGAGGTAAATTGCGTTGGAGATCCCTGCTGGTAGTGGTGGGAGGATTTATACACAAATAAACAGCCTTAAAGGGCTTGTTCAGGATTTTTATATTGAGTATTGATGGCCTATCCTCAAGGTAGGCAGTGGCGTGCCTAGGGTGTTTGGCACCCGGGGTGGGTCCTTTCTCTGGTACCCCCTTCCCCCCAATACTTTTAAAAAAATGACCCCCTCACACTAGTATTGCCCATATTGTACAACCTTCACAGTAGTTTTGTATAGTTGTGTGCCCCTCACAGTAGTTATGCCCACATTGTGCCCTCTCACAGTAGTCATGCCCTCTTTGTGCCCTCTTCACAGTAATAATGCCCATTGTGCCCCCCTCACAGTAATAATGCCCATTGTGCCCCCTTCACAGTAATAATGCCCATTGTGCCCTCTTCACAGTAATAATTCCCATTGTGCCCCTTTTACAGTAATAATGCCTATTGTGCCCCCTTAATAGTAGTAATGCACACTGTGCTAGTAATGCCCTCTGTGCCCCCTCCATAGTAGAAATCCCAATTGTGCCCCCTTCACAGTAATAATGCCCACTGTGCCCCCTTCACAGTAATAATGCCCACTGTGCCAATTGTAGTAATGCCCTTTGGCTCTGTGCCCCCTCCATAATAGAAATGTCCATTGTGCCCCCTTCACATTAGTAATCCCCTCTGTGCCTCCTCCATAGTAGTAATGCCCCCTGTGCCCCCTCCATAGTAATAAAGCCCTCTGTGCCCCCTTTGTATATATAAAAAAAAAAAACACAGTAACTACTCACCCTGTCCCGCTCCTGAAGCTCACATATCTCTGTGTAGGTGGAGCTTATGCAGATTTCTGGGCTTCAGGCTCCGCCCACACGTTGGCAGTGCGATCTGTGTCTGCAGGCTTAATGGTGGAGCGGGAAGAAGTCTTCCTGTTTCACCATTCAGAGCGCTGCCGGCCTGAAGAAGAGGAGGAGCGTGGGGAGCTGAGCGGTGAGTGACAGGACCCAGCTCCCTGCGCTCCAGCAATAAGCGCTTCCATCTGTATTGAGCGCTCATTGCTTCTGGCACCCCCCTGAGAGCGGGCACCTGGGACGGACCACCCCCCACGAGCCCTCCTTAGTACGCCATTGAAGATAGGTCATCAATATCTGATCGGAGACAGTCCAACTCCCGACACTCTCCATGATCAGCTGTTTGAAGAGACCTAGGCTAATGGCGTCACCGTACATCCTTCACATGGCCTAGTTTTAGCTCCGTCCCATTCAAGTGGGTGGGCCTGAGCTGCAATACCAAGAACAGCCACTATAGAATTTGGAGCGCTGTGCTTAGTAAGCTGTACGGAGGCTACAATGCTCACTGTGCCGTGGTCTCTTCAAACAGCTGATCAGTGGGGATGCTGCGAGTCGACCCCCACGATCAGATATTGATGACCTATTCCCATGTATCCCTTCCTAAACATAAATATAAAAAATTTCAAGATATGCCAAATAATTGATTGCTGTTGGGCTTGGGTTACGTAGAGAAAATAGCTATTAATTTGTGCATGTCTTCAGTTGCACAGGGCTACCACATCCTATAGAAACTCTATAACTTGCCCACATAATCTGGGCAAGTTTCCAATGCTACCAAAACTGGCATATTTTGCCAACATAAATCTGTGTTTTTACTTTCCAATAACGTATACTGTATCATGGTGTTAATCTCCAAATTTGACATATTATGTGGAAATATGTCAGGTGCTTGAGAATCGGGTGTCCACTAGAAGATGGAACAATGTGTACAGTATGTAGAAACTGCTTTGCTTTGATAATTAAGCTTGTATTCTTATGGTTTCAGAGCTGATTAGTACTACCTTTCAACAGGGCCGTTTTAATGCATTGGTGGGCCCAGTCCAAAAGTTTCAAGAATGCACCCCCTCATCCTGAAAATTGTTCACTTCTTATGCCTGCATGGCTATTTGAATGGAACCTGTCAATAGCTTCATGCTGGCGGAACTACACATATAGAACAGCAGCATATAGCCAACACATACCTCCCAACTTTTCAAAAGCATAAGGGGGATACTATCACGAGCTGTGGCAAAATGTTTTTCACACTAAGCCACACCTACAACTTTGCCCAACGTCTGTCTGTACACGCCCCAATACTGCTCAGTCCCCTTAAAGGGAACCTGTCACCTCTAGAAACCACCCCAAGTCGCGGCAGCACCTGACAGAATCCAGCAGTGTGTTTCCAATCATCCATGTGTTTCATAAGTCAGATGCGGTAAAAGCTCAGAAAATGATCTTTTATCCCCAGCCAGCGTGCTCCTCGTGTCAGGCTTGAAGTCAAGGGGGCAGCGGCCTCCTTGCTTGAAGCCGCGGTAACCCTGCCCCCTTCCCTGCCTCTTTGCTGTGACTGACAGCGCTTATGCCTGACAGCCGGCTGGCTTATGCCCGGCAGCCTGACACGAGGAGTGCGCCGGCCAGGGATAAAAGATAATTTTTGGAGCTTTTACCGCATCTGACTTATGAAACACACGGATCATTAGAAACACGCTGCTAGATACTGTCAGGTGCTGCCGGCTGCTTGGGGTGGGTTCTGGAGGTGACAGGTTCCCTTTAATGCCTTCACAGAGTAGTTTTGCGCCAGTAGTGCCCCCTTCACTGTACTGATGCCCTGTTAGTGCCCCACACAGAAGTTTTGCCACCGTAGTGCCCCCATAAACACCTGTATCTGTGGAGGTTATTGCACATAGCAGTTTTTTTGTGATTTGCAACAAAACCGTCCAATTTTTCCCACAGACATGGATTTATGTAAAGCTGTGCAGGGGAAGAAACCAGGTCTCATTCACTCTCTGCAAATGCCAGTCCGGTGCCACTGTTGCCTGAGGAGGGAGGACTGGTCGGGAGGGGAGCTCAGCTGGAGTTCTGGCCCTGGATGATACTGTTGGAATAGCAGTCACAGTGCAGGAAAATGGTAGCTGCCTCTGCCTGAGGAGATGAAGAGGAGGAGCCTAGACTTGGCACAGGCAGAAAAAGGATGTTCATGCAGGTGTAGACAAGCCACGTGATATCCATGTCAGGCCTGGCTGCATCTGTCCAGCATAAGTAGCCATCTCCCTGCACGCAGCACTACTTACTATCTGTCCGAATCCAGACAAGAATAGAGGAGCTCGGAGCTTGGCTCAGGCTGCTGACTACTCTACTGTCTGTGCACTGGCGCTTCACTGCAGCAGTCAGTTAGTATGATAGTTATGTCTGTCAGCTATAGTAACAGGTCTTAATTACACTGCATAGATATTCAATCTCATAATCCAGTGGCTGAACCAAAAATCACAGACAGGCACAGACACAAAATGTGTACGGACATATACTCTGCACAGGCCATATTCCCACATCATACTCTCAATAGCCTGAATTCAATAAATTCTTAAAAATTGAAAAGACTGTCCAGCAGTTAAAAAGATAATCTAAATGCACTCAACAAAAAAGGGGGACCCTATCTGGGTATAGGTATATTACCAGAATCTACAAATAAGCCTAACAAGTTTAATACCAAACTTGACCCAGATAATTAATTACATCTCCGTAAAAAGTTACTTTTAATTTTATCTATTAAAAACTTAATTGTGAGCCAATCAAAACAGGTGGTAAAAATAATCTGTTCCCTGTGTTTGATATCTGACTTGTATGTATTGAATTGCTACTAGCAGGGATGTGTACCCTCCCTACTAAGTAACACAATTACTCCTGAAACTGCTCTGACCGCCAGTTACTCCCCTGGCTCTATTATGGAGCTAGAGCTACCTATTATTCATTGTTCTAACACATGTATCAAGACTCCGATCACAGGTGAACAGATAAGTTCAATCCTAAAGACTGCCCCCCCCCGACATGTTTCACCAGCTAGACTGGCTTTCTCAGGGGTTTTGGGCAGAATTGAAAAGAAACACCACATACAAGGTATATATAACCTCTTTCAAAAGATTGACAGGTAAGTAAACTAATAAACAGGAGAGAACGTCACCTAAATAGGTGTTGTTTACTCTCATGATTATCCAATGTCGCAACATAGTATCCGACCTCAACTGCACTGCTCAGCCAATTCCGATGTTTAAGAGGAGTGTCCTCATGAAGTACTGCGCATCATCCCGATGTGAACATACTTTGACTGAAGTATGTAATGCCCCACTACACAGAGGATGTGCAGGACTTAGAAAATTATTAAGATGAATATCATGGAGTATGCATGACCTGCACAACATGTAAGTGCGTAAACACTTAGAAGTAAATATAAGAAAGAGGACCTCCTGCGCCTCCTCACAATATGTAAGAACTTTAACTGAGGCATTCAATACTGGGCTACTCAGAGGATGCACCCGAACTTAGAGAATTATTGAAATAGATTCTACAAAGTGCACCTGTCCAGTGTGCACAAACATATTGGTGCGCAAAAACTGTAAAATAAATGTGTAAAAGAGGGAAAAAAAATGAAAAAAATAAAAAGATTGATTAAACAAAACCGAAAAAGGGGACAAATCTAACTGTCTATAGATTTATGTATAATTTTACCTAGTTATTTATCAATACATTTACTAAACATAATAAGGTGATTATCACGGTGGCTTTACTGCTGCTCACATATATAAATGTGCAATGGATTGCAATCACTGTTTGAAACATCAGCATCTAGAGAAAGAAAGAAGGTTTTTGTGTCCTTTTGGACTTAAACTGTCCAACCTATAGATCTACCCGGTTTCTTCTTGTAATAGGATTTTGTCCTAATTTCCTTTTCTGGCCCCAAGTGATTTCTTGCAGATCCCCCAGAATTGGAGACATCTAGGGTCACCTTTATGATATTGCCTAACATGTCTCGAAATTGCAGTATCTGCTTTGGTATTAATACTGCTAATATGCTGACAAATCCGACGTCTGAATTCTTGAATTGTTTTTCCCACATAAAGCTTTTGACAAGGACACTGGGCTACATAAAATATGCCCGTAGTCTGACAGTTGATAAACTCTCTGATTTGATATTGTTTATTGTCAACTGGATTTGTGAATCCTTTGTGTTTTTTTTAAAAAAAGGGCAAAAAGTGCATCTACCACAGGGATATGTTACTACCACCTTCAATGTCTGTGAAGGTTCTCATTTATCCAGGTCATGGTATATATGTAAAGAATAAATCAAGGCAACTGGACTTGCTGTAGATTTCTTGAAAACGTTTTACTCGTACTTCCAACAAGCTTTCTCAATTCTGAGTGACTTGTACAAGAATTCTCTAAGAATAAATATGTAACTGAATCAATATCTAGTAATTAGGTGCTGGGTATATTGACCTAATTACCAGATGTTGATTCAGTTACATATTTATTCCCAGAGAATTCTTGTACAAGTCACTCAGAATAGAGAAAGCTCGTTGGAAGAACGAGTGAAATGTTTTCAAGAAATCTACAGTCCAGTTGCCTTGATTTATTCTTTACAGATATACCACTTTCGATGTTAACCACATGGTTTTGGAAGATTCTGGACTAAAAAAACTATGGACAAGAATGTCCTTAACGTTTCTGCCTCTGCGATGGGTGATACTGGGGCGTGTGGTTATTACGTCTCTCAGATCATTATCAGCCTATTGAATGTGCCAATATTTATTCAGAATTTGGTACACTTTCTAATTTTGTGCATCATAAGTGCCAATGCAGCTAATGATTTCAGATGAAGAAGTGTTGGATTTATTACATAACAAGTCTGACCAATTAGTCCTTTTCGCCCTAGCAAACGCCTTGTGCAGCACTTTTTTGGGGTACCCTCTTTCCCTGAATGTCTGAAGCAAATTACCACTTTCTTTGCTAAATCTAGACTCTTCAGTGCAGTTTCTGTGGTCTCTGATATATTGCCCAGTGGGGATACCCCTTTTGAGTGATAAGGGATGATGGCTGCGCCAGTGCAATAAATTGTTAGTGGAGGAAGGTTTGCGATACACTTCTGTCAGGATACGCCCACCAGAGTCCACCGAGATCATTAGGTCCAAATAGGTCAACGTATGCTCATCTATTTCAGAAGTGAACTTCATACCTATATTGTTATGATTCAGAAGCCTAACAAAATCATTGAACTGTTCAATAGTGCCATCCCAAAGTATCAGTACATCGTCTATGCACCTAAGTTCGGGTGCATCCTCTGAGTAGCCCAGTATTGAATGCCTCAGTTAAAGTTCTCACATATTGTGAGGAGGCGCAGGAGGTCCTCTTTCATATACTTACTTCTAAGTGTTTGCTCACTCACATGTTGCGCAGGTCATGCGTACTCCATGATATTCATCTTAATAATTTTCTAAGTCTGTGCTATCCTCTTTATAGTGGGGCATTACATACTTCAGTCAAAGTTTGTGCACATCGGGATGATGCGCAGTACTTCATGAGGACACTCCTCTTAAACATCGGGATTGGCTGAGCAGTGCAGTTGAGGTCAGATACTATGTTGCGACATTGGGTAATCATAAGAGTAAACAACACCCATCATGCTGTTCTTTCCTGTCTATTAGTTCACTTACCTGTCAATCTTTTGAAAGAGGTTATATATACCTCGTATGTGGCGTTTCTTTTCAATTCTGCCCAAAACCCCTGAGGAAGCCAGTCTAGCTGGTGAAACATGTCAGGGGGCAGTCTTTAGGTTTTAACTTATCTGTTCACCTGTGATCGGAGTCATGACACATTGAGTGATACATGTGTTAGAACAATGAATAATAGGTAGCTCTAGTTCCATAATAGAGCCAGTGTAGTAAATGGCAGACAGAGAAGCTTCAGGAGCAATTAGTGTTATTTAGTAGGAAGGGTGCACATCCCTGCTAGTAGCACATCAATACATACAAGTCAGACATCAAACACAGGGTACAGATTATTGTTACTACCTTTTTTGTTTGGCTCACAATTTAGTTTTTAATAGATAAAATTAAAAGTTACTTTTTACGGAGATGTAATTAATTTTCTGGGTCAAGTTTGGTATTAAGCTTGTTAGGCTTATTTGTAAAAAGAGAATCTGGCAGCAGCATATAAAATAGCCCCAATTCTTATCTGTTAAATCCCCCACCGTTCCAGCATGATTGCTCCTGTCATTGCCTACCAGTTTATATTTACAGTGCAGCAGAGATGACTCTCCGAACTTACTGCCATCCCCACTGCTGCTCTGCAAACAAAGACTGGGGGGAAATGATGAAACTGTCAGTAAAATTAAAGACAACTGAACTCCGTAGCAATGGTTAGCAGTTAGGCTAGGTATACATCTGCATCAGAGGTTCAGTTAGAAGCCTCCATCACCGATTTCCTCAAATTTCCTGTAAAAAATACTGCAGCATGATTAGCTAATTTTTTCAGTAAAATGATACAATGACATAACTTAGAAGAACCCATGAGTCAATGGGGTCAACTGAGCTCCACTGTTTTGCATCATGTGATACATAAAGTATGTCAGAGCACTGAATGTGAATCCTGTCTTAGGGTATCTGCCCACAAGTGTGGGTTGACAAACAGAAATTCCACAGGGATTTTTGTGAAGACTTCTCAGCGTTTCCACACCAAATCCACATGTGTTACTTGGAGTTTTTGTTGAGGATTTTAATGTAAATCTCACCCTTTGCATTGTACTTGCGCCTCTTTTCCTTCACTCTCTCACAGGGGTTGCTTACCTTTTCCTTCCTACTAGAAAATCCATGCATGGACTGTCACTTCACTTCTTTTATTGCTTATGCAGCGAGCCCCTGAGGAGTCGGTGCAGAGGATAGAAGTGGTAGTGGACTTGATGAGGTGTTGTGTCACAGTGTACTCTCAGACTTTTGCTCCTTGGGGATTGGTGCATTGAAAAAGTGGTTTGAAGAATCAGACCAAAAGTAAAAGTATAATAGTCTCTCTTTACTTAGTGGAAAAATATAACTTGTGGCACATCCAGCAGTATTAAGTACTAAGTGCAGTGTCATTCACCGAATGAGGATTTATGGTGGCTGGTTGTGTGGCAGTTTAATGGCACTTGCAAGCACTTGAGGATATAGGTGTCCACTGTGTGATACAGGCTTAATATTAGTACGGCCTGGAGTGTCTGACCTGTTTTCCCTCACTGGCAGTAGGGTCTTGAGAACTATGGTTTCACTGATCACTCACTACTAGGCACACTGAAGCTTCTTGGAAGGAGCGTTCTTTATTCTGGCAAGCTCCCTGGAGTAATGGTCTCACAGGAGAACTGGATACAGTTCCTTGTAGTAGGAGCTCTGGCCTGTGCTTCCTTCCTCCACTCTTTTTGAACTGGAATGAATGGCATAACAATGCATAACATAACAATAATAATACATACTGAAACATTGCAGATACCACCAGGTCTGGGATACTGGACTAATCTTCCCCCTTGTCTGTGTTTTCCGGCTGGGCCTGTGCATCTTCCAGACCCTGGCTGTGACAGCAGTCTACTCCTACAGACATCTGCTGTTGCTGTGCAGGATGAGCTAGTAGATGACACTGCAGCAGTGGGAGGGGGGCCCCTCAGACTCAGGGGGTTAACAACTTATAGCAACGTTTTTACGTGTGATGTCATTGTCACGTGACACGGTAGACAAATGCCTGTTGCAAATGCACCATTCCCCCTATGGTTAAAGCGGTCCTGCCTATCACAGGAACTCCTGGCTTTATGTGGTGATAGTAAATCATTATATAGTTACATAAATAGCAATGCTGTAAATACAGTGCTCAAAGCAGATCTTGATGTAAATCAAACCTGACAGTAGTGAAGATTATCAAAGTATAATCTTACTTTCCATGTAAATCAGTGAAGCAGGAGCCTAGTTTTACTCATTTTTCTCATCTTCTTTCTGCCATCTTCTTCCTGTTAGACTGAAAGAAATTACACACAAATCAAATCAAAATTGTCATCGAACAGGTGGAATAGGAAGGGCCATTTTCTGATGGAAATGCTTTCAGCATTATTTATTACGGTTGTGATGGAATTGTGTCACTGTCTTCTATAAGTTGACAGTTCAATATTCCCTCACGGAGCCTAAATCCTATCTGCTGCTCTTCGAGATGGGTGAAGCTTGAACAATGGTGATTGAATTTGTCTAAAAGCATAACTGTTCATCGATAAGAGTGAGTCGTCATCCTGAAAATGAATCTTTCTCCCAAGTTGCACTGAATCAGGTTTGTTGAATCGCCCAAGACAATCCAGAAGCATTAGCACTTAGGTAAACTCAATAACAAGTCTGATTTAGTCGGTGATGGATATTCCAGCTTTAATAGCACTAGTTACACGTCCTTTAATTTCAGACCCATTTTATAATTTGATTTTTAAGAAAACGAGGTTATGTTAACATGGGCACGTTTTTTGCAATTTGTATAATCTAGATGTATTTACAATATCTCAGCCGCACGTTGTTTCAGTGAAATAAATCACATTACTGGGAGTAGTTACGATATTACATTAGGATTTATTAATCCCATCTGTGGCTATCCTGGACCTAATGACTAGACATGCAGGAGTACAACTGGAGTAATCTTTCTGTTTATTCTTTAGATAAATTCACTTGGAAATCTACCAGACATGACCTGGAAGGAGCACTCAAGGACACTGCTAAGACATTGATAGGAAACGTGTGTAATACTAATAGGAAGAGATTGAAAATGCATAATTGCAGGAAGATTTCTGTAACACCAAACAAATATACAAATATTCCTAATAAAGATTTTGTAACATAGCATCTGTTAACCTGGCCGCGATAATGTGTAAGGCATTTGCATGTGCAAGGGGTTCCAACAAATATCACCCATGTGGGTGGTTGAATTTGCTGTTTGCAGTTCTAAAAATTTAGGCCACATGGCTGGACACAGCAATCCCATGTAGTGACCAAGACAAATTTTTATAGATTCAGGCAGTCAGTGAGAAATGGCAGGAATACAATGAAGTTGAGAGGATACACCCATGAGGTTCCACAAAGTTCAAATCAATGGAAATGGAAAATAACTTTTTTGAGTTGAATAAATCACCACTAGGGTCTATCACTTTTTGGGTTCACTCACATATACAGTTGAAACCAGAAGTTTACATACACTATATAAAAAGACACATATGCACGTTTTTCTCAATTTCTGACATGAAATTAGAATAAACCTTTCCTGTTTTTGGTCAATTAGGATTACCATAATTATTATTATTTGCTAAATGTCAGAATAATGAGAGAGAGAGAATGTTTGAAGATATTTTCATTACTTTCTGCAAAATCAAAAGTTTACATACATTTCATTAATATTTGGTACGATTGTCCTTAAACTGTATGACTTGGATATACAATTTGGATATGCTTCCAGAAGCTCCTCACAATAGTTGGTCGAAATTTGGGCCCATTCCTCCTGACAAAACTGGTGTAATTGAGCCATGTTTGTTAGTCGCCTTGCTCGCACCTGCTTTTTCAGCTTTGCCCATACATTTTCAATAGGATTGAGAGCAGGGCTTTGTGATGGCCACTCCACAACATTGACTGTGTTATCCTTAAGCCACTTTGTAACCAGTTTGGCAGTATGCTTAGCGTCATTGTCCATTTGGAAGACCCATTTCCGCCCAAACTTTAACTTCCTGGCTGATGTGTTGAGATGCTGCTTCAGTATTTCCATATAATCCTCTTTCCTCATGATGCCATCTATTTTGTGAAGTGCACCAGTCCCTCCTGCAGCAAAACAACCCCACAACATGATGCTGCCACCCCAGTGTTTCACAGTTTGGGATGGTTTTCTTAGGCTTCCAAGCTTCTCCCTTTTTCCTCCAAACATAACGATGGTATGGCCAAAATGTTCAATTTTAGTTTTGTCAGACCACAGGAAATGTCTCCAAAAATGTAGGTCTTTGTTCCTGTGTGCATTTGCAAACATTAATCTGACTTTTTTATGTTTCTTTTGGAGTAATGGCTTATTCCTGGCAGAGTAGCCTTTCAGCCCATGTTGATACAGTACTCATTTCACTGTGGATATTGACACAATCTTACCAGCTTCCGCTATCATCTTCACAAGGTATTTTGCTTTTGCTCTTGGGTTGGGTGTGTTTTCACAAAACTTTTGGCATGGCACAGAGCATTGTCAGAGGTGGTAATTGGTGTACAGCTGGGTGGTGAGACCCCCATCGGTCATTAAAATAAAGTGACAGAGGCAGTCAGTTGAGCACTGTCTTTCCACTCATAGAAAGTCTATAAGCCTGCTTTTAGATAAGACAGTGCTCAGTTGAGCTATTTTGCGCCCTTTGTTACAATGGCGGTTCATGGATGCCGCTGTCCCTTGCCCTCAGACTCTGGCTTTCTATGTGAGAATTACTGTAATTGTTCATGTATAACCTCTTCAGTTTCAGTACTGTAAGTGTTAACCTTCTCTTGCTGAGTGGGCTGCTGTAAGGCTGTTCACAATTGCTGATCATTTTCAGCTATATAGCTATGCTTCTGACCTTATTTACTTGCCTGAGCAATCAGTCTTTATAGATCTTGTTAGGTCTCTTTAGCTTTCTCGAACTTGTTAAGAGCAATTATTTGTTTGTCTGCCAGTGTACCGGCCTATGCCTGTTTCCTGGATCCTAACCCTTGCTATCTGACCTGATCTGTGCTTGTTCACCATACTGACCTGTGTTACCTGCTCTGACCTTTGCACTATTTCATGGATTTGCATAAACTCTGCCCGTGCCTGACCTCAGCTTAAAATTAACTACGGGCTTGCCTGTTCCCTCTGTGCCACATACAGGTATTTTGGATCTTCATTAGTCAACAGCCAACCACACTGGGACTATTCCAAGAGGCAGGGGCGTAGCTATAAGGAGTGTAGAGGTAGCAGACGCTACCGGGTCCAGCAGCCTGAGGGGGCCCCAAAGACCCTTGTGCTGCATAAGAAGCCACTAGGATTATAGAAAGAGGGCTCTGTCATGGGGCCCAGAATCTTCAGGTTACACTTCTGGCTGGAGGGAAGGGCTTAGGTCAAGAAATTGGCTTGGGGGTGGGGTGCCGTTTCAATTTTTGCCTCAGGCAGCATGATGGCTATGTGATCCACATCCACTGTCCATAACATATTGGTTTGGTGACCAAACTCCCACTGATCACCACACACTGTATGACATTTCTCTTTAACAAGTGAAAAGTTTTGTAAAAGTGCAGTTACTCTTTAAAGGGGTTTCCCATACTATGTTTTTTAACAAATATGTTACCATGGTTTTTAACAAATTTGCTCATGTAGTTGCTTACTTCATGTATATCTTCCTCATGTTTTTATTTTTTCATTTGGACTCTCTTGACTTGTTTTCACCATGTAAACCTATGGCACTCCAGCTGCTGTGAAACTACAATCCCAGCATGCACACTTACACCGCTATTCTTGTAACTCCCCTAGAAGTAAAAGGAGGATTCTTGGAGTTGTAGTTTCAGAATTGTTGGAGGTTGCTCCTCCCTGATTTAAGCCAATCTCTCTGGTTTGTTTAAATACTACACTTCTCTGTTCTCTGCCACAGCTCCAGCGCCACCCCTAACCAGGGGACCAGGATAACACCCTCAGGACTTGCCCAAAGTCAAACTGGTTAGATGGCACAATGGAAACACATCCACTGTCTGTAACACCTTTATTTCGGTGACCGAACTCCCACCGATCACCACCTATGACATTTCTCTCTGAGAAGTCAAACATTTTTTGGAAGTGCAGTTACTCTTTAAATGGGTTTTCCAGGATTATTATGGCTTTTAACAAATATGCTCATGTAGTTGCTTACCTCATGTATATGTCCTCCATTTTATTTTATTTTTTTACATTTGGACCCTCTTAACCTTTTTCTTGTAAACCAGGGATGCCCAACTTGAGGCCCTCCAGCTGTTACAAAACTACAACTCCCAGCATGCCTGAAAAGCCTACAGCTATAAGCCTACAGCCGGGCATGATGGGAGTTGTAGTTTTACAACATCTGGAGGGCCGCAGATTGAGCATCACTTATATTAACCAATCACTCTGGTTTGTTTACATCCTGTATGTATCACTTCCTGTTGCTGTATCCTACCAGTGTATAAGTGGAAAAAAGTAAGGGCCTATTTGCGATTCAGCGGTGCAGTTATATGTTCTAAAGCCCTTTTTTAGCGTGTATTAGTGGAAAAATATCTATTATTTGCTGTAGATCAATGCTCGGAGTAGTTATATGTTCTAAAGCCTTTTGTGACGTGTATAAGTGGAAAAAAATAAGGGCCTATTTGCCGTTCAGCGGTGCAGTTATATGTTCTAAAGCCTTTTGTGGCGTGTATTAGTGGAAAAAATTAAGGGCCTATTTGTCGTTCAGCGGTGCAGTCATATGTTCTAAAGCCTTTGTTGGTGTGTATTAGTGGGAAAGAAAAGCGCTTATTAGCCATTGTGTGGTAAAGTGAGAAAATTACAGACTTTTTTGGGGTGTTTTAATTTCCTTTTTATTTATTTATTTGATCTAACAGTATGTCAGACAGAGAAGTGCAAGGCCCTGCACAGGGGAGTGGCAGAGGCCTAAATGTTTCTGGCGCAGGCACAGTTTGCAGCAGATTAAGGGGGTGTGGCAGCAGGAGTCGCAGCGAGAGAGGCCTGAGCCTGTCATCTAGCGGTCATGTCTTGACCAGCAATTCAGCGGTTCTTGATTGGCTGACTCGGTCATCCACTTCGTCCCAAGTGACATCAGACACCCCCAGCCAAGAGTCGGTGGGTTCGTCAGACACAACACTTAGTTGGCATGGCTCGGGAATTCAGCAGTGTGGCAGTTTTTAAGCCACTGGAGGAGGTGAACATGGCCATTTGTAGAATCTGTGGGCACAAGGTGAAGCTTGGCCAGGGTGCCAATGTTGGAACCACGGCCCTGTGTCAACATATGCAGTGTCACCATAAAGTGGCCTGGAGAACCGTGGCTCCGATGTGGTGGGCCAGTCTGCCGCAGCAACCGCTGCATCTCCCACGCACCCGATTTCAGGCAGTCAAGGCTCCACCACCTCAGCCGAAGGGAGCTGTCTGTCCTTCCCATCATCTGCTGGTCCTGATGCTCCTGCTCCTCCTCCTATTCCTCATCCGTCATTCCGTCAGCAATCGATCACTGAAGCGATTGCCAAGAGACAACAGTAGGCGTGCACTCATCCAACGGTGCAGAAGCTGAATGTGCTCCTGGCTAAGTTGCTGGTGCTGCAGTCCCTCCCTTTCCAAGTGGTGGACTCTGCATGTGAAGAATTTTTACTGCCGCTGTATTTTCCACGACTGAAAATAAAGAAATCAACACTCGAGAATACAGGTGCTGGAGTTTTTTCTTTTTACTACAAACCAGTACTGTGTACAGTTCTGGGCTCCTGTGAACAAGGCAGACATAGCAGAGCTAGAGAGGGTTCAGAGGAGGGCAACTAAAGTAATAACTGGAATGGGGCAACTACAGTACCCTGAAAGGGTATCAAAATTAGGGTTATTCACTTTAGAAAAAAGGAGACTGAGGGGAGATCTAATATCTATGTATAAATATATCAGGGGTCAGTACAGAGATCTCTCCCATCATCTATTTATCCCCATGACGAGGGGTCATCCTCTGCGTCTAGAGGAAAGAAGGTTTGTACACAAACATAGAAAAGGGTTCTTCACGGTAAGAGCAGTGAGACTATGGAACTCTCTGCCTGAGGAGGTGGTGATGGTGAGTACAATAAAGGAATTCAAGAGGGGCCTGGATGTATTTCTGGAGCGTAATGATATTTCAGGCTATAGCTACTAGAGAGGGGTCGTTGATCCAGGGAGTTGTTCTGACTGCCTGATTGGAGTCGGGAAGAAATTTTTTCCCCTTAAGTGGGGAAAATTGGCTCTACCTCACAGGGTTTTTTTGCCTTCCTCTGGATCAACTTGCAGGAAACAGGTCGAACTGGATGGAGAAATGTCTTTTTTCGGCCTAATATACTATGTTACTATGTTACTATGTTACTATGTTACCATTGAGGTCTTACCTATATCTCCGTGCACTAGGAGTAAACTGTCTGGAGCAACAAAACGGGTGAGTTGGATTTTCCATTACCTATATTATATGGTGGACTCTGCATCTTTCAGAGAACTGATGGCTTGTGCCGAGCCGAGGTGGAGAGTCCCAAGCCGTCATTTCTTTGCCAAAAAGGCAGTACCAGCCCTACACACGTATGTAGAACAGAAGGTGAGCCAGTCCTTGATCCTGTCGGTCTCTGCCAAAGTGCACGGCAGCACCGATGTGTGGAGCTGTAACTATGGTCAGGGATAATACATGTCCTTTATGGCCCAATGGGTGAATGTAGTTCCTGCACAGCCACACCAGCAACTTGGCCAGGTGACGCCGCTTCTGCCTCCAAGTTCTCACACCATTGGTCCTGCAACAATGTCCGCCTCTGCCTCCTCATCCTCAACCGTGTCCTCAGCCTCCACTGCAGGGACAATTCACAGTTCCCCTCCAGCATACCACATGTGCAGGGCATGGCGGTGTCACGCTGTTCTGCACCTCATTCGCCTGGGCGAACAGAGTCACACAGTGGAGGAACTGCTCCGTGTCCATCAAGAAATCGAATTCTGGATTTGTCCGCGACAACTCAAAATTGGTACCATGGTGACCGACAACGGGAAGAACATGGTGTCGGCTCAGCGTCAAGGAGGGCTGAGCCATTTGCACTGCATGGAACATGTGTTCAATCTTGCTGTCAAGTGGTTCCTGAAGTCTTCCACCCATCTGCAAGACATCCTAAAAATGGGCAGGAAACTTTGCATGCACTTCAGCTACTCGTACACGGCAAAGCACACCCTCCTTGAACTGCAGCGGCAGAACAGCATCCCCCAACATAGGCTGATATGCGACGTTTCAACCCATTGGAATTCCACCCTCCATATGTTGGACCGACTATACAAACAGAGAAAGGCCATAAACGATTTCTTAATGATCCAAGCGGACAGGAGTATTCCCCTATGTAACTTTGATGTCAACCAGTGGCAGCTCATCCGTGACACCTGCCGTTTGCTCAGGCTCTTTGAGGAGGCCACGTTATTTGTCAGTCGCCCGGACTACGCCAGGGATGAACAACGTCATTCCACTGCTTCATGTCCTGGAACAAATGCTGGTAAATCTGGCTGGTCAGAGGACTGGAGACGTGGTGCCTAGATCTCACAGCCACATGAGCCCTGTAGGGGATTAACTGGAGGAGGAGGACATTGGAGCACAAGCAATGTGTAGCTAAATGGTCTTTTTTTCTACACAGGTGACAGGAGAGGAGGAGTAGGAGCAGCCAGAGGAGCTATAGGGCGATGAGGAAGACGAGACAGAGGAGCCAGACACATCGTGGCTGTTCCTCCCAGTCACTTGCATAAATGGCCTGATGCATGCTCACTTGCTTGCGTAGTGACAGCTGAATTGTCACCATTCAGCAGAGGGATGACTTCTGGCTCTCCACCTTGTTGGACCCTCCATACCGGTCCAAAATATGGGCCTTTTTTACACCTGCTGAGAGGGAGGACAAACTGAACTACTATAGATACATCCTATGTAGTCAGTTGGCTGCTGCCTATCTGCACCATCATCCATCCTCTCGCAGGTCTGACCGGGGGGGGGGGGGCCCTCTGCGCTCACGTTCCTCTGCCTTGGCTGCTGTGGCAAAGGGGGGGGGGGTAGGAGCAGTTACAGCTCCATCAGCAGCAGCTTGGGTCTAGATTCGCTGATGAGCAGCTTTCTTCACCCACCTAGTGAAGAAACTACTCACCAGCAACAGCAGCTAGACCTGGAGCAGTACCTAAACCAGCAGGTGGTGCCATACTTGGACAGCACCCTGCCACCCCTCATTGAAGATCCGCTGGACTACTGGGCATCCAAACTGGATTTGTAGCAGCAACTTGCAGAGTTTACCCTGGAAAAGCTGTCTTGCCCGGCTAGTAACGTGGCATCAGAGTGGGCGTTTAGTGTGGTGGAGGCCATAGTTGCCCCAAGAAGAACTCGCCTGTACACCCAAAATGTGGAGAGACTGACCTTTGTCAAGATGAATCAGGCGTGAATCAGTCAGGATTTCCACCCATCAATGCCTGATTCATCAGACTAGATCATTCATGGTGCCACACCAACACTTTGACAAAAGAGACCGGTTTCTTCTGGCTCCTGATGCTGCTGCCACCTCCACACTATGTGGCCTTGCCACTCTATGGTCTCCTGATGCTGTTGCCACCTTGACACTGTTAGCTTGCCACTCTGTGGTCTCCTATTGCTGCTGCCAATCTGTGGTTTCCAGATGCTGCTGCCACCTCCACACTATGTCACCTTGCCACTCTGTGGCCTCCTGATGCTACTGCTCCCACCTCCACACTCTGTCATTGTGCCACTCTGTGGTCTTCTCATGCTGCTGCTGCCACCACCACACTGTCATTGTGCCACTATGTGGCCTCCTGATGCTGCTTCCACCTCCACAATGTCATTGTGCCACCCTGTGGTCTTCTCCTGATGCTGCTGCTGCTGCCGTAACCTCCACACTGTGCCTTTGTGCCACTCTGTGGCCTCATGATGCTGCTGCTGCCACCTCCACACTGTCATTGTGTCACACTGTGGCTTCCTCCTGATGATGCTGCTACTGCAACCTCCACACTGTGCCATTGTGCCACTCTGTGGCATCCTAATGCTGCTGCCTCCTCCACACTGTCATTGTGCCACTCTGTGGCCTCCTCCTGATGCTGCTGCCAATTCCAGACTCTGTCATTGGGCCACTCTGTGGTCTCCTCAAGCTGCTTTCACCTTACCACTATGTCATATGGCCACTCTGTGTCCTTCTCATGTTGCTCCCACCCTCACCACTTCATGAATGGGCTACTATATTTGACCCTTCTTCTGATCTGTCAGAAGGAAGAAAAAATGAGACACACAACGGATCCTGTCTATGTAACAGCTGAAAGGCCTGCATGACATGGTCCCAATTGTGCATCAGAATTGGCTTATAATTTGGTAGCCAAAAGCAGAAGTGGGTACAAAACACTAAAGACACGCAAATATTCCATTCACATGTCATCTGTTTTGGATCCTGTTTTTTTTATTTTGCTTTAGCAATACTGATAGCTTACTGGCCAAATGCTGACCAAGTGAAGGCAGATGCTCCACAGACAGGATCAGTTTTTTGGGGTTCAGAGGAAGGTTTTTTGACGGATCAGAGGAAGGGCAAAATAATCAGTGACGTCAACACAAACTTACTGCTGACACCATCTCCACTCTGTCAGAGGGGCCTCTACTTGTATAAGCGTTTAATAGAACAGGTTCTGTAGACATCTATGTGGAATCAGCTGACAACAGTGTAAAGGGAATGCGCTTCTTCTTGAGGCTAACATCTACCTGTAAGGCTGAGTTCACAATTGAGTTATTTGGTCGGTTTTGGCCCTATAAGTTACATTGATTGTAAGGGCGTACCCTGTCATCTACATGTCATACTAACTCACGGTATTGTTTCACTACCACAGCAGACTCCCTCTGCGTGTTACTGCAAGGCACAGTGTTCTACACCACTATAAAGGCTCTCTGAAGCGAGAAAATCGGCGTCTTTTAACGCGATATGCCACTAATAAATTCGGATCGAACAGAATTTTTTCAAAAAATTCGGTGAACCGGCCGATCAAATTTTTTTTAAATTTGCTCATCTCTAAAAAATATGTCTCATTGTAATGCAGCAGGTGTGGACCCATTGTGCTACTGAACGGATTTGGCTTGGGACTACTCATGATGACATTGCCAAGGTGGTCCCCTGGTATTTACCCTTTCACCCTTGACTGTGCTGCGACTGTGCTGTCGCTAGGCTGCTACGTCTAGGAGTAGTCTCCACTCGTAGGCAGCTGACCCAGGAGAGTTAAGAGACTACAGTGCATGACACCAAGGAGACAGGATAGGATATGGTTGACAAACAGATCAGGCATGAGATGTCAGAATACATGATGAGCACTGGTGCATGGGTCCAATGGGACCGGCAGAAGCATGGTCAGAGGCCAAGAAAACATCAGGACAGGCAGAGTTTGTGTAATACACAGTATATCATAAGGGACACTGCCACAGGCTGGGGACAGATTAGTCCATGCGTGCACTGGCCCTTTAAGAGACAGGAAGAGCGCATGATCAAACGGCCTGTGGGAGAGCGCAGAGCAGGAGGAAGGTGTCGGCGGAAGGCCATGAGACGACTGGAGCATCGTGCAGCAAGAGGAGTTACTACATGACACCATGGTTTTGCCTGTCAGGAGAGATGAGATACCGGCGTGCACAGACCGCCAGCAATACACTTACATATACAAACTTCACAGTTTACGTATATGTTTTTACTGGCAGATAGTATTTAAAGTATAAGTTTCAAAATGCGGTTCCAAAAGGACTTCAGATAAAGACATACTGCAAATACACATAAATAATAACACGAGACGCGGCGGGAAAAGAACATCTTGTCTGTCCTTAGGGTTCCTTAATTTGACTTGTCATAATAGGGCTATCCTGGGAGTCAAGTAAAAGGGTTGTCCAGGATTATAAAAATATTGCTAATATCCCGAGGTGTAGCCATAGCTGACTGAGCCCTGCAGCAGATTTTTGTACACCGCCACCAAAACACACTTGCATTTCTTCACAAATCCCCTCCTCCGGTGCAAACCCCACTCATATGGCAATTTTGTGAATTTTTTAAATTTTTTATTTTGCTGTCATTTTCAGCATGACTCTATTGTTTTTTTTAACATTTACAGCTGCTGACAGAGTTTATATTCAACTTAACCCCTATATACCTGTGCTGCAATTATAATAGACCTGTCTGATTTACCTCTACATTTTAGCCTCGGTACCTTTTATACTGCAGCCAGAGGTGCCCTATACTCTTCTGTCATGGATGCACTCATGCACGCAGTCGCCACATACATGCACACATTCATGCACGCAGTCACCACATACATGGACACACTCATGCACGTAGTCACCACATACATGCACACATTCATGCACGTAGTCACCACTTACATGCACACATTCATGCACGCAGTCACCACATACATGCGCACATTCATACACACAGTCACAACATACATGGACACACTCATACACACTGTCACCACATACATGGACACACTCATACACACAACAATGGGAGGTGGGAGGTGTTAGGTCTCACTATATATTGTCGATTATATCACTTGTTTTCATGCTTGATAAAGGTTACCATGTAGCCAAAACGTTGCTGTTTGGCTTTTTTTGTACACACTCGTAGCAGTACGTAATAAAGGAACTACTGGAGGTGCTGCCATAAAGCTTTTATTTTGGTCGCTGATTTGTCGACTGCTGGTGCATTCCAGGTTTGGTTGCTGAGGCCCCTGGGTGCTGCTCTATACCTTTGTTTGATACTCATACACACTGTCACCACATACACGGACACACTCATACACATAGTAATCGCACACATGGATACACTCATACACACTGTAACTACATACATGGACACACTCATACACAGTCACCACATACACAGACACACTCATACACACAGTAATCACATTAATGGATACACATATACACACCATCGACATATACTTGGACACACTCATGCACACAGTCACCACATACATGGACACACTCATATACACACTTACCAAATACATGGACACTTTCATACACATGCTTACTGCATACATGGTGGCACACATACACACACTCGCCACATACATAGACACACTCATACACACAGTCACCACATACACGGATGCACTCATACACACAGTAATCACATTCATGGATATGCTCATACACACAGTCGACATATACTTGGACACACTCATGCACACAGTCACCACATACATGTACACACTCATATACACACTTACCACATACATGGATGCACTCATACACGCACTCAACACATACATGGACACACTCATACACGCACTCACCACATACGTGGACACACTCATGAATGCACTCACCACATACATAGATGCACTCATACTTGCACTCACCACATACATAGACACACTCATACATGCACTCACCACATACAAGTACACAGTCACCAACTATAATGACACATTCATACACGCACTCAAAGTCATTACATACATGGACACATTCATACACAGTCACCACATACATGGATGCGCCCATACACAGTCACCACATATATGAACACGTTCATACACACAGTCACGATATACATGGATGTACTCATATACAATACACATATATAGACACCCAGCTTTCCTGCTGTCTTACATGGCACATGCGTAACCCTATCCCCCCACTGCTCATACTCTATATCACTATTTATAAACAGTGCTGCAAGTTGTGTGTGGTATTGTAGATCATTCCTTTTCATTTCAATAGAATGGAGCTGCAATAGAAAATACAACCCATTGACAGATGTGATGTTTTTCTAATCCTTGACATCCCCTTTAATGTACTCCCAGTATCCCTGCAGCCCTATTCTTGTTGTTACTTTTATTAGTATGATATAATAATTGGTTTTGTCCAATGACCCTGCCCTGTCAATAGGAAGCTCTGGTGAGTTTTCCAAAGGCTTAAAAAGAAGAATCACAAGATCGGCGTCAGTATACTTAAGATTAATTCACTATAACTGAAAGCGATTGTTCTCATAAATCATAGTTTGCTTTTAGGCTCAGACAAAGACTTAGTTTTATTGATATTTATGCTTTGGGTAGAACAAAATCAATTGTGCACATAATAAAATGCTTCCAGTAAAAAGAATGATATTCTGACACTACCCTGAATGTAATGAAGAAGAAAGTACACTAAGCAATACTTTCAACGTGCCAGAAATGCAAAATTGTGTAATTTAAATTGCTGAGAGGGGATGTATTGGCAGCAGTATCATTTTTCACAGAGCAGTGCAACACTTCACATTGCACTCATTAACTCAGTGTCATTTGTACAGTATTGAAATTAAAGCCTTACAAATGATATTTTTTCTGGAATGAATGAATTTTAAATGAAATAAAAATGCTGTTCTGCCTAAAGTTCACAAAGTTACAGTGCCTTGCAAAAGAATTCACCCCCCTTGACTTTTTTGTGTTTTGTTACATTGCAGCTTAAGTTCAATGTTTTGTTCATTCTGAATTTTATGTGATGGATCAGAACAGTGTCATCCACAGATCCCCCGATAACATTGTGTCATCCACAGATCCCCCCATAACAGTGTGTCATCCACAGATCCCCCCATAACAGTGTCATCCACAGTTTCCCCATAAGTGTCATTCACAGATCCCCCATAACAGTGTCATTCACAGATCCCCCATAATAGTGTCATCCACAGATCCCCCATAATAGTGTCATCCACAGATCCCCCATAACAGTGTCATCTACAGATCCCCATAACATTGTTATCCCCATAACAGTACGTCATCCACAGATCCCCCATAACAGTACGTCATCCACAGATCCCCCATAACAGTGTTCTTCACAGATCCCCCCATAACAGTGTGTCATCTACATATCCCCCATAATAGTGTCATCCACAGATCCCCCATAACACTGTCATCCACAGATCCCCCACAACAGTGTGTCATCCACAGATCCCCATAACAGTGTCATTCACAGATCCCCCATAACAGGGTCCTTCACAGATCCCCCCCATAACAGTGTGTCATCCACATATCCCCCATAATAGTGTCATCCACAGATCCCCCATAACAGTGTCATCCACAGATCCCCCATAACAGTGTGTCATCCACAGATCCCCCATAACAGTGTCATCCACAGCTCCCCCTTAACAGTGTCATTCACAGCTCCCCCATAACAGTGTCATCCACAGATCCCCCATAACAGTGTGTCATCTACAGATCCCCCATAACAGTGTGTCATCCACAGATCTCCATAACAGTGTGTCATCCACAGATCCCCCCGTAACAGTGTGTCATCCACAGATCCCCCATAACAGTGTCATCCACAGCTCCCCCTTAACAGTGTCATTCACAGCTCCCCCATAACAGTGTCATTCACAGCTCCCCCATAACAGTGTTATCCACAGATCCCCTATAATAGTGTCATCCACAGATCCCCCATAACAGTTTGTCATCCACAGATCCCCCATAACAGTGTCATCCAGAGATCCCCCATAACAGTACGTCATCCACATGTCCTCCATAACAGTGTGTCATCCACATGTCCCCCATAATAGTGTAATCCACAGATCCCCCATAACAGTGTCATCCACAGATCTCTAATATAACAGTGTGTCATCCACAGATCCCCCATAACAGTGTCATCCACAAATCCCCCATAACAGTGTCATCCACAAATCCCCCATAACAGTGTGTCATCCACAGATCCCCCATAACAGTGTCATCCACAGCTCCCCATAACAGTGTCATCCACAGCTCCCCATAAAAGTGTCATCCACAGCTCCCCCATAACAGTGTCATCCACAGCTCCCCCATAACAGTGTCATCCACAGCTCCCCCATAACAGTGTCATCCACAGCTCCCCCATAACAGTGTCATCCACAGATCTCCATAACAGTGTCCTCCACAGATCTCCATAACAGTGTCGTCCACAGATCTCCATAACAGTGTCATCCACAGATCCCCCATAACAATTTGTCATCCACAGATCCCCCTTAACAGTGCATCATCCACATGTCCCCCATAACAGTGTGTCATCCACAGATCCCCATAACAGTGTCATCCACAGATCCCCCATAACAGTGTCATCCACAGATCCCCCATAACAGTGTGTCATCCACAGATCCCCCATAACAGTGTGTCATCCACAGATGTCCCCCATAACAGTGTGTCATCCACAGATCCCCCATAACAGTGTCATCCACAGATCCCCCATAACAGTGTGTCATCCACAGATCCCCATAACAGTATGTCATCCACAGATCCCCATAACAGTGTCATCCACAGATCCCCCATAACAGTGTCATCCACAGATCCCCATAACAGTGTGTACATCCACAGATCCCCCATAACAGTGTCATCCACAGATCCCCATAACAGTGTGATCATCCACAGATCCCCCATAACAGTGTCATCCACAGATCCCCCATAACAGTGTGTCATCCACAGATCCCCCATAACAGTGATCATCCACAGCATGCCCCCATAACAGTGTCATTCACAGCTCCCCACATAACAGTGTGTCATCCACAGATCCCCCATAACAGTGTCATCCACAGATCCCCCATAACAGTGTGTCATCCACAGATCCCCATAACAGTGTGTCATCCACAGATCCCCCATAACAGTGTGTCATCCACAGATCCCCCCATAACAGTGTCATCCACAGATCCCCATAACAGTGTCATCCACAGCTCCCCCCATAACAGTGTCATCCACAGCTCCCCCATAACAGTGTTATCCACAGATCCCCCATAACAGTGTCATCCACAGATCCCCCATAACAGTTTGTCATCCACAGATCCCCCATAACAGTGTCATCCAGAGATCCCCCATAACAGTACGTCATCCACAGTGTCCTCCATAACAGTGTGTCATCCACATGTCCCCCATAATAGTGTAATCCACAGATCCCCCATAACAGTGTCATCCACAGATCTCTACATAACAGTGTGTCATCCACAGATCCCCCATAACAGTGTCATCCACAAATCCCCCATAACAGTGTGTCATCCACAGATCCCCCATAACAGTGTGTCATCCACAGATCCCCATAACAGTGTCATCCACAGCTCCCCATAACAGTGTCATCCACAGCTCCCCATAACAAGTGTCATCCACAGCTCCCCCATAACAGTGTCATCCACAGCTCCCCCATAACAGTGTCATCCACAGCTCCCCCATAACAGTGTCATCCACAGCTCCCCCATAACAGTGTCATCCACAGATCTCCATAACAGTGTCCTCCACAGATCTCCATAACAGTGTCGTCCACAGATCTCCATAACAGTGTCATCCACAGATCCCCCATAACAATTTGTCATCCACAGATCCCCCTTAACAGTGCATCATCCACATGTCCCCCATAACAGTGTGTCATCCACAGATCCCCCATAATAGTGTCATCCACAGATCCCCCATATTAGTGTCAACCACAGATCCCCCATAACAGTTTGTCATCCACAGATCCCCCATAACAGTGTGTTATCCAAATGTCCCCCATAACAGTGTGTCATCCACAGATCCCCCATAACAGTGTCATCCACAGATCCCCCATAACAGTGTGTCATCCACAGATCCCCCATAACAGTATGTCATCCACAGATCCCCCATAACAGTGTCCTCCACAGATCTCCATAACAGTGTCATCCACAGATCCCCCATAACAGTGTCATGCACAGATCCCCCATATCAGTGTCATCCACAGATCTCCATAACAGTGTGTCATCCACAGATCCCCCATAACAGTGTTATCCACAGATCCCTCATAACAGTGTGTCATCCACAGATCTCCATAACAGTGTCATCCACAGTTCCTCCATAACACTGTAGTCTTTCCGTACCAGGATACCTCCAGCTGTTGCAAAACTAGTTCTCCCAGCATGCCCTGACAGCCAAACGCTGTCTGGGCATGCTGAGAGTTGTAGTTTTTCAACGGCTGGAGTTATACTGGTTGGGAAAAGTTGGTCTACTGTGATAATATGAACAATGGGGGTTCTAAAAAAGAGCTATTGTGGGGCAAAGTTAATATTCATGTTTAGACACATGTTTTTAAATACACAAGTTTTATAAACAAGTAAATAACGATGCAGTGCTGTGGGGCTGGTATGCAACTTTTTCCAGGGCTGGTTTTTATCCCCAGTCGGGCCCTGGTTCGGTGGGTGACATATACCAATTTTTTGTGTAAAGTACACCTGCCCTGCATACGTGACAGGGAAAATAATATAGTTAATCCGTCTGTTAGTTAGGTGGGCGACATATATCCATTTATTGTGTGAAGTACACATGCACTGCACACATAACAGGGAAATAAATATAGTTTATCCATCTGTTAGTTCAGTGGGTGACCTAAAAGAATGAGGAGAGCATCAAATAAGGGAGGTGGCCCTGGTCGTGGTGCTGCTTATGTTGGTGGAGCTCCTGTTGCAGGGAGAGGACATGGTTGATCCGTGCCAGCTACACGCCCAAATGAAACACCTTCCTCAGGTGCAAGTAGAACGTTGAGTGTTATTTTGTAGGCCCGAATACGTGTGTACGAATGGTGAGGCCAGAACAAGTAGAGGCGGTAGTTGATTGGGTGACGGACAATGCCTCCAGTTCTTTCACATTGTCTCCCACCTGATCGCCTGCTGAAAGCACAGAGTTGGCACCTGCAGCCCATGGGCATCTGTCTTTCACCGCACCCCCTTGCAAATCAGCCAAGCAGCCCCAAGTCATGCAACAGTCTCTTATGCTTTTTGATGACTCTGCTGGCAGGGTTTCCGTGGGCCATCCACATAGCCCTTCCCCAGACGTGGAAGAGATTGAGTGTACCGATGCCCAACCACTTATGTTTCAGGATGTGTACATGGGAGGACCACCCCAGCACATCTCTGATGACGAAACACAGGTGCCAACTGCTGCAGCTTTCTGCAGTGTGCAGACTGGCAAGGAGAGCAGGGGTGGAGAGTGGGTGGAAGATGATGTAAAGGATGATGAGGTCCTTGACCCCACATGGAATCAAGGTCATGCGAGTGACGTGTGCAGTTCGGAGGAAGAGGTTGTAGTCACACAGCACCAGCTGCACAGCAAAACAGGGAGCAGTGTGCAAAAGCAGAGTGGCCATCCCCTAGCCAGTACGCCTGCTACTGCCCACCGCACCCAGGGACTGAGCACACTATAGCCATCTCCAAGGAGTTCCCTGGCGTGGCAGTTCTTCAGAAAATGCACTGACAACAAGACCCGAGTGGTTTGTATGCTGTGCAATCAGAGCCTGAAGCGAGGCATGAATGTTCTAAACCTGAGCACCACCTGCATGACCAGGCATCTAAATGCAAAGTACGAGCTGCAGTGAAGTAAACACCTCAAAAGCCACGAAAGATTTCAGGCTCCTCCTGTTCCCTCTTCTGCTTCAGTCTCGGCCTCTTCCTCCCCCTCTGGAGTGACAGCGGCACCTGCCACCCAGCAAACAGAGGATGTGGCAGCAACGCCACCACTTCTGTCACTGTCACGAAGCATCTCCACAATGTCCCATGGAAGAGTTCAGCTGTCCATCTCCCAAACACTGGAGAGAAAGAGGATGTACCCCCCTACCCACCCGCGATCCCTGCCCTGAATGCCCAGCATTACAAAATTCCTGGCCTTTGAAATACTGTCATTCCATCTGGTGGAGACAGAGACTTTCAAAAACCTTATGGTGGTGGCTGTCCCACAGTACATGGTACCCAGCCGCCACTACTTTTTCAGACAAGCCATCGCTGCCCTGCACAACCAAGTGGCGGACAAAATTAGGGGTGCACTGGGCAACGCCATCTGTGGCAAGGTCCACATAACCATCGATAAGTGGACCAGTAAGCGCTGGCAGGGACGTTATATCTCCCTAACTGCACACTGGGTAAATGCAGTGACGGCTGGGCCTGAGGCGGATCGCAGTTTGGCGCATGTCCTTCCGCCACGGAGGATTGCAGGACATTTCTCTTTGCCTACTGTTGCCTCCTCCTCCTACTCCTGTTCCTCCTCTACTAAATTACCCTGATATGTCAGAGCTGCTGAAAGTGCGGGCCATCTGTGCGCACTTTTGGTGTTCTCATCCTGCTGCTGCCTGCCTGTTTGCGCTGCAGCATAACTTCGGCCTTCTCGCTCACCGCCTCATATGCGACATGACCACAAGGTGGAACTCCACCTTGCACATGCTGGAGAGACTGTTCGAGCAGCAGCAGGCAATACTGGAGTTTCAGCTGCAGCACATACAGGTGAGTCACTCTGCTGAACAGCACCACTTCACCACCAACAAGTGGGCCTCCATGTGGGACGTCTGTGCCGTGTTGCGCTGTTTCGAGTACTCTACCAACATGGCCAGTGCCAATGAAGCGGTCCTCGGCGTTACTATCCCACTTCTATGTCTCCTTGAAAAAACACTTTGGGCGGTGATGGAAGAGGATGTGGCACAGGAGGAAGAGGAGGAAAAAGAGGGGTCATTTCCACGGTTATCAGGCCAGTCATTCACAAGTGGCTCGGAGGGTGGGTTCCTGCACCAACAGGGTCCAGATACACAATTGTCCAGCCAGGGCACAGTTCTGGAGGAGGAGGAGGAGGATGATGACGATGAGGAACCGTGTTCACAGCAGGGTGGCACCGAAAGCAGCTCATGGTCATCACTGGAGTGTGGCTGGTGGGATACAGAGGACACAGACAATACACCTCCCATAGAGGACAGCTTGTCGTTGCTTCTGGGAAGCATGGCACACATCAGCGACTACATGCTGCAGTGCCTGCGCAACAACCGCCGAGTTGCCTACATTCTAACCAGTGCTGATTACTGGGTGGCCACTCTGCTGGATCTCCACTACAAGGACAATGTGCCGTTCTTAATTCCATCACTGGAGTGTGATCGGAAGATGTGCGAGTACAAGCGCACGCTGGTAGACACACTGCTGATGGCATTTCCACCTGACACCGGGGGCTCAGTGGAAGCACAAGGTGAAGGCAGAGGAGGAGCAAGAAGTCGCCAACGCAGCTGGGGCACTGCCAGCACCTCAGAAGCGAGGGTTAGCATGGTCAAAATGTGGAAAAGCTTTGTCAGCACGCCACAGTAACCAGCACCACCAGCTGATATGGAACATCTTAGCAGGAGGCAGCATTTCAGCAACATGGTGGAACAGTACATGTACACACGCCTAAACGTACTGACTGATGGGTCTGCCCCATTCAACTTCTGGGTCTCCAATTTTGGCACATGGCCTGAGCTGGCCCTTTACGGAGATGGAGGTGCTGGCCTGCCCTGTGGCCAGTGTATTGTCCTTACATGCGTTTAGTATGGCAGGGGGGGTGGGTGATCATAGACAAGCGCAGCCGCCTGTCCACAGCCAACGTAGACAAGCTTACCAAAAACGTGATAGGTGGCTCACGTCTCTCAATTATATGGATAAGGTGCACAGTTTCTATAATTTCACCCAACTTATAAAACAAGTTATGTATACAAATTGAACCGGCACTCTAAATCTGGATATATAGAAACAGTTTATTTAAATTTATATCATAATTAAAATTTTTATCATAATTAAAATTTTAAAATGCAAAAAGTCAAACAAAAGAAAAAACAAACAAAAAAAAATAACTAAGGTTTTCAAAATACCCTTGTTGTAATATATAAAATCTAATACTAATATTCAATGTTCATTGCACTTTCTTACAGCACTATTCAAACAGTGTGTTTTTAAGGTGCGTTTTTATGAGGAGATCCCGTTTGTAAGGGGTCTTTATTCTCCAGAGCACAATGAATGGCTCTAAAATTAATGTCCAGAGTCTTGATTTCCTCCTATGTGTGCCAACCTATTTATAATTGCAGGTTTGGTATATGTGGTCGCGCTTTACCAGAAATTATGTCCAACTCCGCAGTTTATCGTCTGCAGTCTTTATCACCTTCTATTTGTGTTCTTTTAGAGACCTTCACCCGTCAAATACATGCGTTTACTTTATATTTCGTTTTGTAACTCACTGTTTGTTGCTGAGGGGTCCGCAAATGCTAGCCCGCCGTGGCGTCCAACGTAGTAACCGGCGCGAGCGAGCCTTTCTCAGTGTGCAGTTAAAGGAGCCGGTCTCCTGCAGTGTCTTGAAGGTGAGAGGTATCCACGGCAGAGTGTGGATGTATGTGCGGTCTCTCCTCTGTGTGTCATACAGTCAGAGGGCCAGTCTTCAGCGGCATATGGAGATAGTGATAGTCAATTCCACCGCAAAGCAAATATACAGCGAACTCTGGATAAAAGCGCATCTTTCTCTCTGTTGTCAGCTCCGGAGCTTCTATACTTATAACAAGAGGCACTTATACACCCATACGCGTTTCGGGACTTTACTTTGTCCCTTCCCCACTGAGAATTTCCAGGTGTTCGCTCAACCCTGCTTCCCACCAAAACTCACGGACCGGTCAAGGAGGGCAATAATCAGAGAGGCAGCACAGAGACCTAAGGTAACCCTGGAGGAACTGCAGAGTTCCACAGCAGAGACTGGAGTATCTGTACATAGGACGACAATAAGCCGTACGCTCCATAGAGTTGGGCTATATGGCAGAGTGGCCAGAAGAAAGCCATTGCTTTCAGCAAAAAGCAAAAAGGCATGTGGGAAACTCCCAAAATGTATGGAGGAAGGTGCTCTGGTCTGATGAGACTACAACTGAACTTTTTGGCCATCAAAGAATATGCTATGTCTGGCGCAAACCCAAAACATCACCCAAAGAACACCATCCCCACAGTGAAACATGTTGGTGGCAGCATCATGCTATGGGGATGTTTTTCCAGGACTGGGAAACTGGTCAGAGTTGAGGAAATGATGGATGGTGCTAAATACAGGGATATTCTTTAGCAAAACCTGTACCACTATGTGCGTGATTTGAGGCTAGGATGGAGGTTCACCTTCCAGCTGAACAATGACCTCAAACACGCTGCTAAAGCAGCACTTGAGTGGTTTAAGGCGAAACATGTAAATGTGTTGGAATGGCCTAGTGACCTAGTCAAAGCCCGGATCTCAATCCACTAGAAAATCTGTGGTCAGACTTAAAGATTGCTGTTCACAAACGCAAACCATCCATAAAGACTTATCCAAAGCGACTTGGAGCTGTGATTGCCGCAAAAGGTGGCTCTACAAAGTATTGACTTTTGGGGGGGGGGGAGGGTGAATAGTTATGCACATTGACATTTTATGTTATTTTGTCCTATTAGTTGTTTACTTTACAATATATAAAAAAACATCTTCAAAGTTGTGGGCATGTTCTGTAAATAAGTGATGCAAATCCTCAAACAATCCACGTTAATTCCAGGCTGTGAGGCACCAAAACACGAAAAAAGTCAAAAATACTTTTGCAAGGCACTGTATAAGCGAATACAGATAATTTATATTTAGTTTAGCCGTTTAATTATTCATCGTACACTTTGCTTAATTAAGAGGATAAATGGTGTACTCAAGTCTCTTGTTCTGTGAATACCCAACAGTATCAGTTCATAAAAAGGTGCTGGGTACTACTGAAAGGGGTTGTCCAGAAATAGAAAACAGCTGCTGTTGTTCCAAATACAGTGCCACATCTGACTATTTTTGGTATTGCAGTTCAACTCCATTCACTTCAATGTGCATGAGCTGAAACACCAAACACAACCCATGGATATATGTGGTGCTGTTCCTGGAAAAATAGCAACAATATTTTTCTAGTCCTGAAAACCCCTTTAAAAAATGTTTGCAAACTCCTCCAAGATGCCAAGATGCTGTCAATATGGAGTCCTAACCAACATTCACATTAAAACCTACCTTTGAGCACTTTTTCTCTTTGAGCGCTTCTGTTCGTTTCTGCTCATATCTCCTTGGAGAGCCAAACGTGGTTCACAGATTCATAGAAAGCCTCGATGGATTGGGAGGATCTCAGCACTTGACCCCACCCCATGTTCCAAATCTCTGACTTATCACTATTTCAGAGATTCAGAGGTTTGTAAAAAATAATAGATACTCTTTTAAGTTAGTCAGCAATACAGTAAATGACCTTGGAACAGTTTCCTCTAAATCAGGCAATCCAAGACAGCAAGTGAATTTGCACTGTATATACCAGTGTCCTTGTGGTCTAGGGCACCTAAAGGGTCACCATCCATAACACTGGTGCTCGTGAAGAGCCTTAACTAAGATTTTTTTTTTTTTGTGGTCTAGAGCATTGAAGGGTTCATTTCAGCAATATCTAAGGTTGATAATACACTAATGTCTGGATTTCTGGTGGTCTTGAGCAATAATGGGGTACTGTCAGAATTCCTGATGGTTTAGGGTTGAGAAGAGGTTAATGTCAGGATCCTTAGTGGTGTAGGGCAGGTTTTGGCTTTAATGTGTACATCCCTGATAGTCTACTGCAGTGAAAAGGCTATTATCAGTATCCATGGTGGTCCATGGTAGAGATGAGATTAATATATGTAGCCCTGGTGATATAGGTAGATCAACAGGTTAGTCTTGGCTGTTTTTGGAATTAATGCGTACAGGGACATAGCTAAAGGTTTATGGGCCCCGGTGCAAGAGTTCGGCTTGGGCCCCCCTTCCCTCAGTGCTTCGTGTGTCTTCTTATGCAGCACAAGGGTCTTTGGGCCCCCTCAGGCTCCTGGGCCGTGTAGCGACTGCTACCTCTGCACCCCCTAGAGCTACGCACCTGAATGCGTGTATGCCTTGTGATCTAGGGCAAAACACAGGTCACATTGTCATACCTAATTGATTACTAATCCTGCCAGGTTCCACTATTGTCCCTGTAACACGAAGCTGAACACTCATGCTTGAAATCACAGAGATAAGTGCAGAGCAGACATAGAGTGAACTGTGTAGTTGTGATAGAACAGCTGCACAGTTTTGTCTATGTTAAGTGCTTTGCTTTGGAAATATGTGATTGAGGTTGCTTTTCTGTGAGGTCCATACACTGGAAAGCTGTAGAAATCCCCATGTGTCTGCAGAGGTAACATAGTGAAAACAAGGTGGTCACCCGTGAGTTTTGGTCCTTGACTAAGGTGTAACTCTGAAGAGACTCTACTTAGCTGGAAAATCAGTCCAGAAAATAATATAATCTGGCTTCACTTTGCCTTTCTTGCCAGATCATAAAGTTTTCCTGTATATAAAAGGCAAAATAAGAAGGGTTTTCTTTATATATGGCTTTATACCAGTGAATGGATACCTTTTAGGTATATTTGTTATATTAACATCTTCACTTTAACTGCTTTAATATTATCATCTATATTAAAGGCTGTGTTACTATATGGATGACTCATCAGTCTCTCCATACTCCACTGTTTTGTTAGTTCAGTATATGTGGGGATAATACTATGCATTTCTGTCTCGGAAATAGTAAAAATTATTTTTCTGAGAAAGACTTTAGGTCTCAGAGTGCTGAATCTGATATTTTTGTTCTGCACCATCGATTCATCCTACATCACATCTCTTCACTGGCAGTGTGGAACGAGCCAAACAGAGAGCTGTCCATCTGTGTCCAGAGTGACAGCTCAATGCATAAGTATACCCTGACTGTAACAAGCAAAATGACAGAAATATAAGCCAAATGTCTTGTATATTATGATTGAAGAGCTAGTGGACAAGAATATCTCAGATGGCTTCTATTTTATTAAAAAAGCACAGCAGCCAAAACGAGAAAAAGAGCTTGGTGCAGTTTTCCTAAAAACAAAATGCTAAAACTAGGCAATTTGGCATCATTTATTAATTTGCCCATGGCAAATTGTGCAACGCACAACCCCCCAGGGCCGATCGTATCCCCGGTTTTAGGATTTGCTGAGTGATGCGGTCTTATTAGTTCTGTGTGTCATGGTGCTCCTATCTGGATACCATCGCTCCTTAGGGGTAGGCTCCATAGCAATAAAGGGGAGAGTCATAGTTGGTGGACAATAATCCAAGTACAGGCTTAATAAAGTTCAACAGTTTTACTCGAATAAACTTGCATCTAGACAATATTTGATCTTTCTCTGGCTCCAGCAGATTTAACCCCTTAGTGACCAACCTGTTTTGGGCCTTACTGACCAAGTGTTTTTCCTCCTTTTTTCATCGTTGAGTTTCAAGAGCTATAACTTTTTAATTTTTCAGTCTATATAGCTTTATGAGGGCTTGTTTTTTGCGGGACAAGTTGTACTTTTTAATGGCGCCATTTTGTGGTACACATAACTTTGTGATTAACTTTCATTAACTCTTTCTGGGAGGGAGATGGGAAAAACAGTTATATATTTTACGGCGTTCTTTTTTCAGTATATATTACATAATATCTTTATTCTCTGGGTCAGTATGATTAAAGTGATACAAATACATATATTTTTTTTTTTGGTCTTGCTACATTTTTGCAATAAACCCCTTTTTTTAAAAAGAAATAAATATTTTTGCATTGCCCCTTCCCAAGACCCATAACTTTTTTATTTTTTTTTCTATGCAGTTGTGTGAGGGCTTGATTTTTGCGGGGTGACTTGTATTTGTCATTGGTATCATTTTAGAGTAAATGGCGCTTTTTAATCACTTGTTATTACGTTTTTTCGGTGGCAACTAAGAATAAATTAGCAATTCTGTCTTTTTTTTTTATGGTGTTCACCGTAGGGGATAATTTATGTGATATTTATGTAGTCTCGGTTGTTTTGGGTGCGGCAATACCAAATATACGGGGGAGATTTTTTTTTTTCAATTTTTTTCATTGAAAAGCGTATTTTCAATGGAAAAAAAAGTGTAATTTTTTTTAATGGGATTTTTTTATTTATTAAATGTGTTTTTTTTTTTACCACTTAATAGCCCCACAAGGGGACTATAACAGACATTATTTTGGTTGCTTTTAAAATGCAATGTATTTTCCCTATAATGCATTTCATTTTAAAAGCAAAGGGTTAAACATAGAGATGAGCGAACATTAAAAAAAAGTTTGGCATTCGGCGTTCAGGTTGTGGTAATCGCCGCATCCCGTTATGGATTCCACTACCGCGGACTATCGCGGCATATGGAATCCATAAGGGGCGGCTTCCACCAACCCAAACTGTTGAACAGCCGAAGGACCTGGGGTGAGGTCACCGTCATGTGATCAGTGCAGGGGGCGTGGCTCAGCACTGGATCAAATCCAAATGCCTCTCATTTTTAACTCCTTCTACCCCTGGCCAGTTTTCACCTTCCTGCCCAGGCCATTTTTTGCAAATCTGACATGTGTCACTTTATGTGGTAATAGCTTTGGAATAATTTTACTTATCCAAGCCATTCTGAGACTGTTTTCTCATTGTACTTCATGATAGTAATACATTTATGTCAATATATTTCACCTTTATTTGTGAAAAAATCCCAAATTTACCTAAAATTTTGAAAACTTCCCAAATTTTCAAATTTCAATTTTTCTACTTTTATAATAGATAGTGATACCTTATATAATAGTTATTACTTTACATTTCCTATATGTCTACTTCATGTTTGGATCATTTTGAAAATGACATTTTATTTTTTGACGTTAGAAGGCGTAGAAGTTTAGAAGCAAATATTGAAATTTTTCAGAAAATTTCCAAAACCCACTTTTTAAGGATCAGTTCAGGTCTGAAGTCACTTTGTTGGGCTTACATAATAGAAACCACCCAAAAATCACCCCATTTTAGAAACTACACCCCTCAAGGTATTCAAAACTGATTTTACAAACTTTGTTAACCCTTTAGGTGTTCCACAAGAATAAATGGAAAATGGAGATGACATTTCAGAATTTTACTTTTTTAGCAGATTTTAAATGTTAATCACTTTTTTCGAGTAACAAAGCAAGGGTTAACAGCCAAACAAAACTCAACATTTATTACCCCTATTCTGCAGTTTACAGAAAAACCCCACATGTGGTCATAAACTGCTGTACGGGCACACGGCAGGGCGCAGAAGGAAAGGAACGCCATATGGTTTTTGAAATGCAGGGTTAGCTGAACTGGTTTTTAGATGCCATGTCCTATTTGAAGCCCCACTGATGCACCCCTACAGTAGAAACTCAAAAAAGTGACCACATTTTGGAAACTACGGGATAAGGTGCCACTTTTTTTGGTTCTATTTTGGGGTACATATGATTTTTAATTGCTCTATATTATGTTTTTTGTGAGGCAAGGTAACCAAAAAATTGCTGTTTTGGCACTGTTTTTATATTTTATCTTTTACAACATTCATCTGACAGGGTAGATCATGTGCTTTTTTATAGAGCAGTTTGTTACGGACGCAATTATATCAAATATGTCTACTTTGTATGTTTGTTTGTTTCTGTTTTACATAAAAAAGCATTTTTGAAAAAAAATTATGTTTTTGTCTGCCGATAGTCTTGTGCAGGGACTCGTTTTTTGCAGGAAGAGTTGACATTTTTATTGGTACCATTTTTGGGAACATATGATTTTTTGATCATTCATTATTACACTTTATGGGCAAGGTGACCAAAAAAATTGCTTGTTTTAGCGCAGTTTTTATTTATTTATTTTTCCAGCATTCACCTTAGGGGTTAGGTCATGCGATATTTTTATAGAGCAGATCGTTATGAATGTGGCAATACCTAATATGTCTACTTTTTCTTTTTTATTTAAGTTTTACACAATAATAGCATTTCTGAAACCGAAATAATGATGTTTTAGTGTCTCCATAGTCTGAGAGCCATAGCTTTTTTATTTTTTGACCGATTGTCTTAGGTAAGGTCTCATTTTTTGTGGGATGAGGTGTAGGTTTGATTGGTACTATTTTGGAGGGTATATGCCTTTTTGATCACTTGGTGTTGCAATTTTTACGATGTAAGGTGACAAAAAAGCCTTTTTTTTGCAGAGTTTTTTTAAAAATATTTTTTACGGTGGTCACCTGAGGGGTTAGGTCATGTGATATTTTCATAGTAGGTTGTGATGGACGCAGTGATACCTAATATGTCTACTTTTATTTATTTCACTTTAACTCAATCATAGCAGTTTTGAAGCAAAAAAAATGATATTTTAGTATTTCCATTGTCTGAGAGTGATAGCTTTTTTATTTTTTGACCGATCACAGGTATAATTTTTTTGCGGGATGAGGTGACGGTTTGATTGGTATGATTTCGGGGGGGCATACGCCTTTTTAATCGCTTGCTGTTGCAATTTTTGTGGCTTATTTTTACACAGTTTTTTTTTACGGTGTTCACCTGAGGGGTTAGGTCGTGTGATATTTTTATAGAGCTGGTGGTTACCCACGCAGCGATACCGAATATGTATATTTTTTTATGTATTTCAATTTGGCATAATAGCAGTTTTGAACCAAAAAAAATATGTTTTAGTGTCTCCATGTTCTGAGAGCTATAGTTTTTTTTCTTTTTTGGGCGATTGTCTTAGGTAGGGGCTTTGTAGAATATTTTGTGGGATGACATGACGGTTTTATTGATACCAATTTGTGGGACATACGCCTTTTTAATCGCTTGGTAATGCACTTTTTGTGATATAAGGTGACAAAAATTGCTTTTTTACACTGTTTTTATTAAAAAAAATTGATGGTGTTTATCGTACAGGCTGGATCATGTGATATATTTATAGAGCCGGTCATTATGGACACGGCGATACCTAATATGTGTGGGGGGTGTTTTCAGTTTTTTATTATAAAATGAGGGGAAAGGGGCGTTTTTTTTTTTCTTAACTTAAAAACTTTATTAATTTTATTATAAACTGTATTTTTTACTTTCTTTTCTTTACTTTATTTCTGACGTTCACTTTTGGGTGTCTGATCCCCTCTGCAATGCATTGCAATACAACTGTATTGTAATGCATTGTCTGTTCGTGTACTACAGTGACTCATACACTAACAGGTTGCCTTTGAGACGGGCCTGAGGCTGGATCTCCTCAGCACCCGTAGAAGGCAGGTCCCGATGCCATGCAAGGCATTGGGCCGCCTCTGCACGGCATCGGGCTGCCTTTTAACACATTGAGTCCCCGCCACAGTAGCGCGGCTGACCGTGACATAGAAGGGGTTAATCCACTAGCATCGGTTTTACAGCGATGCCGGCGGATACAGCAGGGGCCCGGCTACCAGGGACTACCAGTATTAAAGGACATGGATTTAAATACACAGATTACATTTTTTGTTTACCAGTAGAGACAGTAGCAGGGTGTAGGAATGGTAGTGCCTGCTCTGGGGTACTACGATTGCAAAACTGCATAGCCAACCAAGAGTGTTGTGTGACATGTGATACAACCCAACTATGTAATTCAGTGCAGTGCAATATTGATGTCATGGAGCAGGCTTGCAGTACTTTTTTGTTAGTATAAGCTTTGAATTTGCTATTCGGGGAAATAAATCATTGTAAGTATATTTGAAGTTAGTTTTAGACTGGAGTTGCTATGCACACTTTCACCAAATTTATTAAAATGGCACACTTGCAATAAATGTGGCACAAGTGCAATATGGTTAAAAGTGCTCCTGGGTGTTGCCTGACATGGAGTTCCGACTCTTTTGCGACTTTTTTAAACAGTGATCTACTCTGGCCAAATTTTCACTTCAAATCTGTAGGTGGCGACCTTGAAGCCATAATTGTAGAAGACATACAAAATACAAAAAGCACCAGCAACTCCACTACCTGCTAGCTGTATACTAACTAATACTTGTTAACCCGCCCACTATAATTTTTGTTCCCCCAAAACAAGAATGTATTTTAGTTTTGTCTGCTATGAGGAAATTTAAACCATCAATATAGTTAAAAGGGATGGCCACTTTCTGGCTACTGTTGACCAATGTGCACCATTTTCTATATTTCATAAGGTATGACCTCTTGTTTACAAAGTCTTTTGCGCTGCCCAAGCAGAGATACGGTCCATAAGATGGCTGCTGGAGAGTCACGTGGTCAGGCTAATCACCTCCATGCACCTGCCACCTGTACTTGTTCTTTTGGGGATTGAGTGCAGGTGTAGTATGTCTGAATTGAGGAGACATCATATGGAGCTGATTTGCCTGGTCACATGACCCTTCATCAGCGGCCATCTTATGGACAGGACCTCTGTGTGAAAAGCAAAAAAAGACTTTGTAAAGAAGGGAATTTCAACAAAGGCTATACAGCTATTAGTAAGTGCCATATAGTGATCTCACAAACAGATTGGTCAACAGTAACCAGAAAGTGGTCAACCCCTTTAATAGAGGCTTTTGCTGAGCTGAACTAAATTATGAGTTTTTCAATTTGTGACATGGACAGAGCACATTGCTATTAGGCAGTGGGGTACATAGAGAAGTAAGGGCCCCATAGCAAGGATCAAACCAGGCCCCCCACAAAGGACGGAAGGGTTTCTGCCTAAACCCCTTTCAGTGACCCTTGGGCCATTTTTTATACTGCCTCATTTGCTAAAAGTTGTTCCTTTAGAGGGTAGAGTCCTGACCAAGTTTTCACCCCCTGTAGGAGAGGAGATGATCCCAGCTGGGCCCCCTCTTGCCCTGGGCCCCATAGCAGTAGAGATGGCCCGAACTATTCGCCGGCGAACAGTTCCCGGCGAACATAGCTTGTTCGCGTTCGCCTCTGCCGGGCGAACATATGCGATGTTCGGTCCGCCCCCTATACATCATCATTGAGCAAACTTTGACCCTGTACCTCACAGTCAGCAGACACATTCCAGCCAATCAGCAGCATACCCTCCCTCCCAGACCCTCCCACCTCCTGCACAGCATCCATTTTAGATTCATTCTGAAGCTGCAGTCTTAGTGAGAGGAGGGAGAGTGTAGTTGCTGCTGATTTAATTGGGAAATCGATAGCTAGGCTAGTGCATTCAGTGTCCACTCCAGTCCTGAAAGACTCATCTGATCTCTGCTGTAAGAACAGCGTCCTGACAGCACCCCAAAAAGCCCTTTTTAGGGCTGCAACATTAGTCTGCTTTTTTTTTTCCTTTATATGCATATTGCAGTTGCCTGTCCTGCCTGTGTGTGAGGAGCTGCAGGCCCACAGACTGTAGTGTGCCCACTGCCAGTGCCCACCCCTGTCATCCCGTGTGGTACAGGACTTTGCATCAAAAAAAGGCATTTAATTTTTACACTTTAATCTAAGGTTAGTTGCCTGCCAGTGTGTGTCAGGCTGACTTCCAGTGACTGTAGTGTGCCCACTGCCAGTGCCCACCACTCATACCGGCTGGCACAGGACTTTGCATAAAAAAAGGCATTTCATTTTTACACTTTAGTGTAATTTCAGCTGCTTGCCTGCTGCCAGTGTGTGTCAGGCCGACTTCAACTGACTGTAGTGTGCCCACTGCCAGTGCCAACCACTTATACCGGGTGGCACAGTAGCTTGCCGATAAATAAGGCATTTCATTTTTACACATTAGTGTAATTTCAGTTGCTTGCCTGCTGCCAGTGTGTGTCAGGCTGACTTCCAGTGACTGTAGTGTGTCCACTGCCAGTGCCCACCACTGATACAGGGTGGCACAGTACCACTTATCGAAAAAAAAATGATAGGCAGAGGCAGGCCACCCCGCAGGGGCCGTCGTGGTCGTGGTGCTGTGATTTCCACTGTCCCTGGAATAATGCCTAGTGTTCAGAGGCCACGATCCCTGAACCCGAAAAATTCTGAGGACGTAGTTGACTGGCTTAGACAGGACACCCAATGTTCAACAGCTTCCGCTAAGAACCTTGACGCACCATCTTCCTCCAGCTCAGCTTTGGTCACCTGCTCTCAAGTTACCACGCACCCGCCCGCCGCTGATAGGAATAGTACTAGTTAAGACACCACTCATATAGGGTGTCACAGCACATTGCTCTGTGCACGCGCAGTGCCCCAATTTGGGAGTATGAGGACCGACCAAGCTGCTTTTTCCATCTCCCGGTTCCTGAAATCAATTCAGTTTGGTGTATGAGAGTTTGGTCTGTCACTGTGAAGGCAGTCGAAGGTACCAGGCCTAAATTTTTTTTCACAAAAGGCAATCCCTGATATGGGACGTAACAGGGATTAAACTGATGAGAATAGTACTACAGAAAATACCACTCATATCGGGTGTGACAGTAAATTGCACGGCACAGACGCAGTCACCGTGGATAAAAACAAAGGGGAGGGAGCCAGCGTTTTTTTAACCATCTCCCCGTTCGAAAAATCAATTCAATTCACCTTTCGGGGACCCTTGGTGTTGTACGTGGCTGGGTGGAGGAAGAAACCTTCAATGACATCACTGGGACGTGGCTAGCTTGGTATCCAACCTTGTGCAAATGGGGAGTTTGCAGTTGTGCAAATGGACTGTTTGTGGTGCATTAAAAGAGGAGTTTGGTCTGTCAATGTCTGAGAATCGGGCGAAACCCTTACACTACCTGATCGATACAACATCATACCTGATCGTATACACACACTGGATGTTTTAAAGCATGTTATTCCAAACAATTTAGGAATGTTAGGTGATTTATGCCCTTTATGGATTAGAACCCGACTCTGCGTCCACTACGTAATTTTCCATGGGAGTTTTGCCATGGATCCCCCTCCGGCATGCCACAGTCCAGGTGTTAGTCCCCTTGAAACAACTTTTCCATCACTATTGTGGCCAGAAAGAGTCCCTTTGGTTTTTAAAATTCGCCTGTCTATTGAAGTCTATGGCGGTTCGCCCGGTTCGCCTGTTCGCGAACATTTGCGGAAGTTCGCGTTCGCTGTTCGCGAACTGAAAATTTTATGTTCGCGACATCACTACATAGCAGTCACATGGTCTGCCGCTACGGTAGTTATGCCCCTGCTAGTAGGTGTAATCTAGGCATTCAATGTATATAATATACAATGTACAATATATATGGTGCAGGATATTGTGCCTGCACCATTTTTATTTAGTGTCAGATTTATTACCAGTATGCATTTGGATTGTTAAATGTGTGTAAAGCTGTGAATTTTTTTTTTTTTGTAAAATGTGGTGTATTTTTTATGTAAGGCAGTCAGAAGAAAGGATGAGACAAAATGTGCCACAATATGCTTATTTGGATACAATGCAGCATAGCTTCATACTAACATAATTTTATTTTAGATCACCTTAACACTGGTGGTTTTTATCTACAAGAAGTGCCACAATCTGTCTAAGACTGCAAAAAAACAGGGCACAAAGTAGGGCAAAATAAAAAGTTGGCGGAAAAGTTGACTTTCATTAGTACGCCGAAAATGGGTACAAATTCGGACGCACACACTCAGTATACAGTATTTGGCAAAATAACTGTGCCACAATTCTGGCACAAACAGAGGATTGTAGTTACACATCCATTAATACATCAGTGATGTGTTAGGGTTGGGGTGATTTTTTTTCTGGCTGTAGCCCTGCGCCTTTTGACATACCACACCCCTTTTACTATTAACCCATCCCTTTACTAGCGCAACTCTTGGGTCACTCCCCCATTGTCACAGTCCCCTCCCCTTCAATGTCACTGTCCGCCATTTCAATGTGTCTTTAGGTAGCGGAACTTATGGTACAAATCTTGGTGCCACTCCCAATTAGGACAACTCTCGCGGAGGTCTATTTTTCTGGGAACTTTCCAGAACGTTGTGCGAAAACTACAGTAATGATTTTCCTTCTGTGTTGAATCAGTATTGTCTCTAAATGAGCCCTTTTTCTCTGTGTATCATGGAAATGCTTCAAAACAAAACTGTAAGATCTTTCAATTAAAGTCTATCGTGAATTTGCATAATCTTTCACTTAGATACTCCAAGGCAAATATAAAAAACAACAACTTTGTTATGAATTTAGCCACATCGGCTCTTTTTCTGACTTATCACTTAAAAAATGACAGCTTCTCTACCCACATTGATACATAAGCCCTTCCTGGACCTCCTTGGAAACTTCTTTAGCATTTATAACTTCTTAGCATTGAAAGCCATAGAGTTCAATGGAGAGAAGGCCTGCTGGCGTTGAACGAGGCAGTAAATCTTCTTAGCCCATGGTTGTGGGGAGTTCAGCAAGGGGTAATTTACACATTTAAATTGACATTTACTTTTCATCTAATAATTGGAACTAAAAGCTTAGATAATTGCATGTAATTACACTGTACATGTCCTTTGATAATATATGAGCCATTTTAATCAGTTTGTATATGCTTTTTATTTGTGTGCTTTCTTTTATACCATAAAACGATAAATGTGAGTAAAACGCTGCCTCTGCTGAATTATGTTCCTGGTGAAGACTGGTTCTCTGCATTACATTACCCTCCTTCATATTAATCACTCCAGATAGCATTCCTTCTGACTGCGCTAAAATTCCTAATAAAGATGACACACAATCTCCTTATAAATTGTGCTCCAGTGACACCACTATAACATCCTTTAATTTTTGGTGTTAAGAAAACAAATGAGGTGACCCCAGTGCAATCGCTAATAAGTGTCATGGGTCAGTAATCATTCATGTGCCAGGAGGAATGGAAATGAATTTCAATAACAAGTAAAACTCAAAATCATTTTAATTTCCCTGCTAAAGTAAAGGCAGTAAAAAAAAAAAAAAAAAAAAAAAACATGACGTTGCCAGTAGAGATGAGCGAACATTTAAAAAAAGTCCGTTGTTCGGGGTTCGGGTGGTGGTTAATTGCGCATCCCGTTATGGATTCCACAATAGCGCATATGGAATCCATAAGGGGCGGCTGCCACCAACCCGAACTGTAGAACAGCTGAAGGACCTGGCGTGATGTCACTGTCATGTGATCAGTGCAGGGGGCGTGGCTCAGCACTGGATTTGATCCCGTGCTGAGCCACGCCCCCTGCACTGATCACATGACAGTGACGTCACGCCAGGTCCTTCAGCTGTTCTACAGTTCGGGTTGGTGGCAGCCGCCCCTTATGGATTCCATATGCGCTATTGTGGAATCCATAACGGGATGCGCAATTAACCACCACCCGAACCCCGAACAACGGACTTTTTTTAAATGTTCGCTCATCTCTAGTTGCCAGCAATCAGAACGGAGCTAACAGCTGCCTATATCAGGAATGTATTTGACATTGTTTTGTAGCTAAAAACTCAAAATGGAGGGTATCTTTGCCCCCATGCCATTTTTCTGGCGTAAAAAAATACAAACCCTGTGTTTGAAATTTTTTGAAAGCCAATGTGGCAAAATTTTGTTGTATGTGGCTCTTCTATGCCGCGCTCCCCACTTTCCAAAAAGGAGGCGTGCCGAGGGCAGGGATGGAGCAAGGCCAGCAGGCCAGGCACATTTATTTTCATTCATGCCAATTTGCTGACGTGAATGAAAATAGACATCTACAATAGCTAGATTTCGATCTGGCACACGGCCTGCTGGAGGATGCACCTAATCTATGACGAGGCCGGCACATGGGAAATCAAGACCAGCAAAGGAAACGTCGGTCTTGATAAATGTTTCCCATAATCTTTTGATAAGTGTAATATGGAAAAGCCATAAATGACCCTGTGGACACTATAGTGTTTTACTGAGAAGACCTAGAAGACTCATTGCAGCTTTAGTTATGCCTTGTTTTACGTTGTCAAATTGGTACTGTAGCTGAGTATGTATGAGGGCTTGTTATATGTGGGATAAGTTGCATTTTTTAGTGGTACCATTTTGGGTTCATATATAACTTTTATTACCTTATGAGCGGGGGGGAATGATGGATAAATCACTGATCCTGGCTGTTGCAGAGAAAGCATGGCTGTCACCACTGGGCTGAGGTGATCACACAGGCACAGCATCGGTGCGCGTGCAATCACAATGGCTTACATGTAGGTCAGTTGGTCTTTATTTAGGCATTGTACTGTAAGTTAAAGGTATAAGTAGTTTTTCAGGAAGATTACAACTACTCATCATAATGTATATAATACATTAATGTAATAATTCATATTATTGTATTGTTACATTTATAAATCATCATTGTACAGATGCAAACATTTGTGGAACATGAATTCTTATTGCTGATGTTATACTGGTCTGATTCATGGCCCCTAGAGTAGTCGTGTGCTATTTTGTTGCCCAAGCCTGGAACTATCTCTTGGAACTATGGCTTGCTTAGGGTAGTTTCACACAGGCTACAGAGCTGGCACTGTCTGCCGGAGTTCTCTGGATCCGGTTTAGCCGATAATGCAGTTTACTGTCAGAGCCAATTGACTATAATTAGAGATGAGCGAATTTCATGTTCGTTCACACTACGTTTGGAGGTAAAAGCAGAATTGCGTTTTGGCTTCCGTTACCACGGACCATAACGCAACTCTATGACGCAATGCCTTTCCGTCATAATAGAAGTCTATGGCCTGCATAACGGATCAGTCTGGTTTTCGTTATGCAAGGGAGTCCTCTCCTGCATAACGGAAACGGGACGGATCCGTTTTGCAACCCATAGACTTCTCTAAAGGCATTCCGTCATGCACTCCATCAGAGAATTGTGTTATGGTTCGTGGTAACGGAATCCATAGCGCAATTCACCTTTTACCACCAAATGAAGTGTGAACGAATTTCAAAATATGAAAGTCCCTCATCTCTAACTATAATAGGAACCAGCAGGAACCTGGGAACTCCCTGGCTGGACAATAACTGTTGCACGCAGCGATAATTGTCCAGCTAAATCCTGGCATAAATGATGAGGAACAGTTGGATTACCACCATATCCGATTTTGTGGTTCGGCCGGTACACGGCAGATCCAGAGTCTTCCAGTAGGCTGTTCACTGCAGGAGAAGCCTGCTGAATTGCTCTGCTGCCTCTTTGAAAGTCTTAGTCTTACACAGAGATGAGCAAAGTTTTGTAAAATTGAGTTAGTCTGACAAGAAATTTGATTTGTTAAGAATTGATTCAGCATGGATCACTATAGTAAAACCCCATTCAGTCTATCGATCAATGGGACCGTTTTTAACGACCACTTAGATAGAAGTGCACCCATCTAACAGCTGTTAAAAACAGTAATCTGCTAGTGCAATATGGCCTTGTGGGTTTAAGGAAAAAAATCACTCACCTCATCCACTTGCTCGTGCAGACGCAGTCCGCTCCTCTCTTGATTGAAAAAGACCTTCGGAAGGACCTGCACTCAGTATAGGTCCTTCGGCAGATCATTTTCAATCAAGATAGAAGCGGACTGATACTGTGCGAGCAAATGGATGAGGTGAGTGATTTTTTTCCCCATTCCTTTTAAGACAACCCCAGACGCCTTTTTAGGAAAAGTGATTCATTACCAGGTAGCGCAAGGAAATTTGCTTAGTTTAGAATTGAATTTTCCTAATATTCATGCAGAATTTCACTTCAAATGCTTTGTTTTGCTCAACACTAGTCTTACAACAAATACAATACAATTACAACTTCTCTTAACTTAAAAAAAACAGTCATGTGGTCGTGGAGTTCACGATCACGTGACTCTGAACCCACGAGAAGCTCTAAGAAGGCTGTGAAAAACATGTATTTATATAAATATAACATTTGCCATAAGACAAAGCCACCAATAAATTAAAACATTCCAATTGGTTTTAAATCATTTTATTTTATTACATGCAAACCAGGAGACCCTTGTGGGTGTTGCTATTCACATGGGACCACCTACAAGGGCTTGTGCTCACCACCTTTGTTATAACCATCTCAACCTGATGAAGGGGACTTGAGTGTCCCCGAAACGCATTGTCCTTCTTTGCCAAGCAGCGATCCTACCCTCACTACTTAACTTCAAAAATGACCTAACCACACAGTGTATGCACTAATAGGGACTACTATAATGCCTCATATCTGAAATAAAACTTAAAAAATAAATGAAACGTTTTCAGTTAACTGTGTTACAAAGACTGCAATGGGCCTGTTAGCATAAATTAGCTTAAAAACTCCTACTGTACCTTCATTTGATCAGCTTTTCTTCTACGTTTGATCTTACAGAATATATGAACATCTTTTCAATGAATGAAAGTCTATTTTACTAAGATAGGCTATGTTCACATCTGCTCTGTAATATACAGGTTTATGTTAAATATCCTTGGCTCAATGGTCTAGGGGTATGATTCTTGCTTAGGGCGCAAGAGGTCCCGGGTTCAAATTCCAGACAAGCCCTGAAAAGGATATAGGAACAGGGCCAGATCCATCATATGGCAGACCCCAGTGTCCTAGAAGTTAGGACAACACACACTGTAGATATTGCAGTGTATTGAAGCTCCAAAATAGATGTTTTTCAAACTGTGACAAAAATAAAAATACGTACAATTAGAACTGACTAGAAAGTAGAACAGGTACACTAAAATACAGATGATTACAGAAACAAAAGTAGTTGATGTACATAATAGCTGGGTTTGATCAGTCTAGCAAATGCAACCACCAGGTTGGTAGCATTAAATCAAGGCCTATCAAGTATATGTTCTTAGATAAGAAGTAATACAAATCAAAACGGCCAAATCTTTTTGGGATATTTCTTCTTACAAAAAAATAAACTAAAGTTGAATAAAATGTGACGTAGCTCCAAACGGTATCAATAAAAACTACAGTTTGTCCTCCAAGAAAAATAGCCATTATTCAGCTCCATAGGCAGAAATATAAACAAGTTAGGGGTCTCAGAATGTCAATGCAAAGAAAAAAAGTATTTTTTGGCTGTGCAGTTTTTACGTGTGAAACTTAGGTTAAAATATGTTTAATCTGTAAAAACCATGGTGTCAAAAGCCACAACACAGGACCAGAGAAATAGAAGACACTTCAACCTACCACTAGATGTGAACTTACTCTAATACAGTGGTCTCTGCACTCTGCGGCAGGAAGTCTCTCCTACATTAGTTTATTACAGTGTCTGGTGTGAAGCAACAGCACTTCTAAGGGCTTATTCAGATGAGTGATCTAAAACTTATCCATGTTCTTTCTGCTAAAAACTCCCAGTTTTCCATATATGTTGAGTCAGTTTTGTCTCTGCATTCCATTTGTCCATTTTCTTCATCCGAGTGGCATCAATATGTCATCCATTTTTCATGATTATCAGAAAAAGAAGAAAGAATGAAGGCTATGAACACCTTTGGGGCTGTTTTTTATGATTGTATTTTATTTATTTGGGGCTAAAAATTGAGTTAGTCTGACAAGAAATTTGATTTGTTAAGAATTGATTCAGCATGGATCACTATAGTAAATCCCCATTCAGTCTATCGATCAATGGGACCGTTTTTAACGACCACTTAGATAGAAGTGCACCCATCTAACAGCTGTTAAAAACAGTAATCTGCTAGTGCAATATGGCCTTGTGGGTTTAAGGAAAAAAATCACTCACCTCATCCACTTGCTCGTGCAGACGCAGTCCGCTCCTCTCTTGATTGAAAAAGACCTTCGGAAGGACCTGCACTCAGTATAGGTCCTTCGGCAGATCATTTTCAATCAAGATAGAAGCGGACTGATACTGTGCGAGCAAATGGATGAGGTGAGTGATTTTTTTCCCCATTCCTTTTAAGACAACCCCAGACGCCTTTTTAGGAAAAGTGATTCATTACCAGGTAGCGCAAGGAAATTTGCTTAGTTTAGAATTGAATTTTTCCTAATATTCATGCAGAATTTCACTTCAAATGCTTTGTTTTGCTCAACACTAGTCTTACAACAAATACAATACAATTACAACTTCTCTTAACTTAAAAAAAACAGTCATGTGGTCGTGGAGTTCACGATCACGTGACTCTGAACCACGAGAAGCTCTAAGAAGGCTGTGAAAAACATGTATTTATATAAATATAACATTTGCCATAAGACAAAGCCACCAATAAATTAAAACATTCCAATTGGTTTTAAATCATTTTATTTTATTACATGCAAACCAGGAGACCCTTGTGGGTGTTGCTATTCACATGGGACCACCTACAAGGGCTTGTGCTCACCACCTTTGTTATAACCATCTCAACCTGATGAAGGGGACTTGAGTGTCCCCGAAACGCATTGTCCTTCTTTGCCAAGCAGCGATCCTACCCTCACTACTTAACTTCAAAAATGACCTAACCACACAGTGTATGCACTAATAGGGACTACTATAATGCCTCATATCTGAAATAAAACTTAAAAATAAATGAAACGTTTTCAGTTAACTGTGTTACAAAGACTGCAATGGGCCTGTTAGCATAAATTAGCTTAAAAACTCCTACTGTACCTTCATTTGATCAGCTTTTCTTCTACGTTTGATCTTACAGAATATATGAACATCTTTTCAATGAATGAAAGTCTATTTTACTAAGATAGGCTATGTTCACATCTGCTCTGTAATATACAGGTTTATGTTAAATATCCTTGGCTCAATGGTCTAGGGGTATGATTCTTGCTTAGGGCGCAAGAGGTCCCGGGTTCAAATTCCAGACAAGCCCTGAAAAGGATATAGGAACAGGGCCAGATCCATCATATGGCAGACCCCAGTGTCTTAGAAGTTAGGACAACACACACTGTAGATATTGCAGTGTATTGAAGCTCCAAAATAGATGTTTTTCAAACTGTGACAAAAATAAAAATACGTACAATTAGAACTGACTAGAAAGTAGAACAGGTACACTAAAATACAGATGATTACAGAAACAAAAGTAGTTGATGTACATAATAGCTGGGTTTGATCAGTCTAGCAAATGCAACCACCAGGTTGGTAGCATTAAATCAAGGCCTATCAAGTATATGTTCTTAGATAAGAAGTAATACAAATCAAAACGGCCAAATCTTTTTGGGATATTTCTTCTTACAAAAAAATAAACTAAAGTTGAATAAAATGTGACGTAGCTCCAAACGGTATCAATAAAAACTACAGATTGTCCTCCGAGAAAAATAGCCATTATTCAGCTCCATAGGCAGAAATATAAACAAGTTAGGGGTCTCAGAATGTCAATGCAAAGAAAAAAAGTATTTTTTGGCTGTGCAGTTTTTACGTGTGAAACTTAGGTTAAAATATGTTTAATCTGTAAAAACCATGGTGTCAAAAGCCACAACACAGGACCAGAGAAATAGAAGACACTTCAACCTACCACTAGATGTGAACTTACTCTAATACAGTGGTCTCTGCACTCTGCGGCAGGAAGTCTCTCCTACATTAGTTTATTACAGTGTCTGGTGTGAAGCAACAGCACTTCTAAGGGCTTATTCAGATGAGTGATCTAAAACTTATCCATGTTCTTTCTGCTAAAAACTCCCAGTTTTCCATATATGTTGAGTCAGTTTTGTCTCTGCATTCCATTTGTCCATTTTCTTCATCCGAGTGGCATCAATATGTCATCCATTTTTCATGATTATCAGAAAAAGAAGAAAGAATGAAGGCTATGAACACCTTTGGGGCTGTTTTTTATGATTGTATTTTATTTATTTGGGGCTAAAAATAGAGTTTTCAATTCTTTATTAAAAATGTTTAACATTGTTAAAAATGTTTAACATTTGTTCTACAAGGTTTAGTTTCAGTCTTTGCGCAGAGTATCTTGCTTTCAGTTTCTCACTGAACCCATAAGTTTGCTGCTCTGATGGCTGGATATGTATCATCTCCTATCTTTGAACTCCTGACAGTTTATAAACACTCATTCTTCTCAAAGTGACAAGACCATAAATGAATGAGCTGTCTGGAGTTCCGAGATAAGGGCTACATATCCAGCCCTCAGAGCAGGTCCCTGAAGGGTTCAGTGTGAAACTATAAGCAAAATCATCTCCAGACAGGCTGAAACTTAATCCTGTAGAAGAAAAACTGTTGAATTTTTTTTATATAGACCAATTGAAAATATTTTTATCTAAACTCAGACCAATTATAGTGCATGCTGTGATTTTCCGATAGTCCAGTTAGATAATCAGATATGTGAATTGGCCCATTGGCTTTAATGTGCCAGTGTTCAGTACTTGTGCTGTCCATTCTACATTTGGACAGCACACAAATATGAAAATATATCTTTTGAATGAGCCCTAAGCATGTAATCTGAAAAGAATCTATTGAATTTAGAATTTGATGATCTCCCTTTGGCAACTCCCTCTGCTAGTGACATCACGTTCATCGGTCATGTGGTCTAGGAGCAGCTCAGTCCTATTCAGGTGAATAGGGCTGAGCATGATACCAAGCAGAGTCACTTTCCAATGGATGATGCAGTGGATGGTAAGCTGTGAGAAGGCTGTGGCCTCCTCAAACAGCTGATCAACGCGGGTTCTGGGTGTCTGGAGGTCATCAATATCAGAATCTTGGAAAACCCCTTCAATTTGATGGCCTGTATGATTATAGCAGTGGAAGAGTATGGACTAGAAGACTTTATATTATCTCATGATTATTACAAGATAATGAAATCACTATATACTGTACACGCATCTTCATATAAGTTCCTATGACATATGCAGTAGTATCTGCAGATAAAGATATTATGGTAATGGTTTTGGCAATTGTTTAGAGTAAAGACATACTACATTTATATTAGCTAAAGCAAAAAGATTTGCCATCTGCTCAATTATTTATCTAAGCAGAAATGTTTGTATTACTTAAATTTGTGCCTCATTAATATAGAGACATAAAAAAGTTAGACCAATGTAATAAAATTGTCCATGACAATTTTATATTTGGAGCAAGCTGTGATAAATAGTGGAGTCCCTCATCACATATTCAAAGATATCTCTCCATGCCATTTGTCAAATGTTCTTAAATTAAGCCTCAGAATTATTCTACATAATTAGAAGTATTCATGTGATCCTGGTGTTAGCAAATCTCTCACATAGTGGCTTCATTTTGATAACTTAATTTCTGACGTGGGTACTAAGGCTTTGCCAAAGAGATTTGCTTCATCCAAGAGATTTTATAGAATTCCATTAGCATATGCAGGGAAGATAGTGAGAGAGACATGAATGCAAAGATTAAAAGGATTTAAATTTCTTGTCTTTGAATATATAGCAGGGAATTGTATGAATGGTTGGCGGGAGTTTAGGTTTACATCTGGAACTTAAGGCTCCTAGGGATGAAATGTGGTCTGATCTTACGGAGAGTTATGCAATTGTTGGCAAAGGATCCTGTAGGGATAAGGACTTTGTGCAAATGATTCATTTCGCTGGCTGTTAATAGCATGTTATAATTTATAACTGAGCCTGGCATAGATTCCAAAATTTGATCCTTCTCGTCATAATTTCCATTTAGATAAAATTCTCTTAAATAGCAGTTCTCTATACATACCTTAAATCTTGTTCTGTGACCATCAATCTCACAAAAGGGTGATATATCAGATATATGACCAGAGATGGAAAGGGGATAGGTGGATTCAATGGCCACCTTGGGTCCCATTGAAGGGGGGAGGGGGGGGGGGGAATTTAGATGTTAATAAATCTAAATGCTTTTCCATTTCTTTCCACAGCCAGTTGGATATGTCCCATATACACTAGACATAGTAACGCCGAATATGCATGTTATTGATGGTAAATCGGGGCTGGGTCATGGTTCATTTGACAGGTATCTAGTTGAACTTTAATAGACCAAGGATGGGGCCCAAAGCTTTTGTTTCACGGCCTCTTTTGCAGACCAGTGGATGACAACACGGATCACAAAAGAAGAAAAGTAATCCAGAGTGGTCACCTACTACTTCCTGTACTGCTTGTCTCTTGGCAATGGCACAAACACATTCATATATTGCTGTCATTTGCATGAGGAGCTGGTGGAATAATCTATGAAAACTCAAAAGATGTTCATGATAATGTGTCAGGCTTCACCTTGAATAAAATCTGAAATTGTATTTCAGTAGGTAATAGAGCTCTACTGCTAGAAAGACTTTTGTTTGGAGGACCCAACAAAGTCATTAATTTGTATGAGGACATTATTAATAAAGGGGCTGTCTCATCATGATGACTACTTCTGAAAATAAAATTGATTGCTGAGTTACTAAAGTTGTGGCCAACCATACATTTCCAGCCAGCCATACATTTCCTTGGAGAAGCATCTCTGCTCTGGTTCATGAAGGGAGGTTCCAAGAAGGAAATGTTTCCCTTCCTCCATGACATAATGCCGGGCTATGTTAACCCGGCGCACTACCAGATGCTGTGCCTGATTTATGATGAGGCGTTTGCCTTGTCATAAATTAGGCATAGCATCCAACAGTCTGTGCGCCTCAACTGAAATCTCCGCCAGCCTCTGGTTTGTGTAAATTTTATTGTATGCCAGAAAACTGGTGCAGAAGAGGATAATTGTAGAATTTGGGAAAGTCGGTGGCTAAACAACACTTGTGCAAAAGTTTTCACGCAAATGCCGTTAAAAGAATCACAAACTTTTCATGTCACAAAAGTGGCGTATTTAAATGATAAATGTGAGCCTTTGTTTTAAAATGTAAAAATTTTATGTACTTAAGGGCACATTTATCAAGACCAGAGTTTTCTCCACTGCACCGCCAGAGGATGAGCCAAACCTATGTATAGGCGCTCGCCTCTGAGAGAGATTTTCTGTGTCCTCCCACTGGACAGTTTAAAATCTACAGCGGGCTCCTATCTGCCATAGATTTCTGTTTTTAGTTACGCCAGAAAACTAACGTGAGTAAAGTTAAATGCAACAGGCCTGCTACATCGCCTGCTTCCCTCCCTCACCTTCCCTTTTCTTTACTCCAGTTCTGAAAAGGGACATGAAGAGGGTAAAGTCGAAAATTTTGCAGCAAAAAAAGAATGCAACAAAATTAGCAACTTTTTGACGCCACAAAAGTGGCAAATATAGAATAGTCTGGATTATATAAATCACAATGCTGTTAAATTGAGATGGGCAAGGAGTTGGGGACATCAGTAAAGTGTAAACCACCAGGCAGCTGCTGCGAACGCAAACAAGATAATGAAGGAAGAAGAGTAATTACTAGTCTGTCTACACATGGTAAATTGTATACAGGTTTGGGGATGGACTGGTTACATCACCAGTAGGTGCTTGCAAAAAATGGATCATACAAAACTAACTTCTACAGCCTGATCTTAAGTACATGTGACTCTGGGAGTAACTAAAGTTTTATTTGTCCAATGAGCTTGGTTAGCAGTGTTTTTGCCTTTCAAAACATATATGTCCAGTCTATTTCTAATGGTTGAATCCAGCCTGCTGATCTTATCTGGTGTGAGCCAGGCTTGCAGGGAATGCAACCAAAAAAAGAGAAAAAAAAAACTCTCATATGATTCCTCTCCCTTTTTTGATACTCTCCTGATGTTGACTTAAGAATCAGAAAGAAAAGCTGCATCAAAATCTTTGAAAGCACCCTATCCTTTTCACAAAGGATCACTGTCATGGTAGCACTCCATGCCCGCTGCCATCCCGCTATCTGAGGCGTGTACGTGTGCCGCATCACTCACCTAGCTTCTGTCCAGGGCCATCTGCCAGACTACTATGTTCCCATGCCAAAGGCTAGCTGTTCTCTTTCTGTGTGTGTGTTAGTATCTGTTGATTGAACCTCTATTAATATACCCTCTATATTGACTAATGAGCTTATTATTCCTCCTAAATATGTTTGGCTATTTGTTCCATATTTGGCCCTAGGAATAGATTCCTATCAGTTTCACGTGTTTGCCAGGTCCTGCAAAAAAGCTATTATCCATTTGTCTGTCTTTGTACTGACTTCTGCCTATTTCCTGGATCCTGACTCTGAACTCCTTCTTATATATCTATTTATTGACAGTGTTTCACAAGAACCACAGTACATGTGCCAAGAAATGAGAACTATTGCAAACATAAAAGCAAAAGACGACTATGATATCTACACAATTGCAGCAACCAGCAAAGATCCCAGGCAGAGGAGTATTGTCCTCTACCTTTAAAGCGGTTATCCAACCTCTATAATGACCCCCCCTGTGCCCCTCATATACAATATACCTACCTGCTCCCCGACACCCTCGTCGCTCACATCAATACATCTGCTGACAGGGGGGAGCACCTAATAGCAGACAGCGATGGGGATGAGCCTCCCTAGCATCGCGGGTGACACTATGGAGGCTGGCATTCGTACGTCGTGGCATTTGTACCATACATTGAAACACACCCCCAACCCCCCAAAAAAATAAAAAATAATACAACGTAACACTGACAGAATTTGTTTTTTGGACTTGGAATAAGTTCAATCATTGTTGGCAGTACCAGACTGTACAGGGACACACTTCTTTGACAAGGAGAATAGTAAAAGCTAATTGGCTATTTTCCGATAAACCTCTCATAGGAATAATAGAACACCAGACAGTTGTTCCAAAATTGTTATTTCATTGGGAATAAAAGTAATTACTAAACCAAACATATCAGAAGAGGGTGAATGTCCTCTTTGAAACTAATCCTAATACGTTAATACTATGTGCTATCCAAGTGTTGCACCAGTTTCCCCTCAGAGCATAGACACACTCTTTTGATAGATATGGCATGGGCTGAAAGCAACTCTAGATTGGAAAAATGGCCATCCAATCTACGTATGAGATAGTGAAGGTGATTGTCTATAAACTGATGGTAGTCTCACATTCAAAGCTGTAGTGGATGGTGAGATATGGAGTCTGAAAGTCAAAAGTTCTAAACATTGTTATCCTTTTGCTAGTCAGTGTAGTTGCCCATAGCAACTAATCAAATTCCATCTGTTATTTTCCGAATAAATGGTGGAATCTGATTGGAGCTATGGGCAACTAAGCCAGTTTTACTTTACAGCAGTTTTGATAAATCCCCCCCCCCCTCCCCCTATAGAGTGTATATGCACTGACTGTTTCTACGAGCTTCAAACTGGTGATGCACTGGATTATTTCTGAGCATGCTTTTACCTTGAGTCCACAAATAAATACATCTTTCCTTCACTAAATGATAAGTGATATCCGATAAAATATTGAAGAGGCTTCAATTACAATAGTGCACACGACTCTTCCAGAGCCTACAGTATAGATGGTGTGAAAGCATTTTCCTAGGCTCGCTTTGCAGGTTACCGACCTTCTCAGCTGTACAGATTCATTTTTATGTCTGTGACATATTTTTATATCCAAAAGAAAGTTAATAACATAAAAACAAATCACATAGCTAACATCTAGACAGAATGCTTTCTATCAATTCACCTGGCATTGAACACTTAGAAAGTAAGTCTACATCTCATCCCCAGCCACGAGATTGAGAGGGAAAGACTTTTCCATTAATTTGTTTTCAAGAACACAAGCTATCAGTGTAATGCCTCAAGGGCAGCAATACCATTTGGATATGAAATGCATCTGTTAGGATTCTCATGTTTCCGCAGGGACCTGAACATGAAATTCTGGTATTCAAAGTTGTGCTTTGATCTTCCTATGTAAGACCACATAATTTGTTTCACTGCAAAAATGTAAAAATAGCAATTAGATATTGCATGCTTTTTGCCTACCTATATGTGATGCATCCAAATAAGCAGGTAGTCAAGGGGGCTACCTCTAGACTTTAAGATTTTTTGTAATGTCAAAGATTAAAGGATTGAAGGGGTAATGCCAAAATTGATATAAAAATGACAATCAGACATCATATAGTATATGAAAACCTCTTTCTAACAAAGCTAGACCCAGCCCTGTACCTGACATGGATCCAAAGATCTCCCCATGCATTGCTCCAATGGCTCTGCTAAATTTATTCCAAGCTGGCAACTCAAGAGGCATGTCCTTTCTCAGGAGGTGTGTCCTTTCTGCTGCAGCTGTCTCCCTTTAACTGTCCGCTTCTAATGGATGAGGGAATCGACTTCGGATGAAACATCCGAGGTCGATTTGCATAAAACTTTGTTCCAATACTGTATGAAGCAGGAGCTCCGTACAGTATTAGAATGTATTGGCTCTGATGAGCTGAAGTTATTGCTTCGCGAAGTCTAGCGAGACTTCGGGTAATAACTTCATAATTAATTTGTACTGTAAAAAACCATTTCCCGAACTCGGGTTTAGTTCCAAGGAAGCAATAACTTCGCCTCATCGGAGCCAATACATTCTAATACTGTACCGAGCTCCTGCTCCGTACAGTATTAGAACAAAGTTTTATGCAAATCCCTAGTGATCACCTCAGTAAGAGGATGTGCACATTACCATACAGATTAAACACCTGGGCAAACTAAATTAAAGTGTCTAGTTTTCCATGCTGAATTATATTAAAATAACATTTAATGGCACAACCCCCTTTAATATACTGATAGCAGTAATCTTCAATGCACATTTTTTACTAATGATTTTTACTAATAGTTTAAAGATTTCATCATAATAATAATACTACTCCTATTCCTACTTCTACTACTCCTCCTACTAATAATAATAATAACTTTTTAGAAAAATTCGATTCAGCAGCTTCGCTGAAATTCAACAAGAAATTCGATTTGTTACGAATTAATTTGTCACAAATCGCTATAAATCAGGTATACCCAGGCAAATCTGCCTAAAAGTAACTGTAATACTGCTGCACAGTAACTCTACAGTTAACAGAATGTATTAACTATGAATATTGGTGCACTGCGCACTTATGTACACGACGATAAATTTTACATGCCTGTAATACTGACGGCACAGTAACTCTAGAGCTAGCAGAATGGATTAGCTATGACTCTTGGTGCACTGCACAGTTATGTACACAGCAATAAATTATAGCAGATTCTGTAGTTCAGAAGACTCCTATGCTCTCCCTCTCCAATATTCTCCAACCCTCTCTGTTAAGAGTTTGCAGCAACATTGTCGCTAGTGCATGAGCGTCTTGTCACATCTCTCCCAATGCTCAGCTTACAGAAAAATGGCAGAGCCACCCAGATTCAGGGTTTTAAAGGGCTTTGCCTAGCTGTGCCATCACAGGGCGATGGCTACCTGTGGATTGGCTGGCTGCATGGCATTATGGGTCATCTCGTTTTCCTGGGCTAGTCTCCTCTATACTTACTTTTAATTTCTAACAGGTGCAGCAGCCATTTTAGGAAAACTGATTTGTTACCACGAAACTCAAAGGAGATTCAGATTCATTTAAAATCAAAGTTTTCCTAAACTTCGGACCAAAGTGTGTGGTGTAAAACCACAAGAAGTTGCACATTTTTGCACAAGAAGGCCCTAAAAGTCACAAATGCTCAATTTAGTGGCTTTATGAATCCACAGTTATGGAGCGTGGGCTTGATAAAACCACCAATATACAGTAGTATGTATAAATGCCACTGGTGGCTGTCAGAAAGTTACTTATTGTCTCGGGAATTGAAAGTAGAGGAAGTCTGGAAAGCAAACAGCTGAGGTTAAAAATGAATATCAGACATCATATAGTACATGACAATACCTTTCTAACAAAGCTAAAGCCAGCCCCGTACCTCACACGGGTCCAGAGATCTCCGCATTCATTGGATTCAGTGCTCCTCCTTCTTCCCCCTGCCGCTTATTGGCAGGATGTGCACATTGATAGGATGTGCACCTATACACAGCTTATGAGTCTGATGTATTCACCAGGTACAGAGTGACAAGTGTCCGCTGCATTCTTCCCCGGACAAAGCATTTATGAAACGCGTCAGGAGTGGGACACACCAATGGTGGCTATCATACGTTTTTCTTGGATCCAGCCTTTCACATTACAATGGTGTCTAATATTATTGATAAACACTTTTGCTTTTGTTCCCAATGTGTTCTCTGTTATCGGTCATTGATATCTTCTGGCACTGGCCGTTATATATAAACACTTGGAATCAAATACTCGTGGTTCTAAGAAATATAATAACTATATTAGTAATACATTTTCCTGCAGTTATTTATGTATTATATATATGCTTTAGTGCTAAACAAGTCTTACCTTGCCATTATTAGCTATTAGCTTCACTGTTAAAGGTTAATGAATGATGCTAAAGTAATTACCAGATTTCATGGTTCACTAAATGGGAATGTTCAATCATCTCCACTTTCCAAAGAGCTAATGTATAAAAGTTAACATTTCCAATTTTAATTGTCATATTCATTTTAGGGGGTCTTTCAGATTCAGCTTTCTAATAGAAACGTTTATAGTCAGAGAGCTTAAGTACCTTGACTCATACAGAGGGGTTTAGTAGAATGCAAAGGAAAGTTCATTATTTTTAATTAGTATAATTGCTAATGTTGCATTAAGAGTTTGGTTAGTGGAAGTAATTACAGTAAGTGTATTAGATGTGAGTACTGGCATTCATCTTGTGACATTATTAAAATTTCAGAGATGAAAATATCCCTGGCGGTTTGCAGGCACTACATTGTTTACCAAAGGATGTTAAATTAATCATATCGTCAATGCCCACCAAGCGGGCAAAGAATAATTATAAGTTTCTCTTATCTGGGGACTCTCTTGGATGCTCTTCCAGGCTGTGTGTATTTATCGGCACTTTTTAATACAGTGTGAAATTCAGTATTGTAGAAGCAGTGACTTTATTACTTTTATTCTGTACTGGGAAGCATAAAGCACAATGAATCAGAAACAACAAAGCATGTAGAAAATGGGGCACACAAAAGACATGAACAACTGGGGCCTCCTCTGTTGCTAATTTATCTCTTCAGATTGGAAAAGGAGGGCATGCCGTTGGATTTTTTTTTACCGAAAATTTTTCAGACTACATACAGGATAAGATGGGCTGGTTTTCGGGGGTGCCAAACTGGGTAATTATCCTGGGCCCAGAGGTTTGCCTAAAAGCAATGTGGGAGCGGAGCAAAAAAATATCTCAGTCCATACCCTTCCAATCTCCTAGGCCAGGGGTCGGCAAACTGCAGCTCTCCAACTGTTGTAAAACTACAACTCACACCATGCCCTGCTGTAGGCTGATAGCTGTGGCCAGACTGGGCATGCTGGGAGTTGTAGTTTTGCAACAGGTGGAGAGCCGCGGTTTGCCCATCTCTGTCCTAGGCCACCAGCAACTTTAAATGTCCTAGATTAGAAATAACCCGGAACTATCCAATTTTATTTAGGAGTTGAATTGCAGTATGACATGGAAAGTTATGACACTATTAAGTGGGCTGTTAAGGGGAGTATTTAGATACTGCACATTATTTGGATACTGTAAGAGGGTGCAAGGTGTTGTTTTTGATAGCAGGTACGTGTCACCGAGGTTGCTGGCCTCGGTGAGGTAAGAGCCGGGGTTTTTGGTCTGCAGCAGCTAGTGCTGCTCTGTTAAATAGCATGGCTGCAAAGCCGATCCGGGCCGGCTCTTACTGGGAGCAGCTAAAGAGTAGGGTGGGTGGCTGCTCCCCACGGTCCAGTCCATGTTTTGGGGCTGGGTATAAAACGCAGCCAGCAGCTGTGTCTGGGTGTGTGTGATTATCCTGGAGCCTGCAAACAGGGCTGAGGAATTCTCTGTCCTGGAGGAAGGAGCTCAGCAAGGTGGTGTTGCCCTGCGACCTGAAGGTGGAATCGCCTGCGGCTGAGCCGACTGCTAGGTGTGAACCCGCACCTAAACCACCCAAGGTGACTGGACCGTGTGTTGGCCTGTTTTTGGTTTTTCCACATGATTTCTGTTGTGTATGAACTGTCACCAAGAGACTGTTTTCATTTCTGGTGTGCAAGTGTGAATAAAACACTGTTTGATGCACCATCTGGACTCCTTGTTTTGCCTCTAAACTGCACCCGCACCGCTGTCTACCAGAGCGACTCCCCACAATACTATGAATTGTTTCATGGGGCCTGCATATGACAGTGTTATTTTAGTACTAATGATGGCTTTACTGTACCATATATGCAGTGTTAGCTGAACAGTTAATAGAAGTTTTAAAACAACATATCTAGTACCGCTCTCTCCCTACATCCATAATGCATACACACTTCCTTGCTACAAAGTGCCCACAATGCTGTGATCAGCCTGAATTACCTTGCTGATGTCGTCACTTGATGCGGGATCTGAATTCTTTTCTTGCGCAATATGGGGGAAATCGCGCCCCGGCCGGTGGCACGACTCCATGAGTATAAGTTCGTGGTTCGTGCTCTCACGGAGCAACCAGTGACGTCATTTCTACAACTACGGATAGTTGCAGACACCACAATAGCTCTCAAAGCGTTTCAGACAGTATGCTGTCCTTCGTCAGGGGGACTGCTTGATACTCTTAGGTACCTCCCTTATACCGTATGCGCTTACTCCTGCTTCCACCGCATTAACCTATTATTGACTTATTGATGCGGGTGCATCAGTGGGAGTTTAACCCGGCTGAACCCGCCCGGCCACAATACTATGACTTGCTACAACGGTTGCAAAAATGGCTGCAGCCAGACATACTGACTCCCACTGCTATGCTCGACCGTCTGTTAGCCGATGTCTTCTGGAGGGCTTTGCCTTACCCTCTCCAGCACTGGATCGGCCAGGTATCGCCCACCAATGCCCTGGAGATGGTCGACCTGGTGGAGCGGTACGAGGCCACCAGAAACCTGCAGGGGAGTCTTGCTGGGAAGGGGTCAGTTAAACCCCGGAGGCCTCTGCCCCAGTTCCAACGTCCGGCGACAGAGCGGCCTGCACGGAATATACCCCCTGCGAGCCCGCCTCCCGTGGTATGCTGGAGGTGTCAGGAGCCAGGCCACATCAGGGCCGACTGTCCGCGTCGGGATAAGCTGATGGAGGTGAACTACGGGGGTCGCCACTCCTTGTATGCACGGAAGCTGTGCGCAACTGGCACCCGTGAGGTACAAGACCATAACCACCTGTGTCAGGTAGAGGTGGGAGATTCGCTGGCTGTGGCTCTGCTGGACTCCGGGAGTTTAGTCTCCCTGGTAAGGGCTGCCCTGGTACGGCCTGCGGAGTATACTGGCCGTAAAGTCGGGGTCCTGTGCATCCACGGAGACCTGAAAGACTATCCCACTGCACTAGTGACTTTGTCCACAGCGGCAGGTAGGTGGACCCACGAGGTGGCTGTCGCTACTACACTCCCACACGAACTAATACTTGGGAGGGACTTCCCCGGTTTTCCGGCGCTGTGGCCGGCAATAAAGGTATCTGAGGGACCCGAGACAGGGGTGACCCTAGCAGAGTGGCCTGATACCGCTGGAAGGCCAGAACCCTGGGAGCCCGAGTCTGAAGGGCCGGCGGTAGGGGTGACCACTGCTCCGGCGGTAGAGGGGAAACAACCCCACTGAGTGTAATGGTGGGAGACACGGAGGACTTGCCACCGGGACCTGAGTTGGCAGACCTCAATGTCTCCGGGGAAAATTTTGGGACCGCACAACACCGGGACCAAACCCTAACCAGGGCCTGGGAGAATGTGCTGGAAATTGATGGTAAACCCCAGAAACCAGGGGCTGAATTAATGTTCCCACGATTTATTGTTCTACAGGATATGTTGTATCGGGTGAACCAAGTCCGAGGTGAACCTGTTGAACAGTTGGTGGTGCCCACAGCGTATCGCAAGCTTGTCATGGAGCTTGCCCACCAACATGTTCTTGGGGGACACCTGGGGTGGCAGAAAACCCAGGACCGCATACTGCAGCGGTTTTATTGGCCCGGTGTGTTCAAGGAGGTAGAAGATTATTGTAAGTCCTGTCCAATCTGTCAGATAACTAGCCCCCAGCCTCATTTCCGTAGTCCTCTGGTACCTCTGCCAGTTATTGAAGTACCGTTTGAGCGAATCGCTATGGATTTAATTGGGCCTGTACCAAAGTCTGCCAGGGGCCACCAACACATTCTGGTAGTTCTCGACTATGCCACTCGGTATCCGGAGGCGGTGCCTCTGCGACATACCTCAGCTAGGCTCATTGCCAAAGAGTTAATGGAGATGTTTTCCCGTGTGGGCCTGCCAAAAGAGGTTCTGACAGACCAAGGGACCCCTTTTATGTCCAAAGTAATGAAGGAACTGTGTAAATTGTTGCGTATAAAGCAGTTACGGACGTCCGTTTACCATCCGCAAACAGACGGTCTTGTTGAGAGGTTTAACCAAACTCTAAAAAATATGTTAAAAGGGTGGTGTCTAGAGATCGGAAGGACTGGGACCTGCTTCTGCCCTATCTCATGTTCGCAGTGCGAGAGGTACCCCAGGCCTCTACTGGGTTCTCGCCCTTCGAACTGCTTTATGGCAGACACCCTCGGGGCCTGTTGGATATCGCCAAGGAAGCATGGGAACAACAGCCTGTCCCCACAAAAGTGTCATTGAGTATGTCACCCAGATGCAGGAACGGATAGAAAGGGTGTTGCCGCTGGTCCGGGAGCATATGGAGGCAGCGCAACAAGCCCAGAGTAGGGTGTATAATCGTCAGGCTCGGGTACGGGGCTTCCATCCGGGAGATCGGGTTTTGGTTCTGGTACCCACCCTTGACAGCAAGTTCCTAGCTAGGTGGCAGGGCCCCTATGAGGTGATCGAGAAGGTAGGGGAAGTAAATTAAAAAGTACACCAGCCAGGGCGGCGCAAGCCGGAGCAGGTGTACCACGTGAATTTATTAAGCCGTGGAAAGATAGGGACACAGCCGACGACCACAGCCCCCGGCCAGGGCTTCTAGGTGAAAAGGGTCCAGCCCCACAGTTCGAGGCCTGTGAAGCAGTAACCACGGTAAAATTGCAGACAGCCTGTCTTCCAAACAAGTTCAGGAAGTCAGGAGTTCATCAGTCGGAACACGGATGTGTTCTCGGACCTCCCTGGCCGCACGTCTCTCATCCAACATGACATCGTCACTGAGCCTCAGGCCAAGATCCGGTTAAAACCATACCGGGTACCCGAGGCTCGGCGACGGGCCATCGCGGAGGAAGTACAGTTAATGTTGAAGCTCGATGTCATTGAGGAGTCGAAAAGTGAGTGGGCCAGTCCCATAGTCCTAATACCCAAGCCGGATGGGACGTTGCGGTTCTGCAACGACTTTCGCAAGTTAAATGAAGTATCCAAGTTTGACGCGTATCCCATGCCCCGAGTAGACGAGCTGGTTGAAAGTTTAGGACAAGCCCGTTATTTTTCTGTGCTGGACCTCACTAAAGGGTACTGGCAGGTACCCTTAACGGAGTCGGCTAAGGAAAAACGCATTTGTTACCCCGCAGGGCCTGTATCACTACAAGGTGTTACCCTTTGGCCTGCATGGCGCCCCCGCCACTTTCCAAAGGTTAATGGACATAGTGCTGCGACCACATCGTCGGTGCGCCTCGGCCTACTTAGATGATGTAGTCATCCACAGCACCGACTGGGAAAGCCATTTACCCAAGGTGCAGGCGGTAGTGGATGCCCTGAGGAAAGCCGGACTGACCGCTAACCCAAAGAAGTGCTCCATAGGGTTAGAGGAGACAAAATATCTGGGATATGTAATTGGGCGGGAGTCATCAAACCTCAGGTAACCAAGGTAGAGGCCATTCGTAACTGGCCCCGACCGGTCACCACCAGGCAGGTAAAGTCGTTCCTGGGGATTGTAGGTTACTACATGAGGTTTGTGCCCCACTTTGCCACAATAGCAGCGCCGTTGACAGACCTCTTGAAGGGGCGAAAGTCTGGGAGGGTTAGCTGGAGTGAGAAGGCAGAGGAGGCTTTCACCGCGTTGAAGTCGGCCCTGTGTGGGTCCCCGGTTTTGGTGACACCCGACTTCAACAAGGAGTTTGTCGTACAGACCGACGCCTCGGAGGTAGGCCTCGGTGCGGTACTGTCTCAGGAGGTCAACGGGAAGAACATCCCGTTGTCTTCCTGAGCCGTAAGCTAAATCCCGCCGAGTCCAGATATAGTATAGTGGAGAGGGAGTGCCTGGCTATCAAGTGGGCACTCGAATCTCTCCGCTACTACTTGTTAGGGAGGAGGTTCCGTCTGGTGACCGACCATTCCCCCTCAAATGGATGAGTCAGGCCAAGGAGAGGAATGCTCGGGTCACCAGGTGGTTCCTATCTCTTCAGAATTTCAAATTCTTCGTGGAACACAGGGCAGGCCGCTTGCAGGGCAACGCAGATGCCCTGTCCCGCGTCCACTGCCTCACGTGTGTTCACCCCTCAGGGTTGAACAAAGGGGTGTGTAAGAGGGTGCAAGGTGTTGTTTTTGATAGCAGGTACGTGTCACCGAGGTTGCTGGCCTCGGTGAGGTAAGAGCCGGGGTTTTGGTCTGCAGCAGCTAGTGCTGCTCTGTTAAATAGCATGGCTGCAAAGCCGATCCGGGCCGGCTCTTACTGGGAGCAGCTAAAGAGTAGGGTGGGTGGCTGCTCCCCACGGTCCAGTCCATGTTTTGGGGCTGGGTATAAAACGCAGCCAGCAGCTGTGTCTGGGTGTGTGTGATTATCCTGGAGCCTGCAAACAGGGCTGAGGAATTCTCTGTCCTGGAGGAAGGAGCTCAGCAAGGTGGTGTTGCCCTGCGACCTGAAGGTGGAATCGCCTGCGGCTGAGCCGACTGCTAGGTGTGAACCCGCACCTAAACCACCCAAGGTGACTGGACCGTGTGTTGGCCTGTTTTTGGTTTTTCCACATGATTTCTGTTGTGTATGAACTGTCACCAAGAGACTGTTTTCATTTCTGGTGTGCAAGTGTGAATAAAACACTGTTTGATGCACCATCTGGACTCCTTGTTTTGCCTCTAAACTGCACCCGCACCGCTGTCTACCAGAGCGACTCCCCACAATACTATGAATTGTTTCATGGGGCCTGCATATGACAGTGTTATTTTAGTACTAATGATGGCTTTACTGTACCATATATGCAGTGTTAGCTGAACAGTTAATAGAAGTTTTAAAACAACATATCTAGTACCGCTCTCTCCCTACATCCATAATGCATACACACTTCCTTGCTACAAAGTGCCCACAATGCTGTGATCAGCCTGAATTACCTTGCTGATGTCGTCACTTGATGCGGGATCTGAATTCTTTTCTTGCGCAATATGGGGGAAATCGCGCCCCGGCCGGTGGCACGACTCCATGAGTATAAGTTCGTGGTTCGTGCTCTCACGGAGCAACCAGTGACGTCATTTCTACAACTACGGATAGTTGCAGACACCACAATAGCTCTCAAAGCGTTTCAGACAGTATGCTGTCCTTCGTCAGGGGGACTGCTTGATACTCTTAGGTACCTCCCTTATACCGTATGCGCTTACTCCTGCTTCCACCGCATTAACCTATTATTGACTTATATGTATATTCATATATTCTAACCAATCTAGTACGTGTAAGGTTATCCCCTATTCACCACACTGAGACTTCTTTTTTGTTTTCTAATCAAACGCAAATAATTATATGTCCGTATTTAGACCCGATGGTACCAGGGTATTCATATTAAAGATATTAAAGATCCATTTAGTCTCCAGTCTCGACATATCTTTGATGAAGTCTCCCCCCCTCTTATTTTTCTTTACCACTTCTACCCCACAGATTATAGATCCTGTAAATTTTCCTGTTTTTCCTTATAATGAAGGGTGTCCTTTAAATTTCCTTTTAATATTATACACATATTCCCCCATTCTTATTTTCAACTGTCTTTTTGTGCTGCCAATATATATTTTACTGCAGGGGCATGTTATAGCATATATTACACCCCAACTGTCACATGTAATCAACTCCTTAATATTTTGTTTATATGATCCCTCTGAATTTTTATCTCCGTCTGGACTTTTGGTTTTTGCGATATTTTACACCCTGCGCATTTTTTACATGGAAAGAACCCTTTTAGTTGCTCTTCTTTCTTATAATGTGAAGCTTTCATAATATTTGTATTTATACATTTATTAATAGATGCTATTGCATTGCCTATGTTTGTTGCTTTGCGATAAATAAATCTTGGTGCACTGGGGATTAGTTCTCCCACTATTTTATCTTCCTTTAGAGTACCCCAATATTTATTAACCACTTTCTTTAAATATGATACTTGACTGTTATATAGTATGATTATTGGAGGAATTATGAATTTTTCCTCATTTTTTTTTTGATTCCCTATATTTCAATAACTTGCCTCTATCTAATTGGCCTATTTCTATTTTTTGATGTATTAGTTTCTTCTAATCATACCCCTTACTTTCAAATCTCTTTTGCATTGATTCTGCCTCTCTTTCATAATCTTTTATCTTTGTGCAGTTCCTTTTTATGCGCAGGAATTGACTCCTTGATACATTTTCTACTAACGCGGTAGATGACAGCTTTCCATAGAAATAAAACTATTAGCGTCTGTGGGTTTGTTGAATGTTCTTGTGCAGATTCTATCCCCTTCAATATATATTGTTAAATCTAGACAATGTATCCCTGTTTTTTCTATAGCTCGGTGTAAACTCTAAATAAAATAAATTTTTAGCCCATCCCATATAAAAATGACATCATCGATAAAACACCGCCATAGGACGAGGCCCGCTCGGAGCTCACCATTGGGGTAAATAAACTGGTGCTCCCACCATCACCATAGGACGAGGCCCAGCCGGAGCTCGCCATTGGGGTAAACAAACTGGTGCTCCCACCATCGCCATAGGACGAGGCCTGCCCGAGCTCACCATTGGGGTAAATAAACTGGTGCTCCCACCATCCCTCCATTACTGAGAACAAACAGGGGTGTGATGCAGCAAAAATGTTTCTAAGAGCTAAGGGAGAAATGTCAGGAGAGCAATTTGATTTTATAGGGCAATGTATTATGTTTATTTTAGAGAGAAACTATTTTATTTATAATAAACATTTTTACCTCCAGGCGTGGGGGACCACCATGGGCAAGGCCGGTGCAAGGATTTTCGCCGCCCTTGGCAATATAAAAATTGCCCCCCCCCCCCCCCATCAGATGATCTGCCCTTACAATACTGTAGCGGCGGCACGAAGCGCGCGGCGACATAGCAACCAATGACGCTGTGCGCAGTGTATGCTATATGTGTATAACAAACATATTTCACATGAAAACTTACAGTTACTTGGCTTGGCCCTTGGGGATCTCGGACACCACTTTACACTTTGGCCGGGGGATCGGTGTAGAGGTATACTGTATATTGTGGGGATCGGCAGAGCTGATGATGTGTTTTATCCTAATGAGAAAGATTTCAGAATAAGGATTTGGAGAAGGATCAGAGGGATAGCAGAGCAGGGAGAAGCTGGTGCTGCTACTGGGGGGTCATAACATGGGGGAGTAATAAAGCCCACCATAATACCCCCCCCCCGTAGTAATAATTCTCCTTATAATAGACAGTGCAAAAAATACCCCCTTGTAATGCCCCAGCTGAGCTAATGTCCCCATAGTGCCCCCATAATGTATCAGTATGAAATACCCCTATATAGTGCCCCCGGTAAATGCCCCCATAGTGCTTCTCTCCCGCCTTCCTCCTAGTGCCCCCATATAATAATACAATGCTTCATTTGCAAAGCAGATCCCCCCTCCTTACCCATACCACTTTTCTCCCCTTCCAAGGCAGCACTGTTGATGAGGGTGTATAGGGTATATCCCAATTCTCCCCCTCCATGACATGGCAGCACAGCACTGTAATATTATTAATATAAAGGCCCTCTCTGTACTATTATTATAATAACGGCCCCCTCTGTATAAATAATAATACTAATACAGTGGGGGCTATTAACATAAGAATAGTACAGAGGGGGCCATTATAATAATAATGGTACAGAGGCGGCCTTATAACAATAATAATAGCCCCCCTTATGTGCCAGTTGTCCCCTTATGTGCCAGTTGTCCCCTTATGTGCCAGTAGTCCATCCTTATGTGCCATTAGCCCCCCTTATGTGCCAGTAGCCCCACTTATGTGCCAGTAGCCCCCCTTATGTGCCAGCAGTCGCCCCTTATGTGCCAGCAGTCGCCCCTTATGTGCCAGTAGCCCCCTTTTGTGCCAGTAGTCCCCTTATGTGCCAGTAGTCCCCCTTATGTGCCAGTAGACCCCCCACTTATGTGCCAGTAGCCCCCCTTATGTGCCAGCAGTCACCCCTTATGTGCCAGTAGCCCCCTTATGTGCCAGTAGCCCCCTTATGTGCCAGTAGTTCCCCCTTAAGTGCCAGTAGTCCCCTTATGTGCCAGTAGTCCCCCCTTATGTGCCAGTAGTCCCCCTTATGTGCCAGTAGTCCCCCTTATGTGCCAGTAGCCCCCCTTATGTGCCAGCAGTCGCCCCTTATGTGCCAGCAGTCGCCCCTTATGTGCCTGTAGTCCCCCTCATGTGCCAGTGTCCCCCCACTTATGTGCCAGTAGCCCCACTTATGTGCCAGCAAGCCCCCCTTATGTGCCAGCAGTCACCCCTTATGTTCCAGTAGCCACCTTATGTACTCCACACTGACTCCAAAAACACACACAACAAAAAAAACCACAAAAAACACATACTTGTCTTCATGGTGCGATGCAGGCCTCTTCCGGCCTGTGTCCCGCTCTGTAAGCTCAGGCGGTGCGATGATGTCATCGCGCCTCCTGGACCAGCCTCTGATAGGCTGCCAGTACTAGGCCGGCAGCCTATCAGATGAACAGGGGACGGGACACGCCTCCAGCCCTCCTCCTGCACGCTCTGCTGCTGTGACTCTGCTTGCTGCAGGCTCCCAGCATTGGCTGGGGGCATAATGCCCATTGCCCGCAATTTGTCGCCTGAGGGCGGGGCGACCGCACCGGGTGTCACCCCAGGGACTGGTGTCACCCGGTACGGTCCGCAACCCCCTCAGGCGGCACAGCATGAGAGCGGGGCACCGCTCCGTCCGCCACCTTCCCTTCCAACCAGTTTTTTTTTTTTAATTGTAGGTTTCCGGCGGCGCCCCCTGCTAAATTGCCTAGGTCGCCTTGCTGGTGGCTCCGGCCCTGACCATGGGGAAGAGGTTTGCATCGGGGTTCGCTAATCTATATGTGGAACGGTGGGAGCACCAATTTATTTACCCCAATGGTGATCTTCGGGCGGGCCTCGTCCTATGGCGGCGTTTTATTGTAATTTTTTTATGGGATCGGGGTGAAGAAAAACTGCAGGAATTTTTAAAAGATTTAAAAAAAAAATGAATGTTATTTAGAGCTTACACCGAGTTATAGCAGAGATACATTGTCTAGATTTAACAATACTATTGAAGGGGATAGAATCTGCACAAGAACATTCAGCAAACCCACAGACGCTTATAGTTTTATTTCTATGGAAAGCTGTCATCTACCACGCTAGCTAGAAAATGTATCAAGGAGTCAATTCCTGCGCATAAAAAGGAACTGCACAAAAATAGAAGATTGTGATAGGGAGGCAGAATCAATGCAAAAGAGATTTGAAAGTAAGGGGTATGATTAGAAGAAGCTAACACATCAAAAATGGAAATAGGCCAATTAGATAGAGGCAAGTTATCGAAAGACAGAGAATCAAAAGAAAAAATTGAGGAATAATTCATAATTCCTCCAATAATCATACCATATAACAGACAAGTATCATATTTCAAAAAAGTGGTTAATAAATATTGGGATACTCTAAGGGAGGATAAAATAAAGGGGGAGAACTGATCCCCAGTGCACCAAGATTTATTTATCGCAAAGAAAAAAACATAGGCAATGCGATAGCATCTATTAATAAATGTATGAATACAAATATTATGAAAGCTACACATTGTAAGAAAGAAGAGCAACTAAAAGGGTTCTTTCCATGTAAAAAATGTGCAGGGTGTAAAATATCGCAAAAACCAAAAGTCCAGACGGAGATGCCCCCGCTGCCATCACATTCACACTACACAGCGACGACCCCCATAACAGTGTGTCCTCCACAGATCCCCCATAACAGTGTGCCATCCACAGATCCCCTATAACAGTGTGCCATCCTAGGATCCCTCATAACAGTGTCCTCCACAGATCCCCCTCATAACAGTGTCACCCACAGATCCCCCATAACAGTGTCCTCCACAGATCCCCCATAACAGTGTCCTCCACAGATCCCCCTCATAACAGTGTCATCCACAGATCCCCCATAGCAGTGTCATCCACAGATCCCCCATAGCAGTGTCATCCACAGATCCCCCATAACAGTGTCAGCCACAGATCCCCCATAACAGTGTCAGCCACAGATCCCCCATAACAGTGTCAGCCACAGATCCCCCATAACAGTGTCAGCCACAGATCCCCCATAACAGTGTCATCCACAGATCCCCCATAACAGTGTCATCCACAGATCCCCTATAACAGTGTGTCCTCCACAGATCCCCCATAACAGTGCCATCCACAGATCCTCCATAATAGTGCCATCCACAGATTCCCCCCATAACAGTGCCAGCACCAATGTTCTAGCACCCGTTATTGTAACGGGCATAATGTCTAGTAAGTACAAAATAGGTTAATGCGGTGGAAGCAGGAGTAAGAGCATATAAGGGAGGTACCTAGGAGTATCAAGCAGTTCTCCTGACGAAGGACAGCGTACTGTTCAAAATGTGTTGAGAGGTATTGTGGTGTCTGCAACTATCTATAGTTGTAGAAGTGACGTCACTGGTTGCTCCGCGTGAGCACAAACCACGAAAATACTCATGGAGTTGCGCCACCGGCCGGGTCGTGATTCCTGAGTTTAGATACTCCACCTGTGCTTGCGACACCCCCATACTGCGCAAGAAAAGAATTCAGATCCCGCATTAAGTGAAGACATCAGCAAGGTAATTCAGGCTGATCACAGCATTGCAGGCACTTTGCAGCAGGGAGGTGTGTATGCATTGTTGATATAGGGAGAGCACGGTACCAGATATATTGTTTTGAATAATTTATATTTATGCAGCAGTTGAGTGAGGTTCTGCTGAGGCACTGCAGCTAAATATAAGGAGGAACAAGCTATTAGCGCTATTGGAATCATTGTTTGATGAATGGAAGTTTTACTTAGGCCTTTTATGGAGGTATGATCAGGACACTGAATAAAACAGTTTTACTTAAAGGGAACCTGTCACATGGAACATGGTATCTGAGCTGTAGGCAGCAGGTTATAGAGCAGGAGTAGCTGAGCAGACTAATACAAAGCTTTATGATTCAGTATAACTTTATTCATAAAAATATTTATCTATTTTTTCTGTGCTTAAGTCCACTAAGCAGTCCTCTAAGCTGTGCTTGAGTCCACTAAGCAGTCCTCTTAGTGATTGACAGCGGTATGTACACTGATACAGGGAAGTCTGTCAATCACTAATAGTCCCGCCTCCTGGACTCCTAAGCATGAGTGAGCAGGGATTTACATGAATAAAATACAAGTTATAGTGAATCTTTACTCATTAAACTGTATATTAATCTGCTCTTCTCCTCTTTCTCTGTAACATGCCTCCAAAAATATGCTCTACATAACATACTCTTTTTAATGATAATTTTATTCAGGCATTATATAGCAGTGTTATGTGGGTAATGTATGACAGCATTATTTGGATACCATTTAGAAATATTATTTAGGCATTGCATGGTGGCATTATTTGGGCACTAAGTGGCTGTATTATTTGACATTATGCAGATAATATAACTTAGGAGAATAACTATGTATACATAAGAGAAGGGTGTGACAACCCTTGGTTCATTCTACCCTTCATTGCTTGCTAACTTTAAGGCCTTAGCAATGACAGAAAATGTAGCACAGATTCCTACCTCCTACATCTGGATCCCTGCTGACTATGTGTTGCGTGCCTTCAAGTGTCCCCACAGCAGTTGCAGCGGATGCCTCTATGGTACATATGTTCTCAATTAGAAGCCTAAATTCTGATGCAGTAACTAAACCTGGTAAAATCAAGCAAATGCCAAAAATGGAAAATTTAGTTTTGGTTGGAAGTAAAACCCACAAGCCTTTGCTCAGATGTCTCTCTTGTGTTTTTAAGGGTGGGAGATGTTTCCCCGTGCTGCGGTCATGAACCACGCGGCCAATTTGCCCTCTGCTTCCTATTTACTAATGAAGACTGTACTGTATAGTCGGTCTTCATTAGTTAAATGAAAGGAAGCTGCGGGCTAATTGGCCACATGGTTCATGGCCGCACCCCGACCGGATCATGGCAGCTCCGTGTGGCCGTACCCTTATTGAGCATGGCAGCAGCGGCTGTGTGCTATACCCATGTCTTCCGACCATGATTCAGTTCTCAGGCCAGGCTATTATTGAATTTAAACTCAGAAATTACAATAATTACATATACAATTAAAACCATAATTGTAAGGCGATGTGAGCTAATTGCCTGGTGATGCCTGAAAATATAACCTGCACAACGAACTACAGTAAAACAGCTGCAGGGTAATCAGCCTATGTAAACTGGAAATAAATAGAATAAAATACTTCATGAAACACCAAAGAATATAATCTAAAATCTGTTCCAGAACAGAAAAAAAATGTATCTGAAGCAATGTGAAAGGCCTGAAACATAAAAATTCTTGCAATGAGCAGATAGCTCAATATTAGGCTCCATTCACATGACCGTATGTTGTCCGCAAAAAAACGGATCCGTGTCCGCAAAAAAACGGATTGCATTCCGTTTTTTGCTGATCCATAGACTTCAATAGGGCCATGTCCATGTTTCATTTTTTTTGCTGAGCTGTGCAATGGAAGAAAAGTGAATGGGACAGCATCTAATCCGCAAAAAAACGGATCCGTTTTTTTGCGGACAACATACGGTCGTGTGAATGGAGCCTAACGGTAATGTCATTGGTTGTGTGCTATTATTATGCAGCAGTCATGTGACAAAGACAATTGTGCAGCAGACTTTTGTGGCATTCGGGAAATTTGCATTGTAGTTAGGGCTTATACACACTGTTAAATCTACATCAAAAATTGCACCTTCAATGTTCAAAAATGAAAAATGAAAAATTGCACCTCAAACTGCTTCAAAAACAGCATGTGGGTTTTAAAGGGAACCTGTCACTGGGATTTTGGGTACAGAGCTGAGGACATGGGCTGCTAGATGGCCGCTAGCACATCCGCAATATCCAGTCCCCATAGCTCTGTGTGCTTTTATTGTGTAAAAAAACTGATTTGATACATATGCAAATTAACCTGAGATGAGTCCTGTACGTGACTCATCTCAGGGACAGGACTCATCTCAGGTTAATTTGCATATGCATCAAATCAGTTTTTTTACACAATAAAAGCACACAGAGCTATGGGGACTGGATATTGCAGATGTGCTAGCGGCCATCTAGCAGCCCATGTCCTCAGCTCTGTACCCAAAATCCCGGTGACAGGTTCCCTTTAAGCATAAGTGCCGTTTTGGCTGTTTGTAAGAATAGATTTAGGTGGAGTACTTCTTTAAAGGGGTTCTCCAGGAATTAAGAAAATGAAAATACTTACTTATTACTTTATTATAAATATATTCTCAAATACCTTTCATTAGTTATAATGGCTCATTTTGTCTGGGGAGCAATCATCAGGAGAAACAAAATGGCCGCTGTCCCATTAGTTCACACAAAACCTGTCTTGATCACACATGAGGACAAGCTTTTTTTTTTTACAAAACTGAGGTAAAGAGCTACCTCATCCTCCTCTTTACTTATCAGGGATTATGATCCTGAATACAGATGATAAGAACTTTAGCTGAATCTCTGGGGAATTTAGTTTATGAGGAGACATGAAGTACAGAGAGGATGGACAGACCAGGCTGTGGTAATGTGCGGCTCTGGTAATGGAGACTGTAAACAGGTTCTGCTGCTCATTAGCCACACCTCACCCTCCTCTCATATCTCCTCATCATCTCCATTCCCACAGAGATTCACCTGTATTCATGATTCCTGAGAAGCAGAGCAGAGAGGAGGCTTAGACAGCACTATGGCTCATTGTGGTGAAGTAACTTCTCCTCCTGTGTGATTAGGACAGGTTTTGTGTGTACTTATAGGACGGTGACCATTTTATTTCTCCTAATGATTGCTCCCTAGGCAAAACAAGCCATTCTAAGTAATGAAAGATATTTGTGAATATATAAATAATATTTAAGTATTTTAATTTTTGTAGTTCCTGGAGGACCCATGAAAGAGGATCTCATACCACCTATTGTTGTATGCATCATTAGGTTTTGTGAGGGTGCTTCTCATTCAATCTTGTCTAAAATGGGTACTGATCCAATCTCAAAGGAGAAGAGGTAGGTTTCCATATATTTATTCCCAGGAACGTGCACAGACATTTTGAAGGGTAGGGGCTTAAGTAAAGAAAAGGGCTTCCCCCCATGGCACATTTCTCCCCCTCCATGGGCCTGGCAGCGCAGTAGCCCCACATACTTCTTACATCCAGTAGTGACGTCTTCTTTGATGTAGATGGTCTCTTTTCTCATTTTCTCCTTTCAGACCAGACCACCATTTTTCAATTTTTTTGTCTCTGCAGTTTGACAAAAAAAATTTTTTTGTTTACTACTTTTTCATCATCCTCCCATCTTCTGGACAAATCATCCTACTACCCCTAATACTGTGCCGCTGTGCTCCCCAATACTATACTGCAGAAACAGATAATACCCCTGATAATACTAGTATCACACAGAGCCCCCCATATAAAATACCCCTTCTTTGTGGCCTCAGTAGAAGCCCCCATAGTGCCCCATAATAATGTGCCAGTAACAAGTGCCCCCCAATCATGTGCCAGTAACAAGTACCTCTCCCCCCTCATCATGTGCCAGTAACAAGTGAATCTTTCCCCCCCCAATCATGTGCCAGTAACAAGTGCCTCTCTCCCCCCCATCATATGCCAGTAATAAGTGCCTCTCTCCTCTCCCACCCCATCATGTGCCAGTAATAAGTGCCTCTATCCTCTTCCCCCCCCCATCATGAGCCACAGTGCCAGTAATAAGTGCCCCCCATCATGTGCCACAGTGCCAGTAATAAGTGCCCCCCATCATGTGCCACAGTGCCAGTAATAAGTGCCCCCCCCATCATGTGCCACAGTGCCAGTAATAAGTGCCCCCCCATTATGTGCCACAGTGCACCCAGTAACAAGTGCCTCTTATAAAAAATAAAAAACACTTATACTTACCTCCATGGCAGCGATGCAATGCAGGCTTCTTCCAGCCTGTGTCCCACGCTGTACTGCTCAGACGGCGTGATGACATAATCTCGTCACCTGCGCCAACCTCTGATAGGCTGCGGGCGTTGTGCTGGCAGCCTATCAGACGAACAAGGAAGGGAGATGCCTTTCCCCCCCCTGCCCGGCCGCAGCACAGCCATCTGTATCGGTGTCCTGTGCCCTGCCGCCTCCGCCACTGCTGCCCACATTCTCGGGGGGGAACAACATTTTAAAAAATGGGCATTAAAGGGGTAGGGGCGAAAGGGACAGGGGCTCAAGCCCCCTTTGAGCCCTATGTGTGCACGTCCCTGTTTAATACTCATGCACATGACTGTGTCTGTGTTGCATTTCGCAAAACCAGGGATGTGCAAAATATGGACACCTTCAGTGTGCAATCCTCATTTTTCTTTATGACTAGAAATGAATATTCTTCTCTGCAAAATGGACAAGAATAGGACATGTTCTATAACTTTTTTTTTTTTTTCTTTGTGGTCCCATAGAAATGAGCGGGCCCCTGTGCAATCTGAAAAACATGGATACATAATATGGTCATGCGTATGAGGTCTTACTTAGTGTGTTTTAATTTTTCAAATTTTTTTTTTTTTTTTTTACTTCTGCTTCGAAGAATTTATTTCCATTTTTGATGAAAAAACATGCAGTGGGGGGGATGTCCCAAATACAGTACATTGCATATAGTTTTAGTGTAATACGTCTCTGTGCAATTAAATTTACTATTATGTATCATATGTTTCCCGAATAAATACAGTTACAAATAAAATTCCTCCTCCAGCTAGACAAGAATTAGCAGGAACTTTATGACACCACATCAAGTTTACTGCACCCATTGTGCCATCCAGGAGTTTGTCTTCATGTAGCCACTGCCTTTCCCCATTTAATCGATGTACTAATTATCATTTGTTTCCGGTTTTATGTCTGACTGCTTCTGTGCTCACGGATTCCATAAATGTTGAGTGTTATTGCCTATTTTTTACAGTCATTTCTTTTTTTTCTTTTAGAATGCTCCAAACAGATGTGCCATCCCTGGAGATTCCGCTCCACAAATCAGGCATCATCATTGCCAGGAAACGGTCCACGACCCGCAGCTGACTTCGTGCTCTTGCCCTTTGTATGCCTGTAAATGGGAAGGTCACTTGGAGGTGGTTGTCGCTCATTTAACACAGACTCATACAGTAAACATTCTACATGGAACAGAAATTGTCTTTCTTGCTACTGATATGCACCTTCCAGCTCCGGTGGACTGGATAATTGCGCATTCCTGTCTTGGCCATCACTTTTTGCTTGTGCTTAGAAAACAAGAAAAATATGAAGGATACCCACAATTTTTTGCTACCATGATGCTGATTGGCACGCCGGCACAAGCCGAGAATTTCAACTACAAACTGGAGCTGAACAGGAACCGGAGAAGACTGACATGGGAATCCAGTCCCCGCTCTGTCTTAGACTGTGTTGACTCTATAATTACAGATGGTGATTGCCTCATGCTTAATGCCTCAGTGGCTCAGCTCTTTGCCGATAATGGAAGTCTGGCCATTGGAATAGCAATAACTTCAAGCAAACTTTGTGCTGCTCAGCCTGAAATGTAATTTGTCGGACATCTGTGTATGGGAATCCAAACGAATGAGCTTTTTACTCTCCCTTGGCTTTCTGGCGCTTGTACATAGGAAAAGGTTGTTCTGACAGAAATGTATAAGCAATATTTCCTTTCGATGTATTTAGATTTAGTTTCTGTGAAAACTTTTTGACTCATCAAAAGCTATTGACAGATACCATGTGAAGATATCTGTATGTTACCATGCGTAGTGTATATTTACATGTCTAACTCCCTATATATTTCCCAAAGTTATAGCTACGGATATCAGTAAATCAAAGTTTCATAATAGTATTACATTTTTGGCTTCTGTACGGCCTTATCATTTTTTGATGGACTGTTATGTTACTGCAAGTGTCATATCAGTTCTGTAGACTGGAGGTTATATCACCCAATATCATAGACGTCCTAAAGTAACAGAACTGAAGCTGTCACTATGCACGTTTGGGCTGCATGATTTGTCAATCAGGATTTTGAGATTGATGGCCCACCACTGGAAGATCATCAAAAGCCGATCATTGGGGGGTCCATCTTCTGGCACTCCAACAAGCAGCTATTGCACGGTGGTAAGGAGAGAGCTGCTCACTCTTTTTTGCCTAGTGGTTTTACATCATCAGTCACGTGGATAGAATTGAACTACAATACCAAGCACAGCCACAATACAATGTATGGTGCTATGCTTGGTATACCATATTTTGCTATGCGAACCCACACCAAATTTATGAAAATGATGCTCAGCAATAATAAATTTGGCACAAGTGCAATGTGGTTACACCTTTTTTAGTAAAAATACACCTGGGGGATGCCTGCCATGGGGGTGGATTTTTTTTTACTTTTTAAAAAGTCACACTTCATAAATGTGACATAGAATACATTGAAATTTTGACCAAATTTTAACTTCAAATCTGTAAGTGGTGCTGGAGGACACAGTGCTCAAAAAGTCCCAAAAGCTTTGCGCAAGTCACTTCAAAAAGACACAAAAGTCCCTATTTGTGACTTTTTGAAGCCAGAATTCTGTCATGCAAGGCTTGATAAATTGCCCCCTTAGAACCTGAACCTAGACCCCAAGTAATCAAGATACTGTGAGGACAGTATCCTGCCCCATACCATCAGCAAAATGATTTAGCTTAAACATCCTTCAATGTACACCCATCCATCCATATTTGTAATGTTGGTATTATTGCTATGTTTATTTACTGGCTTTGAATCAAGTAAATGTCGCTAGCGGATGGCAGTACATTTTTTATTGTTTTTAGCATTACATATAGTTTGAGAACGCAAAAGGGATGCATCGTATTCAAAAGAAGGCTAAGATTCAATAAATATTTGCATTTTGTATTTTGAGATAATGTCAGTGATCTATTATCTATCTATCTATCTATCTATCTATCTATCTATCTATCTATCCGTCTATTTCTTAATCTGTCATCTGTATGCCTGCACTAGGATAGAGTTGTTATTGGTTGCTTCTTGATCTTTATTAGTATGTTGTTTTACCTCTTTCCTTTCTAGGATGCTTATAGGGAACGTTGCCTTTAACCTGTTCCAGCACTAAAACATTACTCCACAAGTTCATCATATAGCCCCTAGAAAGTCAGTATACAGTTAGTTTTAATATATAAAATATACATTAGAAGACACCAAAATACCATATCTGGTATTGCATCAATTCTAACAATCTGTACAATAACTTTGTAACATTCATGAGAATCTATACTATTAAAAGCCTTGTGTGAGTGGTGTCCGTGCGTGTGTGCCGAATACTCAAGTGCGCATGCGCGACGCACTGACCATTCGGCACACACTCCACGGACACTACAGTGCGGCATCCTATTGTAATGGCAGCGGTGCCCGGTGCAGTCACTGTATTGCTCCGGGCCCCGCTCAGAGAAGTAATACTATGAGTAGCTGTAATAATAATAACGATCTTCTCTTCTTAACTTACTACATGGTGAGACAGGAGGCCGGGCGAGCGGTCACTGACAGACTAACTTACTATGTCATGCGCCTGCGCCGCCTTCTTCATTCATGAAGTGGGCAGAGCAGGAGCATCACTTAGTGAGTTACTCTGTGAATACCTGCCCGCCTGCCCGGCCTCCTGCCTCACCATGTAGTAAGTTAAGAAGAGAAGATCGTTATTATTATTACAGCTACTTATAGTATTACTTCTCTGAGCGGGGACGGAGGCAATACAGTGACTGCATCGGGCCCCGCTGCTATTACACACACTAAACAGCGACACTGTTATGGGGCGATCTGTGGATGACACATATCATAAGATGCTATGTGTCATCCACAGATACCCCCATTACAGTGTCAGCCACAGACCCCCCCTATAACAGTAACATCCACATTGGGCCATAACAGTGTCAGCCACAGTGCCCCCATAACAGTGTCAGCCACAGTGCCCCCATAACAGTGTCATCCACAGTGCCCCCATAACAGTGTCAGCCACAGTGCCCCCATAACAGTGTCAGCCACAGTGCCCCCATAACAGTGTCAGCCACAGATACCCCCATAACAGTGTCAGCCACAGACCCCCATAACAGTGTCAGCCACAGACCCCCATAAGTGTCAGCCACAGATCCCCCCAATAACAGTGACATCCACAGTGCCCCCATAACAGTGTCAGCCACAGTGCCCCCATAACAGTGTCAGCCACAGTGCCCCCATAACAGTGTCAGCCACAGACCCCATAAGTGTCAGCCACAGATCCCCCCCCATAACAGTGACATCTACAGTGGCCCATAACAGTGTCAGCCACAGTGCCCCCATAACAGTGTCAGCCACAGTGCCCCCATAACAGTGTCAGCCACAGTGCCCCCATAACAGTGTCAGCCACAGTGCCCCCATAACAGTGTCAGCCACAGATCCCCCATAACAGTGTCATCCACAGACCCCCATAACAGTGTCAGCCACAGATCCCCCCAATAACAGTGACATCCACAGTGCCCCCATAACAGTGTCAGCCACAGTGCCCCCATAACAGTGTCAGCCACAGTGCCCCCATAACAGTGTCAGCCACAGACCCCCCATAACAGTGTCAGCCACAGTGCCCCCATAACAGTGTCAGCCAAGGATCCCCAATAACAGTGTCAGCCACAGACCCCCCATAACAGTGTCAGCCACAGATCCTCCATAACAGTGTCAGCCAAGGATCCCCAATAACAGTGTCTGCCACAGCCCCCCATAACAGTGTGCCATCCACAGATCTAGTAGGTAATGTCTAGTAGGTAAATAATGCAGGTTGTCTAGACCGCAGACCACGCTGATTGATGTAAACAGTTTTGAATGGTCTGATGTGACACTTGGGTGCCTCTCACCTCCTTAAATGTGCCTGGAGTTGTGTGGCATTCATCATCCGGTTCCACGGGGCATTGTTCACAATGAAACAGTCATCAGTGTGGGAATTGACCAAAGGATGTCCACTTCTATGCCTTTCTATGACTCTTCCAGTCTCTCTGCATCTCTGTTGCAACTGCTGATGACACTCTGTGACACTCGAAGCTCAGTGGCCACTTCTGTCTGAGTACACCCTGCTTGAAGTCTTGCAATGGTGAGGTACTGTTGATCAACTGTTAGGTGTCGTCTTGGTCTCATGATGTCAAAATGTGAACAGCATGATGAGGAGGACAGTTTAAATACCAATTCTAATTGAACCAGGAAATTTATTTGCCGATTCATGGATCAAACATCTGTTGTGAGTTTTGCTGTTAAGCTCCTTGTAAAGCCTCATTCACACATCAGTGTTTCACGGACATATGCTGTATGTGTTCTCCACGGACAGCACACGTACCCATTCATTTTAATATGTGTATTCAGATATCAGTGTTTTAGCACGGTCTGTGGGTCAGTGTTTTTAGCACTGATGCATGCTCTATTTTGTCCCTGTTCACGGATCTATTACATGCATTATAGTCTATGGGTCCGTCAAAACCTAGGATGCAACACGGATGACATTTGTGTTGTATCCGTGTTTCACGGATCATTAAGAAGAGATGCTTTGAAAATTATTTTTCAGCTGTTCAGTGTCAGTTAACAACTTCAGCCCCCCTAGCTTAAACACCCTTAATGACCAGGCCACTTTTTACAATTCCGCACTACACTAATTTCACCGTTTATTGCTCCGTCATACAACTTACCACCCAAATGAATTTTACCTCCTTTTCTTCTCACTAATAGAGCTTTCATTTGGTGGTATTTCATTGCTGCTGACATTTTTACTTTTTTTGCTATTAATCAAAAATTACCGAAATTTTTGCAAAAAAATGACATTTTTCACTTTCTGTTGTAAATTTTTTTTAAAAAAACTACATTTCTATATAAATTTTTCTCTAAATTTATTGTTCTACATGTCTTTGATAAAAAAAAATCCAATAAGTGTATATTTATTGGTTTGGGTAAAAGTTATAGCGTTTACAAACTATGGTGCAAAAAGTGAATTTCGGCATTTTGAAGCAGCTCTGACTTTCTGAGCACCTGTCATGTTTCTTCAGGTGCTAGAATGCCAGGAAAGTATAAATACCCCCCAAATTACACCATTTTAGAAAGAAGACACCCCAAAGTATTCGCGGAGGGGCTTGGTGAGTTCATGTATCATTTCATTTTTTTTCACAAGTTAGCGGAAAATGACACTTTCTGAAAAAAAAAAAAAAAAAAAGTTTCAATTTCTGATAACTTCTGGCAAAAAAATAAATAAATCTCAGACGGACTCACTATGCCCCTCAGTGAATACCTTGGGGTGTCTACTTTCCGAAATGGAGTCATTTGTGGGGTGTGTTTACTGTTCTGGCATTTTGGGCGGGGCTAAATTGTGAGCCGCCATGTAAAACCTAAAGGTACTCGTTGGAATTTGGGCCCCTTTGCGCACCCAGGCTGCAAAAAAGCGGCACTTATGTGGTATCGCCGTACTCAGGAGAAGTAGGGCAATGTGTTTTGGGGTGTATTTTTACATATACCCATGTTGGGTGAGAGAAATATCTCTGTATATTGACAACTTTGAATAAAAAAATGTAAAAAGTTGTCGTTTACAGCGATATTTCTCACACCCAGTATGGGTATATGTAAAAATACACCCCAAAACACATTGCCCTACTTCTCCTGAGTACGGCGATACCACATGTGTGACACTTTTTTGCAGCCAAGATGCGCAAAGGGGCCCTAAAACCAATGAGTACCTTTAGGATTTCACAGGGCATTTTTACGCATTTGGATTCTCACGCTTTAGGACCCCTAAAATGCCAGGACAGTATAAAAACCCCACAAGTGACCCCATTGTGGAAAGAAGACACCCCAAGGTATTCTGTGAGGGGTTTGGCGAGTTCACATAAAAAAAAAATTTGGCACAAGTTAGCGGAAATTGTTTTTTTTTTGTTTTTTTTTTACAGTCTCATATTCCACTAACTTGTGACAAAAAATAACATTTTCCATGAACTCGCCATACCCCTCACGGAATACCTTGGGGTGTCTTCTTTCTAAAATGGGGTCACATGTGGGGTTTTTGTACTGCCCTGGCATTTGAGGGTCTCCGCAGTCATTACACGTATGGCCAGCATTAGGAGTTTCTGCGATTCTCCGTATATTGAGCATACGGGTAATGAGATTTTTTTTTTTCCGTTCAGCCTCTGCGCTGAAAAAAAAAAAAATGAACGGCACAGATTTTTTCATTCGCAATGTGGATGAAAAAATCTCTGCCAAAATCAGTGACTGCGGTGCGGTGGGCTGGGCGCTAGCTACCTAACAAGTAGCTAACTAACTGGCGGTGATAGGGGACCCTTATGCCCCATTCACACGTCCGAAATTCTGTTTGCGGAACGGAATTGCGGACCCATTCATTTCTATGGGGACAGACTTTGTCCCGCTCGGATCCAGAATTACGGATCCGCGCTTCCGGGTCTGCACTTCCGTTCCGCAAAAATATAGAACATGTCCTATTCTTGAAAAAAAAAATATAGAAAAGCATTTTCTATATAGTTCTGGCAATGTGCGGATCTGCAAAATGCGGAAAGCACATTGCCGGCGTCCGTGTTTTGAGGATCTGCGGATCGGATCCACGGATCGGATCCGCGGATCGGATCCGCAGATCGGATCCGTGAATCCACGGATCCGTGAATCCACGGATCCGCAAAACACATATGGACGTCTGAATGGAGCCTTACAAGGGTGTGATCAATGACAGGGGGTGATCAGGGGGTCTAGATGGGGTGATCAAGGGGTTAATAGGTGAGGGGGTGGGGGGTTAGTGTAGTGTTTTGTGCAACTTTACTGTGTTACCTGGTCCTCTGGTGGTCGATCCCAGAAAATGGGACCACCAGAGGACCAGGTAGCAGCTATATCAGACGCTGTTCATAAAACAGCGTCTGATATAGCTGTTTGATGCGATTTATATCGCATCTACAGCCTGCCAGCGATTGATCATCGCTGGCAGGCTGTAGTCCAACTCTCGAGACGCGCTTCACTGTGAACGCGTGCGCGCACGCGCGCGCGTTCACAGGAACTCTCGCGTCTCGCGAGATGACGCCCCGGCGCGTCCAAACAGAAGATCCCGGCCGCCCGCAGGACGCAATCCTGCGTACGGCGGTCGGGGACTGGTTAAACACGGATGCAACACGGACAGCAAAAAAATGGATGTATCACTAACCATCTGTTTATGGATTTGAGCACGGACACGGACGTGTGAATGAGGCTTTAGAGAACAGCAAGTAGTGCAAAAAGTACTGAAACAATGAACAGTTGGACATGTGCATTCAAAATTTTAGAGAAGGTCACATTAAGTTCACCTGTAAAGGTTAGAGTGCACCTACAAGCCAAACATCCCTAACGTTTTGTGAGTAGTGTATCTGCAGAGTTCAAATCATTTGGTAAAGGGGTCTGTGTTTTCTCAGTATAAAATATTGCACATATTTCTCAATATCCTTAATACTGCACTTGAGATCCTGTATCTTGTCCAATCATGACTTCTACAACATATTGTTAATGATTCGAAAAGAAAGGAATCAGCGGCACTGCGATGCACTGCGGTGCGATATTAGAATTCGCAATCAGTGTTGTCGCCACTTGCGTGTCTGTCCAGTTCAATAAGTTCCCAATCTGATGGTGCTCTGCCCTTATTATGTGAAACAGTACAATTACACTTAGTTGAGAGAACAATGAGAGGAGGCGGCACTCACCATGGGAGTCTTCAAACTTGCTTTTATTTCACTGAAATTACAGCATGGAATCGCATAGAAGGGCTTGCGGGCGGACGCCAATGCAGGCAACTAAAGCGGGACGGCCGTTTCGCGCGTATACTTGTGCATCATCACGCCGCTGTTGTGTTCTCTATATTGTGCTCTCTCTCTCCACTTCAGAACAGTATGCATACCAATTGTCAGTAGGGTAAGTTAAATTTTGTGGCCACCATGTAACAAATTCATGGCAGCTTGGATAAACTGTGGCACAAAATGGGTACATCATCTGAGATCCTGCATAAAAACATGATCACATACTGCAATACTGGACATATACTGAGTCAAAAAAGAAAAAAAAAGTATATGGTTTTCTAAGACAAAAAATAGCTGGGCTCCTAGGGGTTAAATATCATGTTTTTCCTAAGCATGTCAGTGCCCAAATGACTTTAGCAAGGTGAGATTTTTAATTGACTAAAAAGCTGTTATGTTAGGCTTTTTCTGAGATTACATTTTGATTTTCCTATTTTATTGGGTCAATGAACACCATAGTTAATGGTGGGAGGAATCAGCAAAACAGATACAAACAGCTCGACATTACTCCAAGACGTCAGTGTTCAAAAAAGGTGTTAAATCTACCAAATCTAATGTCTGCTCTCAGGAGACCACTGCTGACTATGAAACATATCCACGTTGTGAATCTCTGCATATGACACTATATGCTCTGTTCAGTAACACGTCCCCAGAGCTTGGATGAAGCCAACACTTTCTTCTAAAATGGAAATGTAATATTCAGTAAGATGAATTTTGCGAAGGCAATGTGGATATCTATTATAACATCGAGGGTAAGTAGAAAGCAGTAGGTTCAAATCTCGTACTATAAATGTCCTAAAGGTGCAATATTGATGATGACATATACACTTCGGATAGGAACAGACACAAGATTGTTATAACAGGTTAAACTAGTCGGCTCTATATTCACACACCAAACCTGAAGCAGTGGAACTGACGAGACTTTTTCATCTAGAAAGCTCAAAGTAAAGGCTGAAGGTTTTTGACCAATTAGGAGCTTTAGTGGTATTCCTGTATTAAAAATTGATGGCAAATTGGTAGGATATAGCAGCATTTTATGATGCCCACAGAACCTGAGAATGAATGAGCCACGGTGCTGGTGTACAGCTACAGTTCCTTTTACTGTTTTTCCCTGCGTGGCGGTGCTCTGTCCAGCACTGCCATCTGTTCTTAGGCTCTAAGCCCCATTGATCATAATCCTAGCAATATTCCATCACTGTATAAAATGGTGATACCCCTTTAATAATGATATTGCCAAATTGAATAACCAGCAATTAAAGAGGTTGTCAGCCTTCTCTACTGCTGGTAAGCCACAGCCAGCCACACATTTATGCTACAGTGGCCAATGCTCTTGCAGAGCGCTCCTTTCTAGTCCATTAAGGGTGTTTCCTCTCTATGATGGCCATATCTACTTAACAAACATATGCAAAGGGTCTGTCTTTCTGAGACAACCCCATTAATATAATGAAAACAATGGAATTACTTATTTTCTTCTACAGGCTCTGTCAGCAAAATGCAGTGGCAAGTTGTCATAGTACCTATAAATACATCAGAAAGCCTTTGTCAGCATTGCTCAGACTGTTTTAAAGGGGTTGTCCAGCTTAAAAACTTTCGGACACCATGCCTCCGCACTGGATCTGTAGAATCAAGTGTATTTACCTGATCGCTGTCGCTTGGTTCTGCTTCCTTCGTCCACAAATGACTGGCTGCAGCAGTCATGTGTCCCTTAAGCTGCACATCACTTGAGGGATACATCACTTCTATGGCCAGCCATTGGCTGCTGTGGCCAATTACTGGTTCATGCTGGGGACGGAAGGAGCCAGAACACAATGGTAGCAAGGAAAAGTTTTGTAAAGAAAAAGGCAAAAATATCTGTTTTCAAATTTTTAAATTACTGTATGTTTTTAATAGCACAAAGCAACTAAAATGCTTTTTTTTTCTCATTACTGTCATTTTGACATAGGGGACACATACATAGGGATGTTAGAAGCTGCAGGGTGGGCTAGTGTTGGTGCTTCCTGATCTGTATACACAGTGCTCACTGACCAGTGTGTATACAGCGGTAGGGAAGGCAGGGATGGTAATAAACCGTCTCTGCCTTCTCTATGGGGTTCTTGGCTGTCACCGAGAGCCGGCTCTCCACTCCTGCAGCTGCGAGATCCCTGTGTAGCTGCTAACTCTGCAAGGTTGTTTAGAAATGTCTTTTCAGAGTATAATGTAGACCACCGGGAAGTACTGGGTATAGACGGTTCACAAGTGGTTAATTACCTTCTGATGAAAATTGACTCTAGTTAAGCCTCATTCACACATCAGAGTTTTGGTTGGTGATTTCCATCAATGATTATGAGCCAAAACCAGGAGTGGAGCCTCCACAGACATAAGGTATAAGGCCTCATGCACACGAACGTTCCGCACATTGGGGGCCGCAATACGGGCTCGGCCGGCACACTTGTGTGCATGAGCCCAAAGGGAAAGATCTGCACCTGTTCTGTGTTTAGAGCCACACCTGGTTTTGGCTCAAAGTCACTGGCGAAAATCACTGACCGGACACTGACGTGTGAATGAGGCTTTAGGTTATTGATGAGTGGCAGCTACTGACTCCCCTGCTTTTTACAGAGCAACAAACATTTCCAAGTTGCATTTTTACTCCCTTGGCAGAGAGAAGTGCATAGTTGGTGTTGATATATTCTGTATCAGTTTCTCAGGGTAGCATTTTAACATCCATACAGTATTACGTCTGCAAGACCCAGATCCCTTGTAGTTTCACTGAACTGAACATTGATGATCACCATAGAGTTTAGAGATTTTACCTTTTTTTGCTATTATATGGACATGCATCTAAAACCATAGACAAGCTGCTATTCTCTTAGTCATGACTTTATTAAAGTTTTTATCCCTATGCTTATGCCACACATATTTGATAAGCTGTCTTGGCAGGTATCTGTTGAGGTATGCTGAGACTTATGGTGCAACAAAAGTTTGTCAGTCTAGGATTTCTTTTCTTTTCGCACGAAAGGATTTATAGTCTAGGTATACATTGCAATATTGCTGCATTGCAATTACACAAATTATGTGTACTGTCACCTGTTCAGTCACTGAAAATATAGGCTTCCGCTCAGAGCACAGCTGCATCTGTGTGTACTTTTTCAATGCCACAGCATAAAACTGTGTAAAATGTGTCAATCAATAAAAGTAATTTGAAATACTATGCTACATTCAAGGGTTCAGTGAAACAGATTGCTTTGGGATTAACGAAAAGGAAAACTGTTTCTACAATGTACATGCTGAGTTATTGACCTTTCTGCTAATATAAGATGTGGAATGTATACATATGACCCGGGCAAAAGAAAGCACCTGGGCAATTCTTCAACATCTGATTCCCAAACCATGGACTTTAATATGGACTTGGTTCAGAGGTATAGTCGTGGCCAAAAGTTTTGAGAATTACATAAATATTGGAATTTTGAAAAGTTGCTGCTTAAGTTTTTATAATAGCAATTTGCATATACTCCAGAATGTTATGAAGAGTGATCAGATGAATTGCATAGTCCTTCTTTGCCATGAAAATTAACTTAATCCCAAAAAAACCTTTCCACTGCATTTCATTGCTGTCATTAAAGGACCTGCTGAGATCATTTCGGTAATCATCTTGTTAACTCAGGTGAGAATGTTGATGAGCACAAGGCTGGAGATCATTATATCAGGCTGATTGGGTTAAAATGGCAGACTTGACATGTTAAAAGGAGGGTGATGCACAAAATCATTGTTGTTACATTGTTAACCATGGTGACCTGCAAAAAAACGCGTGCAGCCATCATTGCGTTGCATAAAAATGGCTTCACAGGCAAGGATATTGTGGCTACTAAGATTTCACCTCAATCAACAATTTATAGGATCATCAAGAACTTCAAGGAAAGAGGTTCAATTCTTGTTAAGAAGGCTTCAGGGCATCCAAGAAAGTCCAGCAAGTGCCAGGATCGTCTCCTAAAGAGGATTCAGCTGCGGGATCAGAGTGTCACCAGTGCAGAGCTGGCTCAGGAATGGCAGCAGGAAGGTGTGAGCACATCTGCACGAACAGTGAGGCGAAGACTTTTGGAAGATGGCCTGGTGTCAAGAAGGGCAGCAAAGAAGCCACTTCTCTCCAAAAAAAACATCAGGGACAGATTGATCTTCTGCAGAAAGTATGGTGAATGGACTGCTGAGGACTGGGGCAAAGTCATAATTTCCGATGAAGCCTCTTTCCGACTGTTTGGGGCATCTGGAAAAATGCTTGTCCGGAGAAGAAAAGGTGAGCGCTACCATCAGTCCTGTGTCATGCCAACAGTAAAGCATCCTGAGACCATTCATGTGTTGGGTTGCTTCTCATCCAAGGGAGTGGGCTCACTCACAATTTTGCCCAAAAACACAGCCATGAATAAAGAATGGTACCAAAACACCCTCCAACAGCAACTTCTTCCAACAATCCAACAACAGTTTGGTGAAGAACAATGCATTTTCCAGCATGATGGAGCACCGTGCCATAAGGCAAAAGTGATAACTAAGTGGCTCGGGGACCAAAACGTTGACATTTTGGGTCCATGGCCTGCAAACTCCACAGATCTTAATCCCATTGAGAACTTGTGGTCAATCCTCAAGAGGCGGGTGGACGAACAAAAACCCACTAATTCTGACAAACTTCAAGAAGTGATTATGAAAGAATGGGTTGCCATCAGTCAGGAACTAGCCCAGAAGTTGATTGAGAGCATGCCCAGTCGAATTGCAGAGGTCCTGAAAAAGAAGGGCCAACACTGCAAATACTGACTAGTGTTGAGCGAACAGTTCGAGAATAGTTCGGGTTCGTACCGAATTTTGGGGTGTCCGGGACCCGGACCCGAACCCGGACATTTTCAAAAAAGTTCGGGTTCGGGTTCGGTGTTCGTCGATTACTTCCCGCTTTCTGAAGGGCTGCACAGCAGCCAATCAGCTAGCGTTTTACTTCTTGCCCTAAGAGCCCATCACAGCCATGCCTACTAATGGCATGGCTGTGATTGGCCAAGTGCAGCATGTGACCCAGCCTCTATTTAAGCTGGAGTCACGTAGCGCCGCACGTCACACTGCTCTGATTAGTGTAGGGAGAGGACGCAGCTTCTGTCAGGGCGAGATTAGGCAGGTTAAAGTCAGCAACAGCACCTAATGAACGGATCAATTTACAGCTGAGAATCATTGAACTTCTGCTAGTTACTTGCTCGCTGGTTTTAGGCTGCACAGAGCGTTTTTCTGTCACTTATTTTCTGGGTTGATCGGCGGCCATTTTGTGACTTGTGGTGCGCCAGAAGAAGCTGCCACCAAGTCCATCAATCCATCAATACTAGTTTTTTTTTTTTTGCTATATCCTACATCAGGGGCTTGGCTGTGCTAATTGTCACCCCTAGAAACTCAGGAAAGAAATTTCTATATTTTATTAAGGGGTTAAATACAATTGCCCAAATACCAATCCCCTAAATCTGGTGTTCCAGCTTTGGTTAGACAAGTATAATACTGTCTGCTGTCTGGCAAAGGATAGATTATTTTCTGGGGTTAAATTCAATTGCCAAAATAGCAATACCATAAATCAGTGGTTTCAGCTGTGGCTGGCAAAATAGAATAGTGTCCGAGGTAACGCACACACGTACAGACGTACGTACACGATTCTTGAATAGTTGTATTATCGCGATAATAAAACTAACAGTGTAAAGTTGACTGTATTGCTCTAAGTTATATTCGCGTACGAATGTAACTTCTATTACAGCACACCAATACTAAAACTGACTAAGAGACAGCTTTAAGTTCTATTCGAACGCGATTGCAACTTTGGAACTTAAAGTGGTGTACGATTTTAAAAGTTGAGTACCAAAAGTTGGAATCGCAATGCGATTCTTATGTATTTGCTTAATCGCATTGCGATTACAACTTTGAGCTACCGATCACCATGGAACGCCTCCTCCAGTAGAATGTACTGTCGGATGTGAGAATTAAGTTGAAATCGCAATGCGATTATTATATATCTGCTTAATCGCATTGCCGTTTCAACTTAGCATTGCTAAATAATTCCATCCATATTCGTTAACTTACTGACTCAGTAAGTTAACGATATGGATGGAATTATTTAGCAATGCTAAGTTGAAATCGCAATGCGATTAAGCAAATATATAAGAATCGCATTGCGATTTCAACTTAATTCTCAGATCCGACAGTACATTCTACTGGAGGAGGCGTTCCCATGGTGATCGTTAGCTCAAAGTTGTAATCGCAATGCGTTTATTGCGGTATATTATCCCTCTGGGTGTCTTTTACAGCCTTTTTAGTGCCCAAAAGTTCGGGTCTCATTGACTTCTATGGGGTTCGGGTTCGGGAGGAAGTTCGGGTTGAGTTCGGATCACGAACCCGGACATTTTCCGGAAGTTCGGCCGAACCTCTCGAACCCGAACATCCAGGTGTTCGCTCATCTCTAATACTGACTCTTTGCATAAATGTCATGTCATTTTCAATAAAAGCCTTTAAAACGTATGAAGTGCGTGTAATTATATTTCAGTACATCACAGAAACAACTGAAACAAAGATCTAAAAGCAGTTTAGCAGCAAACTTTGTGAAAACTAATATTTGTGTCATTCTCAAAACTTTTGGCCACGACTGTATAGCTAAGCTTTCCAGCATCCAGCATAACTATACTCACCCAGTCCCACTTACCTAATAAAATCTATCATAGGGTACACGGCAGTACCAATACACCTTGCAATAAATGAAGGAACCAACTGGTCCTACTGTATCCAAGGTGTCGCTGGTGTATTGGTGAGATATCCGCTGGATCCAGAACAAGGTCCCTGTAGTAACAGAGCAAAAATAATAATCACATAAGGAAGGCTTGGTGACTGTCCCTGTTAAATACCTAGGAGGCAGCGCTTTGCTGGCCCTGTAAGACCGAGCCATCCCAATGTATAACAGGATAATCAAGGGTCACATTTCCTTAGGCCTCGTTCACATTTCCGTTTTTCACTAACATGTGCTGTCCGCATTTTCCACAGACAGCACACGTACCTATTGATCTAGATGTGTCTGTTCACATTTCAGTATTTTTTTAACTGACCGTGATGTGGACCAAGAACGCCCATAGAAGTCTATGGGTCCGTGAAAATCACTTACACACATCCGTGTTGTGTCAGTTTTTCACTGAAGACTAATAGGAGATTCTTTGGAAATTAATTTTCAGCTAAGCAACGTCAGTGAATTATGGATGACACACGGATCATGAAAACACACAGACCAATAGAGATGGCGTGAACTATTCGCCGGCGAACAGTTCCCGGCGAACATAGCTTGTTCACGTCCGCCGCGGCGGGCGAACATATTCGAAGTCCGCATTCGCCCGTATACTTTATCATTGAGCAAACTTTGACCCTGTACCTCACAGTCAGCAGACACATTCCAGCCAATCAGCATACCCTCCCTCCCAGACTCTCCCACCTCCTATCTAAACGCAAGGAAAGCATCCATCTTACATTCATTCTGAAGCTGCAGTGTTAGTAATTGTAAATCGCAATGCGATTAATATAACCTGTATTATTCGCATTGCGATTACAACTTAGATCTGAGTTCCTAATGGTTGTATTGCTAGAATATATTAACGAAGATAACAAATATAGCACTATATTCTCAATCTTCGTTATATTCTAGCAATACAACAACCATTAGGAACTCAGATCTAAGTTGAATTTGCAATGCTATTAATATAACCTGCATTAATCGCATTGCGAATTCAACTTAAAGCTGAGTTCCTAATGGTTGTTGTATTGCTAGAATATATGTTATATTCTAGCAATACAACCATTAGGAACTCAGCTCTAAGTTGTAATCGCAATGCGAATAATACTTACAATTATTAATCGCTTTGCGAATCCATTTGATGCCTCTATTTGATTGTATATGACAGTTGACTATGACTACCACCAACGTTCTGCTGCCTCCAAAGCAAGATATCTGAACCCCCATTTGGGGCCATTTGGGCATTTTTGATAGAAAACGCATCAAAAACGCATTTGCGTTTTTATAATTTTTTCATTTTTTAGTTCATTTTTTTGTGTATTTTGCCACATTTGGTTGCATATTTACATTTGGTATAGGCAAATATGGTAGTCTAGATCATGTGTCTATACCAAAACCTAGGATCATTGTTTGACAGCATATTTTCTAAGCCATGTAGCTGAATATAGATTTGGGCAGAGTAATGATCTAGACTACCATATTTGCCTATACCAAATGTAAATATGCAACCAAATGTGGCAAAAAACTCAAAAAAATGAACTAAAAAATGAAAAAATTATAAAAACGCAGATGCGTTTTTGATGCGATTTCTATCAAAAATGCCCAAATGGCCCCTGGGGGGTTCAGATATCTTGCTTTGGAGGCAGCAGAACGTTGGTGGTAGTCATAGTCAACCGTCATATACAATCAAATAGAGGCATCAAATGGATTCGCAAAACGATTAATAATTGTAAGTATTATTCGCATTGCAATTACAACTTAGAGCTGAGTTCCTAATGGTTGTATTGCTAGAATATAACGAAGATTGAGAATTCAATCTTCGTTATATTTTAGCAATACAACCATTAAGAACCCAGCTCTAAGTTAAATTCGCAATGCGATTAATGAAGGTTATATTAATCGCATTGCGAATTCAACTTAGAGCTGGGTTCCTAATGGTTGTATTGCTAGAATTATATAACGAAGATCGAGAATATAGCGCTAAATTCTCAATCTTCGTTATATTCTAGCAATACAACCATTAGGAACTCAGCTCTAAGTTGAATTCGCAAATAAGATGTCCCGAGACTCCCGGCGAACAGTTCCCGGCGAACAGTTCCCGGCGAAAATAGCTTGTGCGCGTTCGTCCTCCTATCATTGAGTAAACTTTGACCCTGTACCTCACAGTCAGCAGACACATTCCAGCCAAACAGCATACCCTCCCTCCCAGACCTTCCCATCTCCTGGACAGCATCCATTTTAGATTCATGCGGAAGCTGCAGTCTTAGTGAGAGGAGGGACAGTGTATTCAGTGTCCACTCCAGTCCTGAAAGACTCATCAGATCTCTGCTGTAAGGACAGCACCCCAAAAAGTCCTTTTTAGGGCTAGTACATCAGTCTCCCTCCCAGACCCTCCCACCTCCTATCAAAAAGCAAGGACGGCATCCATCTTAGTAGTTGTAATCGCAATGCGATTAATACAGGTTATATTAATCGCATTGCGAATTCAACTTAGAGCTGGGTTCCTAATGGTTGTTGTATTGCTAGAATATAACGAAGATTGAGAATAGGAACCCAGCTCTAAGTTGGATTCGCAATGCGATTAATATAACCTGTATTAATCGCATTGCGATTACAACTTAGATCTGAGTTCCTAATAGTTGTATTGCTAGAATATAACGAAGATTGAGAATATAGCGCTATATTCTCAATCTTCGTTATATTCTAGCAATACAACCATTAGGAACTCAGCTCTAAGTTGAATTCGCAATGCGGTTAATGCAGGTTATATTAATCGCATTGCGAATTCAACTTACCACACTCCGCGTCAACTACGTAATTTTCCATGGGAGTTTTGCCATGGATCCCCCTCCGGCATGCCACAGTCCAGGTGTTAGTCCCCTTGAAACAACTTTCCCATCACTATTGTGGCCAGAAGGAGTCCCTTTGGGTTTTAAAATTCGCCTGTCTATTGAAGTCTATGGCGGTTCACAATGTTCGCGAACATTTGCGGAAATTTGCATTCGCTGTTCGCGAACGGAAAATTTTATGTTCGCGACATCACTACAGACCAACCACGGATCCTTCACGGACAGCTTCACAGATGAAACACGTACGCTTTTTTCCGAACGTGACACTGACATGGAAATGTGAACGAGGCCTTAGTGTTACCACATAATAATAATGCCCACATTGTGCCGCCTTCGCAGTAGTAATATCGACATTATGCTGCTCATAGTAGGAGCAATGCCCACATTGTGTCTCCTTCACAGTAGTTATGCCCACATTGTGCCTCATTTACAGCAGATATACCCACATTGTGCTTCCTCACTGCAGTTTTGCCCACATTATGCTCCCTCACAGTAGTTATGCCCTCCTTGTGGTCCTTTCACAGTTGTTATGTCCTCGTTGTGGTCCCTTCACAGTAGAAATGTCCTCCCCGTAACGCCTTGAAAGAAGTAATGCCCACCTTTGAGCCCTCTCCAGCTCTTTAAAAAAAAAAAAACACAAACACACACACATAAATACTTACCTGTTTCCCTGATGGTCAGCACACTCTGCGGTCTCCAGAAGCAGCACGCGCTCACACACACATATATTGCGCTGCTGGCTGTGCAGGAGGCCGATTCTCATTCTTCTTCACTCCTCCCAAACACTCATCAGCAGTTTTTTACGGCCTGCTGGGGAGCGCCGGAGACCAGTGGAACAGTGAAGCAGGGAGCACCCCCAGCCTCTCTGCCCAGGGCACGTGCCCCGGCTTCCACCCCTCGCAACACCCCTGGCTTGCTTCAACTTTCATGTAGTAATAACATAGACCTTGAACTTTAGCTAGCTACATTTTTACCCACTCATTTAACCACAAGAACAATAGAGAATTCAGGCATTCATGTTGATCGATACACTAGTGATACAACCTGACTCTCACCCACCATTGTATTTATCTAAAAGGTATCTTGACCTACAGCCACATGGTCAGGTTTCCTGACACAGTTATGGACCATAAATGGAGAGGAAGTATAAAGGACAGATATGATGTCTCTTTTTTTAATTCATTCCTGGTTTTGACTTCCAAAACTGCATCAGGAAACCTGATAGTGTAATTGTACCCTAAAGAGGTTCTGGTGAGGGATGTGAAAAGACTAGCAAATTCTTTTATTCCAAGCTCAAGAAACTATTTAAGCACAAGAGCACTTCTATGCAGAAACAGAACAGGGTCTTCTATATGCAACGCCCTAGGGTCCCACGTCTGGGGAATACCTTAAGAGTTTTTTTTTAACAATATATGTCCCTCTGTTACAGTAAGTTGTTGTGGCGCCAGTTGCATTTAAGCAACGAGGACCTAGAGTCCCCTTTAAGTATAGGATGGTGTTGGTACCCAGGTGTAGGATTGCCAGAGCGGTGTAGAGTGGCCTACAATGTCTCTGAGGATGTTGTATGCACATGTCACTGTGCTCCTACCTGGATATCATTGGATCCCAGACGTGGTTGAACAAAGCAGTGCAAAAAAGGGGAATAACTTGGATGATGAAGGAATAATTGAGTCCAGACTTGTATTAACGTTGAACACAGCTTTACTTGGCACAAACTTTCATCAAGGAACAATCTTTCAACTTGATCTTGGTCATCAGCAGGTTTTGGCTTAACTGGTAGGCAAACACTTCTGCAACAATCTCAGCTCTGCTATGCTGTAGCTTTCTAGCATGGCTAGCTTAGATAGGAAACTTTTCCTCTTCTGCTGTACTTGGAACTTAGCTAGTTGTAGTCTGTCTCTTAATTTATCTTTAATCCTAGGAACTTCTTCCTGGCATCAAGCTCACCTAGTTTGGCTGTAGGCAATGCAAGCCCAGGAGGGGACAAGCAACCATGTAGAACTCGCAGGGCTGACGCAAACTTTCCCTTAGGAAGGGGTAGGCCAGACTGACCTTCACTAGCTAAATTCCTCCCTCTCTAGAGAGGGCTAGAATGGAAAGAAGGCTCCATCCCAGAGCAAGTGTCTCTGCCACCAATGCCGCCATCTGCTGGTGAACCAGGCACATTACATGTAAACAGTGATCTGCAAGGAAATACATTTACACACTATGTAGTATATGTTATTGTAGGCATAAGATGACACAGGATAACACAGGATCAACCGATAAAGATAGTGGGGGTCCCAAAAGAGGTGGTAATTACAGTACACAATTTTCTAGAACCTGTAGCATTCAGACAGGCAGCAGAATGTCTCAGTAGTTAGCACTGGGGCCCTGGGTTCTAATCTGACCAAGGACCTCTTCAGTATGGAGTTTGTATGTTCTTCCTGTTTTTGTGTTCTCTGATTTCCTTATTTACCCAGGAAACCCATTGCTAGTATTCATTAATCAAATAAACTTATGTCAGGCTGCCAGATGGTGAAGTGTGGATTCATCACTCTAGGGAACATCCTATCACAGCTCCACAGTCCATTGGTACAGGATTGTGCTCCAGTCCATGAAGCTGACAGTGAACAATTCTCATGCTGATGACGCTCCAGGAAGCAGTTTGAAACTCAATTTTGAGTATTGCAAATGAGGACAAACATGATAAATGCTCTCCAGAATTTATCAGCCCTGTTCATTGAGCTTTTGTTCCCTACAATAGTTGGGCTTTTATAGCTTCTAGAATATTCCACTTCATAAATAACGCTTTGATTGGTCTAGGGAAAATAGATCACTGACATTTTAACTACATTAGTAATTAATTATTATTAATAGACTAAAAAGTATCCAATTCCACAGGTGAAACTAACTAATTCTGTAATACAGTGAATATAACGTATGTATCAGCCATAGTTACCTTGTATTTCCAGCCAACCATAGCAATAAAAAAGTGATAACTATAGTAAGATATACAAAACCATTTCATGCCCACACTAGTTATAGTGCATATATAATACCAGTCTTGCACTTTAGATTGTTCAAGCCGCAGTGCCTATATAAAGGCAGCTATACTATCTACATACCTTTCAATGAGCACCGTTTAATAAGTACTTGGAAGAACAGAGTCCAAAACAATATACGTTAGGTCAGGTACACAACTCTGATAAATAGATATTTTGGAAGTCAATGTTCATTAACTTTTTAGAAGAAAGTTTGCACTTGGACAGAGTTCAATACAGTGATGTCCGACACTCTGGAGGCAAATGCCCACATGGAACCACATGTCCACTCCCACCACACAGCTTTTCAGCTGGCACCAATAGAGTCCACTATTACAGTGGACGGCAACTGTGACTCAGACCAATATGTCAGGTTAGGTACACTAGTCTATGCTAGACACAATTTTTGTTATTTTCAACAATTGTTGTGAAAAAATGTGCAATTGGATACAGTCTGGGACCAAACTAAATACTGCTGGGGATACTGGAAAATGCGCTTATTTGTACAATTTTATAAACTATAGAGGCTTTGTGGTGGGTTTTTGTGAAAAAATATACACTGGCTCTCTAGGACGTTCCCTGTGTGTAAACTATGCAGTAAACTGTTGTTGATACACTAAAATATGATTATTGCAATGCTCACTTATAAACAGTAGAAAAATTGCAACAGGTTTTTGGGAAACCGCAAAAGGCCAAAATGTATGTTCTCTGAGTGCAACCAAATTATACACTATTAATGCACAAAAGTACGCTTATTTTCACACTTAAACACTAAATGGTAGAAAAATTGCAACAGCATTTTTTGGGAAAAAAAATACTGGCTTCATTGGATGTCCCCTTGGTGTGAGCTATGCACTGCTATTAACACACTAAAATAAGACTTTTCCACATGTATAAGCTTTGCAACAGGTTTTTGGAAAGAAAAAGGCACAATTTGGCAGCATATGCATCAAAATAAATACGGTTGGCAATGTTGGGAAATATGCCTATTGCACACTTCTGCCTAGCTTCTGCACATAAAAAGAGTACTATCTCTTTAAATGATATTTGTGCAGTCTTGGCTACAGACACTGTAATTACCCTATGCTGTCCCCTATCCTGTCCCTAATGATAAAACTAGATTTATTTATTTTTACTTAGTAATTCAATGCACCTAATTAAATCTATCTTCTTCATAATCCTTACACAATCCAAGACCCTATAATGGCTGCCTCGTGTGTCTAATTGGTGTCTATCAGAGACATGGCAGACCGATCGTATTACATCAGTGGCTGAGCTCACAATAGCGTCTGTGCTTCAGAGCTAGCATAGAGCCTGATGGACCAGCCAATATCCTCCCTCCTGACTGGCTGTCAGGCTGACTGCAAAGCATTGTGAGCATCTTGTGGCGAGGGCCCTGCCAGGGGTCTTGTAATCCTCTGTCTTCAAACTTAGTGCTCTGTTTCCTTCATTAGTGTAGAGAATTTTAAATGAAAATGGTAGACACCTTTTGAGCTATTCATCCATAACAAATCTACAGACCTTCGGATTTATTTGGAAGAAGAATTTTTGTGAAATTTGTGAAGGATATGATTCCTTTAGAATTGATTCACTCATCTCTAGAATAGCCCTCCGGGACTTGTTGAGAATAAAAAGGTCAGTGAATGCCCTACAGATATTATCAAGAATCTATCTCTTGTTGCCCATAAATGAGCCACAATTATTAAGAGGTGTACGCCTCTTAGTAATGGTGGTGCATCTGTGCAGGTCTGCACCAGAACTGTCTGTTATCTACACCAGCATGGGAGCTGGTGTAGATTTTAGGTGTAATATATGCCAGTTTCCTGGGAGTCAATGTGCTGGGAGGCAATGCCACTTTTTGGAAAATTAGTGCAAAACCCCTAAAAAGTCTAACATGTGCAAGCAGGATATGTGCCAAACTGTGGCACCAGTTTTCTGGCATACAGATGCAGTACACGAAACCTAAGGCTATCTGTGATCGTACATACAGTAGGTATAAAATATACAAATATATATTTTTTTTGTTATGGCCGTGCATTCCAGTAGAGGAAGGTCTGGTTGGCAAAGTTTGGCAGGAACAGGGCTAACCACCCAGTTTATCCCCTCCTGGCAGGAGTGGGCTAGTCCTGCTTTCTTCCAGAAGGGGGAATTCCTGTGTAGTCGTAGAAAGGAGAGGAAGAGCATGAAAGAGCTCCTACCCCTTGGCAACTGATATCCTTCACCTGTGAGACCAGCACTCCAGAGAGACCAGTAAAATACAACTTCAAGAAAGCAATGTGATCAGTGAAATACAGGTTTACACAACAGCAAGGTGGGGGACAACAGCTCAGACACCCATCACCAATACCACCACTAGGCCAGATAAAGTCAGAATCTTACAGTGGACACCTATACCCACAAGTGCTTGCAATTAGTAATCTACTGCCATCTAACCTGCGACCATACCACCTCAACAGGTGCCAGAAAGAGCACTTTGTACCACGTTATATTTTGGACTCAGTAAAAAGAGACTGTTATATGTTTACGTCTGTCCTGATTCTTCAAACTACATTTCCACTGCATCGATTCCCAGGGAGCAACGGTCTGAGGGAGTACACTGTGACACACCACCTCATCAGGGCTACTATGACTCCGATCCTCTGCATCTGCTCCTCGGGGGCCCGCTGCACAATGCATTATAAATGTTCCTTTTGTCCAAAGAAATCTTATATTTTTCAGATTGATGTCTTATTATTTTTAAACTTCTGCTAAAGTGAGTGATTGCTATAGTAACATTGAATTACTGTATTGCTCATAATGCAGTTCCCTCTGGAATGCCTCTTTACAGCAGTTCCGTAAAAAAAAAAAAACATGGATTTCTCCGGAAACACTAGCACTCCTGTCTATGGACTGAACGGGGCTGACCTGTAACACCAGACACAACCTATGGACAAGAGTTCTACTACTACTGCTGCTTCTGGAGGTAAAAGTAGACCCTTTCATACTTTAAAAAATCCCTTCAGCAATTGTCAATTAGACATGCTATACATTAAAAACAATTATTTTATTTCCTCTTCAAAAACTTACTGTATTTTGTTTGTTTTCATAAGCAAAGGAGAAAAGTACAGAAAAAATCTCTAGACCTCTATTTCTGGTTATTGAGATGAATATCAAAAGAAGGGCACCAGTCTTTGAAGGAACTTTCCATTGTTATTTTCCTGATTGGCAGTTTAATAGAGCTAGAATACACTTCTGAAGCTATTAGATCACTTGTCAAGAGTCCCATCAAGCTGAAATTCTTTAATTTTAGGACCCTGTTATTTGTGAAATAAAAATTGAAAGGAAGTTTTAATCCTTTAGGCTGTCAATTCATTTTCTTTTCTGTCGCTCAGCTTAAAATTGCCATTTTCAGACTCCTGGTTTTACATCAGACATCTGTGCCGAGGTACGAAAACCAATCTGTATGATGAATAGACATGTTTGGTAATAAGATTGCAATTAAATTGATATTACTTGTTGTATGCTGTATTATCAACTCTATGTCAGTGCTGTCCATGTATATACAGGGATAATCATTTGCCCATAGATGAAGTACTGTTTAATTTATAAGCATTAGTCTGTCGAGCCCTGTTTTGCCATGACCAACATCAAGTACAGAGGCGTTGCTAACCCAAAACATCCCCAGATGCTTTGCCCAGGGCCTCGAATATCGCGACCATGGTACATTCAGCTGTATCACCGTCCTCAAGATGACAATAGTTTTGACTATTGCGGTGGGGCACGGAAGCCTGTGGCTATGACTCTCATACATTAAAGGCCTATTAGAGGACGCATCAGCGGTGTAGGCTGCATGGTGATGACTTTGCAACAGCCTAGGCAGAGACACAGTATGGAACAGGCCTGTGGTGTGCCATTGCAGATGGCGACGGGGGTTGGGTAAGACTTATATCTTATAGGGCAGGGACTTATATCTTATGGAGCACTGAAGGCACTGCAGGGACATTTTAACTACTAGGAGCACTATAGGGTAATTTCACTGATTGAAGACACTATAGTGAGACATTTTAACTAATGGAGGCACTACAGTGGGACATTTCAACTACTGGGGGCACTATAGTAGACATTTTAACAACAGGGGGCACTACAATTGAGCATTTTAACTACTGGGGGGCAATACCTGGGGGGTCATTATAACTACTGGGCAATATTTCAACTACTGGGGGCACTATAGGAGGCATTATAGCTACTGGGGAATTAAAGGAGAACATTAAAACCACTAGGGTACTACAAGAGGCTAATTTAAAACTACTGTGGGCACTACAAGGGCATTGTAACTACTGGGCACTATCATGGGACATTTTAACTACTGAGGACACTATAGGAGACATTATAACTACTGGGTCACTATAGGAGTGTGTATTATCGTGAGATCGGTTCAGAATATTGATAAAAAGTAGACTTAACAAGACTTAGGTGCATAAAGAGTATACTAAACTTACATAGTGCAGGGCCAAACACATCGGGATGCTCGGGTGCTCGGTATAATGGAAGTCAATGGGAGAACCCGAGCATTAAACCAGGCACCCCCTGCTCTGAAGAGGGGAGGGTGTCTGGTTCATAGGAAAAGGTCATAAATTGATGGAAACACTACCGAAATGGTCTGGGAACAGTATGGGGAAGATGTCTGCATGCATCTTGGACTCCCAGGTCGCTCTGGGAACGATATTGTCTGAGCAGTACAACACTTTTACAGACTGACAATAATACGCACAAAACCAATGATCAAATCGATTTTAGAGGAAAAATTGTTAAAACACATTCTTTCCTGCATATTTACTCGTATATAAAGTGCAAGTGCTGCCAGAAAATGACAAGCAAGATACTGATGGTGCTTACGAAGGTCCAGGTGCAGGGCGGGACGCATCCGTGCCTACGCCTTCGACAGAGGATTGGCCAGCAGCACGTAACATAGGGGAAGAGGAGGCAGTGGTGTGACCCGCAGACACAGATTGTGGACCCAGGCGTTCGTCCCACTTGGATGCCATGTGGCGGATCATGCTGGTGGTGGTGAGGTTGCTAGTGTTCACGCCCCAGCTAATTTTGGTACAGCACAGGTTGCAAACTACTATCCTTTTGTACTGTGGAACACCTATCCCTTGGCAAGGGAGATTTCCGCAAGGGGGTGCTCCATGAAACCGCCTTGTCACCCCACTTCCTTTTCCAGCCTGTTGAGATGTTGCTAATCCCATCCTCCTCTGTAATGCTGACCTCGCTCAGCTTTCCCCTTCCCAGGTTTGGTCAGTGACTTTATCGTCCACCACCTTCTCTTCCACTTCCTCACTCTGCTCATCCTCCTGACTTGTTGACCTAACCACAACCTTAGTGATTGACAACTGTGTCTCATCCTCTTTATCAACCTCTTGAGACAGTAATTGCCGTTGACTTATTGGCAACTAAGTCTCATCATCATCCACCTCATTAAACAGTAGTTGCCGTTCCCCACCGTCATCTTCTTGTGACTGTGGATTCTCAAGAGGTTGGGAATCAGGGAACAAGATCTGTCCCTCTTTAAGCATGCTTGGCGAGAGGGCCAAATGAAGGAATGGCGATGAAAAGAGGTCCTCGGAATATAGTGTGGGATCAACTTGTTTAGCCAGATTCTCCATAGTGGGAGGAAGGAGGATCAGGGTGAGGATTGTGTTGAACAGACTCCTGGCTACTGAGACTGGACTTGGTGGAAGACAGGGTGGTGCTTAACCGACTGGATGCATTATCTGCTGCAATCCAACCGACCAACTGGTCGCACTGGTCTGACTTCAAGAGTGGTGTCCTGCGCCACCCTGCAAACTGGGAGATGAAGCTAGGTATCGTGGATGATTGTTTTTCTTGTGCTCTGGCAGCAGGAACAGTTTTAACGCGTCCAGGGCCACGGCCTCTGCATGCACCATCAGCATTACGGCCACTTCCCCTTCCCTTATTGGTCGCTTTCTTAATTTTAAATGTTATGTATGCTTGAAAGTATGTCACACGTACAGTAGCGTAGGATTTGAAAGTGTATGCGCAAAATTTTTTAAAAAGGTATTTGGGATGTGGAAAACTTACACAGGAGATATCCCGCAGATAATGTCAATGCTGTCACTAATGGCTAATAAAAAATTACAGAAAATGTAACAGGTATTTGGGATAAGGAAAAGCTATACAGGACAGATACCACAGGTAATGTCACTGTTCGCAGCGCCTACGGAAAAAGTACACTGTATGTCACAGATACATTTTTTAAACACACACGTTACACTTTAGATATGGCCTTGGTAATGTCACTCTCAGTAGCTGACACCGTCTATTGAAAAAGTACATTGTATGTCACAGAATTTTTTTTAAACGCACATGTTACACTTTAGATGTAGCCCTGGTAATGTCACTCTCAGAAGCAGACACAGTCTATTGAAAAGGTACACTGTATGTCACAAATAAATTTTTTAAACGCACATGGTACACTGGAGATGTCCCCCTGGTAATGTCACTGTCAGAGGCGGACACCGTCTATTGAAAAAGTACACTGGATGTCAATGATATTTTAGGGATGTGCACATTTTTAACAGGAGATGTGGCGCAGATAATTTAAATGTCGGCAGCGGACACCGTCTACGGAAAAAGTACACTGGATGTCACTGATATTTTAGGGATGCGCACACTTTACACAGGCGATGTGGCGCGGATAATTTAACTGTCCGCAGCGGACATCGTCTATAAAAAAAGGACACTGGATGTCAATAATATTTCAGGGAGGCACACGCTTTACACAGGAGATGTGGCGCCTCTAATGTCATTGTCCGCAGAGGACACCGTCTACGGAAAAAGTACACTGGATGTCAGTAATATTTTAGGGTTTCGCACACTTTACACAGGAGATGTGACGCAGATAATTTAACTGTTCACAGCGGACACCGTCTATGGAAAAAGTACACTGGATGTCAATGATATTTTAGGGATGCGCACACTTTACACAGGAGATGTGGCACGGATAATTTAAGTGTCCGCAGTAGACACCGTCTACAGAAAAAGTACATTGGATGTCGGAGAAATTTTAGGGATTCTCACACTTTACACAGGAGATGTGGCGCGGATAATTTAACTGTCCGCAGAGGACACCGTCTACGGAAAAAGTACACTGGATGTCAGTAATATTTTAGGGTTTGCACACTTTACACAGGAGATGTGGCGCAGATAATTTAACTGTTCACAGCGGACACCGTCTATGGAAAAAGTACACTGGATGTCAATGATATTTTAGGGATGCGCACACTTTACACAGGAGATGTGGCACGGATAATTTAACTGTCCGCAGTGGACACCGTCTACAGAAAAAGTACATTGGATGTTGGAGAAATTTTAGGGATTATCACACTTTACACAGGAGATGTGGCGCGGATAATTTAACTGTCCGCAGAGGACACCGTCTACGGAAAAAGTACACTGGATGTCACTGATATTTTAGGGATGCGCACACTTTACACAGGAGATGTTGCGCGGATAATTTTACTGTCCGCAGCAGACATCTACGGAAAAAGTACACTGGATGGCAAAGATATTTTAGGGATGCGCACACTTTACACAGGAGATGTGGCATGGATAATTTAACTGTCCGCAGCAGACAACATCTACGGAAAAAGTACACTGGATGTAACTGATATTTTAGGGCACGCACACTTTTCACAGGAGATGTGGTGCGGATAATTTAACTGTCCACAGCGGACACCATCTACGGAAAAAGTACACTGGATGTCAATGATATTTTAGGGATGCGCACACTTTTCACAGGAGATGTGGCATGGAGAATTTAACTATCCGCAGCAGACACCGTCTACGGAAAAAGTACACTGGATGTCACTGATATTTTAGGGATGCGCACACTTTACACAGGAGATGTGGCGTGGATAATTTAACTGTCCACAGTGGACACCGTCTACGGAAAAAGTACACTGGATGTCAATGATATTTTAGGGATGCGCACACTTTACACAGGACAAGTGGCGTGGATAATTTAACAGTCCGCAGCGGACACCATCTATGGAAAAAGTACACTGGATGTCAATGATATTTTAGGGATGCGCACATTTTACACAGGAGATGTGGCGCAGATAATTTAACTGTCCGCAGCGAACACGATCTACGGAAAAAGTACACTGGATGTCACTGATATTTTAGGGATGCGCACACTTTACACAGGAGATGTAGTGCGGATAATTTAACTGTCCGCAGCGGACACCGTCGATGAAAAAAGTATACTGGATGTCAATAATATTTTACGGATGCGCACACTTTACACAGGAGATGTGGCGCAACTAATGTCACTGTCCGCAGCGGACACTGTCTACGGAAAAAGTACAGTCGTGGCCAAAAGTTTTGAGAATTACATAAATATTGGAAATTGGAAAAATTGCTGCTTAAGTTTTTATAATAGCAATTTGCATATACTCCAGAATGTTATGAAGAGTGATAAGATGAATTACATAGTCCTTCTTTGCCATGAAAATTAACTTAATCCCAAAAAAAACTTTCCACTGCATTTCATTGCTGTCATTAAAGGACCTGCTGAGATCATTTCAGTAATCGTCTTGTTAACTCAGGTGAGAATGTTGATGAGCACAAGGCTGGAGATCATTATGTCAGGCTGATTGGGTTAAAATGGCAGACTTGACATGTTAAAATGAGGGTGATGCTTGAAATCATTGTTCTTACATTGTTAACCATGGTGACCTGCAAAGAAACACGTGCAGCCATCATTGCGTTGCATAAAAATGGCTTCACAGGCAAGGATATTGTGGCTACTAAGATTGCACCTGAATCAACAATTTATAGGATCATCAAGAACGTCAAGGAAAGAGGTTCAAGAAGGCTTCAGGGCATCCAAGAAAGTCCAGCAAGCTCCAGGATCGTCTCCTAAAGAGGATTCAGCTGCGAGATCGGAGTGCCACCAGCACAGAGCTTGCTCAAGAATGGCAGCAGGCAGGTGTGAGTGCATCTGCACGCACAGTGAGGCGAAGACTTTTGGAAGATGGCCTGGTGGCAAGAAGGGCAGCAAAGAAGCCACTTCTCTCCCAAAAAAAACATCAGGGACAGATTGATCTTCTGCAGAAAGTATGGTGAATGGACTGCTGAGGACTGGGGCAAAGTCATATTCTCCGATGAAGCCTCTTTCCGATTGTTTGGGGCATCTGGAAAAAGGCTTGTTCGGAGAAGAAAAGGTGAGCGCTACCATCAGTCCTGTGTCATGCCAACTGTAAAGCATCCTGAGACCATCCATGTGTGGGGTTGCTTCTCATCCAAGGGAGTGGGCTCACTCATAATTTTGCCCCAAAACACAGCCATGAATAAAGAATGGTACTAAAGCACCCTCCAACAGCAACTTCTTCCAACAATCCAACAACAGTTTGGTGAAGAACAATGCATTTTCCAGCACGATGGAGCACTGTGCCATAAGGCAAAAGTGATAACTAAGTGGCTCAGGGACCAAAACATTGACATTTTGGGTCCATGGCCTGGAAACTCCCCAGATCTTAATCCCATTGAGAACTTGTGGTCAATCCTCAAGAGGCGGGTGGACAAACAAAAACCCACTAATTCTGACAAACTTTAAGAAGTGATTATGAAAGAATGGGTTGCTATCAGTCAGGAATTGGCCCAGAAGTTGATTGAGAGCATGCCCAGTCGAATTGCAGAGGTCCTGAAAAAGAAGGGCCAACACTGCAAATACTCTTTGCATAAATGTCATGTAATTGTCGATAAAAGCCTTGGAAACGTATGAAGTGCGTGTAATTATATTTCACTACATCACAGAAACAACTGAAACAAAGATCTAAAAGCAGTTTAGCAGCAAACGTTGTGAAAACTAATATTTGTGTCATTCTCAAAACTTTTGGCTACGACTGTACACTGGATGTCAATGATATTTTAGAAATGCGCTCACTTTACACAGGAGATGTGGCGCGGATAATTTAACTGTCCGCAGTGTAGAGGAGATTTAAGCATTGCGCTCTGCAATCGGCATTGAAGTCGGACAAGTACCGCCATGTGCCGACCATCGATATGCTCAAGCCGAACTGGTGTTTGGCTGAGCATGCTCAATCAACGCTATTGAGAAGAGAAAGTCACCTGTGAGGTTAGCTTAAAGGAGTTGGCCCATCTCATATATTGGGGGCATATCACTAAGATATGCCCCAATGTCTAATAAGTGCAGCTCCCACCTCTGGGACCCACAACTATCTCTAGAATGGAGCCTGTAAAGTAAAGGAGAATGGACTGCACACAAGGACAACCTCTATTCATTTCTATGGGACTGCCGAAAATATCCAAGTGCAGGTCCGCTCTCCTTTACTCTGTAGAGATGGGTGCGGATCCCAAAGGTAGACTGGGAGGTATAAGGCATTGGGGTCATAAACTAGCAAAATGCCCCCAATGTATGAGATGAACCAACCATTTTAAGCTCTCTCTCAGTTAATAATATGAAAACTCACTAGGTCTTTGTTTATGTAGTGAAGTGGTACACGCGGCAGAGAGTCTTCGGATATTAGTATTTTTTGAGGTGAGGAATAAATCTTCACTTGGTAAGTCCATTGATAGTGGGAGAGGAAGTTGTCTTTCAACATTTGATTACTGATATACAGTGTAAGTGACTCAACTATTGATGTAAATTATATTTAGATATAAGCTGGAAATAGTGAATATCTATTGGCAAAAGTGAATAAATCATCCACTTTATGCTATAAAATCTGCCACGCACCAATGCTTTATGTTGTAGGAAGATAGACGCTAATCTGTAAAATTGAAGTTTATCTGCATATGTTTCAATACATTAGTTGCAAGAATTAAACAAATCCTTGACTAAAATTTCATGTTCCTGGGAGATAAAGCATTTAATAACTTTGTGTTGTTATTTAAATTCTATAATTCTATTGAATGAAGAACTGTCTTGTGTGGGATACACAAGCCTGAGATAAGAAACTGGTGTGTGTCTGCATGCTTCCATGGGTAGTAAAATGGTTATTAAAAAGAAGGCAATATTTAATCTTGCAGGCATTTTGATTTAATCCATAATTTAATACAGTTCTATTGTTATTTAAATTCAACACATCCAGGACGTTGTATGTGCAGTAGAAGTAGTATAGCCCTGCAAATTAAAAAAAGCATGTAGGGAACATTCACACACGGTGATGATGCAGCAGAGAGTGCACCAATACTACACAGAGGCAGATTGGCAAATAGATACAGTACACTACAATACTATATTTCTATTGATTTTAAAGCTCCATTAATTCAAAGGTGCTGTACATCTAAAAAGGGGAATACATACATAACAAACAAAGCAAGTACAAGAAGCATGATGTTATCATTAGACTGCCCTCATCGGCTTGCAATCTACAAGGGAAGGGGGAAAGAGAAAGCAGGTGAGGGTAGAGGCTGCTCAGCTGGCTATATAGTGGCAGCAGGGTGATTATAGTTTGTAGGCTTTCCTAAAGAGGTGGGTTTCCAGGTTGCTTTTGAAAGTCTGGGTGTTGGGGGCAGTTTTAATGTACTGGAGTTCCAGAGAATGGGGATACATGTGAAAAATCTTGTACGATTGTGTGAAGAGCAGACAAGTGTCATGGCGGGAAGGATACAAGATACAATAAACACACAAAAAAACTCAAAACAAGCGTCTAGACCAGAAGCTGGGGATAAAGGTCACCTCCTAACAATTTCCTACCAACTAACCCTAGACTACTGTGCCCACGTTCAGACCCTTAAGGTGGCAATCAACGTGCCCCCGTGCCTAAGACTGAAGATTCCCTAAAGTCCCTGAGATAGTGGAAAAGGGGGGAAAGAGGCAGCCTCTCATCCTGGAGGAGGCAGGTGTCTCTCTAACAGCCAAGACAGTACACAAAAGGAGTACAAATCCAACTTATCTTGTAGCAGAGCAGAAACAGCGAATCCACCTTTCCACAGAGCAAGATAGAAGCTATAACCCGCACAGGACACTGGAAAGGCGTGATTTAAACTCACACAAATGACCCCACCAAATGCACCTGAAGAGAGGCGGATACAGCTCAACTCCAAGTTCAAAACAAACAAAAAACTAAAGATGTGCTGCAAACCCGACAGACCTCCGCACATAACCAGAGCAGGGCATGACAACAAGAGGAAAGCAAAGAAAAAGGTCTTGTGAGGGTCGGAGATTACATGATTGGATGTATCAGGACAGTAGGTCAGAAATGTAAGGACGGGACTGATTGTGGACAGCCTTCTATGTTATTGTTAGTATTTTGAAGTGAATTCGCTGGGCAGCGGGGAACCAGTGAAAGGATTGGCAGAGGGGAGAGGCAGAGGAGAAACAAGGGGAAAGGTGGTTTAACCGGGCAGCAGAGTTGAGGATGGATTGGAGGGATGCAAGAGTGTTAGATGAGAGGCCACAGAAAAGGATGTAGCAGGGGAAGATGAGGGCATTCACTAGCATTTTAGTTGTCTCAGGGTTGAGGAAGGAGCAGATATAAGAAATGTTTTTGAGTTGGAGGTTGCATGAGTGGTTTGGGCTTGAATTTGTGGCTTGAAGGACACAGAATAATCAAATCTTATTCCAAGGTGAGATGAGTGTCATACTTGTGAAAATGAAGTGAACATGAGGAACTGGTAACTGTAAATGACAGCTCTAGTGAGTGATATGGGGAAAAGATGAATTCAGTTTTCTCCAAGTTGCGGAAGGAGAAAAAGGAACATACAACTGCTAGACACACTGGGATTCTGGATAGCATGTGACATATAGGCCAGAGAGGTAAATTTGGTGGTAAAAATAAAAAATAATAATTAATAAATATCAATTACTGGACCAATAAACAGTGTATCAGGTGGGATGTGCTGTATTATTGGCCAGGTGGATACCTGCGCTGAGCTAGTGTGTGTTAAAAAGAAAAAGAAAAAGGTGCCGTTTTAATTCAACGGCTGATACTAAAACAGTAAGAGGTGTCACTGAATGGAAAAGTGGTTCATTTACCTATTATAAGTCGGATTTTTGGAAAATTTATGCCGATAATGCAATGGCTGACAATAATATATACCCCTAGGTAAATAAATAAGTAGAATCACTGGATAAAGTCGCTAAATAAAGTTGCTTCAATGTTACTATTAGTTGCTATGGGGCAGAGCGAATCCAGAAGTGCGTTCTTTAATCCAGGCGGGGGATGCAGTGTGAGCAGTCCTGCTCTTCATTCACCTCAAACGCTTAGCGTGGCTCCGGCCGGTGGCAGCGCGCTCGTGCGAGGAGAAACAAACACAGTCCATAATCCACTGGTGCTCCGGCGTGTGACGTCACCGCGTTATGTATGGAAGCCTGTACGTTACACAAACCATTATACGCGTTGCAGAGCCTAGCGGGCTCCTTCCTCAGGGTGTCGTAGTTTGTGAGTCCTAGTGTATATATAGACAAGTGTTCCCATGGTAACGGCTGTGTTTATTGAGCTCATGGAATGATCACTTCTGAAAACATCTTCATCCTTAATCAAACGCAAATAGTTATATTTCCTGGTTCAAGCCATAAGGGGCCGGGCTATTTAATTTAAAGATCCAATTACTTTCTTTGCGGGACATGGCTTTAATGTAGTCTCCTCCCCTTTTATTAGCTGGTACTTTTTCAATGCCGCAAAATGTGGAACCTGTGAAACTATTTGCATGGTGTTGTGTGTAGTGCCGGGATAAAGGGTGTCCATCATATTTTTTCTGTATATTGTTAATATGTTCTCTGATTCTGGTTTTCAATGATCTTTTTGTTCTGCCTACATATAGTATTGCACGTTATGAAATTGTTGATTTTAACCCCTTAAGGACACGGCCCTATTTCACCTTAAGGACCAGGCCATTTTTTGCAAATCTGACCAGTGTCACTTAATGTGGTGATAACTTTAAAACGCTTTTACTTATCCAGGCCATTCTGAGAATGTTTTTTCGTCACATATTGTACTTCATGACACTGGTAACATTTTGTCAAAAAAGTTTAATTTTTTTGGATAAAAAAATACAAAATTTACCAAAAATTTTGAAAAATTTGCTAATTTTCAAGTTTCAATTTCTCCACTTCTAAAATACATAGTAATACCTCCAAAAATAGTTATTACTTTACTTTCCCCAAATGTCTACTTCATGTTTGGATCATTTTGGGAATGCCATTTTATTTTTGGGGGGCGTTACAAGGCTTTGAAGTTTAGAAGCAAATCTTGAAAATTTTCAGAAACCCAATTTTTAAGGACCAGTTCAGGTCTGAAGTCACTTTGTGAGGCTTACATGAAAGAAACCACCCCAAAATGACCCAATTCTAGAAACTACACCCCTCAAGGTATTCAAAACTGATTTTATAAACCTTGTTAACCCTTTAGGTGTTCCACAAGAGTTCATGGCAAATGGACATAAAATTTCAGAATTTCAATTTTTTTTGGCAAATTTTCCATATGAATCCATTTTTTCCAGGAACAAAGCAAGGGTTAACAGCCAAACATAACCAAATATTTACTGCCCTGATTCTATAGTTTGCAGAAACACCCCATATGTGGTTATAAACTGCTGTATCACCAAACGGCAGGGCGCAGAAGGAAGGGAACGCCATATGGTTTTTGAAAGGCAAATTTTGATGGACTGGTTTATTTACACCATGGCCCATTTCAAGCCCCCTGATGCACCCCTAGAGTAGAAACTCCCAAAAAGTTAACCTATTTTGGAAACTACTGGATAAGGTGGCAGTTTTGGTTGTATTATTTTTAGAGTACGTATGATTTTTGGTTGCTCTATAATACATTTTTGTGAGACAAGGTAATAAAAATAGAAATTATGAAATTTCATCTCCATTTGCCATAAACTCTTGAGGAACACCTAAAGGGTTAATAAAGTTTGTAAAATCAGTTTTAAATACCTTGAGGGGTGTCGTTTCTTATATGGGGTCACTTTTATGGAGTTTCTATTCTAGGGGTGCATCAGAGGAGCTTCAAATGTGACATAGTGTCAAAAAACCAGTCCGTCAAAATCTGCCTTCCAAAAACCATATGGCTTTCCTTTAATTCTGTGCCCTGCCGTTTGTCCATAAAGCAGTTTACAACCACATATGGGGTGTTTCTGTAAACTACAGAATCAGGGCAATAAATATAGAATTTTATTTGACTGTTAACCCTTGCTTTGTTACTGGAGGAAAAAAATGATTAAAATGGAAAATTTGGAAAAAATAGCTGTTTTGGGACAGTATTTATTTTATTTTTGTGACTGTGTTCATCTGAGGGGTTAGGTCATGTGTTATTTTTATAGAGCAGATTCTTACAAACGTGGCAATACCTAATATGTCTACTCTATTTAATTTATTTAGGTTTCACACTATAATATCCTTTGTTAAACAAACAAAAAACTATTTTAGTATCTACATAATCTGAGAGTCAGTTTTTTTTAGTTTTTGTCCAATTGTCTTAGGTAGGGGCTCATTTTTTGCGGGATGAGATGATGGTTTTAATGGCTCTATTTTGGGGTGCATATGACTTTTTGATCGCTTGCTGTCACACTTTTTGAGATGTTAGGTGACAAAAAACTGCTTTTTACAGTATTTTTTTTTTTTTTTGCAGTGTCCACCTGAGGGGTTAGTTCATGTGTTATTTTTATAGTTCAGGTTCTTACGGACGCGGCGATACATAATATGTCTACTTTTTATTTATTTATTTAGGTTTTACCCAATCATATAATTTTTGAAACAAAAAAAAATCATGTTTTAGTTTCTGCATAGCCTAAGAGCCATAATTTTTTTATTTTTTGGGCGATTTTCTTAGGTAAGGTATCATTTTTTGCGGGACGAGGTAACGGTTTGATTAGTACCATTTGGGTGTAGATACAACTTTGTTGATCACTTTTATTAACTTTTTTGGGAAGGGAAGTGGGCAAAATTTAAATTTTATCATTGTTTTTTGGGGTTTTTTTTTATGACGTTCACCGTGCGGAAAAGTAACAAACCCATTTTATAGATCAGGTTGTTACGGACATGGTGATATATAACATGTGTAGTGTATTTTTTTTGTTTTCTTTTTTATTAGTGATAAATGTGTTTTTTTGTTTTTACCTTTTTTCACTTTTTTTACATTTTTTTGGACTCAGACCCACTTGGTTCTTGAAGATCCAGTGGATCTGGTGTCTGTATAATACAGTACAGTACATTATATAATGTACTGTACTGTATTTTTTACTTGACACTTAGTATGATCAGACTTTTGCCTTTAGCAAAAGTCTGATCAGACTTCTGCTACCATGGCAAGCAGGACGCCTTTGAAGGCGTCCTGTTGCCATGGTTACCATCCTCCGCTGTATAACAGAGCAGCGGAGGATGAGGAGGGAGGGAAGCTAGGGACTGGAGCTAGGGGCTGCACCAGGCACAGCAGCCCCCACAGCAGCTCCCTCCCTCTTCGCCACTTCCATACAGCGGTCCCTACGGACCGCGGCATGAAAGGGTTAATAGGCTGACATCCGTGCCTGCACGGATGTCAGCCGTTACTAGCAGAGTGTATGCAATGTGCTGACACTCTGCTTGTCACGCTCGGCCATCCTGAAAATGAGCGGAGGGGCGGGCAGAGGATCACCCGCCCGCCCCCGCACCGCATGCCGAACCGCCTCCCGCACCGCTCACAAGCCTCCCCCTCCCGCACCGCCCATCACAATGAGGGCACAGGGGGAGGTTATAGGAATAAAAAAAAAAACATTTGCCGGCATTTTAAAGTAGTATCACTGGATAAAGTCGCTAAATAAAGTTGCTTCAATGTTACCATTAGTTGCTATGGGGCAGAGCGAATCCAGAAGTGCGTTCTTTAATCCAGGCGGGGGATGCAGTGTGAGCAGTCCTGCTTCTTCACCTCAAACGCTAAGCGTGGCTCCGGCCGGTGGCAGCGCGTCGTGCGAGGAGAAACAAACACAGTCCATAATCCACTGGTGCTCCGGCGTGTGACGTCACCGCGTTATGTATGGAAGCCTGTACGTTACACAAACCATTATACGCGTTGCAGAGCCTAGCGGGCTCCTTCCTCAGGGTGTCGTAGTTTGTGAGTCCTAGTGTATATATAGACAAGTGTTCCCATGGTAACGGCTGTGTTTATTGAGCTCATGGAATGATCACTTCTGAAAACATCTTCATCCTTAATCAAACGCAAATAGTTATATTTCCTGGTTCAAGCCATAAGGGGCCGGGCTATTTAATTTAAAGATCCAATTACTTTCTTTGCGGGACATGGCTTTAATGTAGTCTCCTCCCTTTTATTAGCTGGTACTTTTTCAATGCCGCAAAATGTGGAACCTGTGAAACTATTTGCATGGTGTTGTGTGTAGTGCCGGGATAAAGGGTGTCCATCATATTTTTCTGTATATTGTTAATATGTTCTCTGATTCTGGTTTTCAATGATCTTTTGTTCTGCCTACATATAGTATTGCACGTTATGAAATTGTTGATTTTAACCCCTTAAGGACACGGCCCTATTTCACCTTAAGGACCAGGCCATTTTTGCAAATCTGACCAGTGTCACTTAATGTGGTGATAACTTTAAAACGCTTTTACTTATCCAGGCCATTCTGAGAATGTTTTTTCGTCACATATTGTACTTCATGACACTGGTAACATTTTGTCAAAAAGTTTAATTTTTTGGATAAAAAATACAAAATTTACCAAAAATTTTGAAAAATTTGCTAATTTTCAAGTTTCAATTTCTCCACTTCTAAAATACATAGTAATACCTCCAAAAATAGTTATTACTTTACTTTCCCCAAATGTCTACTTCATGTTTGGATCATTTTGGGAATGCCATTTTATTTTTGGGGGCGTTACAAGGCTTTGAAGTTTAGAAGCAAATCTTGAAAATTTTCAGAAACCCAATTTTTAAGGACCAGTTCAGGTCTGAAGTCACTTTGTGAGGCTTACATGAAAGAAACCACCCCAAAATGACCCAATTCTAGAAACTACACCCCTCAAGGTATTCAAAACTGATTTTATAAACCTTGTTAACCCTTTAGGTGTTCCACAAGAGTTCATGGCAAATGGACATAAAATTTCAGAATTTCGATTTTTTTGGCAAATTTTCCATATGAATCCATTTTTCCAGGAACAAAGCAAGGGTTAACAGCCAAACATAACCAAATATTTACTGCCCTGATTCTATAGTTTGCAGAAACACCCCATATGTGGTTATAAACTGCTGTATCACCAAACGGCAGGGCGCAGAAGGAAGGGAACGCCATATGGTTTTTGAAAGGCAAATTTTGATGGACTGGTTTATTTACACCATGGCCCATTTCAAGCCCCCTGATGCACCCCTAGAGTAGAAACTCCCAAAAAGTTAACCTATTTTGGAAACTACTGGATAAGGTGGCAGTTTTGGTTGTATTATTTTTAGAGTACGTATGATTTTTGGTTGCTCTATAATACATTTTTGTGAGACAAGGTAATAAAAATAGAAATTATGAAATTTCATCTCCATTTGCCATAAACTCTTGAGGAACACCTAAAGGGTTAATAAAGTTTGTAAAATCAGTTTTAAATACCTTGAGGGGTGTCGTTTCTTATATGGGGTCACTTTTATGGAGTTTCTATTCTAGGGGTGCATCAGAGGAGCTTCAAATGTGACATAGTGTCAAAAAACCAGTCCGTCAAAATCTGCCTTCCAAAAACCATATGGCTTTCCTTTAATTCTGTGCCCTGCCGTTTGTCCATAAAGCAGTTTACAACCACATATGGGGTGTTTCTGTAAACTACAGAATCAGGGCAATAAATATAGAATTTTATTTGACTGTTAACCCTTGCTTTGTTACTGGAGGGAAAAAAATGATTAAAATGGAAAATTTGGAAAAAATAGCTGTTTTGGGACAGTATTTATTTTATTTTTGTGACTGTGTTCATCTGAGGGGTTAGGTCATGTGTTATTTTTATAGAGCAGATTCTTACAAACGTGGCAATACCTAATATGTCTACTCTATTTAATTTATTTAGGTTTCACACTATAATATCCTTTGTTAAACAAACAAAAACTATTTTAGTATCTACATAATCTGAGAGTCAGTTTTTTTAGTTTTTGTCCAATTGTCTTAGGTAGGGGCTCATTTTTTGCGGGATGAGATGATGGTTTTAATGGCTCTATTTTGGGGTGCATATGACTTTTTGATCGCTTGCTGTCACACTTTTTGAGATGTTAGGTGACAAAAACTGCTTTTACAGTATTTTTTTTTTTTTTTGCAGTGTCCACCTGAGGGGTTAGTTCATGTGTTATTTTTATAGTTCAGGTTCTTACGGACGCGGCGATACATAATATGTCTACTTTTTATTTATTTATTTAGGTTTTACCCAATCATATAATTTTTGAAACAAAAAAAAATCATGTTTTAGTTTCTGCATAGCCTAAGAGCCATAATTTTTTATTTTTGGGCGATTTTCTTAGGTAAGGTATCATTTTTTGCGGGACGAGGTAACGGTTTGATTAGTACCATTTGGGTGTAGATACAACTTTGTTGATCACTTTTATTAACTTTTTTGGGAAGGGAAGTGGGCAAAATTTAAATTTTATCATTGTTTTTTGGGGTTTTTTTTTATGACGTTCACCGTACGGGAAAAGTAACAAACCCATTTTATAGATCAGGTTGTTACGGACATGGTGATATATAACATGTGTAGTGTATTTTTTTTGTTTTCTTTTTTATTAGTGATAAATGTGTTTTTTTGTTTTTACCTTTTTTCACTTTTTTTACATTTTTTTGGACTCAGACCCACTTGGTTCTTGAAGATCCAGTGGATCTGGTGTCTGTATAATACAGTACAGTACATTATATAATGTACTGTACTGTATTTTTTACTTGACACTTAGTATGATCAGACTTTTGCCTTTAGCAAAAGTCTGATCAGACTTCTGCTACCATGGCAAGCAGGACGCCTTTGAAGGCGTCCTGTTGCCATGGTTACCATCCTCCGCTGTATAACAGAGCAGCGGAGGATGAGGAGGGAGGGAAGCTAGGGACTGGAGCTAGGGGGGCTGCACCAGGCACAGCAGCCCCCCACAGCAGCTCCCTCCCTCTTCGCCACTTCCATACAGCGGTCCCTACGGACCGCGGCATGAAAGGGGTTAATAGGCTGACATCCGTGCCTGCACGGATGTCAGCCGTTACAAGCAGAGTGTATGCAATGTGCTGACACTCTGCTTGTCACGCTCGGCCATCCTGAAAATGAGCGGAGGGGCGGGCAGAGGATCACCCGCCCGCCCCCCGCACCGCATGCCGAACCGCCTCCCGCACCGCTCACAAGCCTCCCCCCCTCCCCGCACCGCCCATCACAATGAGGGCACAGGGGGGGAGGTTATAGGAATAAAAAAAAAAAACATTTGCCGGCATTTTAAAGTAGTATCACTGGATAAAGTCGCTAAATAAAGTTGCTTCAATGTTACCATTAGTTGCTATGGGGCAGAGCGAATCCAGAAGTGCGTTCTTTAATCCAGGCGGGGGATGCAGTGTGAGCAGTCCTGCTCTTCACCTCAAACGCTAAGCGTGGCTCCGGCCGGTGGCAGCGCGCTCGTGCGAGGAGAAACAAACACAGTCCATAATCCACTGGTGCTCCGGCGTGTGACGTCACCGCGTTATGTATGGAAGCCTGTACGTTACACAAACCATTATACGCGTTGCAGAGCCTAGCGGGCTCCTTCCTCAGGGTGTCGTAGTTTGTGAGTCCTAGTGTATATATAGACAAGTGTTCCCATGGTAACGGCTGTGTTTATTGAGCTCATGGAATGATCACTTCCGAAAACATCTTCATCCTTAATCAAACGCAAATAGTTATATTTCCTAGTTCAAGCCATAAGGGGCCGGGCTATTTAATTTAAAGATCCAATTACTTTCTTTGCGTGACATGGCTTTAATGTAGTCTCCTCCCCTTTTATTAGCTGGTACTTTTTCAATGCCGCAAAATGTGGAACCTGTGAAACTATTTGCATGGTGTTGTGTGTAGTGCCGGGATAAAGGGTGTCCATCATATTTTTTCTGTATATTGTTAATATGTTCTCTGATTCTGGTTTTCAATGATCTTTTTGTTCTGCCTACATATAGTATTGCACGTTATGAAATTGTTGATTTTAACCCCTTAAGGACACGGCCCTATTTCACCTTAAGGACCAGGCCATTTTTTGCAAATCTGACCAGTGTCACTTAATGTGGTGATAACTTTAAAACGCTTTTACTTATCCAGGCCATTCTGAGAATGTTTTTTCGTCACATATTGTACTTCATGACACTGGTAACATTTTGTCAAAAAGTTTAATTTTTGGATAAAAAATACAAAATTTACCAAAAATTTTGAAAAATTTGCTAATTTTCAAGTTTCAATTTCTCCACTTCTAAAATACATAGTAATACCTCCAAAAATAGTTATTACTTTACTTTCCCCAAATGTCTACTTCATGTTTGGATCATTTTGGGAATGCCATTTTATTTTTGGGGGCGTTACAAGGCTTTGAAGTTTAGAAGCAAATCTTGAAAATTTTCAGAAACCCAATTTTTAAGGACCAGTTCAGGTCTGAAGTCACTTTGTGAGGCTTACATGAAAGAAACCACCCCAAAATGACCCAATTCTAGAAACTACACCCCTCAAGGTATTCAAAACTGATTTTATAAACCTTGTTAACCCTTTAGGTGTTCCACAAGAGTTCATGGCAAATGGACATAAAATTTCAGAATTTCGATTTTTTTGGCAAATTTTCCATATGAATCCATTTTTCCAGGAACAAAGCAAGGGTTAACAGCCAAACATAACCAAATATTTACTGCCCTGATTCTATAGTTTGCAGAAACACCCCATATGTGGTTATAAACTGCTGTATCACCAAACGGCAGGGCGCAGAAGGAAGGGAACGCCATATGGTTTTTGAAAGGCAAATTTTGATGGACTGGTTTATTTACACCATGGCCCATTTCAAGCCCCCTGATGCACCCCTAGAGTAGAAACTCCCAAAAAGTTAACCTATTTTGGAAACTACTGGATAAGGTGGCAGTTTTGGTTGTATTATTTTTAGAGTACGTATGATTTTTGGTTGCTCTATAATACATTTTTGTGAGACAAGGTAATAAAAATAGAAATTATGAAATTTCATCTCCATTTGCCATAAACTCTTGAGGAACACCTAAAGGGTTAATAAAGTTTGTAAAATCAGTTTTAAATACCTTGAGGGGTGTCGTTTCTTATATGGGGTCACTTTTATGGAGTTTCTATTCTAGGGGTGCATCAGAGGAGCTTCAAATGTGACATAGTGTCAAAAAACCAGTCCGTCAAAATCTGCCTTCCAAAAACCATATGGCTTTCCTTTAATTCTGTGCCCTGCCGTTTGTCCATAAAGCAGTTTACAACCACATATGGGGTGTTTCTGTAAACTACAGAATCAGGGCAATAAATATAGAATTTTATTTGACTGTTAACCCTTGCTTTGTTACTGGAGGGAAAAAAATGATTAAAATGGAAAATTTGGAAAAATAGCTGTTTTGGGACAGTATTTATTTTATTTTTGTGACTGTGTTCATCTGAGGGGTTAGGTCATGTGTTATTTTTATAGAGCAGATTCTTACAAACGTGGCAATACCTAATATGTCTACTCTATTTAATTTATTTAGGTTTCACACTATAATATCCTTTGTTAAACAAACAAAAAACTATTTTAGTATCTACATAATCTGAGAGTCAGTTTTTTTTAGTTTTTGTCCAATTGTCTTAGGTAGGGGCTCATTTTTTGCGGGATGAGATGATGGTTTTAATGGCTCTATTTTGGGGTGCATATGACTTTTTGATCGCTTGCTGTCACACTTTTTGAGATGTTAGGTGACAAAAAACTGCTTTTTACAGTATTTTTTTATTTTTTTTTGCAGTGTCCACCTGAGGGGTTAGTTCATGTGTTATTTTTATAGTTCAGGTTCTTACGGACGCGGCGATACATAATATGTCTACTTTTTATTTATTTATTTAGGTTTTACCCAATCATATAATTTTTGAAACAAAAAAAAATCATGTTTTAGTTTCTGCATAGCCTAAGAGCCATAATTTTTTTATTTTTTGGGCGATTTTCTTAGGTAAGGTATCATTTTTTGCGGGACGAGGTAACGGTTTGATTAGTACCATTTGGGTGTAGATACAACTTTGTTGATCACTTTTATTAACTTTTTTGGGAAGTGAAGTGGGCAAAATTTAAATTTTATCATTGTTTTTTGGGGGGTTTTTTTATGACGTTCACCGTACGGGAAAAGTAACAAACCCATTTTATAGATCAGGTTGTTACGGACATGGTGATATATAACATGTGTAGTGTATTTTTTTTGTTTTCTTTTTTATTAGTGATAAATGTGTTTTTTTGTTTTTACCTTTTTTCACTTTTTTTTACATTTTTTTGGACCCAGACCCACTTGGTTCTTGAAGATCCAGTAGATCTGGTGTCTGTATAATACAGTACAGTACATTATATAATGTACTGTACTGTATTTTTTACTTGACACTTAGTATGATCAGACTTTTGCCTTTAGCAAAAGTCTGATCAGACTTCTGCTACCATGGCAAGCAGGACGCCTTTGAAGGCGTCCTGTTGCCATGGTTACCATCCTCCGCTGCTATAACAGAGCAGCGGAGGATGAGGAGGGAGGGAAGCTAGGGACTGGAGCTAGGGGGGCTGCACCAGGCACAGCAGCCCCCCACAGCAGCTCCCTCCCTCTAAGCCACTTCCATACAGCGGTCCCTATGGACCGCGGCATGAAAGGGGTTAATAGGCTGACATCCGTGCCTGCACGGATGTCAGCCGTTACAAGCAGAGTGTATGCAATGTGCTGACACTCTGCTTGTCACGCTCGGCCATCCTGAAAATGAGCGGAGGGGCGGGCAGAGGATCGCCCGCCCGCCCCCCGCACCGCATGCCGAACCGCCTCCCGCACCGCCTCCCGCACCGCTCACAAGCCTCCCCCCCTCCCCGCACCGCCCATCACAATGAGGGCACAGGGGGGAGGTTATAGGAATAAAAAAAAAAAACATTTGCCGGCATTTTAAAGTAGTATCACTGGATAAAGTCGCTAAATAAAGTTGCTTCAATGTTACCATTAGTTGCTATGGGGCAGAGCGAATCCAGAAGTGCGTTCTTTAATCCAGGCGGGGGATGCAGTGTGAGCAGTCCTGCTCTTCATTCACCTCAAACGCTAAGCGTGGCTCCGGCCGGTGGCAGCACACTCGTGCGAGGAGAAACAAACACAGTCCATAATCCACTGGTGCTCCGGCGTGTGACGTCACCGCGTTAGGTATGGAAGCCTGTACGTTACACAAACCATTATACGCGTTGCAGAGCCTAGCGGGCTCCTTCCTCAGGGTGTCGTAGTTTGTGAGTCCTAGTGTATATATAGACAAGTGTTCCCATGGTAACGGCTGTGTTTATTGAGCTCATGGAATGATCACTTCTGAAAACATCTTCATCCATAATCAAACGCAAATAGTTATATTTCCTGGTTCAAGCCATAAGGGGCCGGGCTATTTAATTTAAAGATCCAATTACTTTCTTTGCGTGACATGGCTTTAATGTAGTCTCCTCCCCTTTTATTAGCTGGTACTTTTTCAATGCCGCAAAATGTGGAACCTGTGAAACTATTTGCATGGTGTTGTGTGTAGTGCCGGGATAAAGGGTGTCCATCATATTTTTTCTGTATATTGTTAATATGTTCTCTGATTCTGGTTTTCAATGATCTTTTTGTTCTGCCTACATACAGTTTTTGACATGGGCACTTTATGTAATAGATCACTCTCATAGTATTGCACGTTATGAAATTGTTGATTTTAACCCCTTAAGGACACGGCCTTATTTCACCTTAAGGACCAGGCCATTTTTTGCAAATCTGACCAGTGTCACTTAATGTGGTGATAACTTTAAAACGCTTTTACTTATCCAGGCCATTCTGAGAATGTTTTTTCACCGCCCATCACAATGAGGGCACAGGGGGGGAGGTTATAGGAATAAAAAAAAAAACATTTGCCGGCATTTTAAAGTATCTGATCAGACCGCGGGGATCAGATACATCGCAAAGCGCTGCAAACCGCAGGTCTCAATTGACCTGCGGTTTGCAGTGATCGCCGATACGGGGGGGTCACAGGACCCCCCTCGGCATATGAACATGGTTCCTGCTGCACTATCGCAGCAGGAACCATGTTTCTAGCAATTTTTATTTATTTTTTATACAGGATTTAATTTAGGACATATGGGTACGTCCTGTGTCCTTAAGGACTCGGACATTAGGGCGTACCCATACGTTCTGTGTCCTTAAGGGGTTAAATGTGACATTATTATTTACTATCATTTTTATTGGCCCCTTTTCAAATTTTTTGATGTTTTTGCATTTTTTACAATTATTACAGGTTCTACTGGGGAAAAAACCTGTTATCCTGTTAGTTTTTGATGTTCGGTAGAGACTATGATTTTTTATTGTGGGTGCTATCATATTAGCAAGATTGGGAGCTTTTCTAAAAATGAATTTAGGATTTGCAGACCAATAATGGGATTGTAATAAGGCCCGCTGATAAAGGGGGGAGTATTGTCATCCTCGATCAAGAAACATATGACAATGAATACAAACAACTATTATCAGATAAAAAAAACTATGGTTGGACCCTACCAACATATATAAAAACGAATTAGAGACCTTGATAAAAACAGGAAAAATCAGGGGTATTCTTAGTCCAGAAGAAGCCTCCTTCATCTATAACAAACACTCTAGGATACCGTCCTTTTACTACTTGCCAAAAATTCAAGATCTATCCCCCAGGGAGGCCCATAATCTCTGGCATTGAGGGATTGACCTCTAATCTATCTCAATATATTGACATAATATTACAACCATATGTCTAGCAACTCCCTGCATATCTGAAGGATACAGGATACAAAGCACATATTGCAAATCCTGAAAGATATCCAATGGAGAGATGATTACATTCTAGGCACTCTAGATGTAACCTCTCTGTACACAATAATTGAATACGAAAAAGGCAGGGAAGCAACTGAATACTTCCTTAGAAAAAACGGTAACATGCCAGAGGAACAAACGGTTTTTATTGGCGATTGTATTTCTTTTATTTTAAGACACCTACCACTGTGGCTACAGAAGATCCCAAGCAGTCAGTATATCCGTGCACATAGAAATTGTACCAATGACAATGATTATGAAATAGAGGCACAAATTCTCAATACCAAATTCAAGGAAAAAGGATATCCAATAAAAAACTTAGAACCCATTGCCAAAGAAATCAAGGAACGGGACAGGTCTACCTTGATAGGAGAGATACAAATGCAAGAATCCCAGAAAGAAAAGGACACTGAAAAACTGCAGATCCCGATTATAAGTAAATACAGTGCAGGGCAGGGGCCACAATTTTCAGAAAAATAGTCAAAAAACATTGGGAGGTTCTAAAACAAGACAAACAAATAGGAGAAATGATATCAGAAAATCCTAAATTCATTTTTAGAAAAGCTCCCAATATTGCTAATATGATAGCACCCACAATAAAAAATCATAATCTCTACCGAACATCAAAAACTAACAGGATAACAGGTTTTTTCCCCTGTAGAGCCTGTAATAATAGTAAAAAATGCAAAAACATCCAAAAATTTGAAAAGGGGCCAATAAAAATGATAGTAAATAATAATGTCACATTTAAAATCAACAATTTCATAACGTGCAATACTATGAGAGTGATCTATTACATAAAGTGCCCATGTCAAAAACTGTATGTAGGCAGAACAAAAAGATCATTGAAAACCAGAATCAGAGAACATATTAACAATATACAGAAAAAATATGATGGACACCCTTTATCCCGGCACTACACACAACAAGGTTTCACAGGTTCCACATTTTGCGGCATTGAAAAAGTACCAGCTAATAAAAGGGGAGGAGACTACATTAAAGCCATGTCACGCAAAGAAAGAAATTGGATCTTTAAATTAAATAGCCCGGCCCCTTATGGCTTGAACCAGGAAATATAACTATTTGCGTTTGATTAAGGATGAAGATGTTTTCAGAAGTGATCATTCCATGAGCTCAATAAACACAGCCGTTACCATGGGAACGCTTGTCTATATATACACTAGGATTAACAAACTACGACATCCCTGAGGAAGGAGCCCTCTAGGCTCTGAAATGCGTAGGTTGGTTTGTGTAACTTACAGGCTTCCATACCTAACGCGGTGACGTCACACGCCGGAGCACCAGTGGATTACGGACTGTGTTTGTTTCTCCTCGCGCGAGCGCGCTGCTACTGGCCGGAGCCACGCTTAGCGTTTGAGGTGAATGAAGAGCAGGACTGCTCACACTGCATCCCCCGCCTGGATTAAAGAACGCACTTCTGGATTCGCTCTGCCCCATAGCAACTAATGGTAACATTGAAGCAACTTTATTTAGTGACTTTATCCAGTGATACTACTTATTTATTTACCTAGGGGTATATATTATTGTCAGCCATTGCATTATCGGCATAAATTTTCCAAAAATCCGACTTATAATAGGTAAATGAACCACTTTTTCATTCAGTGACACCTCTTACTGTTTTAGTATCAGCCGACCAAATAAAACGGCACCTTTTTCTTTTTCTTTTTAACACACACTAGCTCAGCGCAGGTATCCACCTGGCCAATAATACAGCACATCCCACCTGATACACTGTTTATTGGTCCAGTAATTGATATTTTTTACTTATTGATACATCCATCAGCCTTTGCAGCAGACTGATTAGGGAATGCCTAGCAGCGACCTCTGTGAGGGATAGTGTGAAACCTACGGGAGCGCAGGTGTAATACAATATTATACACAAAATAATAATTACCTCATCCATTTGAGCATGAAGAGGCCGCCGTTATCATCTTGCTTGAAGATCCCGTGCAAAATCTCGTGCGCAGTAATGTATGACATTGGTTGCGACAAAGGCTGACGTGATGATGTCATCAAGTGCCGCTTGTGAATTTGCGTTGGATCTTCCAGGAAGATGGCTGTGGTGCCCTCTTTGCGCTCAAATGGAATGAGGTAAGTCCATTAAAAATTTTTTTGAGCAACCACTAAAATGCTTTAATATTGATCTAAGATGATCAGAGATGAACTTGGCATCTGAGGGGTTCAATGGTGGGGGGCGGCACAAGAGACGTCCCCTGTCATTGCAGCCACTACTTACAAAAAATGTGCTTCGTGGAGAAGTAATTAATCACAAAGCAATTTTTTTGTAGAATTCGGCAAAGCAGCTGAATCAAATTTTTATCTCTAGTTATCAGCATAGAGGTGGTACTGAAAGCCATGGGACTCTATGAGCTGTCCCAGATCAAAGGTATACAGTAAATAGAGAAGAGTAGAGATCCAGGATAGAGCCTTAAAGGATGCCAACAGAAAAAGAGTGTCATGAGGAGGCAGTGTGTGAATGGGAGACACTAAGGGAGGAATTTATCATTAGTAGAATATTTGAAGTCAGTTTTGCCCCAGTCTGTGTTGGAGTACTTTGTGCCACTTTTATCAAATGTTGCATGTTGTTTGATAAATTTGGCTTGTCCTTAAACCTAACACCTCTGTCTAGAGAAGCTACTTCAGTATTCCTACTCCACCCTGCTCCTGGAGCGAGGTTGCAACTTAGGCTGGATTCACACGTCCGTTTAACCACCTGAGGACCGCCTAAAACACGGATACGTCCGGCGGGCGGTCCTCTTCCTCTGGGTGGACGCATCAGCGCGTCATCTCGCGAGATGCGAGATTTCGTTCTGATGCCGCCGCGCATGCGCACTGCGCGGCGGTGAAAAGTTAAAGGACAAGTTCAAGAAGAGGTCATTAGCCTGCCAGCCAATGATCATCTCTGGCAGGCTGATGATTTAAAAAAAAAACGAATCGCATGCCATCTAACACATTATATTTACAAATATAATGTGTTAAATGACTTCTGTGCCCTCTCCTGGGTCCTTTTTGTCGCTTGGACACAGGAGAGAGCACACCTCTACTGTAAGTACACCAAGCATCACACTTCAGGCCCTGATCACCCCCCATCACCCCAAATAACCCCTTGATCACCCCTCTCAGTCACCTGTCAATCATCTAGTGAAAGGGAAAAAAGTGATCAGTGTAAACTGTCCCTTTTTTTTTTTCACTAGTATTGAGTGTTAGGTTTAGATTTAGTTTAGGCCCCTTTGGTAGGTAGTTAGCTTTAGCACCCAGCCCACCGCACCGCACCGCAGTCACTGATTCGCTGATTAGCGTAGTGCTAATCAGCATTTGTACTTTTATAGTATCTGTAAGTGATCAGAACTGATCACGGTCAGATCTATAATAGTATTAGTGTCACCTTAGTTCGCCCCCCACCCAAAACGCAGTGTTTGCCCGATCAGGCCTGATCGGTCGCCCACACGTGCGTTCACCCACTGCACAATCACTTCAAAAGCACTGCGGCGATAAAAAAAATCAGTTTTGATCTTTTTTATCAATCGCAGCGGCTTCCTGTACTTCGCTAGCCTCCCATTTGAAAGACAGGCTTGCTCTTTTTCTTCGCACCATCTCTGTGTGATTTAGGCCCTTTCACACGGGCGAATTTTCCGCGCGGGTGCAATGCGTGAGGAGGACGCATTGCACCCGCACTGAATCCTGACCCATTCATTTCTATGGGGCTGTGCACATGAGCGGTGATTTTCACGCATCACTTCTGCGTTGCGTGAAAATCGCAGCATGCTCTATATTGTGCGTTTTTCACACAACTCAGGCCCCATAGAAGTGAATGGGGCTGCGGGAAAATCGCAAGCATCTGCAAGCAAGTGCGGATGCGTCGTGATTTTCCCGCATGGTTGCTTAGCAACGGGACCCGATCTCTATTATTTTTCCTTATAACATGGTTATAAGGGGAAATAATAGCATTCTTAATAAAGAATGCATTGTAAAATGAAGTGGAAGGGGTTAAAAATAATAAAAGTTAACTTACCTTAGCCACTTGATCGCGTAGTTGCGATCTGTCCTCTCTTTCCCTGCATCAGCTAAGATCTAAAGGACCTGTGATGACGTCACATCACATGGTCCAATCACATGGTCCATCTTTTGCAGCCAAGATGCGCAAAGGGGCCCTAAATCCAATGAGTACCTTTAGGATTTCACAGGGCATTTTTACGCATTTGGATTCTCACGCTTTAGAGGCCCCTAAAATGCCAGGGCAGTAAAAATACCCCACAAGTGACCCCATTCCGAAAAGTAGACACCCTAAGGTATTTGCTGATGGGCATAGTGAGTTCATGAAAGTTTTTATTTTTTGTCACAAGTTATCGGAAAATGAAATTTTTTGAAAAATAAAAATCCATTTCCGCTAACTTTTGACAAAAAAAAAACTTTCATAAACTCACTATGCCCCTCAGTGAATACCTTAGGGTGTCTACTTTTCGAAATGGGGTCATTTATGGGGTGTTTCTACTGTCTGGGCATTGTAGCACGTCAGGAAACAGGACAGGTGCTCAGAAAGTCAAAGTGCGGAAATTAACTTTTTTGCACCATAGTTTGTAAATGCTATAACTTTTACCCAAACCAATAAATACACTTATTGCATTTTTTTTTATCAAAGACATGTAGAACAATACATTTAGAGAAAAATTTATAGAGAAATGTAGTTTTATTTGACAAATTTTCCAACAGAAAGTTAAAAATGTCCTTTTTTTGCAAAAATTTCGTCAAAAAAAGCAAAATATCAAAAAAGTAAAAATGTCAGCAACAATGAAATACCACCAAATGAAAGCTCTATTAGTGAGAAGAAAAGGAGGTAAAATTCATTTGGGTGGTAAGTTGTATGACGGAGCAATAAACGGTGAAAGTAGTGTAGTGCAGAATTGTAAAAAGTGGCCTGGTCATTAAGGGTGTTTAAGCTAGGGGGGCTGAGGTGGTTAACATGGATGTGGACTGTCCGTGGCAACCTGGGCTGGATTCCTGCTTAGAGCAGGAGCGCACGGCGTCATTGGTTGCTTTGACACCGTCCGCTTCCTGCCGCCCCTGCAGTACAGTAATATACTGGTACCAGTGTATGACTGTACTGCAGGGGCGGCAGGAAGCGCACGACATCATAGCAACCAATGACGCTGTGCGCTCCTGCTCTAAGCAGGAATCCAGCCCAGATTACCACAGACAGTTCACGTCCGTGTTAAACGGACGTGTGAATCCAGCCTTATTTGCGACTTTTTAAAAAAGTCTCAATGATAAATCTGGTATACACATGCAAAAAGTCGCAAAATGTGAGAGTAAAAAGTTGCACATTTTTGCGCAATCGCAGAAATTTTGCGCAAGCAAGTGCAAAAAAGTTGCAAAAGCCTTATTTTGCGACTTTTTGATGCCAGAATTCTTGAGTGAAGGTATGATAAATCAGGGCATAAATGTTCGGTTGGTGAGGTAAGAAAGAGATCCAGTCGCTGGCCAGATGGGAGGAGATCATTGGTGACGTTGGTTTGGAAGATTTCAGGGGAGTGATAGGGTCGGAAGCTGGATTGTAGTTGGTCAAAAAGTAAGTGGCATGAGAGGTGGGAGGGTACTAATTACCCAAAACTAAAGAAGAACTGTAAACCCTGGATTAAGTACAGTCGTGGCCAAAAGTTTTGAGAATTACATAAATATTGGAAATTGGAAAAGTTGCTGCTTAAGTTTTTAAAATAGCAATTTGCATATACTCCAGAATGTTATGAAGAGTGATCAGATGAATTGCATAGTCCTTCTTTGCCATGAAAATTAACTTAATCCCAAAAAAAACCTTTCCACTGCATTTCATTGCTGTCATTAAAGGACCTGCTCAGATCATTTCAGTAATCGTCTTGACGAGCACAAGGCTGGAGATTATTATGTCAGGCTGATTGGGTTAAAATGGCAGACTTGACATGTTAAAAGGAGGGTGATGCTTGAAATCATTGTTCTTACATTGTTAACCATGGTGACCTGCAAAGTAATGCGTGCAGCCATCATTGTGTTGCATAAAAATGGCAACACAGGCAAGGATATTGTGGCTACTAAGATTGCACCTCAATCAACAATTTATAGGATCATCAAGAACTTCAAGGAAAGAGGTTCAATTCTTGTTAAGAAGGCTTCAGGGCATCCAAGAAAGTCCAGCAAGCGCCAGGATCATCTCCTAAAGAGGATTCAGCTGCGGGATCAGAGTGCCACCAGCACAGAGCTTGCTCAGGAATGGCAGCAGGAAGGTGTGAGAGCATCTGCACGCACAGTGAGGTGTAGACAGGTGGACAAACAAAAACCCACTAATTTTGACAAACTCCAAGAAGTGATTTTGGAAGAATGGGTTGCTATCAGTCAGGAATTGGCCCAGAAGTCTAATTGCAGAGGTCCTGAAAAAGAAGGGCCAACACAGCAAATACTGACTCTTTGCATAAATGTCATGTAATTGTCGATAAAAGCCTTTAAAACGTATGAAGTGCATGTAATTATATTTCACTACATCACAGAAACAACTGAAACAAAGATCTAAAAGCAGTTTAGCAGCAAACTTTGTGAAAACTAATATTTGTGTCATTCTCAAAACTTTTGGCCACGACTGTATACAATAGTTTAGATTGTAGATGGATCCATATGAAAGCCTTGAGCTGATTTTACTTCAGAACTAAACTGATAAGGGGCATGGCGGGTCTTAAATATGAGTAAAGATTAAAAGAATGAACCTATAAAAATATATAAATGGCCATACAAAAAAATATTGCGAAAAGCTGTTCTATTTTAAACACCCTCAAAAGACTAGGGGGAACTGCCTCCAGAGAAAATAAAGTTCAGTCTCCAGAGGCGTCAAAGCTTCTTTACTGTAAGAACTGTAAATCTGTCACAGCAGGAACAGTGGACAGTTTAAAAAAAGATTAAGGGTGCTTTCACACTTGCGTTCTGAGGATCCGGCAGGCACTTCCATCCCGCTGTATCCATCAGAACACAAGTAGCCTGAAAGCATTTGAAGATGGATCAGTATCCTGATCAGTCTTTGAAATGCTTTCAGGTTACCATGGCAGCTAGGACGCTACTGAAGTCCTGGCTGCCATGGTACTCCGCAGCAGTGAACTTACCTGCGCTGCGGCCGCCGGGCGCTCCTTCATGATGTCACAGGTCCCCGCGGCGCATAGATCAATGCGCCGCCCGGACCTGTGACATCATGAAGAAGCACCCGGAGGCCGCAGGGCAGTTAAGTACACTGCTGCAGAGTACATACCATGGCAGCCAGGACTTCAGTAGCGTCCTTGCTGCCATGGTAACCGATTGGAGCCCCAGCTTACACTGGGGCCCCGATCGGAACTGCTGCTGCGCATGCGCAGAGCTAAACGGCGGATCCGGCGATGCGCCAAAACGACGTTTAGCTTAATTCCAGATCTGGATTAATGCACTTTAACGGGCATTAATTCCGGATCTGGCGTTACGGAAAGTCTTCCAGTTTTTTGGACGGAGACAAATCTGCAGCATGCTGCGGTTTTGTCAACGTCCAAAGTCCAAAAAACATTAACATACTGAATGGAAGACATCCTGATGCATCCTGGACGGATTTCTCTCCATTCAGCATGCATGGGGATAATCCTGATCAGATTCTTTCAGGCATAGAGACCAGACGACGGATCTCTACGCCGGAAAGTAAAAACGCAAGTGTGAAAGCACCCGTAGATGAATTTTTAAAAGTAAATAAGATTTATGCTTATGAAAATGCGTAGAAGTCTCGGTCTCATTCCCCTTTTCTAAAATTCACATTCCCACCTATACCTTGGTTGAACTTGATGGAATTATGTCTTTTTTTTAATCGTATTAACTATGTAATTTATTTCCTGAATGCTAAGCAAACATTTTAGAGTTTCTGTAATCCAGATCGGATATGATGCTGAGGACAAGAAATATCAGAAGAAAAATCAATTTATAATCTAAATACACTACAACAAAACAAACCTCTGAATATATCATTGACAAAACTTTGTGTCCTGCAGGTATTCTCCCACTCATCTCCTTCCCTAATGTGGATCAAATTATAAGCCCACCTGAGATCAACCATGGTAAACCAACAAGTTCACGGTAATTATCAATACATGGTCACAGACCGCCATCTTTAGTCTGGAAGTGAATGTTCTAATGAAAACTTTACATAAGCTATCAGAGATGCATTCTCTCCTGGCTTGATGCTCAGAATGAGTAGGTTTGAACATTTTTCCCTTAGCAAAAGATAATTCAGGAATACGGTTGAGCGAACCCGAACTGTAAAGATCGGGCTAGTACTGAACTTTAGGGTTTTTGGTACCCAGACCCGAACCCGGACATTTCCGTAAAAGTTCAGGTTCGGTGTTCGGCGATTTCTTGGCACTTTTTGAAAGGCACTTTTCTTGGCACTTTTTGAAAGGCTGCAGGGCAGCCAATCAACAAGAGTTTCACTAGTCTGCCCTTAGAAGCCATCACAGCCATGCCTACTAATGGCAAGGCTGTGATTGGCCAAGAGCAGCATGTGACCCAGCCTCTATATAGGCTGGAGTCATGTAGCGCCGCACGTCACTCTGCTCTTCTCAGTGTAGGGATAGGATGCTGCTGCTGTTGTGAGAGAGAGATTAGGGAAGAATTCTGTTGAACTTGGTGGTGTTAAATCTTCAAACTACAGCGATTATTGAGGGTGCTATGCTACATTTTTATACCCAGCCCTGAGCCCAATGAAAAAAAACTTTTGATCCATCTGCTAGTTTGGTGGGCGTCAGCAGCCATTTTTGCAAGTGCAGTGCAGTGGGGGGGATTGCGGGCGGTGCTGCGGGTGGGCGGCGCCTCCTTTCATAGTTTTCCCTGGTGTCTAGTGGGTATAGCAGGGGGTCAGCAATGTGCTGTAAATATGCTATATATGTAAATATGTAAATATATGTAAATATGCTATAAACTGCTGACATCTGTGCTGCAGGTGTCAGCAGTTTAACCCCTTCTATACCGTGGTCCGTACGGACCGCGGTATAGAAGGTGTTAACATGGAGGGAGCTCCCTCCCTCTCCCATCGGGGGGCTGCTGTACCTTTGCAGCCCCCCCGACGGGATAGGATAGTAGAGTGAGGGAGCTCACCTCTCTTCCCATCACCCGCTGCTCTCTTGTGGCAGCGGGTGATGGTTACCATGGCAGCAGGACGCTTTCAGAAGCGTCCTGCTAGCCATGGTCACTGAAACTCTGAATGGGCTTTTGCTAAAGGCAAAAGCCTATTCAGACTTTGTAAAGTAAAAAAATACAGTAAGTACACTATATAGTGTACTTACTGTATTATATAGACACCAGATCCACTGGATCTACAAGAACCAAGTGGGTCTGGGTCAAAAAAAATGTCAAAAAAGTGAAAAAAAAAGTAAAAATAAGAAAAATACATATCACTGAATAAAAATAAAAAATAACAAATACACTACACATATTAGGTATCGCCGCATCCGTAAAAATTTCCTCTATAAAAATATCATGTGACCTAACCCCTCACGCAAATACCGTAAAAAAAACCACAAAAAAATGGTGTAAAAAAGCCATTTTTTGTCACCTTGCATCATAAAAAGTGTAATACCAAGTGATCAAAAAGCGTATGCCTCCCAAAATAGTACCAATAAAACCGCCATCTCATCCCGCAAAAAATAAGTCCTTATATAGGACAATCGCCCAAAAAAAAAAAAAAAATATGGCTCTCAGACTATGGAGACACTAAAACATAATTTTTTTTTCTAAAATGCAATTATTGTGTTTAAGTAAAATAAATAAATAAAAAGTATACATATTATGTATCGCCGCGTCTGTAAAAACCTGCTCTATAAAAATATCACATTATCTAACCCCTCAGGTAAATACTGTTAAAAAAATAAAATAAAAACAATGTAAAAAAAAAACATTTTTGTCACTTCACATCTCAAAAACAGTAATAGCAAGCGATCAAAAAGTTATATGCACCCAAAAATAGTGCCAATCAAACCGTCATCTCATCCCGCAAAAAATGATACCCCACATAGGACAATCACCCCCCCCAAAAAAAAAATAGGGCTCTCAGACTATGGAGACACTAAAACATGATTTGTTTTGTTTTAAAAAATGATAATATTGTGTAAAACTTAAATAAATAAAGAAAAAGTATACATATTTGGAATCGGCGCGTCCATCGCAACCTGCTCTATAAAAATAACACATGACCAAAACCCTCAGGTGAACACAACAAAAAAAAAAAAAAATACGGTGTCAAGAGCCATTTTTGTCACCTTACATCACACAAAGTGTAATAGCAAGCGACCAAAATGTCATATGCACCCCAAGATAGTTACAATCAAACCGCCATCTCATCCCGCAAAAAATGAGCCCCTGCATAAGACAGTCCCCCAAAAATTAAAAAAAATATATGGCTTTCAGAATGTGAAGACGCTAAAAAATCATTTTTTTCAAAAATGCTGTATTATGTAAAACTGAAACAAAACCCCCCAAAAAGTAGCCATATTTGGTATTGCCGCGTCCGTAGCAACCTGCTCTATAGAAATAGCACACAATCTAACCTGTCAGTTCAACGATGTAAATAACAAAAAATAAAAACGGTCCGAAAATAGCTATTTTTTTGCAAATTTTCCATTTTAATCAATTTTTCCAGTAACAAAGCAAGGGTTAACAGCCAAACAAAACTCAATATATATTGCCCCGATTCTCTAGTTTGCAGAAACACCCCATATGTGGTCATAAACTGCTGTATGGCCAAACGGCAGGGGTAGAAGGAAGGGAACGCCATATGGTTTTTTGAAGGCAGATTTTGCTGGACTGGTTATTTGACACCATGTCCCATTTGAAGCCCCCCTGATGCACCCCTACAGTAGAAACTCCAAAAAAGTGACCCCATTTTGGAAAGTACGGGATAAGGTGGCAGTTTTGTTTGTATTATTTTAAGGTAAATATGATTTTTGGTTGCTCTATATTACACTTTTTTTGAGGCAAGGTAACAAAAAATAGAAATTCTGAAATTTCATCTCCATTTGCCAATAACTCTTGTGGAACACCTAAAGGGTTAACAAAGTTTGTAAAATCAGTTTTGAATACCTTCAGGGGTGTACTTTCTTAGATGGAGTCACTTTTTTGGAGATTCTACTCTAGGGGTGCATCGTGGGGCTTCAAATGGGACATGGTGTCAAAAATCCAGTCCAGCAAAATCCGCCTTCCAAAAACCATATAGCGTTCCCTTCCTTCTGTGCCCTGCCGTTTGGCCATACAGCAGTTTACGCCCACATATGGGGCGTTTCTGAAAACGACAGAATCGGGGCAATAAAAATTGAGTTTTGTTTGGCTGTAAACCCTTGCTTTGTTACCTGAAAAAATGGATTCAAACGGAAAATTTTCCAAAAAATCGAAATTCAGAAATTTTATCTCCATTTACCATTAACTCTTGTGGAAAACCTAAAGGGTTAATGACGTTTGTAAAAATCAGTTTTGAATACCTTGAGGGGTGTAGTTTCTAGAATGGGGTCATTTTTGGATGGTTTATATTATGTAAGCCTCACAAAGTGACTTCAGACCTGAACTGGTCCCTAAAAAGTGGGTTTTTGAAAATTTCTGAAAAATTTCAAGATTTGCTTCTAAACTTCTAAGCCTTGTAACGTCCCCAAAAAATAAAATGGCATTCCCAAAATGATCGATACATGAAGTAGACATATGGGGAATGTAAATCAATAACTTTTTTGGGCGGTATTACTATGTATTATAGAAGTAGAGAAATTTAAACTTGGAAAATTGCTAATTTTTCCAAATTTTTGGTAAATTTGATATTTTTTTATAAATAAAAATGAAATTTTTCGACTTAATTTTACCAGTGTCATTAAGTACAATATGTGACGAAAAAACAATCTCAGAATGGCCTGGATAAGAAAAAGCGTTTTAAAGTTATCACCACATAAAGTGACACTGGTCAGATTTGCAAAAAATGGCCTGGTCCTAAGATGAAAATGAGCCCGGTCCTTAAGGGGTTAAGAAAAATAACATATATAGATAAGGAATAGGATCTATGTGCAGTACTTACGGCGCATCACACCAGAATTATATCGGGATTGTGAGAACAGGCTTAGGGTTGATACATTACACCTGGGTGAATTGTATCAACCTGCGAACCACGTTAAGCCTGTTCTCACAATCCCGATATAATTCTGGTGTGATGCGCCGTAAGTACTACACATAGATCCTATTCCTTATCTATATATGTTATTTTTCTTAAATTAAGTAATCATTTGATTTACAGAAAGATTGGATATTTTAGCTATATTTAATAAATTTATCTGTGACATACAGTGTACTCTTTCAATAGACAGTGTCCGCTTCTGACAGTGACATTACCAGTGCCACATCTCCAGTGTAACGTGTGCGGTTGGGAAATTTATCTGTGACATACAGAGTACATTTTCAATAGATTGTGTCCGCTTCTGACAGTATATCCTCTTGCTATTTTGTCATATTTGGGGGCTCTAGGGGAGTTTTCTTAAAATTCAAACAATCACTTCTAAATCTAACATCCCCAAGCTGACAATAAGTAATAGAATTATGCACTTTTAATCAAGGCAGTCCCAACACCACAGTTGTGGAGATTTCTTAACAAAAGTTACACATTGTAATGATCCGATCAAAATAAAAACTGGAGGAGTAGCATCGGGATTGAATACTGACCCATGGGTATGTGTACCTCACTCATCATTTCTGAGTTCAGGAAAAATTGCAGCATGTTCTATATTCAGCGTTTTTCATGCAGCTCTGTTTCCATAGAAGTGAGTGGGGCTTGCTTAAAAATGGAAGGCATCTGGATTCAATGCGTTTTTCGCTGATGGTTGCTAGGAGATGTAGATTGTGTGAAAAACGCATCAAAAACTGACTGAACTTTCATGCAAAACCATCAGTTTTTTCCTGAACAGATCCTGTAACGCTCGTGTGAATAAGGTCTAAGCCAAATGGCAACTTAAACACCAAAACTAGCTGAGGCACCAGAATATTTAAAGGCATTTACCTAATGAAAAATCTTACTGTAAGGCATTTGCACAGGGAGCAATACTTTGGAAGAGTGAGAGGGAAATACCTGTACACCAAGATGGGCATCTGCAGATCCTTATAGGTGCTAGAGTTTTGAGGTTTTTGAGGCAGCCCCGAATCTGATGGTCAGAACTCCCACAGTAGAAGCAATGTTTCAACTGCCTATTTGATCCTGGGGTGACTTAGCAGCACATATTTGCATGGGTTCCTCTGATGATAAACTGGAAGGCTCAATTTTAGGCTGTAGTAAAGCCTACATTCCTACTATTGCTTACATTCTTACAAAAATCGGTTCAATCTGATCACCAGTGACATGGTAAATAGAAGAGTACTAACTCAGTACTCAATAGTAGTACTCAATAAAGAGTACTTAAATCTTTATTGGCATCACAGTGCTTAAAGCGAAGCTGACAATGGAGGTAAGGCCATTCCACTGAGAGTCGGCTGACCTGCAGTGGAACTAGTCACAGTATTCCTCCACAGTTCATCTTCTTTGATTAGAGACATTTTAATGTGTTTTGAGACAATCGGGGATGTTATTATTTTTACAGATACTCAATTGGCATAATTATTTTTTAACATGTAATCGGGAGGAAGTATTAATTTTTAAGATGCTCACAGGGAACTTTATTGTTATTCACGAAGGGCACTATTACTGTGTAAGACACTGTTAAGATCACTATTAATCTGTGGGGTACCAAATATGGCACATTTACAGTGTACTATGTTACTGTTTCAATCTGGGACACAATAGAAGCTACTTTCTCATTGTCTCTCTTATTTTTAAGAGCATTATTATCTGGTAATACTCCTTTTGGAGTTGCTGTCTTGTGGCTCTAATTTTAGAGGGCAATTATAGTTAGAACAATATTGTGGGTACATTAATAGGGGCAGATGGGACAACAACAAGCTCAGAATTTGGGTTAGAAGAAGGATGGAGAGCCTGTGTAAGTGGTAGGGAGGATGCTGAAAAAGTGAGGAGCTAAATATTTTGTTGCAAATTTCTCCAGACTCAAGTTGTGACAGAAAGAAGTCTTCATGGTGGGCTAGGCCAGTGGGAAAGGTGAACAACTCTAATCTTTTATCAATCAATTGTAATTCATTGGGTTTAATTATATTAACGTATTCAATCTGTAGAGCACTTGTGTACTGTAACTACTACCACTATGTGATCGCTGTATTAGTCTTTGTATAGTGGATTTTATTTAGTCACATTGTGGTGGTATTATTCAGTCACTATGTGGTTGTATTATTAACTCACTATGTGGTGGTAATGGTAGTGGTCATGGTGTGTCAGTTTTATTTTGGGCTTTGCACGGTGAGATCACTAGTAATTTTGTAATATGTGAACTCTCATCTTATAACCAATGGCCCTGACAGACAAAGTACAATGGAGCATGCCACAATTGCTTCAGGTTGGAATCCAGCAGACAAAAATATATGCCTCAGTATGAAATTGGAGGCATAGGGAAATGCAGGAGAGGCCTTATGGACCTCTAACAACAGCCCTAATATAGCTCTGAGCAAATCTATAAAGCCATATGCTTGAGCCCTAAATGTGGCTCAGTCATTACCACTGTTGAGTGTGCCTCAACTAAGAAAAAATTGCATGGACCTTTTTAACAAATTAAAAATAATTACTCTATTCTTTCATTGTACTAGCAGCAAAATTGTAATTCTAGTGTCATTTATTTATAATGCTTTTAGAAAATTACATGGTGTTTAGACTTAATACAGTAAGTTCCTTTCTTCACACTCCACCAGATAATTAATACAATAATGACATGCATTCCCATCAATTATGAAACCACCTGCTCAACAAACACACGATTTTCATCAGCATGTGCAATCACCCCACTGTTTTAAGACATTCTGTCATTAAAGCAGCAGCACAGCTCAGTGGGGGTTACTTCTATGTTGTACGCTGCGGTTTTAAACAGGGAACAAGAATTTGGTAAAGATGAGATGCTCTAAAACTCGGTTTTCTGAGAAGATTAGTTTTCTGTCCTTAGAGAATAATATTGTTTAGCCCTCTGTTACAGCAGTCATGTTGTCTTTCTTCTAAGATTAATTCAGCATATTTAATTCTGTGTTTATATAGATCCATAATATCCAGAATTCACTGTATCATCAGAAACTTAAACCCAAAACTTTTAGGGTGCTGTCACAAGTTCAGGTTTTTTATGCAGTTTTTAAAGCCGAAACCAGGAGTGGATAAAAAAAAGAGTAGTATCTGTCCTTAAAGAGGTATTCCAGGATTTTTATATCGGTGGCATGTTCTCAGGATGGGCCATCAATATCACATTGGTGGGGGTCCGACATCCTGCACCGATCACCTGTTTCAGAGTACTGTAGCTGTCCGTCGCTGGAACTACACAGCTCCATCCATTGTGTAGGGTTGACAGAGCTGGTTAATGCAGTGCTTATCCTGTTCACTTAAGTGGGAACAGCACTGCAGATTCCAGCTCCACCTATTATACAATGACGTGTAGTTCTGGCATTGGAAAGCTACTCTGAAACAGCATTGGTGCAGGTTGTCAGACCCCTGCCCATCTGATATTCATGGAGTCATGAATAAGAACTGTAAAGTTTGAAACGCGTTGACTGACACAAAGACCGCGTGTTTTTACCGCTTGAGATGTAAATAGCTGTAATAATTGTGTCCACCGGAATAAAGACGCTACGGCTAAAAACGAATATTGGAAGTACTGGATTCTTCTCTTCTGTTTCTATTAATTCCTTATACTGAGGACAGAACCTCAAATGATGGACAACCTCAAAGTGAATCTTTCTCCTCCAAAATCAGTTTCAAAATGAGAATATCGTCATATAGGTTAGATGTTCCAAACCATATCCATACCCAGTGTCAGACTGGGGTGCCTAGGGCCCACCAGTAAAATTTATCTTGGGAGCCGACCATACAAACGCATTTAAATATTAAATATTACCACCAGCTCACACAACAGCAGGATGCTACCAGATCATTGAATATGGGGGTCCCTGCAGCAACTTTGAGAAGGTAGGTCCTAGGGATGAGAGGATACTGGCTAGCGTTCCTCTATACCTAGAAGTCATCTCAGCTATGATTGTGTCTATAATAAAAAACTGGGGAGTTTCTTTAATAATCTATCAAGTTTTTTTATATGAACATAGGCTGGTTGAGGTGCTGTACATTAAACATATGTATGTAGTGCAGTAAGTCTACTGTGTTATGTGCCACTTGTGCAGTGGAGGGAGACTAAGGGCCCATCTTGCTCAGTGGCCCATCTTCATCTGTACCCCTGTGGGCCAGTCCCAGCTTGTCCATACATTTCTTGTAAAAATCTAGTCCTATAACCCTGAGATAATCTTTTTATTTTTAAGCAAATAAACTTTTTGGTCCATTATGTGAAAGGTTGCTCCATTAAATTGTTTGGCTTTCCCTGCATCATTACTACCGGCCCTGAAAGCCCTGAAAAATCTGGAAATCTGTGCTGCTGAGGGGTTAATGATAATTTATTGAAAAAATAAAATGGTGATGCGTTTCGACTTGGGCATCACATCTTCATCCAGCATTGGCCATCTTGGCCTGCTGAAGATGTGACGCCCACATCGTAACACATCGCCATCTCAATAAATCATCATTCACCTCATCAGCAGCGCCGATCTTCTGTTTTTTCTCCAGTTTGCGGACATCGTTAATGCTCTGGTGTGGATCTGGTCGCGGAGTTATACTAAGTTCATTCAGCGTCGTACCTGACTTGCACACTGCACATAGGTAAGCACCGCTTTCCCCAGAATGTGAACTAGGCATGGGCCTGTAGTTTATATGGTCCTCTGGGCTTAGAAAGATGTTTAGTGCTCATACCTTTTCTTCTACTTGTCTGACAACCTTTTTATGCAGCATCGTTATTTGCAGTTCACTCCATGGGCCATGCTGTGATAGGAAGTGTGCACCTGTTCTTCCCTTCGGGGAACACCCTGCGTTTGAGGTTGCCCCCCAGTCCCTATTGGCTCTAACTCATAGACCGGGGTGGCAGGGTCTACCCTCCTCTTCACCTTGCATGGGACTGCCTCCCGCCGCCCATCCAACTTCCCGGATCTCCGTTTGGCTTTGACCATGACTCAATCACCCAGGGCATACCCATCCCTCTGTACTGGTCTTGGGTTAGGGTGTACCACTTGTCCCAGGTGCTCCCCCACAACCTTCTGGGTCGCTCTCAGCCGGCGGCGGTGCTCTTGCACCCATGCAGTGGTACTTATCGGTGGTCGGTAATCATCAGATCAGGCATGTGGAGGTCTTCGATCTCCCGTCTGGCTCTCCCAAACATGAGCATATGTGGAGAGTATCCGGTTGTACTGTGTACCCTGTTGTTATAGGCCCACATCAGTTCAGGTAGGTACTCGGGCCACCAAGCCTTTTGGCTGTCCTCCAGAGTCCGCAGCATCTGGAGCAAAGTGCGGTTGAACCGCTCGCACGCCCTGTTTCCCTGGGGGTCATACAGGGTGGTGTGGGAACATTCGATCCCATACAGTTAGTACAGCTCATTCATTAGAGTACCCTGAAAACATGCCCCCTGATCCGAATTTATCCTCCGTGCACACCCAAACACCTATGTAAAGTGCTTGCAGACCGACTCTGCCGTCTGGTCCCTGTTGGGTGCAGCCTCCGCATACTTTGCGAAATGAGCTAGCATGACTAGACAGTACGAGTGTCCTAAGGTAGAGTACCCAATATGCACATAATCGATCATAAGGAGCTCTAGGGGCGCAGAGGTCTGGATGGCCTAGACAGGAACCCACTGTTCAGTACACTTATTCACCCCGCAGGGCCGACTCTTAAGACATGCCTAGGATGCCTAGGGCTTCCCGGGTAGCCTCCTGTCCTAATGACATGGGGATAACAATCTGTTGTCGGTACTGCAGCTCTGATTGTTAGTATAGGGTCTGACACAGGAGTCCCTGTGTAACAGTCAGCTTACCCCACTGCCTCAACAACTTCTGGCCCTCTGGAGTCAGATGGGCCCACTCTTCTGGCCGAAGCCATATCTTGTTCGGAACCCATTTTTTCACTTTCCACAAGTCCGGGCAGCCATTCTGGATCCTCTCCCAATCAACCAACCTCTTTCCTGGCACCATTGGCATCCCGGACACCACCCCACTTGAATTTGCCATGTCCTGAAACATGGGTTATCAACCAAGGTCGGGGTCTCTCTTTGATGGATCTCTACAGCATAGGCCCAGGCTGATCTCCTATCTTGCTGTAGCATGAAGCCCCTTCGTCAAGGGATGTCCCCTTCGGACATATAAACTTTGGCCAGCAAGGTGTTCCCAGGAATAGTTAACTTGAAGTCTTCAACATTTAGGCAGTGTACAGGCCCGGGCTATCAGTGGGCGAGTCCATGTTTCCTCCTGGTAAGCGGGCTTGATCAGGACCTCCAGTCCATTCAGTTGTTGCCCAGCCTACACTGGCAGCATCAATATTTGTTCTTGTGGAGATGGGATCTTCACCGGGGTCCTCCGCGGCACCTTCACGTGTCCAATGGGCCGACCGGACATTTTGCTCTTTTGCAGACTACAGCTCCTCACCATCTGTTGTACAGCCTTCTGGGTCAGCCGGTGTGTGTGGCATGTTGCCAATACTTCGGCCCTTTTTTGGCATAGAATTGATGATCTAGGTCTCTCAGCGAATTCATACCTAGCGTTACATGCATTCCTCTCTGGGACGAATGGTCCACCAGCACGACCCCTTCTTGTGGACTTTTTGCCCAAACAGTTGGACCCGCATCCAGACTATCCCTCGGACGTCTATCTCTCTGTTATTGGCAGCCGTCAGCCTGATGACGCTCCTGTCTTCCGGCTCCATCATATGTCCAAAGTGTCTCTCGAAGAACTCCAGAGGCATAAGGTTGCACTTCGACCCTGTATCAAGTAGGCAAAGTACCTTTTGACCTTTCAAATCGGCTTCCATGGGGATGCTGGCATATAGGTTCTTTTCCTCATGCATAGGGCCTCAGGGCTTAGCTTTTGGTGTACCGCCGCAGGATGCCAGCTACTGCGGTGGTCGGAAGTTTAATGTTGGCTCGGACTTCATCTGTACTGGGCACTCTCTGGCTATATGGCCATATTGTCGACAAGCCCAGCAGAGGGGCTCTCTTTTGATGAGCCCCCGCACCTGAGTTATCCTGGGTGGAGTTGCGTGGGGTGCTGGGGTCATTTCCAGAGGCAGGGGTGATCCTGCCTTCATCTGGGACACCTCCAGATGAAATTCTCTCAATTCCTGTATCATGGGTGCTACTAACGACTCTCGCTGTCACAGGCACGTGCTCTTCCTCTCTCTCCATGGCAGCTAGGTAGAATCTGAAGAATGTCATGTCGGCTGTCGTCCGGGTCATCTCTCGCAATTTGTCCTGTAAGAACTTGTTGGATAGCCGCACTATGAACTGGTCTCGTAGTAGCCAGTGCACCTCCCGGAAGGCTTACATGGCCTCTAAGTCTCGCCGCTGTATTTAATTTAACCTCTCCTGTAGGGTGTTCGAGTACTGCATTAGGGTTTTGCCCTCTCGCTGTGTTCGTTTGAAGAAGCGGCTCTGCAACTGCACTACTTTATCACGTCCCCCTGGGCTCTCAAGCAGGGAGAATATTTTCTCTAGGGTGTCTATCTTGGAATCGGGCCTTACCATCACTGTCTGTCTGAGGTCACTCTCTAGAGCCCCCAACACAACCTCTGCTCGCAGCTCGGGGGTGAGGTTACACATTCTAACCGCACTTCGCACCCTTTCAGTCCAGTCCTGCAATGTCATGTTTTTACAGTCAAATGTTGGCAGATGACGCAATACAGCCTACATGGAGATGTACCCTACTTGGGTGGGCATTGCAGGGACACGCTGTATTGGCGGCACTGAGGCCGGTTGTTCCACTGGCGCAATTTGAGACGGGTCCTGGACTGGCGCCGTTGGCGCCGGCGGAAAGTCTCCCGTCGTGTTCCCGTCCATAACAGTTGCTGCATCCTGCCTACTATGCCAAGTTGTAAGCCAGGTACCGGGGTGGGCTCTCCAGGATACAGTGAAGTCACAAACAAGGAAAGCAACTCCAACACTCAAGCCAGGCGGGCACAACTAAACAGACACGCCTTACCTGTTATTACCCTAAAAAATCAAGAACAACTGTTCGGGTGTGTGGTATGGGCTAGCCTGTGGGGCAGCACAACAGCTTACAATCTTACGATGCCCTACAGTATTCTACCTCCCATAACTGGTCTTGTGGCACGTGTCTGAGTATTCCTTCTGAGCCAAGACGCCAGCCTGGCTTGAGTTTGAGGGGAAGTTCATCAGCAGTGTGAAATATCACTTTAAATTGTGGAGTCCTTGCAATGAACAGCCACCAACACTTGTGGCCGGACATAAACAGAAATCCTATCTAACTAACTTCAGGCTTGGTCTTAGTCTTTAGAATTCTAGGCGCCAACACTGTGGTGAGGTGCGTCCATGATCAGTCTTACCAACCTGGGTCTGCTCTGCATCTGCTGGTGGCTGTGAAACATGCAGTATCGCAGTGTTTGTTGCTTTGCTCCTCAGCTCTCATCAGCATTCCTGGAAGCAATTCTCATTCCTCTGGACAGGATCAGGGCCTTGGACACACTCAGCTTCACTGGGCGGCAGCTGTGGTCACTGAAGAGTGCTCCCACAACTGAATGTTGATGGATCCTCCTCACACACAACTCCTGGATCCTCTTACAAGCTCTCCCCAAGATGGCTGCTCTATCTCTTCCTCTCCAGGCTTTGTAACTCCACCTCTCATGAATATGGAAAAATATGCAGTCTGTTGGCTGTGTTTAGGAAACAGCACCATCTTGTGGCCAAACAGCAGAATGACAGCCCAGAAAGTTTAACTTAATTTACACAGTGTTCAGACAATGAGAGTGCCATCCACAGTACCCTCCATGTTCCATCGACAGCGTCTTCATTTACATCCACAGTGTCCTTTTTTTTGCCATCCACAGTGTCCCCATAGCCATGCACAGTGCCTCCATGGCCATCCACATTGCCCCTATTGCCATTCACAGTGTCTTTATTGCCATTCAGTGCCCTTAGTGCCATCCACAGTGCCCCTATTGCCATCTACAGTGCCCCCATTGCCATTAACAATGTCTTTATTGCCATTGAGTGCCCTTAGTGCCCTTCAAAGTGCTCCCATTGCCATCCACAGTGCACCCAATGCCATCCACAGTGCCGCCAATGCTATCTACAGTCTCCCCATTGCCATTCACAGTGTCCTTATTGCCATCCGGTTTCCCCATGTGCCATCCACAGTGCCCCCAGTGACATGCACAGTATAGTGATCAGCTTCTGTTGCTGATCGCTATGCTGTCACTCATGTACAGCGCTTACATCGCGCTGTGCATGATTCAGCACAGGCTTCACATGACAGCTGCACTAAAGGGATGACCAGTGGTCCCGGAGCATGTCCAGTAGTGTGTAGGCATCAGGACCAAGGAAGGCCAGCAGAAGGTGGTGACCAGGGGTGGATTAGGAACTTATATTGGCCCTGGAAAAAATACTAAAAGTGGCCTTGTTTTGTAGTTGGGTCCAAGTTGATGGAAGGCAGGGCCAGCAATACCATATTGTGGCACATTATACCATCCCAGCAGAGCCAAATTCCATAGTCCATCACAAAATACTGCCAGCAGCACAAAATACATCCCCAAAAACTTCCACTGGTGGCCGGGAGGAGGGCTCAGGCGGCCCCCTTGGCATCAGCCCACCAAATTTACTTGTAAGGTCCATTGCCAGTCCGCCCCTGGTGGTGATGTCGGTGCCATCTCCTGCTGCAGAAAGGAAAAGAAGAAGATCGAGCTTGAGCGGAAGCGCTGAAAATGCAAATGGAGCGGTCATGTAACCGTGAAGAGAAGCATGGTAACGTCTGTTCTGCAGAGGGTAAGTATTATTTAACTAACCTTCCCTCCACAGGTGATTCTTATCTGGTAAAATATAACTAGGGGCCAGAGAACCCCTTTAAGTCCTTAGCTCAGAGGAGCTTGTCCATAGTCTTTGGTTTCCACAAGTTTGTCCCTCCAGCTCGTGTTCCCTTAAAATTTGAATACATCCTTATAGTACCAAGGGATGTCCCAGTTGAAAGGGTTGGAGCTGTCCCACTTGTCCAAGTCCTGCAGAGAGACAGGAGACCTGTGAAAACAGTCACACAAAAGAAGTCAATCAGCTGTTTGAAGAGGAAGTGAGTCCATGTGAGCACCCCTTCTTCTTCATGACACTTCACTTCGACTTGTATAGTATAGTATTTGGTGGCATTGGGGAGCACAGAGGGTATAGTGTTGGACAAGGCAGCAGGATGACACTATTGGGGCACCAGGATGGGGGTTTGTGTTAAGAAGGCGGGGACGATAACGGAAAAGTGAGGAACCTAAGATGTTTGTGTAGTAAATTCTGTAGAGACGAGAAATGGCTCGAAAAAATCATCATAATGGTCTGGGCTGAAAGGTGAAGAGGAAAGGGAATGTGTACAATCAGAGGAGACATCGCTAGATGTTATACATGTAAGTTAGTAGTGCTGCCTTTTCCTTTATGTTTAGGAGCACTGAATGTAATTTAGAAAAGTAATAGCCATTTCTGGGTCCAAATGTGGTGTCTGTCATTTTGATAGTAAGATTGGAGCTGCATGCTTTTTTATTCTTTCCATCAAATCCGAAGGAACTGCTAATGGAGGCTTCGAACTAAGCATATGACAGCTACATGACAATAGCCTTATTTTGATGCCATTTGTCACTGATCCCTACCTTGGGATTTCTTGGTTGGAATTTATTGTCACTAGGGAACACTTGGCATGAAAAGGATGGGAAACACTGATCCAACCATGACATTTTGTTCATATCAAAGTTTTGCAGAGCCTTACAACTGACCATATGACTGTTTCCAACACATCAACTTTTCAAGAACTGACGGTTCATTTGCAGGATAATATATTTCACCCCAACACTGATGCAATAATTATGAGATAATCAATGTCATTCACTAAATCTATAAATCTTTAATGTTACAGTTGATCAGTGTACCCACAAAATATCTTGATTTTTGGGTTTTTCCCAACATTGCTAAGACCATTATCATCATCATTATCACTAACTCCTTCACTTATTATTCCTGTACAGTGATGCTCCTGGTCACTTGCCCCATCCATTAATTAACTCCTTTTCAACCATCCACCATAGCCATAGCTTCTGGGTTCGATCGCAGACATTTAATGTGACCACGACTAAAAGCCAAGAACCCGGAAGTGCAGTGATCGGGGGAGCCATTCATTCTCTATAGCAGCCTCAGTCCCCCTGAAGGATCCGAGGCTGCCACAGCTATGTTTCTATGGACACCTACATTTTCATAGAGTTCAATGCTAATGCATTGGAGTCTAAGAGAGAAGGAATCTAATGATCACATATTCAAGTTCCCTAGGAAAACTTTTAAAATGTGTTAAAAAAAAAGAAAAGAAAAAGGGTTTAAAAAATATATATATATAAAAATAATATTATAACAATGGAAAGAGGGAGGACTGCACTCCAAATTAATGAAAAAATGAAAAAAACTTTTATTCACCCATGGTGGAGAGCGACGTTTCGGCTCGTGTGAGCCTTTCTCAAGCGTCAGGACCCAGGACCCGGTGTTGGACATTGCACCCGCCTTTTTTCTATTGATAGTGCTGCCACTGATTCTTTTGTGGACTAAAAATAATATTAGATATAAACATTCTAATTCCATCCCACTTGGAATTTTTTTCAGCTTCCCACTACATTGTATACAACAGTAAATGGTGCCATTGGGAAGTACAATTTCTCCTGCAAAAAACAAGTCCTCATATGACTATGTAAATGGAAAAATTAAAAATATTATGGCTCTGGGAAGGCTGGGGGTAAAAAACGAAAACAAAAATATTGAAAATGTCCAAGTCCTGAAGGGTTTAAAGACTGATTTAGAGGTTGGATTATCACTGATCATATACTATGGTATATCCTAGCCATATACAATGACATTCTAGGGGCGCGTTTAGACATAGTTTTTGCGGGGGATGAATTTGACACAGACTCTACACCAAAAAGCAACTGGACAGCCACACAGAAATTGCCTCTCATTGTTTCCAAAGGCAGGCCACCAGTTATGGCCACGAGCGCACCAAGAAAGGACAGTTGTTGCAATAAACTGTGTTTGCATGAATAGCAGCCCAGCCTCCCATTAAAAACAATGCGAGAGGATCTCCATTCAACCTGCAAAAAACTAAATTTGAATGGCCCCTAATACCTGTTAACATCTGCACCAGAAGCACTGCTAGAAGCCTCCGTTGCAGATTTCATCACATTTTATGGAACTAACAGCACTGCATACTCCTTATATATGTGCAGTAATGTGACGCTACAACTGAAGTCGACAATACAAAGTAGTCAAATCCATTTTTGCTTTACAGTATGATCTTTTAAGTCTAATTGAGAAAGCTTCTGAGAAACTGATGGGGAAATATCTGGGAGGAAGTTGTTGAAACAACAAGCAATTTTATTTTATATGAAGCTTCCATTGTAAAGCAATTAAAATGCAATGGAAACAACTTAATAACCCATTTTAAACATCATTAACCATTACAACTATGAAGTGAATACCCCAATGTACTTTGACTTGCAAAAAAAATACAATTTTAGAATAAAATGAAATTGTTTGAAAATAAAATCAAAATATAATGGATGCTTTAAGGGTATTCTTCCATATTCCCAGACAATAAGACTGGCCTTTTCTCCAGAAAAGACTTTGTTTGTGTCTGAAATGATCAAACTTGACAAGCAATTTCAACCTAATGTTCGCAGCTATCGCTCTGACAATTGACCATCTGTAGGTGAGAAATCCTATTTTCTGCTACTGACAAGATAATGTACAAAGATGCGGAGGGCTGAGAGGTGTCTCACCAGCTAAATCAGGGTGTGACCCACATTGGGTATATGTGGTTACCTTTAATAGCCATCAATAAATAGTCCTCACTCTTCTTTTGGGAGTGCTATACTACACATGCTATGTACATATAGCGTCTTACGTTACTCAGCGTTAAGAGATAATGACAAATACTGCCCTTGATTTGATGCTGGTCTAGGATCAAATACGGTGAATCTTAATTATCTGCCTTCACATAATCCATTAATAAAGAAACAAGAAAGTCAGGAACAGAATGCTCTGTTATACCCGTCATGATTTCTTTTTGTTAAATAGCTTCTACATGTCCCTACATTTAACCCAACTCACTATGTCCCGCTTTGCTCCTTGAATACCCCTGTTTTTTACTTTTGGAACAGATTTGTTGGGCCAACATTTTATACTATTTCATGATTCTGTGCTTAAATATTTCAATTTGGATCTTAAAAAATTCAAAATTCAGATGATTTTTGTGATTTTGCAAAAATTAAAAATATTCAAGCATATAAATATCAAGCATATAAATATGTCAAATCCAGCAAAAAATATTCCCTTTAAAACATAACTTTTACTCAAATATAACTTAAAAAACGTAGGGACAGTGCCCCAGTTCGTGTAATTAAACAACGGGAATTCACCCTTTTGTGTTCGTGTGATAAGACACCGGAAATTCACCCTTATGTCTATTGATCACAATCGCCTGTGTCCAAAATACCAGTCCATCCGGTTGGCGGAACAAGAGGGGGGAGGATTGGAGTGATACCTAATTATCCCTTAATATCCCCTATACTGAACCTCAGCCCAGGAGTCTCCCCTGATGGTGGGGATCACCTGTCCTCATGCCTGGTCTGATCAGCCCTATAGATTCCCTAGCGGCAGCTAGGACGGGGGTGGCATCTAGGAAACAGGCGAGAGAAAAAACAAATCTGGTATCCCGTTATAAGGTTTACACATTAACACCAGCAAAAACATATATCTACGGTGGAGTCACCACATGTACCTTTGGTATAATCACCACAGTGGTACTGAAAACAGCTTAACTTATACAGGTTGTGTCACCACAGCCTGTAGGTAGGAGACCCAGTTAAAGGGTCCAAATTCCACCTCAATTACACCTCAACGTGTTTTCCCCTTGTGGTAGGTCAAGGGTTCGTCAGGAGGAAAAACAAAAAATCAGCTGTAATGTTAATACTATATATGTCAATACTATATCTATGCGATCAATCTCCCATGATGAAGAGTGTTGCAGACCACAGTACAGTGCTAACGGACCTGGAGGAGGAGGGGTCACGGATCCCTGGCCAGGGTCTACATACCAAGTTAAAACCCAGGAGTACTAAGATGCCACCTCCACTCAATTATGAGAACATAGACATCTTCCTCCAGATGGCCTCTTCGGAGCTTGAACAACTTGAGAACATTAGACCTAAACATTTCAATTTATCGCAGACTGAAATGGTAGCCTTACATTCACTTGAACAAGACAGCAATTTGATTATTAAGCCCTCTGATAAAGGGGGAAACTTAGTTTTAATGGATCATGCATTATATCAATCGATGTGTTTGGAATTATTGAAAGACAAATGTGGATATAGAATATTACCAGGTAACCCCACCATTCAGTTCACCGGGGAACTCAGGACTATCCTTGTACAGGGATTAGCAAATAAAGTAATCTCCGCGGTTGAATATGACTATCTGTTCTCAAAGAATCCTTGCATAGCCACCTTTTATGGCCTACCAAAGGTGCATAAGGGCACAAACCCACTAAAAGGCCGCCCCATAGTCTCTGGGGTAGGCTCTTTGACGCAGAACAGTAGCGTCTATGTTAATCGGGTGCTGAGGGAGTTCGTCGTGTCCCTACCTGCATATACGAGGGACATGATGGACTTCCTCAGCAAAATAGACTCGATTATAGTTGACTCTGATTACCACTTGGCAAGTTTGGACGTTGAGTCTCTATATAGCTCTATCCCCCATGAAAAAGGACTGGCAGCGGCGGATTTTTACCTTAGAACCAGGGGGTTGCAATATTAGTTACATAACCAATTTGTTCTGTCTCTGCTTGAATTCATTCTGACCCACAATTTTTTTCTATTTGACACCTGATTCTACCACCAGCTCAGGGGGACAGCTATGGGGAGCCCCTGTGCCCCTACCTATGCCAATCTCTTCCTGGGTTGGTGGGAGGACCGGTGTGTCTTTCCAGATCACAACACGTGGTGGTCCGATCGTATCATTTTCTGGACCCGTTATATCGACGATGTGTTTGTGATCTGGAAAGGTGGGTCAGATGAATTCCAGCGTTTCATCGGGGAACTGAATAATAATGACATCGGGTTGAGATTCACCTTTGAGATTGACCCGATCTCTCTGTCGTTTTTGGATGTGAGGGTCACCAAAGTGGAGGATAGGTTAGTTGCCGATATCTTTAGGAAAACCACGGCAACTAATTCCCTACTGCACTGGGATAGCCATCACCCAGGCCCCTTAAAGCGAGGTATCCTTAGAGGACAGTACCTACGGGTACGGAGAAATTGCACGACAGATGAGGCATTCCACAAGGAGGCTAGAAATCTCCGTGATAGATTCAGGGATAGAGGCTATCCGTTACCTGTCCTCACTAATGCCTTTAAATATGCTTCCCAACAAAGTAGGGATCATTTACTTGTCCCACGAAGCCGGAGCACTGACACTGGTCAACAGATTCGGATTATATCAACCTATGATTCGGCGAATGTCGAGGTACTTAATATACTAAAACGTTATTGGCCCATCCTTGGCATAGACCAGGATCTGGGGGATGCACTTGCCCAATATCCAACCGTCACGTATAGACGGGGCAGAAACCTACGGGATCGTCTGGTCCACAGCCACTACACATCTCCTCAAAGTATAGGTACCTGGTTGGACAGAAAACCAAGAGGGATGTTTAAATGTGGTGGCTGTAAGGCCTGCGACTATATCCGTCCATCTAAGACTATAGTGGGTTCAGCCACGGGATGTTCATATGAGATAAGAGATTTCCATAACTGCAAGAGCCGAGGAGTCATATATATCTGTCAATGTCCGTGCCCCCTAGATTACGTGGGCAAGTTATATTTGAGTAAAAGTTATGTTTTAAAGGGAATATTTTTTGCTGGATTAGTTAATTTCTTTTCCCTATATCGATACATCTGTTTGGCTGACATTGTGATATAAATATGTCAGACTGAATTAATCTTTCACAATGCGAACCATGAACCTCGCTCATTGACTGTCCACAAAGCTGAGAGGTACTGTATGTATTGATCCCAGATAAAATATATAACAAATTTTATTAGTACATGACTCCAGTGAAAATACAAAGGAGGACAGAGCCAGCTGGTGAAATGCATTCGAGGTTGGTCCCTTTTTCCTGGCTGCGCTGTACCCCACCTTTCCTATGTCACAGGGTATGTGCTCATTTCTTTCTTTGCATCCATCTGTTTAATGTTTAGGTTACTGCATTTGCTGATGCTATCGGACATCTTTAGTGGTATTTTTTACACTGTTCCATTTATATGTGGGTTACTACAATATATGATATCTGGTCTATATACGGACTGCTATAGTATATGCTAGTGCTATTTGGCATTATTAATATAGTGCAATTTGATTGCTTTATTTAGTATAAGGCCTCTCTAGACAGAGTCCAGCTCACCTGCTATATCCTTCTTGGTCAGTTAATTCCTAGTGCACGGAAACCAAGGGTAAGACGCCATTAATCGTGACCATATAGAGTCCAGCACCGGTAAAGATTAAAGCTGTGCGTTCCTTTATTTCAGTGGTAAAATTCATGCAGCGTACATCAACAACCTATAATGTCCATCACAAAGTCTACGCGTTTCAAACAAAGCTGTTCTTACTCATGACTTGTGGGAGATCTCCCCACAGCTAGAATTATAAAAAAAATCTCCATCTAGACACCACCTTTTCATGGGGGATGGGAGAGGGATCAGGTGTAATCACTAAATCAGCTAGTGGGGAAAGATCCCAAGTTATGTTACTAGGATACTTGTAACAATACAAAATAAATTCAAATAAAATCAAAGTGATCGTATGGTTAAAATGAGGTAAAGACCAAAAATATATGTCTGCAAAAGGAGACCACAGATCAACCACCAAATATAACACATATGAGGAGGTGCCGTAGTCAGTTAGCAGACCGCTAGGTTTGAACACTCACCCATGCTAGGAACAAATAATTTACAGGGCAAAGCTAATAATCCAGGAAGTATATTTGAGATGTATAATGCAATAAGTGATTCATATTTATGCTTATTATAAACATGCATTAATTCTTTTTTTTTAGATTAAGACCAATGGGACTTCTGGTTTTCAATCGGAAGATCCAGAAGGCTTCCCTCTGTAATATAAGTCTTTTTAGTTTCCCTCCATGAAAAGGAGAGTGAACCTTTTCTATCCCATAGGCACAAAAAAAACTGTCGACTTCTATTGTGTTTGGTGATAAAGTGTCTGGCTGCATTGGAGATGTTAGTATACGAAGAGTCTGGATGCACTGGAGATGTTAGTATACGTTACAGATTCTCTCAGGATGTATTCAGGATGCGTTCAGTGATTGCATGATTTCACAAGCAAGTTCAGTCAGTTTTGTCTGCAATCGCGTTCAGTGTTTTAGTTTTTACCGCGCATGTTCAATCAGTTTTGATGCTTTTTTCATGCGCGTGAAGAAAAAACTGAAAAATTACAAACAACATCTCCTAGTAACCATCACTGTTCACTGAAGTCCCATTCACTTCTATGAGGCCAGGAATTCGTACGCAGAATATAGAACATGCTGTAATTCCCAATGCTTGAAAAACAACGTTAATGTGCACAACCCATTGAAATAAAAGGGTCAGGATTCAGTGTGGGTGCTATGCGTTGACTTCACACATTGCACCCACGTGGAAAACTCGCTCGTGTGAAAAGGGCCTAAGGACTGCATTGCTTTTTATTGAACATTTTAATTGATGGGTGTATCTATTATCTGATGTACATATTGGCTGCATTGTCTGGTATTATAAATTGAGATGCGATTTTGCATCCATGGTTATATTTATCATACTATTGTTGTAATAGCAATGTTAGACTTTACAGCCAATTGTAGGAGTATTTTTTTTTTGCACATATGCTATACTTTCTATATCCCTTTATCGTTCAATAGGTTTTTATTGAGATTTTTCAGACAAAGGAAAATAGACAAAGCAAACAAACAAGGTGAAATAGAAAATACAATGTCCTTGATTGACAAAGTAGACCGTAGAGTGATACAACGTGTAATGGAATATGTTGAAATGACAATATAATAAGGTGCTAATACCTGTATATCAGATTAGAGCATAGGTTACAGGTTATATAATATAATCGGTAAGAGCAGTGGCAAGGTGGCTGGATAGCGAGGGTAGCCAGTGATTGTGAGCACCTATCCTGGATCGTAAGGTGGGGGCAAAGACCACCTCACAGTGCATATGAGAATTAACCAATTGCACAACTTCAGCAGCTGAGGGGTTCTGTGCCAGCTTCTATTGACAGGCTATGATGTTGTGAGCTGCACTTAGGATATGAGCAACAACCCAACGTGACTTAGTAGGGATGTCTGCTAATCCTATACTTAGAAGAGACAGTTCCGGGGTAAGAGTGAAGCTCTCTGCTACAATCTAATGATTTCGATCCAGAAATTACCTACGGATGGGCATGACCACCACATATGCATTGGAGTCCCCTCTCTCCACATCCCTCCAACATAATGGGTAATAGTTGGGAATCAAGTGAGCCAATCTGTTAGGGGTCAGGTACCAACAAAGTTGGGTTTTCCTTGCCTGTTCTACATGGTTAACACAGTTGGAGCACTTGAAGGACCAATAAAGGGCGTTTCGCCACTGAGCTATTTGGAAGGATTTCCCCAGCTCCTGCTCCCATTTCAACATGAATGGCTGCATGCTCTCCACTTCAGGTAGTTATAGGCAAAAGTAAAAAGTAGATAACTTGGGTAGCAATACTGTGCGATTTTCAAAGAAAGTGTTTAATGGTTTGCTCTCCTGTTGTAAAAGCTGGGGTGGTAAAGAGTTCAGCACATGACGGACCTGTAGATATTGGTAAAATAGTTTGTGTGGGAGTAGATAAATATTATGCGGCGTTTCAAAGTCTACAAGGGAGGACTTGTCATATAGACACCCAATCATGTAAATGCCTTTTGACACCCAGCATTTATGGGGAAGTTGAGAATTGGTATATGTAAATGTGCCCTAGAATCTACAAAGAGAGATAAAAAAAAACATTGTGGCCTGCATGGTTAGTAAAGGCAGTTTATGTTGGAAACGCTACATGGCTGATGCGGCTAGCACTGCTTTTAAAGATTGCTTTCTCGTATATGACTCCGCAAACTGGAGCCAGCGTTGAGGGGAGGATGGGACCTACACTCCATTGCCAGCTCTGCCAGGTTAGCTAAGTAATATTTATAAATATCAGGGATTCCCAGTCCTCCAGATCTAATTGGGGGATGTAAAGCTGGTTTCGATATTTTAGGTCGGGTGTTACACCAAATAAAGCTCATCAGATCAGACTGAAGCTGTGCAAATAGTCGCTTAGATATCTGAAGTGGAAGGCATCAAAGGTAATATAGTATTTTAGGGAGGATTAGCATCTTTGCTGCATTGATGGGGGCGAACCAGGATAGATGGACTAGGGACATTTTTGCATAGTCATTTTTTAGCTCAGCTCTTAAAATACAAAAATTCATAGACAGTGTCTCAGATACAGAATGAGCACCCCCAGGTAGGTAATGAGCCCACTGGAAATGGTGTCTGTCTTGTATCCGACCTCTGGTATCCTCCGACACACGGAAAGCTAGAACCTTTTTTTTTTTTAACATTCAGTTTATAGTAGGAGCAGTGTGAGTATGTGGGGATAAGAGACGTCCCAACTTCTAATGATTCCTCAGGATTGGTTAAGACAAGGATGACATTATCGGCATATAAGCCTATGACATGTGGGTGATCCCCTACAGAGATGCCTGTAGCCGATTGGCTCTTTCTGATGAGCTCTGCTAGGAGCTCCATAACCAGGGAAAAGATCAGAGGTGATAGCAGAGACCCTTGCCGAGTGCCATTGGTTATTTGAAAGGCGTCAGAGAGATGACCAGAGGCCAGTACTTTGGCTGATGGCCTAGTGTCTAGACCCATTATGGCCGATAGAATGGGTCCTTGAAATCCGTACTTCTGTAGACCTGATCCAGGAACCCCCAGTGTACCCTATCAAAGGCTTTTTCAGCATCAAGAGAGACAAATAGCATGGGGGCCCTGGACCGGTCTGCCAACTGAATATGGTTGACCATGCGCCTAGTACTATCTCTACACTGCCTCCCAGGAACAAAGCCTACTTGGTCGATATCCACTAATGAGGGCAGGAAAGTATTAATATGTGTAGCCAAGATTTTAGCATAGAGCTTGAGATATACATTCAATAATGAAATAGGCTGGAAATTTGCAGGGTCATTAGTGGATTTTCCTGGCTTGGGGAGGGTGACAACGGTAGCCATCAACATATCTGGGGGAATGTTTCCCTTGAGAAAAAACCATTGTACAGTTTACTTAGATAAGGAACCATATGCTCCTGGAAAGTTTTATAATAATTGGAAACAAAACCATCTGGGCCTGGCGCCTTACCTAATGGGGTGGCTTTGTGTGCAAAAAGAATTTCATCCTGAGAGATAAGTCTGTTCAGAGATGCTAGCTGGTCGCCAGTGAGGAATGGCAAGGAAATCGATGCCAAGAAGGATTAAATACCTTCCTGAGTAGGCTGTTCATCACAATGCAAATTATACAGATGAGCATAGTATGAGGCAAAGACGTTTGCTATCTCCTGCGGGTGGGTGACTGCCCTGCGTCTAAGTCGGCACGCAAGCAGTGCTCCTGCCCTGTCGCCCATGTGATAGAAGTTAGTTTTCATCCGCCTCAATGCGCATTCATGTTGGTACAGGAGAAGAGATCTCAGGTGCTACCTGAGGGACTGAACCTCCGCCAACAAAGAGGGAGAAGGCTGAGTCTTATAGAGTCGATTTGCCTCTTTAAGCTTTAATAATGCCTCAGAGAGCTGACATTCTCTATTTTTTTTTTTTAGACGAGTAGCTGATTACAACAGCAGCCCCCTCATATATGCCTTATGTGCAAGCCACAGGGTTGTTACAGATACCTCTGGAGTATCATTAAAGCTAAAAAACTTTTGAAGGTGAGCACAGTATTCCTCTACCCGCTCCTCACTCTTAAGTAGGTAAGGATTTAATCTCCATTGTGGGGGTAGGGGGCCTGGCAGACCAATGTTAATCTCTAGGTTAATAGGCAGATGGTCAGACCAAGTAGTGCACCCAATGTCTGACCTGACTACCTTGTGTATTAAATCTCTCGAGACTAGAAAGTAGTCAATGCAGGATTGTGATGAATGGGCTGATGAAATATAAGTAAAGCCACATTCACCGGCATGTTGGTATCGCCAGATGTCATGAAATAATGTATCTTTAAGAGTATTTTGTAAATCCGCGCGGTGTGTGCCTGATACAGTGTGACAGTCTAAGTCTACACTCACCAGGATGTTAAAGTCACCACCTATGACCACAGCCCCTTTTGCCACCTTCTGAATTTTCCTGAAGAGTCTGTTAAAGAGGGCTATCTGCCAGACATTGGGCGCGTATATAGTATGTTGGACTCCCTCCAATAGACATATTAAAATAACATCATAATGCCCCGCAGAGCCTGTATTACATTGTTGTGAGGTGAATGCCACAGAAGATCTGACGCATATAAAGGTCCCTGCTTTCCACTTCCTGACAGCTGGTGAATTAAAGATATTTGGAAAGCGGCAGTGCACACACCTATATAGGTCTGATTCCACTAAATGAGATTCTTGAATCAGGGCAACATCGCATTTGGACTTAAGAATATCAGACAAAGCTGAGAGTGCCTGAACGGTAAAATTCAGGCCTCTAACATTATTAGACTTTTAACCCCATAATAGGAGAGTAGGTAAGATGTTATACACATGCACCTTTGAGCATACATGACATAGCAACATACAGGTATATACATGCTCCGGGTAAATTGCTAGACTCTGAGCCTCAAGGACAAGTAAAGAAAAGAAAGAAAAAAGAGTCCAGAACTAACAAAAAAACTGTCTTGTTAGGTAAAACTAGTGCAGCTAGAAGCCAACATAGGTAAAACAGGTAATATGGCTGGCGTAGGCCTAACAGAACCTGTCCAGGGAGGACCAGGCCTGGTGCATTCCCCTAGGAAGGGTTTTCTCAGACACACACACAACCTCTCCCCAGGAGGGGTAGGCTACTGAACTTGACTAACTCAACTCCTCCATCTCTAGAGAGGGCTGGAAGGAACTAGAAGGTTCCTATCCAGAGAAACTATCTCTGCTCAGGTTTGCTGGTAACCAGGAACATTACATGTAAAACATTATATTTGCAAGGAAATGCATATACACATTGCAGGACATTTAATATGAGAGATGACACAGGAGGTGGTGATGGCACTCCGGGACATTACATTTTCATATCTTTTCTCTGTAGGTTCTACTTCTGGTTTTGAAGCAAAATACTGACCATTCGATACTGGCCTTATTCTCTATAAAACACAACACCTTTTAAAAATGGACAATAATAACCAAAGTATTTTGAAAAAAAAAATCATTTTGCTTTGACCAGGACTACTGATGATGACATAATCCTTGTGCTAGTGCTATCTGCCAGGGTACAACTTACCAAGTGATCAGGGGTAGATTGGGAACCTAAAGTAGCCCTGGAAAAAAATACCTAAAAGTGTCCCCGTATTGTAGGACGGTCTAAATTGACAGGAGGCGGGGCAACAAAAGTAGGGGGGGGGGGGAACGGCAATACCATTGAGCAAAATACCACATAGCACAGTGCCGCGCAATATATTGCCCCCCAAAGCTGTCCCATTGTGGTGGCCATTTTCTCTCTTCCTCTTCCAGTCATCTCTAATTAAGACATGGAGCAGGATATGGAGCGCATGTCGCTGGACAGGTATATATACATGATTCTCACAGAGTTAATTACCATTGATAGCATATTATGTACCCCCTGAGCAATTTCCCTGTAAGGTCTAAGGGCTGGCATCAGCATCTGGCAAATCAGGGCAAGTGCCAGGGCCTACTGATCACTGAACAGTGGGGAAACCCTGTGTTAGGAGTCCCTGCTCTGACTCAATATATGGGTATGTCCATATATGGAATCAGTGCTATGACCATTGTCAGTATGCTTGGGGACACCCTGTGTATTTAAGTCTAATTACCCTCTCTTTCTGAAATGTTCCTGCTGGGATTTGAACAACCTTCTACATTAAAGGCAAGAATCTTAACCACTGATCTATTGAGCTGAATGCTAAGCTGTGACAGAAAAACCTTATAGTAGTTTCTCATGTATTAGCTATTCCTATACCGCAGAAGTATCATTTTATTTAATTTTTTTGTAACTGTAAAAAAATGTATGGCACAAAATAAATGTGAATATACTAAAAAACATATATAAAATCATACCTCTGATATATATGAATGCATAATATGTGGGAAACTACTACTTAGGTTTTTAGCCATAATATAGTTACAACAGGTTAACATGAAGCTCTATAGCTCAGTGGTTAAGATTCTTGACTTTACTGTAGATGGCTGTGAGTTTGAATCCCAGCAAATCATTTAAAAAAATAGAGGCTAAATAAATATATATACTATATTTCGATTCGGCCGGTTTGCAGAATTTTTCGGAAAAATTTGCTTTAATCCTAATTTATTTGCGGCAAATCGTGTTAAAAAACGGCTATTTCCAGGCTACAAAGAGCCTTTATAGGGGTGTAGAACACTGTGCTTTGCAGTAACATGCATAGGGAGTCTGCTCTGGTAGTGAAATAATACTGTGAGTCAGTGCATACTTCACTTATTTGGGCAGGGCAGAGTGCTGGTTGCAGAGTGTTGTTGCATTTCTGTGTTTGTATGTATATTTTGCCATGGCTACGTGCACCTGCATACAGGGACGTGCTGACTGACCCCCCCCTTGTGTTTCTGTGCAGTATATGCTGGAGGTGTGGTGGCCTCCTTTCAGTCGTGCACACCTGACTAGTTTGTCTGCCCTAAAGGCTGGTTTTAATCAGAGTAAGTATAAAACTGAACTTGCACTCATAGTACCTACTAATAGCCATCTGGCTCCAGGAAGAATACACAGTGGGCTCAGCATGCATGTTGGTACCTGTGTCCCTGGATCTAATGGAGGCTGTTATGGCACCAGAAAGGGTTAATAAGCACGATGGATCCTAGCATGCATGCTGGGCCCGCACTCCCTGGATTTTATGTGGCTGTCATGGCCCATAACAGGTAGGATTTAGCGTTAGGACCACTCATAGAGGCGGCCTTGGCGCGGCGAGTGGCTTATTACTTTTTTATCAAAATGTACACTAAAGCCTCTGATAGCTACTAGTATAGAGGCAGGGCATAGTGCTGGTGGCAGAGTGTTGTTGAATTTCTGTGTTTGTATGTATATTTTGCCATGGCTATGTGCACCTGCATACAGGGACGTGCTGACTGACCCCCCCCCCCCCCTTGTGTTTTACTTATTTGGGCAGTCATGAGCCCAAAACTGACCAAATAACTGAAATATCAACTCAGCCTTACAGGTAAATGTTAGCGTCGAGAAGAAGCACACTCCTTTTACACCCTCGTCAGCTGATTCCACATAGATGTCTACAGAACCTGTTCTATTAAACGCTTATACAAGTAGAGCCCCCAGACAGAGTGGAGAGGGTGTCAGCAGTAAGTTTGTGTTGACGTCACTGATTAATTTTCTCAATTCTCTGATCTGTCAGAACAATTACCCAGAAAAAACTGATCCTGTCTGTGGAGCATCCACCTTCACTCGGTCAGCATTTGCTCAATAATCCATCAGTATTGCAAGGCAAAAAAAAAAAAAAAGGAGTGGATCTAAAACAGAGATGACACATGAATGGAAAATTTGCATGTGTTTTCTACCCACTCCCGATTTTGGCTACCAAATCACAAGCCAATTCTGATGGGACCATACAGGCCTTAAAGCTGCTACATAGACAGGATCGGTTGTGCGTCTCATTTTTCCTTCCTTCTGACAGATCAGAATAAGTGTCAAATAAATGATAATGTCAGCCAGGCCGAAAGCCAAAATAGTAGACCAATCATGAAGTTGGGGATGGTGGGAACAGCATGAGAAGTCCACAAAGTAGGCCAAAGATCGGCACAATAACAGAGTCTGGAGGTGACTGCAGCATGAGGAGACCACAGAGTGGCACAATGACAGAGTCTGGGGGTGGTGGCAGTAAGAGGAGGCCACCGAGTGGCACAATGACTGAGTCTGCAGGTGGCAGCAGCATGAGGAGACCACCGAGTGGCACAATGACAGAGTCTGGAGGTGGCAGCAGCATGAGGAGACCACAGAGCGGCACAATGACCAAATCTGGAGGTGGCAGCAGCATGAGGAAGCCACAGAATGGCACAATAACAGAGTGTCGATCGACCAAGATACTTCTGGCGGAACCTGCCTGGCATGAACAGGCCTCTAGTAGCTACAGACAATGAGAGGACAAAGCGTCAAGATAGCTTTGAGCCCGGAAGAGTCGCGAAGATCATCAAGATACGTCACTAAAGATTTTACAGTATATAACCGCAGCGCTGACCGCAGAATACATTTTGATTTTCGACCGAAATACTTCAATAAAGATTTTACCTCATATAACCGTAGCGCTGACAAATGAATTAATTTTGTTTTTCAACCGACATACTTCAGTAACTATTTTACCGCATATAAACGCAGCCCTGACCACTGAATTAATTTTGTTTTTTGACTGAAATACTTCAATATAGATTTTACCACATATTACTGCAGCGCTGAACACTGAATAAAATTTGTTTTTCCACCAAAATACATCACAAAAGATTTTACCACGTATTACTACAGCGCTGAACGCTGAATAAAATTAGTTTTTCCACCGAAATACGTCACCATTTTTTTTACCACATATAACTGCAGTGGTGAACGCTGAATAAAATTAGTTTTTCCACCGAAATACATCACAAAAGATTTTACCACATATAAATGCAGCGCTGAACACTGAATAGAATTTGTTTTTCGACTGAAATACATCACTAAAGGTTTTGCCACATATACCTGCAACAGTGAATGCTGAATATATTTAGTTTTTCTACCGAAATATGTCACTAAAGGTTTTAGCACATATAACTACAGCGCTGAACACTGAATACAATTTCTTTTGCGTCCGAAATAAGTCACAAAAGATTTTACCGCATATTACTACAGCGCTGAACGCTGAATAAAATTTGTTTTTCCACCGAAATACTTCAGTAAAGATTTTACCACATATAACTGCCGCGCTGAACGCAAAGTAAAATTTGTTTATCCACTGAAATAAGTCGCAAAAGATTTTACCGCATATTACTACAGCACTGAACGCTGAATAAAATTAGTTTTTCCACCGAAATACTTTAATAAAGATTTTACCACATATAACTGCAGCGCTGAACGCTAAATAAAATTAGTTTTTTCACTGAAATAAGTCACAAAAGATTTTACTGCATATTACTAGAGCGCTGAACGCTGAATAAAATTAGTTTTTCCACCGAAATACTTTAATAAAGATTTTACCACATATAACTGCAGCACTAAACGCTAAATAAAATTAGTTTTTCCATTGAAATAAGTCACAAAAGTTTTTACCGCATATTACTACAGAGCTGAACGCTGAATAAAATTAGTTTTTCCAAGGAAATACATCAATAAAGACTTTACAACATATAACAGAGCACGGAGATGGAGAGGGTCTTCGGATTCCACCTGCACTATACGGACATCTCAGAAATTAACCGCTGCTCCTGACAGCAGCTCCTAGGAGATCATGTAGCTTCCCGGTCATCCGGCATCTATTTGCCCTGCTGAAGGATTATTTTGAAAGTGTGTAGAAGCCACACAGGGCCCCCATGCTGCAGATTTATCATGAAGACATCATTTAGATTTTACCGCATCTAACTGCAGCGCTGATGTACTGATATACGTCAATAAAGGTTTTCTCTACATATAAGCGCACCAGCGAATGGCGACTGTATATTTCTATTTCTACTGCAATATGCCAGTAAAGGCTTTACCAGATATAACTGCAACAGTGAACGCTGAATATATTTTTCTTTTTCAACTGAAATACGCCACTAAAAGCTTTTGAACAGATAACTGCAGCGCTGAATGCACAATATATTTTTCTTTTTCCACATATATATGCCACTAAAGGCTTTTGAACAGATAACTGTAGGGCTGAATGCAGAATACATGTTTCTTTTTCCACGTATATACGCCACTAAAGGCTTTCCAACAGAAAATTGCAGCGCTGAAAGCAGAATAATGTTACCCTGCACTTGTAAATCGCTTTTTATTCACAATGAGGTTTTTCCTATCAATGTCCTTAGCGCCTTCAGATGTCTCCCCCTGCACTAAGATGCTGTGAAATGATTCCTCCCTATCCTTTCCCTGCACTTATAAATAATTTTTTCTGTCTTTTTCTTCCCCACAATCGTTTTTCCACTTGCTGTCCCTAGCGCCTTCACACGTCTGTCCCTGCACTCTGAACGCTGGAAAATGTCTGACTGTAAGATGGCCGACGTATTTATAGGGCTGTGACATCACAGGGCTGGCTGGCTTCTAATTGGCTGCATGCAGGCATTTCAATTTGGGTGATCCCGCCTTCCCTGAGTTCCTTGCCCCATGTCCTCAGTCCTCACATGTGTAGCCGCCATTTTAGGAAAATTGCAATTCATTACCAGGAAATGTACATTCGTTGCAATTTGAATTTTTCCTGAAATTCTAAACAAATTCCACTTCGTCAGCTTCGATTCACTCATCTCTAGTAGCAACCCTAACAGAACCCTTGCTCCCCGGTGACCCCCCATAGCTTTTTTTTATAGTTATGTCTACAGAGATGTGTGACGGCTCATTTGAGGGAAATCTGTCTTTTTTGACAATACCATTTTTGGGTGTGTATGACTTGATCACTTTTAATTCAATTTTCTTAGGAGATAAAGTGATGAAAAAACGGTCATTCAGCCTTTTCTTATTTTTTTCTCTTACATCCTTCACCATATGGGCTAACTTTTTTTTTATATTTTAAAAGTATGGGTGTTTTCACATGCGACGATGCCCATAATGTTATTTTTTTTGTTTATTTTTATATTGGGGAAAGTGGGGTGATTTTACGTTTTAAGTTTTTTATATATTTTCAAAAATGTTTTTTTACTTTTTTTAAATTACTTTTTATCAGACTGCAACTTATACAGAATAATGGAAATTGCTCCATTACTCTGTATAGAAATCACTATATCACAGTTTAGTTTAGTAGCTACTGCGATGCCATGCCAACAATGGGCATCGCAGTGCGCATGCCCCGGCTAAGTGAGTGAGCGAGCAGGCGTGGGATCTCGACGGGGTGGGGGGGGGGGAGAGAAGAGATGGGCGGGCAAAGGAAGAGGCTGGCCGAGGATATGAGCCGAAGAGGCAGAGCACCCTGAACTCCAACGCGGTGGACGCCGCCCCTGGGCACTTGCGAGCCCTTATTTACCTATGCATCAAAGTACGTTTTTGCTTGTTTGGAAACTCCACAAAAGCAAAGAAAGGTACCATTTAAAGCATCTAAGGTTAGGCTGTAGCGCTATGTGAACGGTTTAAAAGGTATAAATGTAGTGAAAGACTCCCTTTAAATGCAAAATTGGAGTTCTAGTACATCCAATTATAGCAGACACAGTTCCAGCTGCACATAGTTAGATTCTCTCCAAGATAACTATGTATGGATTTAGGAAAGGATGGGAGTTATGGCCCTCTTTTCTATCTACCTTGCTAAAGTCTCTTTCAACAACACCTATGGTGAACAATAGGGCTTGAATAATGGTGGCTCTAGTATCCACTGTGGCATACAGGGCTTTAGTGATACGACTGGACAATGTCCATTCATGTCCAAATGTGAAGTGTGTCTTAATGCTGTCCCTCACAGCAGTAAAGTCTTAGGAGCTTTTGGTAGCAGGTTACCCTACTGACTCCTATGCTTAGTCATGCAGATTCTATGTTCTCGTTTATCGTTCTCACTTTCTGTGGAACTTGCAGAGATCTGTTAGTCTCTGAAACATCCTGGGCCTAAGGAGAGGCAGCGTGAGGCAATAGCTTCCCCTCTCTCTCTCTCTTATTCTATGCTCCCAAGCTAGGGCTGGAGCCAGTATTGTGAACTCTTGCTGTGCCACCCATATATACTGTAGCTATAATGGGTGCAATACATAACATAACAATATATAAAAATCCATTAGCAGATACTCCCTGCTCTGGGGTACTGCATTAAGTCACAACAGAATGTGCTACTGCTCCAATGACAAAGGAACCACAAGAATGTTGCGGCTGAACTGCCGCACACTTTTACAGCAGTTCTGTGGCCATAATAAGCTATAGTCAGCACGTTAACCCTAAAGGTACGACCACACTGAGCAGCTGTGCTGAGCTTGGGATGCAATGATCTGCGCCCAAGTTTCACATGGCTGTATGAGCCACAGCTGCATCCTATTACTAATACAACCATTGTTTCTTCTGTCTTCATTGTTAATTGACATATGGTAAGCTGCAAAACCACGCAACTCTTAACCCCTTAAGGACCGGGGGTTTTGGGATTTTTGCGTTTTTGTTTTGCGCTCCCTGCCTTCCAAAAGCCATAACATTTTAATATTTCCGCTCACATAGCCATATGACGGCTTATTTTTTGCGGGACAAGTTGTACTTTTTAACTCTACCATTTATTTTTGCATGTGATGTAGTGGGAAACGGGAAAAAAATTCCAAATGTGGTGAAATTGCAAAAAAAAAGCAATTTCACCACAGTTTTACGGGTTTTTAAATTACAACGTTCGATTTGCGATAAAACTGACTGGTTAATTTTATTCTTCAGGTCAGTACGAATCCGGCAATACCTAATATGTATAGTTTTTCTTATGCTTTTGATAGTGAAAAAAATTAAAAGTGGGAATTTTTTTATTTTATTTTTTTGTCGCCATGTTTTGACCCCTATAACTTTTTTGTAATTATGCGTACGGAGCAGTGTAGGGGCTCATTTTTTGATGGGCAATCTGAACTTTTAATTGATACCATTATGGGGTGCGTATGATGTTTTGATCACTTTTTATTCATTTTTTTAGGAAATGAAGCGCCCAAAAATGGCGAATTAGCCATTTGGACGCTTTCTTTCCGCTTTTATGTTTACCGTATGGTGAATATTTTTTAATATTATTATAGTATGGGCTGTTCGCACATTGCGACACCCATTATGTGTAATTTTTTATTTTTTTATTTATTTTATTTTCATTTTGGGGAAAGGGGGTGATTTGAATTTTTATATTTTTTTATTTAATTTTTATTTTTTAAACTTTTTTTTTTTTTTTTACTACTTTCTTATAGTTCCCATAGGGAACTATAAGATGCAATCATCAGATTGTTATTCTCATATATTCCAATGCAATAGCATTGGAATATATGAGAGAATCGCAGATATTCCTATGGAGCCTATTACAGTCATAGGCTCCATAGGAATATTGTGTAGTACCCTAGGTTTCATTCACAGAAACCTAGGGTACTACATGCATGCTCCAGCCCCCTTGTGGCCATCAGGGAGCCGAGCAAAAACCGAAAGTGAAACTTTCGGTTTTGCGCTGACAGATGCCGTGGTCAGGATTGACCACGGCATCTGAGGGTTAAATGTCCGCGATCGGCATCGCTGCCGGTCGCGGACATGAGCTGCGGGTGTCAGCTTGATGAATCAAGCGTTTACCCGCAGCTCATGCGCCCGCTCCGTGCGGGAGCGGGCGCCATCTTTAAAGTCCGGACGAAGGGCGTACATGTACGCCCTTCGTCCTTAAGAGGTTAAAGGATAACTGTCACATTTAGACCCTAATTTCAGTTTTCATATATCTAGTTACTAATATGATAATATTCCTGAATCAATAACTATTAGACGTACTTACCCCTTATTTAATAAGATTCAGCCCTTAGCAACCAGTCTGCATAAAACTGCAATTTCACTATTCTGTTAAGATGGCCGCCCTCAGCCCTGAGGCTAATCCATAGGACACCTGCAGTGAAGTTAGTGAAGAGTAAGACCAGCTCTGTATAGGGGGGTCTTGCAGTGAAGCTCCCAGGTCTGGCTGAAGCCTGTAGTCCTTCTACAAGCTCTCCTCTTATCAGATAAGGCTGTCATTTATACACTGAGCAGCCACATTGTCCTGCACTGCTAAGGGAGTGTCTGCCAAGCACAGGCATGTGGAGAAGTTCACACACACAGCCCAGCACTGTTATCTCCTGTCAGGAAGAACCTGGCTTTTTATACATTCCCTTACAATGTTGACTCACTATCAGTTCCCAGTGCACTCAGCAGCGTGCTCCGTCCTCATCTGGTAGACGGAAGGAGCATAGCAACCTGATTTTATCTCAGGTAACAATAGCCAATACTGGGGACTTTTAGGTGGCTTTTAGGGGTTATTTATTAAATAATCAGAAATTAAAACAGGGCCAACAAGGTGATCTTAATCACCAAAATCCAATAGTAAAAAAAATAATAGTAAAATTGGCTAGTGGGCGTACTCAGCACTGGACATCATGATACCATGGATAATGTTAAACTTGTAAACATGATTTAGTCAGCGAATCAATAAACAAATAAGTAAACTTATATTTTATTATAAGTTTACTTATTTGTTTTATTGATTGCGGCTGAATAAATTTACATGTTTATAAATTTAACATTGTCCTACGGTATTATGTTGTCCAGGTGTTGAGTGCACGCCCCACTAAGCCAATTTTACTGAATTCCAAACAGAGGGGTGGTGTACCTCTGACTAGGGCTGTGGCACCTATTCCATATACCCACCCAGTGTGAGCCACCACAACTATACTCTTTTGTTCATAAAAAAAATAATAATTTGACAGTTATACTTTAAAAATGAAGACAGAAGAAACAATGCGGTTGTGATTAATTTATAGGATCCAATTGCAACTCATATGAATGCATGATATTTGACCGCAGGTGGCCGCATCCCAAGTACAGCATGGGTGGTCTATGTGGTCGTACCCCTAATGTGCAAGAATCATCATATAGCCCAATGAAGGACATATTTTCTAGCTATAGCACAGCAGAGTAAAGAATAGATTGTCTGCAGATTGGCTTTAATGCTGGATTCATGTAGCGTAATTTTACACCACAGGCAAACCGGCATGTCTGCATTGCAAATATATGACTAAGGCCTCATGCACAGGGCCATTGCCTGGCCGTGGTCGTATTGTGGCCCTCAAACAGCGAGTCCGCAAAATGCGGGCAAGGCTCGTGTGCTCTCACTTGAATGGGTCCGCAATCCGGAGCTGCCGTGTTAAACAGAGGCACGGAACCCCACGGGAGCACTACAGAGTGCTTCCATGGGGTTTCTCTCCATGTCTACGCACCGCAAAAAAATAGAACACGTTCTATTTTTTTGCGGTGTGGACGCAAGTTGAATGGGTCTCGATCCTTCCCGGCCACCGCACGGACGTTGCCTGTGCTTTGGGGACCGCAAATTGCGGTCGCCAATACACGGAACAGCCGCAGAACGGCAGTGCATGAGGCCAAATCTCCATCTATACGCCACACTTATGTTCATGGTATTAAATTATACCTTGTGTCAATCCACCCTACCTTAGTTCTTTTTAACTGCATTACAAATAATAGCTAAGTTGTAGGAAAAGTCAATTTATTGTATGTGAATGTGCCTGCATGACGTGTTTCAGGATCTTTCTATAACATACTCACTAGATGTATATTTCGGTTTTGAAAACTCAATGCACACTGACCTTGAGTTATTCTTGAATTGTGACTAACAGCTTCTTGCGGAGATTTATACATGACTGCACATTGAGCCATTAATTATATACACGGTGTTTCGGTAAGAAAAATGTGCTTGAAACAAATAATCAAAAAGAACACAATGAAGCGAAAAATAACTAAAATGTGCAGAACGTTTCCTGTTACAGCTAACTGAAACTCTCACAAACTCAGCTCTATTGAGATGTTGGCACAAAATAACAGGGTAGCAAAAAGTATTTAGAGGATTACCAGTAGTTAGCTGTATACAGTATTACTGTGGGTGTTAGAAAACACATTGCCATGTCCAAGGGAGGCAGTGCAAGTCTTGAACATCTGTTGAAAAATAAATGCTTACAAGTAGAGGCCAAAAGAAGACAGTGAGGGGAATGTATTCATAAGGGTAATATTTGCCGGCAGTTTTGCAGGAAGCTACACTTATGTACCTTGCATCAAATGTTGCAAATTGTCAAAAAAATAAATTTTTACTTTTTTTATTGATTTTAACAAGGAATAAGATGCACTACACGAAGAGCAGGTTAAAGTGCATGAGAACAAAAGACAAGAGGGGACATTTATCAAATCAGACACATCAGTTGTGATGTCAGTTGTGGGATTTTCTGCAACATATAGGTGAAAACCACATTGCGTTCACGCCAAATATATTACTAAGGTGTGCCAATACATACATTGCTAAGGAATTACCTAATGGACCCTATCTGGGTGTGGGTATAATTAAATTACTAAACCCGTGAGCCGCACGGCTTGATTCCCAAACTTGACCCAGATATTTTACTATAAAACATAACTTTTAATGATCACAGTAAAAGTAGCTCAGTGAGCCTCCACAAGGGGTTAAAAAATACTGTGTCCCTTCCCTATATGTAGCGCGGATGTATAATACTGAAACTCTAGCTGGCAGGGACATGCACAAACCCTGCTACACTACTACCATGCTGTGGCCCGAGACAGGCTGGCTCTGCATATGCAAGAATAAGCCAAATGTCTCACTAACATCTGATGTCTCACCGATAATAATGTAACGCCATACACTGGTTATATACTTATTTGAGAGAAATTGTAACACCATAAACTGGTTACAAATGAGCTACATAGGGACGGACACAGACACTTAAAACCTACTAACTGCCCCCGACATGTTTCGCCAGCTACACTGGCTTCATCAGGGGTTAAGCAGCATTAAAGGAAGTAGGTTGTGGTGGGGGTATAAATGATCAGGTACTTTGTATTAACAGCTGGCTGATCCAATGCAATAGCTCAAGTAATTCCACATAAGCAAATAACATTGCAGATATGCAGTAGGAACAACCCACCACATTTGTTTTCACCTCAAATCAGATTGCACAGGGGGTATGCTTCAGATGACATCATGCGCAACCTACTTGTGCACACAAACTTGTATCCCTCCTCGTATCGCAGAGGATGCGCTAAAAGTAAGAAAAAAAAATAGCGAGTCTGTATTACCAACTGTGCATGTCCTGCGCGTGAGGTTTATGCACAGGGACATAGCGCCTCACGAGTGTCAAGGTGTGTGGGCTGCGCCTATGATGTATGCACAAAGGCTTGATCATGGGGAGGAGGAGATTACAGTTGCTTGAGCGTATGCACATCAATTTCTGAGGTAAATTTCATACCAACTTTATTCTGATTGAGGCTGTTAACTAATTCATTAAACAGTGATGTGGTACCTTCCCAAAAAATCTAAACATCATCTAAATACCTACCCCAAAACAATATGTGACTAGTGTATTTTTGAAAGTGTCCTCCAACCACTCCAAAATCAAATTTACATAATTTGGTGCACATTTAGTACCCATCGTGGTCCCATTGATTTGTAAATAATAATGACCATTAAAAATAAAATAGTTAAGTGTCAACACAAACTGTAAAAGTGACAAAATAAAATCATTGTGCGCGTGAAATTGAGTGCCCTTAGTGTACGGTATAAGAAGGAGAAGACTGCTTGGATCCCCAAATCATGTCGGATATTAGTATACAGCACTTCTATGTCCAGACTTGCCAATTTTGCGTCGGCTGTGACCTGGATCTCCTGGAGCTTGTGTGAACTTTTTGTGAGCCATATGAAGGTTGCTATCGACAGCATAAGATTGATATTAGGTCTTGGGCTGACCCTCTGTAATTTCCCATGGGCATTGTGAGTGTCCCATGCCATCATATCTGTTTATCTGTTCTGACACTTACCTGTAACGCTTTTTTGGGAGTTCTTCCATCCACAATTGTAGTTGCCAGACTGACATTACCTCTTTCACTATTCATTATGCATACGTTATGGCCCAAATGTTTAAGCCAAGTATGTTCCCTATTTCATTGGATAATTATTTATATTCCCATTCACCTTTAATGTTCTTCCTAGGGGGTATGAGTCAGATATGCTAAGCAGTTTCCCTTTAACTGCAATACTGTATATGACATATAAAAAAGGGAAAGGAAGAAGGAGAAAAGAGGAAAAAAAAAAGAGAAGGAAGGAGGAAGATATAGTTGGACCAGTATTTATGTGGTCCACATTTTATATCGCACTATATGAGCAAGCACCCATGCTATGTTCCATATGTCTCTTATGTTACATATGTCCCCAACTGTATCCCACTAATCTTCTCCTCCCTCCCTCCCCCTCCATGATCAAGCCTTTGTGCATACATCATAAGCGCAGCCCACACACCTTGATACTCGTGAGACGCTAGGTCCCCGCGCATCAATCTCACGCACAGGACATGCACAGTTGGTAATACAGACTCGCTATTTCTTCTAAGTTTTAGCGCATCCTCTGTGATACGAAGAAGGATACAGGTTTATGTGCACAGGTAAGTTGAGCATGATGTCAACTGAAGCACCCCCCCCCCTTCCCTTGCAATCTGATTTGAGGTGAAAACAAATTTGGTGGGTTATTCCTACTGCACATCTGCAATGCTATTTCCTTATGTGGAATTACTTGAGCTATTGCACTGGAGCTCCGTACAGTATTGAAACAAAGTTTTATGCGAATCGACTTCGGATGTTTTATCCGAAGTCGATTTGCTCCTCCCTAGTGATTTCCATCAGTGATTGTGAGCCAAAACCAGGATGGGAGCCTCCACAGAGATAAGGTATAAAGGAAAGATCTGCACCTGTTCTGTTTTTAGAGTCGCACTGGGTTTTGACTCAAAATCACTGATGGAAATCACTGACTGAACACTGCACCTAAAATCCATCTAAAAAGTGGTGCATATTGGCACATATGTCTTAACTTGGGTTTCTTTCTACTCTTTTATTGTGACATGTAGTGTTGATCATGAATTTTCGAATTACAAATTTTAATCGCGAATATCGACACTTCAAGAATTTGCGAATATTTAGAATATTGCTAAATATATTCGCAATCCCGAATATTCGTTTTTTTAGATTCCAGTTTATGTGATTTTGTATGCAAATTTTAATGCAAATTTTTTATATGCAAATTTTCGCAATTATGAAATAATGTCATCGAAATATCGCGAATTTGAATATTGCCCCTGCCACTCATCACTAGTGACATGCATAAAATGTGGTTGAACTTAGTGGGGATGTGTGGAACTTAGCAGAAACAGTGCATTGCCCTAGGATGTGCAGGTTTGCCACAAAATTGCATCCCGATTCTCCTGTATTCCTTCAAGGGAATTTATATAGTTACCCAAATATTATAATACAACCTTGTAATATTATGCTGTGTGACAACTGCATTCTGATATTATATGCCCCATCTTCGTTGATGGTTCTATGTTTTTTTTGTCCACTTGTTTACTACTCCTTTTCTTTTTCCTCTTTTCTTTTCCTTTTATTTATTTCAAAATGTGTCTACTACACTGAACCTTGAGAGATACTCATCCAGCGTCCGCACAAGTTTCACATTACTGGACTTCCCTCCCACTCAATATCTTTCCAATACTATCGCTGTTCCAGCTAATGTTTTGACATCCCAGACACTTGAACGATGATGTATCATGTACCATGCCATTGTATAATTTTGTATGTTCTTTTAAAATTCTCATAAATAAAGAATTTACACAAAAAAAAATATAGCCAACTAAAAGTTGAGTTAAGCAGCACCATTAGGCCACCTGCACACAGGTGAGAGTGAACACAAATAAGTTCCGCACAAATTTCTATGTTTATCTATGCGCATTTCTTCTGCGTATCCACACCAAAATCTGCAATGTCTTGGTGTGGAGTTTATAAAGTGTGCAGGTGGCCTTAGGAATTTGTTGCAGAATTTTCCACGACTAAAAATCAGTTCCGTTCATTTGAGCAGCAAGCACATGGATTTCTGCTAGCTCCATTCAGGTGAATGGAACTGTTTTTTAGTTGCAGAAAATTCACAGTGTGTACAAGCAGCCTTACAGATAAAAGATATTTTCAATTTAGTTGAAAAACTAGACAACTTCTAACTGAATGTAGTAAAAATACCCCACAACATGGGATTTCACTGGTCACTGAGAAAAAGGCTTTTCTCTTAATATTTCTGAACATGTAAAACATAATTTGTCTATAAGATTAGCTCAGTGCACTTAAGCAATGCTGCACATTATGTACTGTTAGGATTGTAATGAGTCGAGTGGATTAAATGTAGCCTTGAAGCACGCTGTACTCTATTTAATTTAGTAATTTAACTAAATCTGCATATTAATAAACAGCCATTAAATGTGAGGCACCTGGTGTTCACAAAGATACTAATTAAAATGGTTAATGTGGTTTCAGACAAGCAGTAAATAAAATTAGCAGCTTTAAAAGAGAGGCCTAGAAACTGATGTCTTTTCCTATGAAACTAGGTACATAGCATCTGCAGCAAGCCCCTGAGGAGCCAGAAAATGGGAGTGGTAGTGCCTCTGCTATCAAAGTGGCTTTCCTCACACCACTGCTCCTTAGGGCTATGCAGTGAAAGGAGGGCACACTCTTTCTTCCCTTGGGGCACACCCTAGTGTTAGAGCTCCTGCTCTCGGGAGTCCTTCGGGTTCACATTTGTATGGGTGCAAATCAGTGAGTGTAAGGTGCAATGGGCAGCGTGTGATATAGAAGTCAGTAACCAGGCATGATGTAACAGAATAAGCATCTATGTTTACTGATGATGAGCAAAGTGATGTACCTTACTGACTCCGTTTTCTCGGCCATTACAAATTCTCGAATTTTCTTTCTCTCTCTCTTCAGGAATACTTTATTTCAATGTAAGGATGTTCTCTCTTGGTAGATCATGCAGAGATGGTTATAGCACATAGACGTCGCTGCTAACACTAGACTATCTAGACTTAGCTAGGGGGTTGAGCTAACAGTCCACACCTCAGGTTCTCTAGGCGCTGGGCCAGAGTTGGTTAACTCTTTCACTCCTATACATTACCATACTGGGGATACAAAGCAAAACTATTTGCAAGTAACCCCGGCTCTGGGTTAACGCACATCCTGATGTTAAAATGCATGTAAACATCATCTACCAATTTATGTAACTGGGGAGAAAACTTTACAAAAGTTATATAGGGTACGTACACATGTTCAGGTGTCTTTATGTATTTTTTGAAGCCAAAACCAGGAGTCGATTCAAAAAATAGGAGAAGTTGTTTATACATTATGTCCTTTAATGATTCACTCCTGATTTTGGCTTCCAAAAATGCATATAAAAACGTGAACATGTGACCCTAAGGGGTTAAGAATGAAGACTGCTGAAAAAGGCTTGCTAATCCTCTATAAGAGAGAAGATGTGACAGCAGTAAGGACACTCAGTGTCACATGGATGTTATGGATGACGGCTCATTTCAGAGCTGATATAAAAGTAATAGGAAAGGTTAGATGATAGATTGAATTTTGATGTACACTTTGCTCCTGTAATGTGTTAAATGTGCAATCATATAAGTGCCCGTGTGTTTAACTGTTGATAGTCCAAATTTCTAATCAATGCCAAAGATCTTAAATTATATTTTGACAAACTGAGAAAAGACACTAGAAGGAGAACATTTTCTCTGTAATTCTTTCCTCTTGCATCCAATCCCAGATTTGTTAAAAATGAAAACATTACGTTCCAAACCCTCTGTGTGACAGGGGTTTTGCAGAGGTATCATATTGATGACCTATCCTCAGATTATCAATATCAGATTGGCAGGGGTTTGACTATTGCTGTTTGACGGGGTTGCAAGCATTGTTTACTCTTCAAAGTCTTCTTTGAAGTGGTAGTGCAGTGTAATTATAACTGTTCTATGCCATGTTGCGTGACTATTTTAGAACTGTGATTTGGCTGTAAAAACACAGCCAAGTCATAGACAAATTGCATGTTGCACGCAACTTATATTATAGTCAACGGACTAGATTTTTGTGACTATTGCGTCACAGTTGCAGCATGTCACATATTGCACATCAAGACCATTGACAATCATTAGATCCAACGTCACGTGATTTTTATGTTGTGTAATAGGTGTCGCCATGATGTCATCATGCTTGAGCGCAGGTTCTTAGGCAGGTGGTTCAGAATCAAGAGAGGAGCAAATGCCTCTGCACCTGCAAGTTAATGAGGTGAGGGATTTTTTTTAACCCCTAAAAGGCTATATTGCACTAGTGTACTCATTTTTACCGCCATTAGACGGCTACACTCTATGGAGCTCAATGGTAAACTGTGCTAGAAAAACCTCATAGTAGTTTATCAGGTATTAGGCATTCCCATACAGCAGAAATATAATTTTATATATTTTTTTCTCAGTAATTGCAAAAAAAATGTATGACACAAAATAAATGTGTAATTACTATATATATATATAGTAATTGCACATTTAATTTTTTATTTAATTATACTTCTGCTGTATAGGAATACCTAATACATGATAAACTACTATGAGGTTTTTCTACCACAGTTTAGCATTGAGCTCTATAGTTCAGTGGTTAGGGCTCTTGCCTCTGATGTAAGTTTCTTGTGAGTTTGAGTCCTGGTGGAAACCTTTTAAAAATAGAGGCTAAATTATGCATTCATGTATATCAGAAGTATGATAATATATATTTATACTTCTGATTATATATATATATATATATATATATATATCTATATATATATATATATAATAAATGTATTATATATGGGAAACTATTACTGAGGCTTTTAGCCATAATATTAGTACAGCAGGTTAATATGAAGCTCTGATGGGGGTGTGTGTGGAGGACACCGATGGGGGGATGTGTGCAGGACACTGATGGGGGGATGTGTGCAGGACACTGATAGGGGATATGTGCAGGACGCTGATGGGGGGTATGTGTGGAGGACACTGATGGCAGGATGTGTGCAGGACACTGATGGGAGATGTGTAGAGGACACTGATGGGGGTATGTGTGGAGGACACTGATGGAGGATTTGTGCAGGACACTGATGGGGGAAGTGTGAAGGACACTGATGGGGGATTTGTGCAGGACACTGATGGGGGATGTGTGAAGGACACTGATGGGGGTATGTGTGGAGGACACTGATGGAGGGATGTGTGCAGGACACTGATGGGGGATGTGTGCAGGACACTGATGGGGGGATGTGTGCAGGACACTGATGGGGGTATGTGCAGGACACTGATGTGGGGATGTGTGCAGTACACTGATGGGGGGATGTGTGCAGGACACTGATGGGGGGGATGTGTGCAGGACACTGATGGGGGGGATGTGTGGAGGACACTGATGGGGGATTGTGTGGTGGACACTGATGGGGGTATGTGTGGAGGACACTGATGGAGGTATGTGTGGAGGACACTGATGGGGGTATGTGTGGAGGACACCGATGGGGGGATGTGTGCAGGACACTGATGGGGGTATGTGTGGAGGACACTGATGGAGGATTTGTGCAGGACACTGATGGGGGAAGTGTGAAGGACACTGATGGGGGATTTGTGCAGGACACTGATGGGGGATGTGTGAAGGACACTGATGGGGGTATGTGTGGAGGACACTGATGGGGGATGTGTGCAGGACACTGATGGGGGATGTGCAGGACACTGATGGGGGGGATGTGTGCAGGACACTGATGTAGGGATGTGTGCAGTACACTGATGGGGGATGTGCAGGACACTGATGGGGGGAATGTGTGCAGGACACTGATGGGGGGGATGTGTGGAGGACACTGATGGGGGATTGTGTGGTGGACACTGATGGGGGTATGTGTGGAGGACACTGATGGAGGTATGTGTGGAGGACACTGATGGGGGTATGTGTGGAGGACACCGATGGGGGGATGTGTGCAGGTCACTGATGGGGATGTGTGCAGGACACTGATGTGGGGTATGTGTTGAGGACACTGATGAGGGGTATGTGTTGAGGACACTGATGGGGGGTATGTGTTGAGGACACTGATGGGGTTTGTGTGGAGGACACTGATGGGGTTTGTGTGGAGGACACTGATGGGGGGATGTGTTGAGGACACTGATGGGGGGATGTGTGGAGGACACTTAGGGGGGATGTGTGGATGACACTTAGGGGGGAATGTGTGGATGACACTTAGGGGGGGATGTGTGGATGACACTTAGGGGGGATGTGTGGATGACACTTAGGGGGGGATCTAGGGAGGGGTGTGGGGTTGTTGGGATGGGAGGTCCTGGAGGGGTGTTTGGGTGGAAGCTCTGGAAGGGGCCTCGTCATGGGGGATGTGTGCAGGACACTGATGGGGGTATGTGTGGAGGACACTGATGGAGGGATATGTGCAGGACACTGATGGGGGATGTGTGCAGGACGCTGATGGGGGATGTGTGCAGGACACTGATGGGGGATGTGTGCAGGACACTGATGGGGGGATGTGTGCAGGACACTGATGGGGGGATGTGTGCAGGACACTGATGGGGGGTATGTGTGCAGGACACTGATGGGGGGATGTGTGCAGGACATTGATGGGGAGATGTGTGCAGGACACTGATGGGGTATGTGTGGAGGACACTGATGGGGGATGTGTCCAGGACACTGATGGGGGGATGTGTTGAGGACACTGATGGGGGTGTGTGTGGTGGACACTGATAGGGGTATGTGTGGAGGACACTGATGGGGGTATGTGTGGAGGACACTGATGGGGGTATGTGTGGAGGACACTGATGGGGGTATGTGTGGAGGACACTGATGGGGGTATGTGTGGAGGACACTGATGGGGGTATGTGGAGGACACTGATGGGGGTATGTGTGGAGGACACTGATGGGGGTATGTGTGGAGGACACCGATGGGGGTATGTGTGGAGGACACCGATGGGGGTATGTGTGGAGGACACCGATGGGGGGATGTGTGCAGGACACTGATGGGGGATGTGTGCAGGACACTGATGTGGGGAATGTGTTGAGGACACTGATGGGGAGGAATGTGTGGATGACACTGATGGGGGATGTGTGGATGACACATAGGGGGATGTGTGGATGTCACTGATGGGGGGCATGTGTGCAGTACACTGATGGGGTGTATGTGTTGAGGACACTGATGGGATGTGTGCAGGACACTGATGGGGGATGTGTGCAGGACACTGATGTGGGGAATGTGTTGAGGACACTGATAGAGGGGATGTGTGAGAGACACTGATGGGGGGATGTGTGGATGACACTGATGGGGGATGTGTGGATGACACATAGGGGGGATGTGTGGATGTCACTGATGGGGGGGATGTGTGCAGTACACTGATGGGGGGTATGTGTTGAGGACACTGATGGGGGGATGTGTGCAGGACACTGATGGAGGGATGTGTGCAGGACACTGATGGGGTATGTGTGCAGGACGCTGATGGGGGATGTGTGCAGGACGCTGATGGGGGATGTGTGCAGGACGCTGATGGGGGATGTGTGCAGGACGCTGATGGGGGGATGTGTGCAGGACACTGATGGGGGGTATGTATGCCGGACACTGATGGGGGGATGTGTGCAGGACACTGATGGGGTATGTGTGGAGGACACTGATGTGGGTTGTGTCCAGGACACTGATGGGGGGGATGTGTTGAGGAGACTGATGGGGGTGTGTGTGGTGGACACTGATGGGGGTATGTGTGGAGGACACTGATGGGGGTATGTGTGGAGGACACTGATGGGGGATGTGTGGAGGACACTGATGGGGGGATGTGTGGAGGACACTGATGTGGGATGTGTGCAGGACACTGATGGGGGATGTGTGCAGGACACTGATGTGGGGAATGTGTTGAGGACACTGATGGGGGGGATGTGTGGAGGACACTGATGGGGGGATGTGTGGATGACACTGATGGGGGATGTGTGGATGACACATTGGGGGGATGTGTGGATGTCACTGATGGGGGGGATGTGTGCAGTAAACTAATGGGGGTATGTGTTGAGGACACTGATGGGGTTTGTGTGGAGGACACTGATGGGGGGTATGTGTTGAGGACACTGATGGGGGGATGTGTGGATGACACTTAGGGGGGGATGTGTGGATGACACTTGGGGGGGATTTGTGGATGACACTTGGGGGCGATCTAGGGAGGGGCGTGGGGATGTTCTGGAGGGGTGTTTGGAAGCTCTGGAAGGGGCCCAGTCATGGGGGATGTGTGCAGGACACTGATGGGGGTATGTGTGGAGGACACTGATGGAGGGATGTGTGGAGGACACTGATGGAGGGATGTGTGCAGGACACTGATGGGCAGATGTGTTTAGGACACTGATGGGGGGGTATGTGTGCAGGACACTGATGGGGGTATGTGTGGAGGACACTGATGGGGAGATTTCTTGCAGGTAACTACTTTTGAGGTCTGCTGCACTGCATGATCTGCACTTCTGATAGCAGGCACAGCCAGCCACAGGTCCTGTCTTCTCTCTCCCTGCCCTGCTTATTCTACACAACACACACAATTCTTCTATGGAATCCTAACCTTTCCCTTCACTCTCCTTGGCAATAAGCTTGATTGATTTCTGACTGCCCTTTATTGATTTTTCACACTCCCTGACTCCCCAAGATTGTTTTCCAGGCAGACACTAACACCCAACCACCCTCATTCACAGCTCAGCACAGAATGGCGTTCTGCTAGGTAGCCTCCCTGCCTGCTACAGCAGCACTGATTGGTTCATCCAGGCTGTCTGTCATCCTGGGAGCCTATCAGGGCAAGCCCTTCCCCCCTGTTCCTCCCAAGGTCATGTGATAACCCTTCTTCTTCCTCTCTAGTGCATTTTTCCCACCAACATATGCAGTATAATGGCACTACGTGCCGTTTTAGTGGATTCGTCCAAAACTAACACGGTTTTGATTTTGTAAAACTTTACTATTCATTTAAATCTCTGTTTTGTCTGAACTTAAGACCACCCCCATGTACAGCTATCAGTGACTGACAGCTATCTCCAGATATACACTTAGAGAATGCTCTAAATTAGATATGAGCGAATTATTGAATAGTTCGATTTGGCTCATTCGTCGAATAAAAAAAAAAAATTTGCTTTGTGTCTAATTACTTTGTCACGAAGCGCATTTTTTTGTTAGTAGCGGGTGCTCCCCATCATTGTTCCCCTCAGATGCCGCGTTCATACATGATCGCGGGCATCTGAGTGTAAAAACTGTGTAAAATTAACATTCAAAAAAGTTACATAAAACTTACCGCCTCCATTTGCTTGCGACGGGCCGGCCGCTGCCATCTTGCTTGAAGATAGGGAGCCAAATCTCACGCGGCGCGAGATGACGTTATCACGCTGGCCGGGATTTTAGCTGAGATCTTCAATCAAGATGGCGGCTGGCAGTCCGTCGTGAGCAAATCGAGGTGGTAAGTTTGAATTTTTTTCGTTTTTTACACTATTTCAGGTTAAATCGATTCGGTTCCATAAAGCACGAGAAATTCGGCTTCGAGGAGAATCAAATTTATCCTGAAATTCGGATCGAATTCCACTTCGTGGGATTTTATTCGCTCATCTCTACTATCACTATCTCTGATAACACCTTCTCTGTGTATGGCTGAATTCAGAAAAAAACAGAGAATTAAATGCCTAATTTATACCTTTTCCTGAAACTTTTCCCATAAAAGTATTTATCAATTTGTTCAGCTCCTCCTGCTCTATAACATGCTGCCAGGGCCGGTGCAAGGATTTTTGCCGCCCTAGGCAAGATAAAAATTGCCGCCCCCCCCATCAGATGATCTGCCCTTACAGTACTGTAGCGGCGGCACGGCGCACACAGCGTCATAGCAACCAATGACGCTGTGCGCAGTGTATGCTATATGTGTATAACAAACATATTTGACATAAAAACTTACAGTTACTTGGCTTGGCTCGGACACCACTTCACACTTTGGCCGGGGGATCGGCGGAGCTGATGATGTGTTTTATCCTAATGAGAAAGATTTCAGAATAAGGATTTGGAGAAGGATCAGAGGGATAGCAGAGCAGGGAGAGGCTGGTGCTGCTACTGGGGGGTCATAACATGGGGGAGTAATAAAGCCCACCATAATACCCCCCCCCCCAGTAGTAATAATTCTCCTTATAATATACAGTGCAAAAAATATCCCCTTGTAATGCCCCTGCTGAGCTAATGTCCCCATAATGTACCAGTATGAAAAACCCCTATATAGTGCCCCTAGTAAATGCCCCCATAGTGCTCCTCTCCCGCCTTCCTCCTAGTGCCCCCATAGTATAATACACTGCTTCATTTGCAGAGCACATCCCCCCCCCCCATACCATATTTCTCCCCTTCCATGGCAGCACTGTTGATGAGGGTATATAGGGTATACCCCAATTCTCCCCCTCCATGACATGGCAGCACAGCTCTGTATCATTATTAATATAAAGGCCCTCTCTGTACTATTATTATAATACCGGCCCCCTCTGTATAAATAATAATACTAATACAGTGGGGGCTATTAACATAAGAATAGTACAGAGGGGGACATTATAATAAATAATAATGTGCCAGTAGTCCCCTTATGTGCCAGTAGTCCCCCCTTATGTGCCAGTAGTCCCATTATGTGCCAGTAGTCCCCTTATGTGCCAGTAGTCCCCTTATGTGCCAGTAGCCCCCCTTATGTGCCAGTAGTCCCCCCTTAAGTGCCAGTAGTCCCCCCTTAAGTGCCAGTAGTCCCCCCTTAAGTGCCAGTAGTCCCCCCTTAAGTGCCAGTAGTCCCCTTATGTGCCAGTAGTCCCCTTATGTGCCAGTAGTCCCCTTATGTGCCAGTAGTCCCCCTTATGTGCCAGTAGTCCCCCTTATGTGCCAGTCAGTAGTCCCCCTTATGTGCCAGAAAGCCCCTTATGTGCCAGCAAGCCCCCTTATGTGCCAGTAGTCCCTTATGTGCCAGTAGCCCCCCTTATGTGCCAATAGCCCCCTTATGTGCCAGAAGCCCCCCCCTTATGTGCCAGAAGCCCCCCCACTCATGAAGCACATGACTTGTTTTGTAAAAAAAAAAGAAAACACAAATAAAAACACAAAAAAACACATACCTACCTCCATGGCAGCGATGTGATGCAGGCCTCTTCCGGCCTGTGTCCCGCGCTGTACGGCTCAGTGGCGCGATGACATCATCGCGCCTCCTGAACCGGCCTCTGATAGGCTGCTTGCCAGCACTAGGCCGGCAGCCTATCAGATGAACAGTGGACGGAACACGCCTCCGACCCGCCCTCCTCCTGCACGCTCTGCTGCCGCGACTCTGCTCTGGCGCCTAGGGGCAACCGCACCAGGTGTCACCCGGTACGGTCCGCACCCCCCTCAGGCAGTGCAGCATGATAGCTCCGCCGCCGGCCGCCACATTATATTACCACAAGTTTTTTTTTTTTTATCGCATGGTTTCGGCGCCGGCCCTGCATGCTGCCTGCAGTACAGACTGCATTGCATTTTCATGGTGACAGGTCCTCTTTAAGAAAAACATTACATTTTGAAATAAGCAATACACTCCATTAAATTGAAATAGTTTGCAATATAATATAGTTATATCTTAGTATAAACCATTGTAAATGTATGCAATCACCATCTTACTAATTAGCATTTGCTGTGTAAGCAACTATACTTGCTCATTAAATTAACCACTGACAGCAGAGGAAAAACACAAAGAAAGCTAAATCATTTTAGAAAAGTTAATTCCAACACGTCATTTCATTGCTTCATTTTGTCTAAGCCAGCTGAACCAAGTAAGGGGCAAAATGTAATACAAAATGCAAATATAAATCCACTTCTTAGCTCCAAACCAATAATGTCCTCTACTTAAATGTCACTTTCAATGACAGTAATGACTGAAATGCAGCTTTTAATATGCATAAACATTGGACATCAACAGAAGATAATTCTATTATAGTTTATTATTGAATTGTATTTAACTCTTATAGTGTGTTGTAATACAAGCATACACTGGCTTCTAAGGCTCTTCATTAGTTAACAAAGCATCTTTTAGCAATGGAGAAAATTTCCCTCTTCTTCATGCAGTTCTGGCAGCTTGTGATTTGCCGCCAAGCAGAAAACTGATCATCTTAATGGGGCAATGGAAGCACCCTACAGCGAGCCTCCATTTTGGGGGACTGAGTCAACATCTGATCCTCTTCATGCATGACTGTAGCATTTGGTCTTGGTGGTTGTAAAAGTAAAGACCTGCCAAACCTCATCTGTATCTAGCTGGTAAGATGCGAGGAAGGAAAATGTTCTTGTAACTTACAAATGAATTCCTCCTATGAGCACAGCATGCATCCTGGGTGAGACGGAAAATATTTTACAGTGGGAAGAGATTTCAGTCATTAACAATATAGTAAGTGATGGATGGACAAACAATGTAGCCACACTGCTAGAAAACATAGACCGGCACTACATCATATTTTTTGCAAGGTTAACCCCTTAGTGAGCAGTTTGTTTTGGGCCTTGGTGACCAAGTGATTTTTTTCCTTTTTTCATTGTTGCATTTCAATAGCTATAACCTTTTTATTTTTCCATCGATGTGGCCGTATCAGGGCTTGTTTTTTGCAGGACAAGTTTTAGTTTTTAATGGCACCATTTTGGGGTGTACATATCTTACCAATTAACTTTTTGGCTACTTTCACACTTGCGTTGTTATATCCGATATTGAGATCTAGCAGAGGATCTAAATACCGGAATTAAACTGATCAGTTTTCATTTTACACATCAGGATGCATCCGTCCCATTAAGATACGGTTGTGTGAAATCAAAACTGAAAAAACGTACATTGTAAGTCAATGGGTGACAGATCCATGTTTTAGGCTCCTAAGAAAATGGACCTAGCATCATTGACTTACATTGTTTTCAGTTTTTTTCCATTTTTATGACCGAACACAAAACCGCTTGCAGTGGTTTTGTGTCCGGACACAAAACAGAATGCTGTGGGAACGGAAGACCTCCTAATGCATCCTGAACGAATCTCTTTCCATTCAGAATGCATGAAGACTAAACAGAAACATCTCAATACTAAAAGACATCAACGTAAGTATGAAAGTAGCCTTATTAATATTTAACTGTTGTTTCAGTTTATTTTTAATATAATGGAGGGACAGGGAAGTTAACATTTTTTGTATTATACTTTATTAGGGAAAAATGTTTCTTTGTACTAGGAAACAAGATGTAGAGTTGTTACTAAGGCTACTTTCATACCTGCGCACCACGTGGTGAGCGTGATGACTTCACCAAAGGTCCTTTTCCTTCAAGGTCCTCAAAGAAGAAGAAAGAAGACAAGACGGGCTGCGCAATTAAGCGGATGAGGTGAGTTTATTTTTAATTTTTTAACCCCTCCATCACAACTATGTTATAAGGGAAACTAATAAAATCTACAGAATACCGAACCCAAACCCAAACTGCATTAAAGCTCGCACAGAAAAATCACGCATTTTCCTGCAGCGCACCCGCATCTTGTCCGGCCCTCACACGCGACGCCCGAGTGTAAGAGGCCTAAGGATGCCACAGCATGTGACTCACTAAAGTGATGTATATAGCCGGCTATACCTGGGCATACACATTTAATAGAGGACGACAGAACAATCATTAAGCAAGCTATCTCTCCCGTGTTCCTAACAACTCCTCCATAGGCATACACATTCGTTCAGATGAACATGTATGTGTATTTAATGGGGAGAGAGGAGAAACCCACTGCCTGACACCTCGGGCGGTGGCTTATCTCCTGGGAGGATACAAGGATCGGGTGAAAATATTTATCTTGCCCGATGCTTCTGTCCTGCAACATCATCTGCTGGAGGAAAGTCATGAACTCCCCATACACATCAGGAGCGGCGGGTTCGGCCGAAAATACACCAAAGTGTATGGGGGCATTACATGTGACAACAACAAGAATAAAATGTTGGGTAAATCTACAAAATGATCCACTGTTATAAACTTAAACTGTTTTGTTATTAGTTCTGATGGACAGTTTCTAGAATAGTTTTAATCACTGCACTTTTCAGAAAAGAAAGAAGCCTCCGCGCACGAGGTTGATACGGATGTGTGCCAAGGAACTGAATGGAACTGCAAAGTAGAGAAGAATTCAGGCTGATTTGAAGCCGACCTCATCATCAGGCAAATGGCTGTATGCTCTATAATTATTATTGATCTCTGTCAGGCAGCAATCAGTGAAAGCTTTGTACGACTTAGCAAAAGCGGAGTAATAAATAAAATCATCCTTTTAAAACTGGAAATTGTTGAAACCCATGTTTGATGTAAGTTTTACATTTTCGTATCTTGTCTTCAAGATTTCTTTTTTGAAACCCTTCAAACGTATTGTTGTACTCTCCGCATCAGTAACATCTGCCACAATAATAACTTTTTTGTTTTACCTGCCTTTTAACAGATGGATATTAATGGGATATTTATTTACAGTAAGAAATCAATTCAAAATAGCTTCTTGATGTGTCATTTGCATAATCAGCTTTGTTCTGAGTTGATGAGTTTTCCTGCTTATGATTGGAACCCTTCAGTCACAGCTGCATCAAAGACATTGTGCAGAGATTAAGCCGTTTCCAGGCTTCTTGGTGCCAATCTTTTCATCAACCATTAAACTGCTAGAGTGATATCACTCCTTTAAATAGAAGTATATGATCAAAGTCATACAATATGATCGCATCACTTTGTACCAACATACATATTTTATCTGGTAAACGCTGATTTCCATGATACCAGTGGACTTGGAGCTAAAAGACATAGGAAGATGGATATCCTAGTTTTTTTAAAGGTATTTTCTGGGAGTAATATATTTATGACCTATTCTCAGGATAGATTTAAAAAAAATGGCAATATGAGAGCAGCACCACTATCCCCTCCACTGGGAATGCATATGCCAGCCAGCAGATCCACAACAGACGCCCCAGTTCAACAATACAAAAGCAAGTGTGACAGCAGCATATCTTCATAGTGTCCTTTATTCAAAGTGGGTCGATAAAAAAGTACAAAGGCTTGAGAAAGACTAAGACTATTAGTCGAAACGTTGCACTATTTTTGCACTTTGTACCTTTTTATGGACCCGCTTTGAATAAAGGAACCTATAGAGGCAGGGGCGTAGTTAAAGTCTCATGGGCCCTGGTGCAAGAGTTCAGCTTGGGCCCCCTTCCCTTAGTGTTTTGTGACTAGGAGCAGGGAAGTACATAGCTAGGCAAAAATTGAAACGGCACCTCCCACCCATGCCAAATTCCCAATCTAACCCCTTCCCTCCAGCCAGAGGTGTAACTTGATCAGCAGGCACTTTCTCTAATACTGGTGTCTTTTTGTGCACCACAAGGGTCTTTGGACCCCTTCAGGTTCCTTGGCCTGGTAGCAACAGCTACCTCTGCACCCCCTATAGCTACGCCCCTGCATGGAGGATATGCTGCCGTCACACTTGCTTTTGTACTATTCTCAGGATAGGTCATCAATATCTGATCTGTGGGGGTTCAACATCAGCACAATCATTTGTTTAAAGAGGACATGGCCCTCTTACTGCATACCAAGCACAGCACCATACATTGTATAGTGGCTGTGCTTGATTTTGCAACCCAATGCACATACGTAGGCCATGTGACCAATGATTGCAACTTCATTGGCCTAGGAAGAGGCTGCAGCATTCACTGGAACACTGCGGCATGTTCAAACAGCTAATCAATAGGGGTTACAGGTGTAAGACCCCCACCTAATCTGATATTGATGACCTATACTGAGGCTAAGCCATCAAAATGTTCCGCCTGAAAAAAAAACTTTAATGGTTATAAATAGAAAAGATGAATTTGCAGTTTCCAATACAAGACAGGAATGTGTATGGGTCCAGATTATACCACTTACAAAAATATATACTTTCTGTATGCCTCTGATTTCATACGGAAACACACAGAGCTCTTTTTTGCTAACTGATTTAAATGCAGTCTGTTGCAAAGAAAATCATAGCGTGTTCCCGCATATGGATATTAGGTTGATTTTCTGCTTTAATATTAGTACTTTGTGGAGGTAACCATATGTCGGCACACAGAGTTCCTATGTGGGTCTGTAATAAAAAAAGCTAGGCACACTGGCGCTGTGCTCACGGGTTAACCCTGTACATGAGATAACTTGTCACATAACGGGAAGAGGGGCGACATTTCTCCATTGACTTAGATGGCTATATCTATAGGACGTGGGGAAAGATTTCTTCGTTTACTGGCGCTGATGACCTGTCACCTGACAGTGAGCGGGGCAACCCTGAGAATAATCCAAAGCTGCCATTTGAGCATCCCTAACAGGCTCGTATTAGAGAGACAGTCCAATGAACGTCACTTGGATTTTGCCTCTTTTACTCCACTGCTTGAATGGGTAAGTTGAGATAGATGGAATGCATTCTATACTACAATTTGTTTATTTTGTCTGCTGCTGCTTTTTGCTATGCAGTCGATGTCCATTTTATATACTTTAGTCAATTTTTGCTCTCACATAATTACCATGTATTTTGTACATAATTTAATGTGTAATAAGGTGATAGTGTCTGTACTTTTAAAACAGATGTCTGTGACTTCTTTGGTCTAATATTTAGGCTTGAACAACCTTCACTGTATATTAATTTCATGTATAGATAATTACATAGTATGGTTAAAAAAAAAAACATCCAAAAAAGTCCATCAAGTTCAACCAAAAGATGGGTGGGGATGTGAATTTAGGGATGGGGAGTGAGACCCAGACCTCTATAGATCTACCGTACATAAGCATTATTGTTATTTAATTTTAAGAAATTATCTAAACCTTTTTTTAAACCTTTAACTGTTCTTGCCATTACCATGTCCTGAAGTAGACTATTCCACAGATCAGTTTTGGTGGAGAAGCCTTGTCACCGCTAGAGACTGAACTTTTTATTCTCCAGACAGAGGCAGTAACACCTTATCTTTTGAGTGGATTTTACATGGAACAGCTTTTCACCATATTTTTTGTATGTGCCATTTAAATATTTATATTTGTTACTCATGTCCAGTCTTGGACAGGCCCACAGAGGAACTGGTAAGTCCCCTGGTGGGTCCCTGATAAAGGTGGGTCCACAGTCCCCCAGTACAGCATCTCAACCAGCCTATTTCCATACAGTATAAAAACTGGGTACATTGTTTAACAAAATACCCTGTTTATTCTGGTGCCAGCGGTAAGTTGTACGTATAGGTGCAGGTGAGATAGAATCCGTTATACCCAAGGACCCGCCTTCTGAAAGATTTTGCAGGGACTCCCATAATCCTCTTAAGAATTTCATTGTTGCCTACCGCTATGTGAGCAGGTATTATTTGCATGTACAGTAGCTGTACAGTGTGCCCCCAGAATTAATTTTACTGGTGGGTCCTAGGCCAACACTGATCATGTCTCCTTTTAGATGCTGCTTCTCAATACTAAATAAATTTAATTATTTTAATCTATCCTCATAACTAAAACCATTATTAGTTAAGTCACATTTCAGTTGCTCTTTTTTTTTTCTCCAGCTCTAGGGTATCTTTCTATGCACTGGTGCCCAGGACTGAAATGTATATTCCAGATGAAGCCACATTAAAGCTTTGTAAATTGGTAATTTTATATCCCACAATTCCATGCCCCTTCTAACACATGACAATATTGTGCTTTCCTTGAAAGCAGCTGTTTGACATTGTATGTTATTATTTAGTCTGTTATCTACAATTAGTCCTTCTCTACAATGGACTCTCCCAGTGTCACACCCCCAAGGACATATGATGCATGATGATTATTAGTACCCAAATGCATAACTTTACATTTATCCACATTGAACCGCATTTGCCAAGTAGATGCCCAAGAGTGTCCAAGTCAGCTTGTGGTTTATGGACATCTTCTATAAATTGCACAGTACTACATAGTGTATAGGACAGTGGGTGGGGAACCACTGTACCTACTAAGTGATTTGACTTTGGCCTGGTTCTAAGGGCATTTTTCAGGTGATCCCTGAGTATTTAACCTTTAATCCCTATACAGGGATCTAGCCTTCACTGCAGGGGACCCACCAGGCAACCACCTCTTGGAATAGTCCCAGTGTAGTTGGAATAGTTCCAGTGTAGTTGGTAGATGACCCACGGGGGTCAAAGACTCTGGTGCAAAGCACGAAAGGATCGGGCAATACTCGTAGTAGGTAAACAGGCAGAGGTCAGTGCAGAAAGAGTTGTGCACTTTCATGAAACTGTCGTCAGGGCAGGCAGCAGAGAATCAAAGTCAATTAACAAGCAAAAGTTTGGTACACAGGAAGATAATCAGAATAACACACCTTCACTGGTAAACTAGTAAACTAGGAGCCTAAGCTCAGGCAAGGAGTGAGAGGGCAGTCCAGCATTTAAGGTAGAAGCTGATTAACAATTAGAAGCACTTCCGGTTCCGACGCTGACATGATAGGAAGCAAGTGAAAAGTGCTCCATCACCCACCACTCACAAATACCTTCTCTCCCCATCACACCGGCTCATCATACCACAGACACTGCTAAAGGTCCTATGGATTGATTCCTCACTACTATGGGGCGCAAAACTAAGCGCTAAGCACTTGCGAAAGGGGAAAAGACAGACACCCCGTCACCCAAGATGGTGGATCCAGCAGGCAAGGCTTCAGGAACTGCATCCGCCCCCACAGGATGAACAAGACTGCTCGCCTCAAGAGGAAGGGGACGACTCCCCAGAGTCCCCATCTATTGACTACAAAAAGCTGTCCATAGAAGTGGCCAACCGCATACTACCTGAACTCCAGAAGTCCCTCACCATGACGGTGGCCTTGTCCTTTGCAGTGCTGCAGGAAGAGGTGGCACAAAACACTGAGCGGATAGATGACATAGAAGATAAAGTGCAGTCTCTGAAAGTGGACTTTAACGCCTCACAATCCCAATTGCAAGAAGCTCTTGCAGAAAATAAAAAACTATGGGTGAAACTAATGATTTGGAAAATCGCTTACGGAGAAATAACTTGAGAATAGTGGGGCTCCCAGGGAGTATTGAGTCCAAAGAACTCCAGATCTGTGAACTTGAACTACCACAGGCGCTGGGAATTAAAACCCCATGTGAAGGGGAGCGCACACATAGGGTAGGCCTGCAACGAGAAAGACAGGTCATTGTCAAATATCTGGACTACTCTGAAAATGCATAGCTACTGCGCCAATATAAAAACAAGCCAAAAGATGTAGCAATTAGAGGGCACAGGGTGCTACTATTTAGCGACTTCTCTGCGGAAGTAACCAGAAGATGCTAGGCACCTTCGCCCATCTGCTCTGCACTGTTCAAACAGAATAAGCAATTTGCTCTACCTTACCTGGCGACACTAAAGCTCTTTCTTGATGATGGGTCATTTGACACATTTTCTACTCCAAAAGAGGCTGCGGCCTACTCACTAACGCCTGATAGTGAACAGGGATCAACGTCGTCCTACATCGTCGAGAGGATCCACCAATCTGGAACCTTCCACCGGGAGATGTCCCCCGCAAAGAGCAACCGAGAGAACAACACCAGAGATTGACTACACGCCAGCCGACGTGATCCTCAGAGTTTCCAGTATGTTCTCGGAACTTCTCTAGGTGTGCCTATTTTTTGACATGGCGAGGTACAACTGTACTTACTAGAACAATCCTGCCAAGAGACTCTGTCTTCTGACTTGTTGGGTGAGCGACAGATTATTGGAATTGATCTCGCCATGATGTCACAGAGACCCCTTAGCATGTTGCATTATAATATAAGTGGGGTGGTGGTAGAGGGAGAAGTATGTAAGGTGTTTTTCATTACATTCGGTTAACTGTTTCTGACATATCGGGAAGAAGTGAAGTTCAGAAAGAAAGCATATGGCAGTTCCTAAGATATATCGCATTTATCAGGTTCTATTTTATTATCGGTTTTATATTATATTGTTTGACACTAAGTTGGGAAGGGAGCGTTGTGTTAGAGGGGAGCATGGAGGTTGGGCTAAGCAAGTCCCAGTCACTTGGAAACAGTCCTATTAAGGGGCTATATTTAGAAATCCAACAACATGGTAAAAATAATATCATGGAATAGTAAAGGGCTCCCCTCGCCACAGAAATGGCTAATGGTACTGCGCCATCTTAGTAGGTTACATGCTTGCGCTTCTCCAGGAAATGCACTTGGAGGAAAGTGATTTTTTACATTTGCGTAAACTATGGCTGGGAGAAGTGCGCAGCTCAGCGTCAATAGCCCGTAATGCAGGGGTTCTTATACTCCTATGGAGTGCTTTCACACTCATCCCATGACGAGGATCACATTGTCCAAGTTAGCTTAACATCTGCAACAGGGCAGTTAAGTATTTAAAATGGTCCTAGTGAAGCTAGTGGTCAGTTCTTCCAATCAGTGGCCAGAAGGCTTTTATCCGACTAGATTTCAAACAAAGTGGTGGCTGGAGATATGAACATTGTCGCCGACTGGGACGAGGACAGAAGATCTGACAGGGATAGTACACCTCCAGTAAGATGCAAAGATATGGCCTTGAAGGATCTCATGTCCTCGTCGGATTTGGTAGACGCATGGAGAACACTAAAACCAGAGGGGCAGGACCAGGAGAGTAGCTAAAGGCTATTGGGCCCTGGTGCAAGAGTTCAGATTGGGCCCCACTTCCCTCAGTGCTTTGTGTGTCTTCTCATGCGGCACAAGTGTTTTTGGGCCCCTTCAGGCTCCTGGGTCCGGTAGCGACTGCTACCTCTGCACCCCCTATAGCTACTCCCCTGGGCAGGCCTATACTCACTATTCCGCGGCAAATACCTTATGGTCTTGCATTGATTACATATTCCTATCCACAACTCTCTTTGGTAGATGTATAAACTCCATCATAGAAGATCTCGGATCATGCCCCTCTGTCACTAACATTACATGACCTAACCCCTCAAGGTCTCTTGATTTTACAGTTATGGCAGTAAATGTTGTCACCCCTAAAATTTTTCAAGAAAGTAAAGTATTTCTCACAGAAAAGTATTGCAGTAACACATGTTTGGTGTACACATGTTTATTCACTTTGTGAATTGGAAAAAAAAACAAAAAAGGGAGGAAAAAAAGCAAATTGGACATAATGCCACGCCAAATATCAAAAGTGGGCTGGACAAAATTATTGGCACCCTTAACCTAATATTTGGTTGCACACCCTTTGAAAAAAATAACTGAAATGAATTGTTTCCTATAACCATCAATAAACTTCTTACACCTCTCACCCGGAATTTTGGACCACTCTTCCTTTGCAAACTGCTCCAAGTCTCTCTTATTGGAAGGGCGCCTTTTCCCAACAGCAACTTTAAGATCTATCCACAGGTGTTCAATGGTATTTAGATCTGGACTTATTGCTGGTGTGGTAAGGTGCAGGGTGCCGTCGTGGATGGCAGGTATGTGTCACCGAGGTTCATAGCCTCGGTGAGGTAAGAGCCCGTTTTTGTTGATGTCAGTAGCAGCTAGTGCTACTGACAGAGTTTAAATAGCATGGCTGCAAAGCCGATCCGGGCCGGCTCTTACCGGGAGCAGCTAAAGTGTAGGGTGGGTGGCTGCTCCCGACGACCCAGTCCTGGTTTTGGGCTGGGTTTAAAAGCTCAGCCAGCTCAGCAGCTGGAGGCTGTGATTATCCTGGAGCTGCTAACAGGGCTGAGGAGTTCTCTGTCCTGGAGGAAAGAGCTCAGCAAGGAGGTGTTTTGTTCCTGGCTACCTGAAGCTGGATTCTCCTGCGGCTGGGCCGACAGCGTGGTGCGAACCTGCACCTACACTTCCCAGGTGACTGAACCTGTGTTGGCCTGTTTTTGTTTTGCCACGTTATTTCCGTTGTGTGTGAACTGTCACCAAAGAGACTGTTTTTCATTTATGGTGTGCAAGTGTGAATAAAACACTGTTTGTTGCACAATCTGGACTCCTTGTTTTGCCTCTAAACTGCACCCGCACCGCTGTCTACCAGAGCGACTCCCCACATTTGGTGTCGGATGCGGGCATGCGCAGTGAGGCTGGCGTGAACGCCGAAGTTTTGTTTTTCTAAAGTGCATGGAATATATTAAGCCAGCAAAGCTGCAAGCAGGAGTTTCTGGCAACATGGAGGCTGCTGTGAAGGCTCTCATAGAGGCTAACGTGCAGCAGCGGGAGACCAACCAACTACTGCTACAACATGTGATGGCGTTACAGGCGGCAGGAGCGTCCCACCACGTCCATGATGCCCGGAAGCGGTCCGTGCGGCGATCCCAAAAATGACCCCCGCAGACGACGTTGAGACGTACCTGGCGGTTTTTGAGAAGGTCGCCGTGAGGGAAAAGTTACCCCGTGACCAGTGGGCCGAGGTGGTTGCTCCGTTCCTGGCATCCGGACCCCAGCAAGTTTTTTTGAGTTGGCAGACGACCAGGCTGCTGACTATTCCACGGTGAAGGGGAGATCCTGGCCAGACTGGGGGTAAACGTGTTGGTCCGGGCTCAGCGGGTCCACCAGTGGGACTTCAAAGTGGCTGAACCCGCCAGGCCGCAGTACTATGAGTTGCTGCACAGGTTGCAAAAATGGCTGCAGCCTGAGGTTCTAAGTCCGACTGCTATGCTGGACCGGCTGCTGGCTGACATGTTTTGGAGGGCCTTGCCTTACCCCCTTCAACACTGGATCGGCCAGGTATCCCCCACCAATGCCCTTGAGATGGTCGACCTGGTGGAGCGATATGAGGCCACCAGAAACCTGCAGGGGGGTTCTTTTGGGAGGGGGCCAGTCAAACCCCGGAAATCTCCACCCCAGTCCCGGCGGCCGGCCAAACCCGCCCGGGATGTACCTCTTGCAGATCCGTCCCCAGTGGTCTGCTGGCAGTGTCGGGAGCCTGGACACATAAGGGCCAACTGTCCACAGTGGGGGGAACCCATGGAGACTAATTATGGGTACCGGGCTTCCATGTGTTGGACTCAGGGAGCCTGGTAACCCTGGTAAGTGCTGCCCTGGTACAGCCCACCCAGTATACGGGCCGGACAGTGGGTGTGGTGTGCATACACGGAGACTTAAAGGACTATCCCACTGCTGTAATGTCTCTGTCCACGGCGGTCGGCACCTGGACTTGTGAAGTGGCGATCTCCACAAAGCTGCCCTATGAACTAATAATTGGGAGAGACTTCCCTGGTTTTCTGTCACTGTGGCCTGAGATGAAAGTGACTAATAGCCCTGAGACAGGGGTAACCCTAGCAGAGTGGCCTGATACCCCTGGAAGGCCAGAACCCTGGGAGCCCGAGTCTGAAGGGCCAGCGGTAGGGGTGACCACTGCTGCAGCGGTAGTGGGGAGACAACCCCACTGAGTGTAATGGTGGGAGACACGGAGGACTTGCCACCGGGACCTGAGTTGGCAGACCTCAATGTCTCCGGGGAAAATTTTGGGACCGCACAACACCGGGACCAAACCCTAACCAGGGCCTGGGAGAATGTGCTGGAAATCGATGGTAAACCCCAGAAACCAGGGGCTGAATTAATGTTCCCACGATTTATTGTTCTGCAGGATATGTTGTATCGGGTGAACCAAATCCGAGGTGAACCTGTTGAACAGTTGGTGGTGCCCACAGCGTATCGCAAGCTTGTCATGGAGCTTGCCCACCAACATGTTCTTGGGGGACACCTGGGGTGGCAGAAAACCCAGGACCGCATATTGCAGCGGTTTTATTGGCCCAGTGTGTTCAAGGAAGTAGAAAATTATTGTAAGTCCTGTCCAACCTGTCAGGTAACTAGCCCCCAGCCACATTTCCGTAGTCCTCTGGTACCTCTGCCAATTATTGAAGTACCGTTTGAGCGAATTGCTATGGATTTAATTGGGCCTGTACCAAAGTCTGCTAGGGGCCACCAACACATTCTGGTAGTTCTCGACTATGCCACTCGGTATCCGGAGGCGGTGCCTCTGCGACATACCTCAGCTAAGCTCATTGCCAAAGAGTTAATGGAGATGTTTTCCCGTGTGGGCCTGCCAAAAGAGGTTCTGACAGACCAAGGGACCCCTTTATGTCCAAAGTAATGAAGGAACTGTGTAAATTGTTGCGTATAAAGCAGTTACGGACGTCCGTTTACCATCCGCAAACAGACGGTCTTGTTGAGAGGTTTAACCAAACTCTAAAGAATATGTTAAAAGGGTGGTGTCTAGAGATGGGAAGGACTGGGACCTGCTTCTGCCCTATCTCATGTTCGCAGTGCGAGAGGTACCCCAGGCCTCTACTGGGTTCTCGCCCTTCGAACTGCTTTATGGCAGACACCCTCGGGGCCTGTTGGATATCGCCAAGGAAGCATGGGAACAACAGCCTGTCCCCACAAAAGTGTCATTGAGTATGTCACCCAGATGCAGGAACGGATAGAAAGGGTGTTGCCGTTGGTCCGGGAGCATATGGAGGCAGCGCAACAAGCCCAGAGTAGGGTGTATAATCGTCAGGCTCGGGTGCGGGGCTTCAATCCGGGAGATCGAGTGTTGGTTCTGGTACCCACCCTTGACAGCAAATTCCTAGCTAGGTGGCAGGGCCCCTATGAGGTGGTCGAGAAGGTAGGGAAGTAAATTACAAAGTACACCAGCCAGGGCGGCGCAAGCCGGAGCAGGTGTACCATGTGAATTTGCTAAAGCCGTGGAAAGATAGGGACACGGCCGACGACCACAGCCCCCGGCCAGGGCTTCTAGGTGAAAAGGGTCCAGCCCCACAGTTCGAGGCCTGTGAAGCGTAACCACGGTAAAATTGCAGACAGCCTGTCTTCCACACAAGTTCAGGAAGTCAGGGAGTTCCTCAGTCGGAACACGGATGTGTTCTCGGACCTCCTGGCCGCACGTCTCTCATCCGACATGACATCGTCACTGAGCCTCAGGCCAAGGTCCGGTTAAAACCATACCGGGTACCCGAGGCTCGGCGGCGGGCCATCGCGGAGGAAGTGCAGTTAATGTTGAAGCTCGATGTCATTGAGGAGTCGAAAAGTGAGTGGGCCAGTCCCATAGTCCTAATACCCAAGCCGGATGGGACGTTGCGGTTCTGCAACGACTTTCGTAAGTTAAATGAAGTATCCAAGTTTGACGCGTATCCCATGCCCCGAGTAGACGAGCTTGTTGAAAATTTAGGACAAGCCCGTTATTTTTCTGTGCTGGACCTCACTAAAGGGTACTGGCAGGTACCCTTAACGGAGGCGGCTAAGGAAAAACCGCGTTTGTTACCCCGCAGGGCCTGTATCACTACAAGGTGTTACCCTTTGGCCTGCATGGCGCCCCGCCACTTTCCAGAGGTTAATGGACATAGTGCTGCGACCACATCGTCGGTACGCCTCGGCCTACTTAGATGATGTAGTCATCCACAGCACCGACTGGGAAAGCCATTTACCCAAGGTGCAGGCGGTAGTGGATGCCCTGAGGAAAGCTGGACTAACCGCCAATCCAAAAAGTGTGCGATTGGGTTGGAAGAGACCAAATATCTGGGATATGTAATTGGGCGGGAGTCATCAAACCTCAGGTAACTAAGGTAGAGGTCATTCGTAGCTGGCCCCGACCGGTCACCACCAGGCAGGTAAAGTCGTTCCTGGGGATTGTAGGATACTACATGAGGTTTGTGCCCCACTTTGCCACAATAGCAGCGCCATTGACAGACCTGTTGAAGGGACGAAAGTCTGGGAGGGTTAGCTGGAGTGAGAAGGCGGAGGAGGCTTTCTCCGCGTTGAAGTCGGCCCTGTGTGGGTCCCCGGTTTTGGTGACACCCGACTTCAACAAGGAGTTTGTCGTACAGACCGATGCCTCGGAGGTAGGCCTCGGTGCGGTACTGTCTCAGGAGGTCAACGGGGAAGAACATCCCGTTGTCTTCCTGAGCCGTAAGCTCAGTCCCGCCGAGTCCAGATATAGTATAGTGGAGAGGGAGTGCCTGGCTATCAAGTGGGCACTCGAATCTCTCCGCTACTACCTGTTAGGGAGGAGGTTCCGTCTGGTGACCGACCATTCCCCCCTCAAATGGATGAGTCAGGCCAAGGAGAGGAATGCCCGGGTCACCAGGTGGTTCCTATCCCTTCAAAATTTCAAGTTCTCCGTGGAACATAGGGCAGGTCGCTTGCAGGGAAATGCAGATGCCCTTTCCCGCGTCCACTGCCTCACATGTGTCCACCCCCTCAGGGTTGAACAAAGGGGGGGGGGAGTGTGTGTCACCGAGGTTCATAGCCTCGGTGAGGTAAGAGCCCGTTTTTGTTGATGTCAGTAGCAGCTAGTGCTACTGACAGAGTTTAAATAGCATGGCTGCAAAGCCGATCCGGGCCGGCTCTTACCGGGAGCAGCTAAAGTGTAGGGTGGGTGGCTGCTCCCCACGACCCAGTCCTGGTTTTGGGCTGGGTTTAAAAGCTCAGCCAGCTCAGCAGCTGGAGGCTATGATTATCCTGGAGCTGCTAACAGGGCTGAGGAGTTCTCTGTCCTGGAGGAAAGAGCTCAGCAAGGAGGTGTTTTGTTCCTGGCTACCTGAAGCTGGATTCTCCTGCGGCTGGGCCGACAGCGTGGTGCGAACCTGCACCTACACCTCCCAGGTGACTGAACCTGTGTTGGCCTGTTTTTGTTTTGCCACGTTATTTCCGTTGTGTGTGAACTGTCACCAAAGAGACTGTTTTTCATTTATGGTGTGCAAGTGTGAATAAAACACTGTTTGTTGCACAATCTGGACTCCTTGTTTTGCCTCTAAACTGCACCCGCACCGCTGTCTACCAGAGCGACTCCCCACACTGGCCACTTCAGAACTTTCCAACGCTTTGTTGCCATCCATTTCTGGGTGCTTTTTGACGTATGTTTTGGGTCATTGTCCTGCTGAAAGACCCAAGATCTCGGATGCAAACCCAGCTTTCGGACACTAGACTCTACAGTGCGACCCAAAATCCGTTGGTAATCCTCAGATTTCATGATGCCTTGCACACATTCAAGGCACCCAGTGCCAGAGGCAGCAAACCAACCCCAAAACATCATTGAACCTCCACCATATTTCACTGTAGGTACTGTGGTCTTTTCTTTGTAGGCCTCATTCCATTTTCAGTAAACAGTAGAATGATGTGCTTTATCAAAAAGCACTATCTTCGTCTCATCTGTCCATAAGACGTTTACCCAGAAGGATTTTGGCTTACTCAAGTACATTTTGGCAAAATGTAGTCTTGCTTTTTTATGTCTCTGTTTTAGCAGTGGCGTCCTCCTGGGTCTCCTGCCATACCGTTTCATTTCATTTAAATGTTTAAGGATAGTTTGCGCTGACGCTGATGCTCTCTGAGCCTGCAGGACAGCTTGAATATCTTTTGAACTTGTTTGGTGCTGCTTATTCGCCATCCGGACTATGCTGCACTGACACATTTCATCAATTTTTCTCTTCCATCCATGCCCAGGGAAATTAGCTACAGTGCCATGGGTTGCAAGCTTCTTGATAATGTTGCGCACTGTTGACAAAGGCAAATCTAGATCTCTGGAGATGGACTTGTAACCTTAAGATTGTTGATATTTTTCCACAATTTTGGTTCTCAAGTCCTCAGACACGTCTCTTCTCTTCTTCTGTTGTCCATGCTTAGGGTCGCACACACAGAGACACAATGCAAAGACTAAGTGAACTTCTTTCCTTTTTATCTGCTTTCAGGTGTGATTTATATATTGCCCACACCTGTTACTTGCCCCAGGTGAGTTTAAAGGAGCATCACATGCTTGAAACAATCTTATTTATCCACAATTTTGAAAGGGTGCCAATGATTTTGTCCAGCCCATTTTTGGAGTTTGGTGTGACATTATGTCCAATTAGATTTTTGTCCTCCCTTTTTTGGTTTTGTTCCAATACACACAAAGGGAATAAACATGTGTATAGCAAAACATGTGTTACTGCAATACTTTTCTGTGAGAAATACTTCATTTTCTTGAAAAATTTCAGGGGTGCCAACATTTACGGCCATGACTGTATCTGGGACTTTCCCTCTGACCAATCCAAAAACGAGGACTTCCGTAACCAATTATTGGGATGGTGGGACAAATATATACAAATAAATGATAACCCAGATAATATTTTGTTAACATGGGATGTAGGTAAGGCAGTACTGAGGGGTAGACTGATCTCACATGTGACAGGGCTGAAGAAGAAAGTAGAAGTCCAGATAGAAAAACACAGCAAGGCGTTGAGGGAAGCATATACCACCTTTACAACATACCCCATTCACAGTGACAGAACAAGCATAGAAGCGAGAGAAGCAAGAATATGAACACTGGCTTCAAAGAAGGGAGCAAATGTTCCAATCCCATGCAGATGCCCACTTTTATAATTTTGGTAATAAATCAGGTAAGCTATTAGCCAAACTAGCGAAGGGCTATCAACCCTCCACTTCCATATTAGCCCTACGGGACCCAACGGGCACCCTTCGACATAACAAAAAATAAATAAATGCAATATTAATGGAGTTCTGTAAAGATCTATATAGAGTTGGCAATAAAAATAGAGCAATAGGTGAGAAATGGCTTAATACCATCACTATGCCATGGATCTCTCCAGAAGAGTTGAACATTTTGAACGCACCGATTTCAGAGGTCCAGAATGTCGTATCTAAATTGTTGCTGGGGAAAGCCACAGGCCCCAACGGATACTCGTGGGAGTTTTACAAAGTCTTAGGGGAAAAGATTGCCCCATTGCTACCATCCCTATATAAGGCCTATCTGGGTAGATCCAACATCCCCCCAATGGCAAACACAGCACACATCAAACTGTTACCAAAACCTGTTAGGGACCCTCTATCAGCCTCTTCATACAGACCCATATCCTTAATTAATACAGACTTTAAAATTCTAATTAATGGCAGAAAGATTGGCAGCGATTATACCTAGACTAATCTCTTTCCACAAGTGGGCTTTGTAAAGGAACGGTTGGCTGTTACCAATATAAGGCGGGTATTGGCAGTGCTACATGATGTCAAAATGAGACTGACAGCACATTAATCTCCAGCCATGCTAACCATGCGTCAGAAAAGACGTTTGATAATGTAGGCTGGGGATGGATGGGAAAAGTGTTGGACAAGATAGGATTGAGGGGGACCATTTAGGACCTATTTGGCTGCCCTTTATTCTAACCCACAAGCTCGAATAAACACTCTGGGTTTACTGTCATCCACCTTCACAATGCAGAAAGGGACACGCCAGGGATGCCCCTTATCGCCATTATTATTTAATTTAGCGTTAGAACCTCTCTCACGCTTTCTCCCTGCAACGCAAGATTTTGTGGAGATAACGGTAGGATTGGAAGAGATAAAGCATGCCCTTCTCGAAGATGACCTTTTAGTTTTTCCTGAGATTTGCCTATTCTCTTACAACACTTGTAGGAATATGGACAAGCGTACGTTTTTAAGATAAACGCAAGCAAAAGCGAATTGATGTTCCTGACACAGGGAAAACATTGTCTGGGCTCAGAGAAAAAACTTCACTCAAGGTACAGGAATTATCCCATATTTGGCAGATCAAGAGGAGGGCCTCTCTATCTAAGTGGCATCGTACCACTTGGATTAACTGCAGTAAGTGTTGGGTCCTCGCACATTCCACATACCTGTTCCTCTTTTCCCTTCCTTTGAATTTGTTGTTATACCTCTGCTCATAATGCTTGGATGGTCAATTTGATATATTACCTGCATTTATAACTGTTTTGTGAGTCACAGAGCTGGCTTAACAGTAGATCTTAGATGCTTACTCATGTTTACTTTAAATATTACCAACTCCAGGACGACGGTCTACAACTGCTATGGATCTCTATCCTGGGTGATCGAATGAGCTCTTTGTACACTGTGCGAAAAATTTCAAGATTCTATAAAGAGAGATTTGACACAAAGGTCCTTTATACTCTGGTATGCACACCTATGCCTAGGGGTCATTCTACACTCGGATAAGCTGCAGTTTTTCCCATAATATTTCCCAATAATCCCAAAAGACACAGATGTCTGCAGGACTATGCAGAAATGCAGGGTTGGAGGCTAAATTGTCCCCCCCTGCTGTTCTAGCACAGAGCCACCTGAGACCACCAGGGGTGTAGCTAAAGGCTCATGGGCCCTGGTGCAAGAGCTCAGCTTGGGTCCCCCTTCCCTCAGTGCTTTGTGGCAAGGGGCAGGGGTGAACCTAGCCTTTCTGCTGCCTAAGGCAAAAATTTAAATGGCACCCTCCCCCTATCACAAATCCTCAACCTAACCTCTTCCCTTCAGCCCTATTGTTAGGCTACCGCTACATGATGACACTGGTCATGGCCAGGATTGCAGAGTTTCCATGATCCCATAGAAATTAATTGGATCACCAGGCCAGTCACAAGAACTTAAACACTGCTGGATTTCTTGCAACTGGTATGGCGATCCCATTCATTACTAACGGATCGTGGCCTGTACATACAGCGCTACAAAACTTACAGGAGAATACAGCACTACATAACTCTCAGATCCAGTGATGTCTCCACTGATGTAGATGTTCTCGTTCCTCATCTTCTCCAGTTAGACTACACTGCCATTAAGATTTCTCTCAGCCATGTTTTCTCTCTGCATGGTTTGACAAGAAGACATCATAGTTTCCTATTTTTCCATCACCTTCGACACCTCAACACCCCATACTGCCACCCTTGATACTGTGCCCGCTGTGCTACCCAATAGTATACTGCAGAAACAGTCCTCCTGAAAATACTAGTACCAGGCAGAAAGTGCCGTCATCAATAATTATTGGCACACAGTGCCCTAAAAATAACTACACCCAGCAAATAGTGCCCCTGACACTATTAGTGTTAACATAATGTCACCCAATAATAATTGTGCTAAGCTGATACTGTGCCAGGGTGCCCCCCATAGTAATAATGCTCCTCAAAGTCCCACCAATAGTAAAATTTAACTCCCCGAGTACACTTAGTGTTAACAGTGCCCCAACACTAATAATGCCCCTATTGTGCCCATACTAGTATTTTCCCCATAGTCCCACAATAGTAATAATTCTCCTTATAATGTGTGCCAGTACAAAAATATCACCTTATAATGTGTGCCAGTACAAAAATATCCCCTTATAATGTGTGCCAGAACAAAAAATACCTCCTTATAATGTGTCCCAATACAAAAAATATCCCTTTATAATGTTCACCGGTGCAAAAATCCCCCCTTAATAAGGTGTGGCAGTGCAATCAATGTCCTCTTATAATGCATGCCAGTGCAAAAATGCACCATAATGTGTGCCACTGCAAAAATGCCTCCTTATAATGTGTGACAGTACAAAAAAATTAGTCTTAGTGCCACCAGTAATAATAATAATAATAATAATAATATTTATTTATTTATATAGTGCCAAAATATTCCGCAGCGCTTTACAATTTCATAGGGTTCATGTACAAAACAAACATAAGTGGCTAATATGCAACTGAAACACTAGGAGTCAGGGCCCTGCTCGCAAGAGCTTAGAATCTATGAGGAATCGGGGTGTAACATAAGGTAGTTGATTGTGATAAGTAGGATTCAAGCCATTATTGTACTGAAAGCAGTGGTGTAGGCCGATCTGCTTAGGGTGTGGGACTGTTATAGGATCAAGCTCAGGCCAAAGGAGTTGGTGGGGGAAAGGATTACTCAGGGAATAGTCATTTCAGGTAGCTTGATAAACCTGCCTGAAAAGATGTGTTTTTAAAGCACATTTCAAGGTGGAGAGGTTGTAAATTGACCTAATATTCCGGGGCAGAGTGCAGCACTGAGGGAGGAGATGTATGGAGGTGCAGCACTGTGGAGAGCCTTGTGGGTGAGGGTGAGAAGTTTGAACTGTATTCTGTGGTGGATGGGCAACCAGTGAAGTGACTGGCACAGGCTATTAGCATCAGTGTAGCAGGTGGATAGATAGATGAGCCTGGCTGCAGCATTTACTGTAGGACAGACTGAAGTGGGGAGAGTTTAATGAGAGGGAGACCGATTAGTAATGAGTTGCAGTAAGCAAGACAAGAATGAATCAAGGCAACAACAAGAGTTTTTGCCGTTTCCACTGTAAGAAAAGGGCTGATTCTGGCGATATTCTTGAGGTGCAGACGACAAGAGCATGCAACTGATTGAATATGGGGAAAAAAGGAAGGATGTGAGTCAAATGTGGCCGAAAGACAGCGCACATGTTGCACAAAAATTATGATTAGAGATGAGCGAATTTTTCAAAAACTCGATTTGCCGGTTTGCCAAAATATTTGGGGAAAAAAAGGTTCGATCCGAATTAATTCGCAGCATATTCCTTTAAAAAACAGCTATTTCCTCCTCCTCCAGTTCAGCCCCCACAGGGCTCATGTGGCCATGAGATCTAGACACCACGTCACCAGTCCCCTGACCAGCCAAATTTAGTAGCATCTGTACCAGGACATGAAGCAGTGGAATGACATTGTTCATCCCGTAGTCCTGGCGATTGACAAATAACGTGGTCTCCTCAAAGGACCCGAGCAAACAGCAGGTGTCACGCATGAGCTGCCACTGGCTGATATAGAAGTTACACAGGGGAGTACTCCTGTCCGCTTGGATCATCGAGAAATTGTTTATGGCCTTTCTCTGTTCGTATAGTCTGTCTAACATTTGGAGGGTGGAATTCCAACGGGTAGAAACGTCGCATATCAGCCTATGTTGGGGGATGCCGTTCTGCTGCTGCAGCTTAAGGAGCGTGTGCTGTGCGGTGTACGAGTGGCTGAAGTTCATGCAAAATTTCCTGGCCATTTTTAGGATGTCTTGCAGATGGGTGGAAGACTTCAGGAACTGCTTGACAAACAGATTGAACACGTGTGTCATACAGGGCACTTGGCGCAGCCCTCCTTGTCGCAGCGCCGACACTATGTTCTTCCCGTTGTCGGTCACCATGGTTCCGATTTTCAGTTGTCATGGAGAAAGCCAGGATTCGATTTCTTGATGGACACGGAGCAGTTCCTCCCCTGTGTGACTCCGTTCTCCCAGGCCAACGAGGTGCAGAACAGCGTGACACCGCCATGCCCTGCACATGTGGTATGCTGGAGGAGCACTGTGAATTGTCCCTGCAGTGGAGGCTGAGGACAAAGTGGAGGATGAGGAGGCAGAGGCGGACATTGTCGCAAGAAAAATGGCGTGAGAACGAGAAGGCGGAAGTGGCGTCACCTGGCCAAGTTGCTGGTGTGGCTGGGAAGGAACCACAGTGTGCCATAAAGGACATGTATTGTTTTTGATCGTAGTTACAGCTACCGACCAATTTTCCCAAAAAATGTTGTTTCACAAAAAAATTTCCTCACTGAATGGCTAATCGACATAAGTCGGTCCAAACAGCAAAAGGAAGTCTACAATCACCCATCAATTTTCCCAAAAAAGGCTGTTTTGCAAAAAAAGTCCCCAATGAATGGCTAATCAATGTAATTCGGTCCATACAGCAAAAGGAAGTTTACAATCACCCATCAATTTTCCCCAAAAAGGCTGTTTTACAAACAAATGTCCCCAATTAATGGCTTATCTTCATAATTCAGTCCATACAGCAAAAGGAAGCCTACAATCACCCATCAATTTTCCCAAAAAAGGCTGTTTCACAAAAGAAATTCCCCAATGAATGACAATGTAAATTCACCGCAGAACGGCTAATAACACATACTTATTTTTTCTATTAATACAGCACAACAATGTCTATATGACAATGTAAATTCAGCGGAGAATGGCTAATAACACATACTTATTTTTTCCATTAATACAACCCAACAATGGCAGTATAACAATGTCGGTTCACTGCAGACCGGCTAATAAGACATATTTTTTTTTCTATTAATACACCCAAAAAAATAAATATAACAATCACAATGCACCGCTGAGTGGCTAATAGGACGTACGTATGTATCCTATTAATACACACTGTAAATGGCTGTAGTACAATGGAACTGCACCACTGAACGGGAAACATATTTTTATTTTGCTACTATTACACACCAAAAAGGGCTTTAGAACATATAACTGCACCGCTGAACAGCAAATTGGCCCTTATTTTTTTCCACTTATACACGACACAAAAGGCTTTAGAATATATAACTGCACCGCTGAATGGCAAATATATTTTTCTTTTTTCCCCTTATACACGGCACAAAAGGCTTTAGAACATATATAACTGCACCGCTGTACAGCAAATATATTTTTATTTTGCCACTAATACACGCCACAAAAGGCTTTAGAACATATAACCGCACTGCTGAACGGCAAATATATTTTTCTTTTTTCCACTTATACACACCACAAAAGGCTTTAGAACATATAACTGCACCGCTGAACGGCAAATATATATTTTTATTTTGCCACTAATACATGCCACAAAAGGCTTTAGAACATTTAACTGCAGCACTGAACGGCAAATATATTTTTATTTTGCCACTAATACATGCCACAAAAGGCTTTAGAACATATAACTGCACTGCTGTATGGCAAATATATTTTCCTTTTGCCACTAATACACGCCATAAATGGCTTTAGAACATATAACTGCACCGCTGTACGACAAATATATTTTTATTTTGTTACTATTGCCGCCACAAAAGGCTTTCAAACATATAACTGCACCGCTGTATGGCAAATATATTTTTATTTTGTCACTATTGCATGCCACGAAAGGCTTCAGAACATATAACTGCACCGCTGTATGGCAAATATATTTTACTTTTGCCACTAATACACGACAAAAAGGGCTTTAGAACATAGCACTGCACTGCTGAACAGCAAAATATTTTTATTTTGCCACTAATACACGGCAAAAAGGGCTCTAATTTTAGCACATCACCACACAACAGCTAATAAGCTCTTTTTCCCACTAATACAAGCCAAAAAATGCTTTAGAACATATAACTGCACCTCACAAGAGCAAATAAGACATATAAATATTTCCTTGTAATAAACCCTGTTAATGGCTGTATCAAACAGCACTTGCACCCCAATAACAAGAACGGTTTGCTGGAATTACAGAGCTTTACAATGGCAATTTGGATCCCCAGTCAGGGCAGCAAGGTGTAAACGGATTACCCAGGCTGTAATCTCCCCTACTGAACCCTGTTCTACATAAAAGCTGTGGAATGATTCCTCCTTATCCTTTTCCTACACCTTGAATAATCTTTCTTTAAGGTATACATGAATTGTTGCTATATGTATTAGGACCGGATGAATTGTGATTTTAATCTATCATAAATTGAATATTGTTAGATGAAAGCAATATCTCATTAAGAACAGTTATTAATTGAGACATACGGCTTTTTGATTATGTTTCTGTTATTTTCTGTATTTATTTTCTATTCAAATTATGGAAATTGGTTCATTTTTACAAATAATAAATTATGTGCCCAGTTGCCTTCAAGTGTGCCTGGTTTTTTAACTTTTTTTAACTTTTTTACTTTTTTAAGAAGTTTAAGGAGTTTAGAGATGAAGGTGAGGTTAGAAACAGGTTGGTATTTAGCAGCACAGGGCGGGTCAAGAGATGTTTTTTTTAGTAGTGGTTATAACAGAGTGTTTGAAAGAGGGGGGAAAGATACCAGAAGAGAGAGAGGTTAAAAATTGTAGTTAGGTAAGTAATAACAGCTAGGGAGAAGGACTGGAGGAGGTGTGATGGAATAGGATCACTGCTACCGGTCGTGGGTTGAGAAGAAGATAGAAGCCTGGAGACTTCTTCATCTGCTATAGGGTCAAAAGAGAAGAGAGAGAATATGGAAGTGTGGAAGGGAGGAGGATTGAAATTATTTAGGGGCTGGGAGATTATTTCCTGCCGGATATTGCCAATCTTGACTCTGAAGTAAGTGGCCATGCCATCAGCGCAGAGGTCAGTGACAGGTTCTGTAACTTTAGGGATCAGAAGGGAATGAAAAGTGTCAAAAAGTCGTTTTAAATTAGTTGAGAGTGAGGAGATGAGAGAGGTGAAGTACTTTTGTTTGGCAATGTTAAAGGCCGAATTGTATGTTTTGAGCATAAATTTATAATGGAGGAAATCTGCTGATATTTGCGATTTTCTCTATAAGCATTCTGCACATCTGGAGCAGCGCTGGAAAAAACGTGTTTCAGGTGTGTGTGCCAGGGTTGCCGTGTTCTGTGTCAGGAGGGTCGGATTGATACTGGAGCTGCTTCATCTAGGGTGGTTTTGAGGGGATGGTTGTAATGATTGGCAGCCAGGTCTGGACGGGAGAGGGGAGAGATTGGGGTAAGTAGAGCCAATTGGGGTAAGTAGAGCCAATGTCCCTATAGTGCTCCCCATAATGTGTGCCAGTACAAGAACATGCCCCCTTATATGTGCCATTACAAAATGCCCCTATTTAGTGCCCTCAGAAGATGTCCCTATAGTGCCCCCCAAAGTACCCCAATAGCATGGTGCCAAATAAAAAACAACAAACTCAAATACTTAGCCCCAGGCGGCTGAAAGGATGTGGTGCAGGCCTCTTCCAGCCTGTGTCCGGAGCTGTACGCTGCCCAGCTCAGAAAAAGATGATTACATTATTGCACCGCCTGTGTCGGCCTCTGATAGGCTTCAGGCCTAGGGTCTGTAGCCTATCAGAGGTAACGACGGGCGAGAGAGACATCACTGCTGTACTCCGCCACAGCATCTAACTATATGGATATAACATAATTAACAGTGCACCACTTGCAAGGGGGGCCCTGTCGTGACCCCTAAAACTACGCGCCCTTGTGGAATCTCCTCTTGCTGAAATACAGTCTCCTGCCCTGGTATGGTAGCCATCAATGAGATGCTGGATATCCTCCTGTGGACCCAGCACTAAATCTTTGGGTACACCATTTATAACCAAGAACCATTCAAAACAGGGATCCTTGACCACAACTCTCTGGACACGGTCCTTCAGCCAGTTTTCAATCTAATTTAAAAACTATACCTTCTAAGCCCAAAGACCTTGCTTAACCTATTAAACGCCTGTGAAGGATAGTATCAAATGCCTTTGCAGAGTCTAAGAACACTATATCCCCAGCCGCCCATCTGTCTCCAGGCCGCCTCATAAAAACATATTTGAATTTTGTTTTCTGTTTGGTGTGATATTCCTTGACTTAGATTACTTGATGCATGTATAAGTTGCAAATTATACTGTTGATAAATGTTTACATGTTGACATACCGGAAAATGAAGAAAAGAAAAAACGTGGTAACTGTGAAACAGGTGCTGCATATTCTCCTGTGCAATCTCATTCCAAGCACTTTTAATGTGGACCTGTAGTTCAGTCAAGGTGGTTGTTGGCTGCTGTGCATGGGAGATTCATCACCCCATCCAGTCCCAGACATTCTCGATGGGGGAGAGATCCCACCATTGAGCTGCCAGGTTGGTGGCTGGATATCCTGAAGAGCACACTGTGTAGTTAAGGAAGTGTTTGGGTGGGCATTAACATGTTGGAAAACCATATATGTGAAATCACTACCTAAAACAGTAGGATAACTGACATGTTAGAACTTATTCTAAGAGTAACCACAAAGCTGAAGGAAACAGCAACTGTTAAAAAAGATTCAGAAATAACAGAATACAGATGCCTATTATACAACCACAAAATATCAAAATAAAATAAAATATTAGCATGCATGACTTTTAGAGTCACATATGAGTGATTCAACTGATCTGATAAATTTCTAGTAACCAAGAAAAATAATTTCCTTATTTTCAGGAAATAACATTTTCTGTACATGTCGAACAATGTATTTTGGAAGCTTGGCTGATCATGCATCAACTGTCCATTTAATGAGGGTTGATCTTGACTAAAAAGGTGAGAGCTGTTGACTAATAGTTTTATTTATGTCATAAGAAAGCTTCATGGATAGAGTTTATATATGGCTGACAAGATGGAAATGAAACAAAACTTTCTGCAACAACATTGAACATCAATATTATTTGTATAATATAAATTTAAAATTAAACAATAGCTAAAACTGTATAGATAGAAGCAACAAAATACATAAAATATGCAACATGCATGAGTTTACCAATGGATATAGCACATTTTAATAATAGGTACCTAAGCATTTACTAAAACCATGAGGTACAACAGTGCTTCTCAGAATGCCTTGGCTTTTCATAGTTTTGCCCAGCTTTTCCAGCATGCTAAATACAGATCCCTTATACTTTCTATGGATGCATATTCCCGATTCTGGAATAGGGGAACAGTACTGATGAAAGACCAGGGGTGTACATAGAAATCACTGGGCCCCATAACAAGACTCTAAATTGGTCCCCCATGCCTCATTTCAGAAAACTATGAAGCCACTGGTCTAATTACAGAATGATTTCTTTACCTGGTCAAATACTAATAAACTCCACCAATATCAAGTTTTAATCTTATTGCAGTCATGCTAGTAGTGTGAAAAGTGTACATTTTGCAAAAGTAGTGTAACTAGCTTGTGGGATCAAGGAAAGAATGTAAAAAAATGGTTAAAGCACCAAAGAACAAGGGTAGCCATAAATCATATACATTTATATTTGCCTCATGTTAACAGCTACCTGGGCTCTATGTGGTGTTATCAAGGCATGATATGATCTACACATGCAGCGAGCCCAGGAGGAGTCGGAGTGGAGGTTGGTAGTGGTTGTGGCTCTGGCTGTAACAGTCAATCATGGTGGTTTTCCTCACACTGCTGCTCCCTAGGGCTGTGCAATGAAAGGAGGGCAGACTCTTTCTTTCCTCAGGGCACACCCTGGATCTGGAGCTCATGACCGATGAAGTTGAGGTGCCTATGATGTTAAGTGGTCATATGGGTGCAAGGCAGTAGATGTAGAGTGCAATGGCCAGCATATGGTGTAGGAGTCAGAAAACCAGGCCAGAGGTAGAAAAATGAACGATTCTTTTTGCTCAAGTACAAAATAGGAGTTGTAGTACATCCAGTTATAGCAGACACAGTTCCATCTGTACACAGTGCAATTCTTTCCCAGATAGTTATGTATGAATTTAGGCAAAGATGGGAGGTGTGGCCCTGTTTCTATATTACTAAAGTCTCTTCCAGTAGAATCGATAGTGGATATTAGTACTCATGTAATAATGGCTGTAGTGTTCACTGCAGGATAGAGGGTTTTAAAGACATGTCTGGCCACAATGTGTCAAAGTGTGAAGGGTGGCTTAATGGTGTCCCTTACATTAGGAAAGTTTAAGCAGCTTTTGGGAGCAGGTTCTTACAGACTCCAATGCTCAGTCATGCAGATTCTAAGTTCTCTAGTTTTCACTTCTGTATTTCTCCTTCTCTCCTTCTGTAGAACATGCAGAGATCAGTGATTCAGGGGGGAAGGGGCAGATCCTGCATCCTCACCCAACCTCCTACAAGGACTGAGCCAGGTTTGTTAACCCTGGCTTGCCATCGATAAACAGCTATACTGGGTACAATACATGGCATAACATTACATAACATGGCAATACATTAAATAACAAACCATTTGCAGATAACCCCTGCTCTGGGGTACGGCACACATAATTATTTATCTGGGCACTGTACAACATTATCTTGCCCCCTTTCTATGACCTCATGACATCCATACAGTACTGTACAGACACTTTACTATGTCTAAGGAGGGAGTTGATAGGGTACTGCCAATCCATAACAAGTCACCCCAAGATCCATATAAACCCAAAGTTGTCCTTGATTTGTCTTCTGAACTTCTCAACATAGCATTTTTCTTTTTTAGAGATTCAGAAGGAAAGTATCACATACTCTGGTTTTACTTATATAGTTGTACTATATGAAGACAATGATCCTCTAGTCATGGAGTTTTATGAATATATTGCACAATTTCATAATAATTTCACCAATATGATCATATTTTTCTATAGAAGTCTAACATAGGATCATATTCAGTGAGTATCGGATGTCATCCTCTTTCTTTCTGAATTCAGGATATTGAGAATCAGCAGAACAATAGAACAAATTAAAACATCTCCACAGCTTTTCAATCATCTTAATGATGATCATTGAATAATTAGCTTTTATTTTTTCAAACAGACAAATCATTAATGTGTCAGATGTATTCCAGGTCACAGTGTTGAATGGAAGATGAAGAATATAGGGCACAGTGTGACTTGTTCTCTGAGCTGTTTGTTTATCTCCCAATAGTAATTATATGCAAACCCACTCGCACATTAATATGTATTAGTAACTAATTGGACACTAAGCTCCGTTGATATAGAATCTAATGTAGATAATCATTCTGCTTAGAGGTTTTTGAGAATCGTCCCTATTTTAAGAAGCTAAAGAAGTGATGTAGAAAAAAACAGGATTGTAACCTATTCTCAAGATAAAAGACATGACATCAAAAGCCCTCCATGTTTGAGCTTTCTTCTCTTCCAGTCCCTTCTACAGTGTTCTTGACATTCACAAAACCTTATGCTGATTACTATTCTACAGTAATTAGCTGAGCATTTAGTACAGTTCAAGCCTTGCCAGGTACTCAGCAATGAAAATTATTATTCATCCAGGTTTCTAATTGCATTGACACGCTTTTCTATCTGTCCTTACATAATGGAAAAATTAATGTACGGGAACGTGGGGAAGAATTGCTCACAATATGTGAAGTCAGTCGCAAAATCATCTTTATTGTTCAAGTGGTGTTCTTTGTCGAAGAGCCAAATTTTCCCTCAGAAATGATGTATTTTCTCTTTCTCTGCCAAAGAGTACCTTTATCTTAGTCCGTTACCATTTCCAAAATTAGTAAATGATTATCTTTGTCCATTATCCCAAGGATTATTAGTCCCAACCCTATTATCTATTTGCCTCATATAAATGTCTGGAACAGCTTTTCACTATTTTGTCTTTTTTAGATTCACCTCATTGAGCACCATTTAATGAAAGGCTCAACTTCCTTTGAAAATATCAAACTTACCTGTTGGATGAAAAGCAGGACTATAGAACTTAGATATAATTGAGCATCCAGCTCAGCGATGGCAGGACAAGGGAACTACTGGTTCCCTGCGGATTGTGGCTTTGTTTTGATGCAGGCGGCGTGATGACATCATCATGCCACCTGTGATGGTCTAAAGATGCTGCATGTCTGAAGAGCGAGGACTGCATCACTGGAGGACATCTTGTGACTGTGGAAAGGTAAGTATTACAGTGTGTGCACTGTACACTGGGGAAAAGGGCATGGGGCACATAACAGGGGGCAAAGAGCATGGGGACACAGGGCAAGGCGGCACAGAGCATGCAACACAATACATGGGGGCACAGAGCATGCAACACAGTATATCGGGGCACAGAGCATGTGGCACAGTATTGGGGCGCAGAGCATGTGGCACTGTATGGGGCGCAGAGCATGTGGCACAGTATGGGGGCACAGAACATGAGGCACTGTAGTTTTCAAGGTGTGCCCAGTAATAGGTGGGTCATTGAATTGAGAAAGCCATGTGACCTACTTGTTTGCGTATTTACAAGCAGTTCTTTGCGCTATTGGACTGCCTATTTCTAATTTTCTGGACTCCTGGATTTTCACCCCCTATATTCCATCCCTATTTTATTTGGAATTTTTATATCTTGTGCTTTGGCACTGCCTCTTTATTAGAAGGTGAGTTAATTATTTTCGGGTCAAGCTTATGGCTGACATTTAACCTGATAACGTCCAAGCTCCATAGACCTATAGTGCTGGATTAAATCTCTTTCTCCTGCAATCTTGCAGAAGTCGGTTGGGTCCCCAGCTGTCAGTGACAGCTGGAGACCCTTATTTGAAGACCAAAGTGGTTTTTTACTTCTGCATTTTTTTTCTTCTGTATATAGCACTAGATGAAGGAAGCAGCTATCACATGTTTCCAGGTGTCCAAAGCAGAGCTGCGGGGTCTTAGCAGAATCTGATCACCTCAGTCTGTTTTCCTGATAAAACATATTAACAAAAGTCATCACGTAAAAAAAAAAAAAAAAAAAAAAAAGATTATTTTAGTAGTCCAACAAATATCATGGTTTGGAACGTTAAAGGGGCTGGCCCATCTCACTCATTGGTGGCATATCACAAGGATATGCCACCAAAGCCTGACAGGTGTTAAATGGCTACATAATACTATTGCCGATTACCCAGTGAACAAGCAAACACTTGTTCATTGGGCAATCAAGATTTGTAAGCATGCTTCAAAATCATTGTTTGCTAGCGGCACATCATGATGATAAATCACAGACTTCTGCTGGCAAACAACTAGCCAGGGAAGAGCGATGGCATAACGATCGCTCTTACCCATGCTGTGGAGGAGATCGCTGCATGTAAAAGCAGCGGTCTATTTCACTGACTAGCAGGCGATTTCCGGGAAAGAATGCTTACCTCCCGACAATCGCCTGGCTGATTGCCTACTGTAATACAGGCCTACGGTCACTTTAATTAAATTGGGGGGAAGGATGCAATTTTCCCACTCTGCCTAGGGAAACAAAATACCTTGTCCCAGCCCTGGGTCCCACTCTTTGCCTGAGGAGGTAGTGATGGTGAATTTACTAAGAGTTCAAGAGGGTCCTGGATGTATTTCTGTACTGTAATGATATTACAGGCTATAGCTACTAGAGAGGGGTTGTTAATCCAAGGAGTTATTCTGATTGCCTGATTGGAGTCGGGAAGGAATGTTTCCACTAAAATGAGAAAGACTGGCTTTTACCTCATGAGCGTTTTCAACAGATGTTGAGAATTGGGACTATTCTTATTGCTACATTGTAGCTAAGGTATGTTTCAATTAAAATATCTACCCTGCACGTCTCCAATACGTCTTTAAATATGTTGCCCACTCCTGAGAGGGCACAATAGCCACTAGGTTACTGCTGTTTTACACAGCAAAGACCCGGGACTAATACCATGATTGGTGAAAACACCGATCACAGACATTTAACCTCTCAAATGCCGTGGTCAATTGTGACTATGGCATCCAAGAAGGCTTTCCCTGGGTGTCCTGCAATCGGAGGGAGCCATTTGTTCCTTGTAGTAGCCTCGGTCCCTCTGAAGGATCTGAGGCTACTACAGGAGTAGTTCCTATGGAAGTCTGCAGGTAGCAGTCCACCATAAGAACATAGCACAATTCTCATAGCTTGCAATGGTAACTCATTGCAGTCTAAAGGACAAGAAATCTAACAATCATTTGTGTTCGGGTTGACTATTAGAATGTTACATACCTATCTAAATAGCAGTAGAGGTGTGGCGAAACTGCTGTCATAGGGTATTCTAAAGGGGGGCACCCTGTAATGAAGAAGATGGGAATTAGGTGTGGTTGGGTGGATGTGACGGCAGAGACGCCTGCCATGGGGAAGGGGAGCTGCTCCCAGGCCTATTTATACAAGATGTACCAGTGATGTTGGATACCAGCCAGATAGCGTCTTATTCATTAAAGACCGATGTTCTTTTAATCCATGACTAACAAGCTGTGAGATGGCGTTGGTGTTGGTGTAGTGTCTGCCTCTGGTGATATCTGAAAAAAAGATTGAAGGTTAAGCCTGGATATTGCGTTGGCTGTCGAATTCGCCCTCCCAGGAATGTGTGCACATTCAAAATTGAAATTATTTTTTATCGTCTGACAAAGGACATAATTTTTGTACTTGCGGATCTACCTTTGTTTAATAAATCTACCAGTGCAGCGTTATCTGTTAAAAATAACACCGACCGTTTTTTCCCATTCTGTGCCCCATGCTTGAGTAGCTGCCACGATAGGGTATATCTCAAACAAGGGTGATGACCCTGAATAGTGATAACCTCAGGGGGCCATGGACTAGCTAACCAGTGGTTCCCGTATATAGCCGCGAAACCGGTGGATGCCACTGCATCTGTGTGTACCACTGAGGAATCTCTAGTGACTGATGGAATGAATAATGAGATCCCGTTCCAATGTGCTAGAAATTGGTCCCACATTGACAAGTCAGCCCGCTTGGTTGGTCTAAGATGATCCGGCTGTCCTGTTCTGGCACTGTAGAAAGAAGCTGCAGAAGTCTGGAAATTAATGTCCTGCCTTGCGGAATAACCCTCATTGCAAAATTAAGCATGCCTAAGAGGCTTTGCAATTCTGCCTTAGTGGTAACGCCTCTTTGAGCGAATTTATGGACAGTCTCCCTGATCCTCTGTAATTTGTCCGCAGGTAAACTGGCCTGTAAGGTGTCGGTGTCCAGTTCGATGCCTAAGAAGGTCAGTGTATTGCATGGGCCGTCTACCTTCCTGTCAGCTATGGGAACTCCGAGTATCTTGAAAGCCTCAGTCACAAGGGGTATGTGCTGATGATTCAATTAGTAAAAAGTCATCTAAATAATGTATGACATGGAATGCATTACACCTGTTCTCCAATATCCAGTGCAGGCATTTGGCAAGTTGATCGAACAGCCACGGGCTGAACTTCGCACCGAAGGTTAAACGGTTGGCGAAGTAGTACGACCCATCCCATTTGATGCCGTGCCACTGCCAAAGATGGGGATGTATCGGAAGAAGTTTAAATGCATCCGTGATATCCGCTTTCGAAAGCCATGCATGCCGCCCTAATTTGAGGATCACTTGAATTGCCTGATCAATAGATGAATATTTCATAACAAATTCCTCGGAAGGAATGAGAGAATTAAGGCTGGGTATGTTCAATGAATGTGGGGCTGACAAATCATATATTAAGCGTTTTTTATTAGAGAATTTTACCGTCACCACACCTATAGGATTGATCCACAAATTATCGAACGAGGGTGTGATCAGCGGTCCAATCAAAAACCCTTTGACGAGCTCTGCTTTAATAAGACTCTAAACTACCTCAGTGCTGATAGTAGATTCCTACACTCATTAGGGGTTTGGGGTAGCACCACTTGACCAGTGTGGAAACCCTTGGTGAAACCAGTCAATAGGTATTTGACCCAGTTCTGGTCAGGGTGGTCGAGCAGGTAGGTGGCGAGGGCTTCCACATTGACTGGGCCTAGTCATGCAGAACTGTTGTTTTTCTGGGGGCATGCTACTTTGGGGTGTGCTCTGAAACAATTTGCACAGAGATGTAATAATAACCTGCATTGACTGTAATAACAGCTAGTGGCGTTGAAATTGTTGCAGATTTGTGATTTGCCTAAAAATCTGATAGGCCGACCTAACTTGTCCAATCCGGATGATGGGTTTGGGGAAGGATTCTCAGGCAATTTCGTAGGGGGGGCACTAGGCCCCGGTAGGCTATTAGTAGAACACCAGTCTATGGTGTGAGAGTATGAGCCGCAGTTAGAACATGCCGGGGCTTTCAATCCGGCGAGATGCCTGCAGAACAGTTCTGTATCGATAACAGACCAGTCTGTAGTGTGCTGAAATTGTGCCAACAAGGCTGCTGCCTTAGCTGAAAAGGAGCGGTAATACTCGTAGAAAGCCGAGCTACCGTATTTATGGCCTAAGGCCTCTTGCACACGGGCGTCATCTTTGACGCCCGGATAAGATGCGGGTGCGTTGCGGGAATCGCAACATCTGTTGGATGAAGGACCTGCCGTGATGTCACAGGATCACATGGGTCACATGGTCCACTCAAATGCTTCTATGATTGGACCATGTGACCCTGTGACGTCACCACAGGTCCTCAAGCATCAAAACTATCAAGAGAGAAGACGTTCTGGGGCTCTGCGCGTACAATGGGAGAAGGTAAGTTAACTCTTTATTATTTTTAACCCTTTAAAGCCCGGGGAACATTGCATTCTGTAATTAGAATGCGATTATTTTCCCTTATAACTATGTTATAAAGGAAAATAATAACGATCGGGTCCCCATCCCGATCGTATCCTAGCAACCATGCGGGAAAATCGCAACGCATCCGCACATGATTGCGGATGCTTGCGATTTTCCCGCATCCCCATTCACTTCTATGGGGCCTGCGTTGCGTGAAAATCGCAGAATATAGAACATGCTGCGATTTTCACGCAACGCAAAAGTGATGCGTGAAAATCACCGCTCATGTGCACAGCCCCATAGAACTAAATGGGTCAGGATTCAGTGCGGGTGGAATGCGTCCTCCTCACGCATTGCACCCGCGCGGAAAACTCGCCCGTGTGAAAGGGGCCTAAATCTACCAATTTGTAAAGATAAAGGTCTAGTTCTTCACGGCGGTTCGGAGATACTGAACAGATCACATCTCGATATAGGCTGAAAGCTAACACAAACTCCGTAATACTCAGCTTACGGTTTAACCTAACATCCCTGGATTTTAAGATTACCGAGACCCCCCCACACGCTATGGTTTTATAGTCCGGAACCTCATGTGTGGCGATGAGTAGAGATGCCAGATTTACATCCTTACCGTCAAGGATGTCTTGTCTGCTATTGGCAGGAATAAAGTGTGAAGGTACTATGTTTGAAAAGCTAGGAGGTGGAGCTGCAGATGTAGAGTCAGAAACTGACGGAATCGGAGGTCTGTGGATGCTGGTATTGGCATGGTAGCTCTATTTTCCAGTGCCTCAAGATGGTTCTGAAAACTCGTCATGAAAGAGGCCATGTTATTTATGGTAGCATGTAACTGTGTAAGGGAAGTATGTATTGTGGACATGGACACTAACTCTAGACTGGGGTCTGATTCTGATTGCAACAGTTGGAATAATTCTGCCTTCCTTGCTGTAGCTGGAAATGGAATCCCTCTCCTCGTGAGTCCAGCAGTAATTTTTGGTATAGTCCAATGTCTCATAGATGAGGTGGCCTCCCTATCTGACCAAAGATCCATGCTACCAACGGAAGAAGCAGAACCCTGGTTGTCCATGTCTTGAGCCGTGTCCATCTGTGATAATGAGATGTCGCTGTGAATTATCTGTTCCTCCTCTCCCCGTGTAAACACCTTGTGTTGCAGAAAGTGGACTTCTAAGCCAGTTGAGCGGTCCCAGCCACCATGATATAGATTTTGATCTAAGCACCTAGTTTGTGCTCGTACAGCCATGGTTGCCTAATTTGACTGCGCGTAGGAACGGTGCCGCCAGCCCTGACCTCAGATACTGGGATGATATTTCGAATTTAAACCTACAGCCTGTATGGTGAGGCTGCGACATGCAACTAGACAGATGTGGCACATGCGTTATGCCTGCTAGCGTGAGGGAATTTCTGCCAAGTTGATGAGGTGGCAGCTGCGTACTTTGCCTGAAAAACGTGACAGGACTAATATTGAGTCTGCAGATGTGGCAGACTTGGTAATGTGCCTGAAGACGTGACAGGGCTTATAACGAGTCTGAGTACGTGACAGACTTGTAATGCGCCTGAAGACGTGACAGGACTTATATCGAGTCTGAAAACGTGACAGACTTAGTAACGTACCTAAATACGTGACTGAACTTAACCAAGTCTGGAAATGAGGCAGACTAATGCTAGCTAGATATGACAAAACTGTACCTGCAACAAGATCGTGACTGGCATGTGACCATACTGATCAGATTTAGCCAGCTCTGACGCTGGGTCAGATAATGTAACCATGTTCTTATACACTAAGATTTTTTATTTTTTTTTATATTATTAACCGTATGCCGTCACCTAGACCCCTGGTCAATCCCCTCATTTAGGCTGGAGCTAAACGCACCGTTCCCAAGGCAGCGGATCCGAAAAAGTGTTTTTTTTCTTACCTAGCCCGAGCTGGATTGACTGATACTGAAATAAAATGAAATGATTCAGGCACGAGGAATTAATGTGAGGTGCACCGCATTGTCTTATGCCCTCTTATAGTTACCTCCAAAGAACTGAATGAGGCCCGGATATCAAGGTTGACTCTGAAACTGAGCACCTGCCAGACCTGTTTGGACATAAAACCCTTGTTGACCACATATTCATTTTCTATGCCAGAATGAAAAAATCTGAGGGCAGTGATTAACTCCTTCCGTAACGACCGGGGACGTTTAAAGCACATTCACAATCCTTGTCATGAATAAACTTATAGTCCATCAGATGCAATTATAAAACTTAATGTGCGTGTGATTATGGCTACTTGAGCTGAGAATTGGCTTGGTTCAGAGTATTGTAGTAATTGACCGCAGTATACGTACGGTATACCTGTATGTCTGGACTGGGGCTGTAACCCCTTGTTCGCAGTAAAGACACAGATAACATGAATGAGCAGGATATTGACTGGCTGTCACATATATGCGAACCGAAACTCCTAATAGAATTTTATGCTGGGATTACGTTACCCTCCTGAAGCCCAAGGATGCGCATTAGCTTGAGCTCAACCTGCTCACCGACTTCTGTGTCGTGTGAGCGGGAGCCGCTGTGAAGCGTCGGGAGCGCGGTAAGCCGCCGGAACTCAACCTGCCGTGCGAGCCGGAAGCGACGACCGAGGTACGGGTCCGATGCTACCGTGTGACGCCTGCCATGGGGAAGGGGAGCTGCTCCCAGGCCTATTTATGTGATGGCCAGGAGCCTCCCTTCACACAAATACGGCAACTGCCGTTGCCTACACTTGTTAAAGTCCCTAAGGGGACTTAAAATATGTGTAAAATAAAATAAAACATTTTAAAATAAAAAAATTATTGTCCACTCTTTCCCCATAATAAAAATAAACGCTTAAAAAATTAAAAAAATTGCACAGCCACATCCCAAATCTATGAAAGCACAGCACCCACATATTATACATATTTGGCCAATACAGTGAACTCGGTAACAGAAACAAACATCAAAATGGATGATTTGGTTCACTTTCCCAAAAAAGTATAAAAAGTGATCAAAAATTCATACATATTCCAAAATGGTATCACTAAAAACTAAAGATCGCCTAGATAAAAGTAATCCTTCACTCAGCTCCGTAGACATAACTATAAAAATATTATGGGAGTCAGAATATAGCCATCATGTGCAATATTAAATCGTGACATTAGAAGGTACAGCTTGTCCCGCAAAAAACAAGCTCCATATGTGAACGAAAAAATTAAAAAGTTATGGCTCTGGGAAAGCAGGGAGTGAAAAGTAAAAACTAGACATTGCCAACATGTATATCCCTAAAATCATGTGACAGCATTGAAATAGCTCTAACACATACAATGTAGATCTGGGGAATAGCCCAGGGTCTATAGTCTACTTAAACCACTAGTAAGTAACCATATATAAGGGTCGCAACCAGATTTTGATGGAGTATCCTAAGACCGCGTTCATATTTTAGTCCTCAAAATATGAACAGGTTCCATGTGCTTCTGTTTTTTTCTCATTCCCATTCCTCAGCAGAAAGAACTATTGTAATTCGCAGTATGGACAAGAATTGGACATGTTTTAAGACATGTGCAAAGCCCCATAAAAAAGAATGGGTCAATGTACTAGAAATGTTACAATTCCAGACATAGTGACACAGCTCAAGAAGTATCTATAGTAACGGTTACACATGTAATGGCAAAACTTTGTACCTGAACACACAATGACTCGTAATGCAAAGTGAGCAAATCTTTTGTGGAATCATATCCAATTTTAAGTAAAAGAGCTCTGCTGCCAATTCACATCAAACAGATTTTGTCTCACTGAGTGTTGAAGATAAATTCCTATAGACTACATGCCAGTCCTCATTTGTGGTTTGCTGCAAGATCTATTAGCTGCATAAAATTTAAATCGTTTTGACTGCATAAAAATCCCCAATATGCATGTATAAATAACTGTAATTACAAAAAACCTCAAGGGAAAAAACGTTATGTGAAAGGCTGCATGCACCAAACCCGAAGGTTTAATTTTAGAACCATTAATGAGATGGATTGGTGCTTTCTATGCAAATTACGTCCTGATGTCATCTCTGTAAAAAGTTGTTTTTTTTCTCAGCATATGCATGTTAACACGTTTGTCAGTTGATAAAAGGCAGATATGCTGACCCTTACTTTCAGGAGTGGGAATATAAATGAGCTGTGGGGCTTATGCACATGTACTCTTTACGGCACTGTGTAGATTCTGAGTTATATGAAGCCATAATATGGCCCCCACAGAAGTCTAATATGGACTATTCTGTGATTTCATCTAGAGTTCATTCTCTTGGATACATACAGTATACACAAGTTGACCAGAAAAAAATTGTAACATGATCCATCAAATGGTGCATTGCAGTGCTATATAGAGACACTATATGGTGGCACACAAAGTCTACAGCTCTACTGTATGCACCGTGTACAAAATGTAAGAAAATGGCCAAGTTGCTAGTAGTGGAGACTTTTTCCTTCAATCAGTGGCGTTGCTAGGGCTGGTGTCACCCAGTGCGGTAGAAAATGGTGTCAACCCCCCCTCCCCCCTCGGCGGCGATCTGTCTGCTTAGCCCCCCCCCACGTCAGCTGTCTGTTTACTATCTAAACCCCCATACATGTTATCGCTTGGGTTCAAATTCTAGCACCCCCAACAGGTCCCAACCCCCGGTGATCTGTCTTCTGTCTGCTTATCACCCCCCCCCCCACACACACACACACATATTTGCATACATATTATATTCTGTGATATCCAGAATACAGCACCACATACATTACATCCAGTAACTTCTGTGATGCAGACCTTCTTTCCTCATCTTCTCCTTTCAGACCAGACCGCCATGATGATTTTTCACCAATCTCTCGTCTCTGTAGTTTGACAAAAGACATCTTAGGTTCCTACTTTTCCATCATCCTCCTACCTTATTAACAACTCACCTCCCACCTTCAATAATAAAAATAATAATGTGCACTAATTCAAAAGTGCTCCCGCTCTGTGTGCCAGTGCAAAAAATTCCCTCAGTGCTGCCAGTTGAGCTAATGTCCCCATAATGTGTGCAAGTATAAAATACCCCTATATAATGCCCCTAGTAAATGCCCACATACTGCTCCTCTCCTCTTCCCCATAGTGCCCCCAGAATGTGGCAGTATAAGATTCCCCCATAGTGTCCCCCAGAATGTGCCAGTATTAAATGCCCCTTCTTAGTGCCCCCATAATGTGCCTATATAATATACCCCCATAGTATTCTTCTACCCTCCAACACCATAGTGTCCCCATAATATGCCAGAAATGCCCCCAGTAGATGCCCCCATGTGCCAGTTGATGCCCCCATAGTGTCCCCATGTGCTAGCAATGCCCCCATAGTGTCTCCCATGTGCCAGCTATGCCCCCATAGTGTCCCCCATGTGCCAGCCATGCCCCCATAGTGCCCCCCATGTGCCAGCAATGCCCCCATAGTGTCCCCCATATGCCAGCAATTCCCCCATAGTGTCCCCCATGTGCCAGCAATGCCCCTATATCGTCCCCCATATGCCAGCAATGCCCCCATTGTGTTCCCCATGTGCCAGCCATTGCCCCAAAGTGTCCCCTTTATGCCAACAATGACCCCCCAGCGCAACCCAGCGCCTCACAGAAAAACAAAACAAAAAACAAAACACATACTTACCTCCATGGCAGCGATGCGATGCAGGCCTCTTCTGGCCTGTGTCCCGAGCAGTGCAGCTCAGGCGGAGTGATGACGTAATCGCGCTGCCTGCACTTGCCCTGCTGCAGTGTTCATCCGTATCGCGATACAGATGAATGTAGGGAGATGAGTGCTTCCATAATGCAAGTGCTCATCTCCTGGTGGTGTCACCCAGGGGCGTAGCTAGAAATGACTGGGCCCCACAGCAAAAAAAGTTCACATCCCCCCATCAGTGTCATCCACACATCCCCCCCATCAGTGTCCCCCACACATACCCATTCTCAGTATCCTCCACACATCCCCCCCATCAGTGTCATCCACACATCCCCCCCCCATCAGTGGCATCCACACATCCCCCCCCATCAGTGGCATCCACACATTCCCCCATCAGAGCTTCATATTAACCTGCTATACTAATATTATTAGTATAGTATAGTTTCATATATATATATATATATATATATATATATATATATATATATATGTATATATCTGTATATATCAGAAGTATAAATATATATTATCATACTTCTGATAGACATGAATGCATAATTTAGCCTCTATTTCTAAAAGGTTTCCACCAGGACTAGAACTCACAACCTTTCACATCAGAGGCAAAAACCCTAACCACTGAGCTATAAAGCTCAATGGTAAAATGTGTTGGAAAAACCTCATAGTAGTGTATCATGTATTAGGTATTCCTATATAGCAGAAGTATAATTAAATAAAAAAATAAATGTGTAATTACTATATATATGTAGTAATTACACATTTATTTTGAGTCATACATTTTTTTTACAACTACTGAAAAAAAAATGTGAATTATACTTCTGTATAGGAATACCTAATAGGAATACCTGTATAGGAATACCTAATACATGATACACTACTATGAGGTTTTTCCAACACAATTCAGTATGGAGCTTCATAGCTCAGTGGTTAGTGTTCTTGTGATTTGTCGCTCCTCAGAATGCAACCCATTAGCAACAACACTGTGATATCTATCCAACAGCCAAACGTGGATCCACTGAACTATCCAGGAATTAAGTCCGAACTTCAATAATGTATCTATCATCTCATTATGTGGCACTGTATTAAAGGTTTTGCTAAAATCCAGATAAGCAATATCCACAGCACCTCCTTTATCCAACACTTTTGTGACATAATCAAAGAATTCAGTAAGATTAGCTTGACATGATCAGCCCTCAGGGTACGCCAAGGATTAGTACCGGGCTACTTATCTCAGTAACAATATGGAGGGAAAAACATAGATCACAAAAAATAGCAACACTGCACCTCCAAGTATAATATTATAGCTTTATTAACATGTAAGTAGTACAAAAAGTGTAAAAGACATAGTATCGCAGCAGTAGATACAACAGGGGAGAACAACCAATATAGAGAGACCACAGGGTCAGCACATACCCAGTAGGGGTAGCAGAGTACAGCATACACTGTATAGGGGGAACAAGACAAAGTGCAACCCCCACTCACAAGTCCCTGTCAGGGATAACAATGAATAAACAGTGATAAATAAAGTAAAAGTGATCGATATAAATATATGCTGGTCCTGTGGTCACCTCCTCCCAACACCGTTTCGCCAATAAATGGCTTCTTGCCGGCTTATTACCCGGAATTATTTGATGGTACCCTTAAAGGCTATGTAAACCTTTTGGGGAAAGTTTTTTTGTATTAGTGCATTGTACTTATTATGAGTAGAGATGAGCAAACTTTAAAAAAAAGTCCAGTGTTCATGTGATCAGTGCAGGGGGCGTGGCTCAGCACTGGATTTGATCCTGTGCTGAGCCACGCCCCCTGCACTGATCACATGACAGTGATGTCACCCCAGGTCCTTCGGCTGTTCAACAGTTCGGGTTGGTGGCAGCCGCCCCTTATGGATTCCATATGCCGCTATAGTGGAATCCATAACGGGATGCGCGACTTACCACAACCCGAACGCCGAACACCGGACTTTTTTTTAAAGTTCGCTCATCTCTAATTATGAGCTTAAAATAATTTTTTTTCAATGGCTCTTTATTAAAAAAAAATATGGAGTCCTTTTCTCTGTACAGAGCTGAGATGCTTGACTAGCAGAATCTAAATTTTCTCTCTGCTCTGTCAGACAGCTAGCTGATGGGCTCCTTATCTCTGCTCTCGAACCTTATAAACACTAATCAAAGCTCAATCCTTATCTTACTCATAAGAACGTGGCTTAAATAAGTGTTTATGACCTCTTAGTAATTTAGAGATAGGGATCATTAGAACAAAGTGAAAGTTAAAGTAGGATGCACACAGCTACAGTCAGGTAAATACCCTCAAAAAAAAAAATACCCTCAAATGAAAAAAATTGTGCCTTAAGGTGTACATAGCCTTTTACTTACAATTTTGTTGCATAACCTTTTGAGGCAATCAAGCAATTTCTATAGCTTTCAATGCGACTTTTGCACTTGTCCAGAGGTATTTTGGTCCACTCCAAATGAGCAAACGGCTCCAGTTGTCTCAGTTTGAAGGGTGTCTTCTTCAGACTACATGTCTCAATGCTTTGCTCTTAGCCATTTTTGCATGTTTTAGCTGTGTGTTTTGGGCCATTATTCTGTTGGAGGACCCATGGCCTGAGACTGAGACCAATCTGGGCAGCACATGTCTGTCCATAATGCCTTGATAGTCTTGAGATTTCATTGTACCCTGCACAGATTGAAGACACCCTGTGCCAGGTGCAGCAAGGCAGCCCCAAAACATAACAGAGCCTTCTCCATGTTTCACCGTAGGTACAATGTTCTTTTTTTTTGCACGTGGCTGTCAATATAGAGCTGATGCGACTTGCCAAAAAGCTCCTGTTTTGTCTCATCTGTCCAAAGGAAAGATAAGAAAGTTTGAAGCTTGTCAATATGTATTTTTGCAAATTCTAGTCTCACTTTTTTATGATTTGCTTTCAAAAGCAGTGGTTTCCTCCTCGGTCATTTTCCATTAAGTCCACTTTGGCTAAGACAACAATGCATGGTGCAATTGGACATTGATGTACCTTGACCTTGGAGTTCACTTCTAATCTTTTTGGAAGTTATTCTGGTTACCAGTTGTATTGTCCATCTCTTCAGTTTGTTGATTTTCCTCTTGTGACCAGGTCCAGGGAAGTTGACTACAGTCCTGTAGATCTTAAATTATTCCGTTAAACCACAATTAAAAAGCAATGTCTGATTTTCATTGGCTGATTTTCAGTAATGTTTTATTTATTACCTTGGTCAGTTTCAAGATATTTCAGTGACAATTGTGGGTTTTTCTTTCTTTATTGGAAGGGTACCAATAATTTTGTCCAAGTGTGTACATCCTATAAATTTACATACAAATACGACCTCCATTAATTTGGGAACTAATCTAGAGGCAATCAGAGGAAACCACAAGAGGAGCCCCTACAAGTGGATGAAGACAAATCTGAAATCCAGATATCCATAATTGGGAGTAGATATTCAGCACCAGAGGTAGAAGTGTCATCAAATAAGGTGTAAAGAGGCAGCACAAAGATAAAGAAGCAGTACTGGTAAGGTACAAGACAAAGTCCATAAATGAACCCTTCTTATATTATCTGTCTTATATCAGAAACACTGGTCTAACACACAATATCAAAAAATTGAAGAGATCGCAACTACGAGATCAAGTGGATATGGTGAGTTAATTTCTTTATTTTTAACCCCTCCATCCACATTTTAATAAGCATTCTATATTGAGAATGCTATTATTTTCCCTTAACCATGTTATAAGGGAAAATAATAAAATCTACAGAATACTCAACCCAAACCCGAACTTCAGTGATGAAGTCCGGGTTCGAGTCTGGGTACCAAACATGCCGATTTTTCTCACGCATGTGCAAAACAGGCTTTGCACTCGCGCAAAAAAGAGTGCATTTTCCCCCAACGCACCCGCCTCTTATCCAGGCGTCAAACATGACGCCCGTGTGAAAGAGGCCTAAAAGTAAATAGCTGCCAGTAGGGGATGACTCCTGAAGGATTTAGCAATTTTTTTTATTTTCTCTGCTACCATGGCAGTATGCACTTTACAAGAAAACAATGAAAAAATACTAAAACCATATCGTAAATGTAACAAATGGCCTTACCACCCTGGAGTAATGAGCACATTAGTGCTTGTATTGTAATAAGAGGCTTTTCATATAAAATGTAATATGAAATGAAGGGGTTTTAATTTAATTACATTTTTGTTACTTACTGAACCTAGTAATTCAGTACTGCAATAGAAGAAATGTGGTATAAGACTTACACTTCACATTACCATTTATTTTTACTGGTATCTGACCGTTAGCTATGATCAAATATGATCCATTTTCAGATTTGCTATTGTTCCAGACTGTAATGGTAAAGTAAATGCCAGGCAGAAGTGATATAAATTATGCACCCTTTAAGATTGGTTAATCTGTGGTGCATAGCAAAAGCCTTTCTCACCTTTTGAATCAATTTTAGCTGTATGCATATAAGGCATAAATTGTGATTTGTAACTTGGATACAGGATTCGTGATCCATAAAATAGCTCACCTGTGATGGTTAAAGGGAAAATCTGATTGCAAAAATACATGAGGCTGAGAGCAGGAGGAATAGGTGAATAGTGCCATTTATTTTAAGTGTCAGATGAGGGGAGAATACATTTTTATTCATGTCAACATTTCCAATGTATTGTGAGATCACATCTCTCATTGTTAAACCTTATGAGTATTAATGAGGAGTTAGTGAGAGTCCAAACCAATATTTTTATTAATTTCTATTGCTTTAGGTTTCAATACATTTAATGCTGCATACTGTTAAGGAGTGTGGTCTTACATTATGATGAGAAGCCTTCATATAGAGTGTAATAAAATTATATGCTATTTTCAGTTCCCAATTGTCCCCTCTTTTTTAAAAAAAAATCAATAAAGGCTCTGATTTTGAACTTCATTCTTGGCCTTGGAGTATTTGTGTATGTTGGAGATATATTCCTAAATCTAAAAGTAAATTGCTAACAGTAGGGGATAACTCCTGAAGGATTTGGTGATTTTTTATTTTCTCTTCTGTATCTTTTTCTCTTACATATTTTACAGTGTTGTTTTGCAGTGGTATTGGCACCATAGATAGTATACACTGCAGTGGTATTGTAAGACTGAGCAATTATTATATAATAAAAACATAGTATTTTGCCTTAAAAGAACTATCCATTGATAGAGTTATTTAGTACAGTATAATACGCGTCCCAAATATTTGTTTTATGTCATTTTTTGTCGTTGTTGTAGTCTAGCTCCATTTTGGCAAGAATATACACATGGCATAATTAATATGATATCCCTTTGATTTTTTGTGTATTTCATTGTGTTTGTGATCATCAGAAGAAAGAATCACTGGCCTGCTCCTGGACAATATTCCAGGTATGACCTTTTTGCAATCCTGACTTGTCTCTAGATCCCGCTCCTGTTATATCACAGGTTTAGAAAGAATATTTTATACTTGGTGGTTACAAGATTAAGAAGAGTCAAAATTTGACATCTCAAAGGAAATGTATCGCCAAACATTTTACCTGCTAGTTAAAACCAGACAGCAATACATATCCTTTTTTATAATCAGTTTTTTTTTTTATTCTATTTTCTGAACATGATTATGGGGGCAGCCATCTCGTCTGAGCTGTTCGTAACAGCATTTAAAAAGCATTAGGAAAATTGCTTTACGGCAGCCCCATGGTACATAGACACAATGGTCTGGAGCTGACCCCCATTGACTTCTATCGGAGAGTTTTCTAGGCATGCTCTGAGACCTGTGCAGAGGTCATTGTACAAGGAAAGAATAGATAAGCTTTGACAATCACCTACATTGAATGGTGTATCCTCTGCTATCTATACAGACATGACATCATTACAGGCAGGATTAGAATGACAGACAAGCAGGTAACTGCAGTAAAGTGATCTGTAAAGACCAAAATGTGACATCTATTATTAGGCTTAGTGACCAGTGCGAAAACTGCAAGATGTTATCTCTGTCATCGTACTGACCAGCAGATGAAAGATAATGTGTCATTTTTAGTGTTCGTCCCAATAACAAATCCCAAAAAGCATTGGCAGAGTTGCTGCCTTTTGTTTATCCTGCTTCCCAAAAAGTGTTCAGGAAGTTGTATGTACCCCATAATAGAACCAATAAAAAAGTTTAGTTGAGAGAAAAATGAAATGTATGGCTGTCAGAAAATGGCTGTACTGGTCTCCAGAGGCTCTCAATAGCAACATGGTGCCTGTAAACCATTTTTTATAAATAGCGGGTGCAATGACAGGGAGCTGTACCCCTCAGATGCTGCGTTCATACATAATTACAGCATCTGAGTGTAAAATTAACAATACATCACCACGACAGGATTTCAGCCGAGATCTTCATTTAAAATGGAGGCTGGCTGCCCGTCGCGAGCAAATGGAGGAGGTAAGTTTTAATTTTTTAGTTTTTTTACACTATTGAAGGTTAAATCGATTCACTGACACGGGCACGAGGAAATTCTGCTTCGAGGTGAATCGAATTTATCCTGAAATTCGGATCAAATTCCACTTCGTAGGATTCGATTCTCTCATCTCTAAAGGGCACAAATAATTTTGACAAAATATATTTGCTAAGAATCTCAAAGACCCAACATTTTGAGAAACCCCTAGGTTCTTTTCAATTCAACAGGTATTGATTGAGTTTCCTTGGGTTTCCTTAAGAAAAAAAGTTATTTAATAGCATTGTGGCATAGTAATCCATTTTGGTTATGTTTTTTGGATATGGTTATTAACTTTGACACTTTTCCTTCAGAAATATATGAGAGTGTGTTACTGCAACTACTCTTTATCTATGAACCTTAAGTAATCCTGATCGTCACCATTAATTCTACACTCTACTTTTTTGACATCTACATTTTCTAATGAAACAAAGCCCAGCTATTCAATCCAGTGACATACCTCTGTAGATCATTTTAAGATGAAATGATCTAATACAGGCTAGACAAATAAATCTCTAAAGGCTACTGGTCATTTATCTGTTTTATAGCCTCTGTCTTGATATATGTTGTCCATAAAGTGTCTCACTATGAGAGGATTGAAATTCTTAGCATACAGCTACATCAGGATAATGTCCCCAATACTTACCCCAGTGCTTCTCATAGAAATCTTAAGATGTGAATTACTTTGTGTCTAACTCTGGAATAAAATGGACTTAGGTGTGTGTGTGTGGGGGGGGGGGGGGAAGGGGTTGAGGGCAGATTGGATTTAAGCCAGTCAAGTGTTCACATTCCTCACAGTCTATAAGTATAAATATCTTACATTGACATTACATTTTTCAAGGTCATAATAGAGCATAATTTGAAAAAGATATAGCTGACCATGTAAAGGAAGCTGCAAAGCAGATTCATTTGTATTCGTTTTGGGCTGTCCTTTTTACAAATTTTTAAAATTTCCATTTCTCTGCTTTTTAAAACAGAAAGTGATACCTCATAAAATATTTATTACTTAACATTACCCATGTGTCTACTTTATGTTGGCATCATTTTGTAACTGTCAATTTATTTTTTGAGGATGTTAGAAGGCTTAAAATTTTAGAAGCAATTCATAAAAAATTTTAGAAAATTTCCAAAATTCACCTTTTAAAGACCGGTTCAGTTCTGTAATCACTTTGTGGGGCTTACATAATAGAACCCCATTTTAGAAATGACAACCCTCAAACTATTCAAAACTGGTTTTAGAAATGTTGTTAACCCTTTAGGTATTCCACAGGAAATAAAGAAAAATAGAGGTGAAGTTTAAAAATGTCACTTTTTTTTGCAGATTTTCTATTTTATAAAAAATTTTCCTGGAACACATCAAGGGTTAACAACAAAACAAACCTCAATATTTATTACCTTGATTCTGCAGTTTGTAGAAACACCCCATATGTGGTTGTATACGGCTGTTTGAGCACATGACAGTGCTACCCATTTTTTCTGGCTATAGTGTGAGGGCTTGTTTTTTGCAGGATAAGGTGGTGTTTTTAATGCTACCATTTTGGGGTGCATATGACTGTTTGATTGATTGATATTATGTTTTTTGTAAGATGAGGCACAATTTTTATTTGTTTTTTTTACACTGTTCACTAAATGGGGTAAATCCTGTTTTTGTGTTGCAATTTTCATAGCGCCATATTTTTAAAATTTTTATGACTATGGTCATGTCTGGGGGCTCATTATTTGCAGGATGAGGTGACTTTTTTATTGCTACCATTTTGGGGTACATACAACTTTTTGATTGATTAACATTATGTTTTTTGGGAGGTGAGCTCACAAAAAAATCTGTTTTGGCACAATGTTTATTTATTTTTATTTTTTACGGCATTCACCTGATGGGGTAGATCATATAATATTATTATAGAGCCGGTCATTGCAGATGTGGTGATACAAAATATGTCTATTTTAAATTTTAAATAACGGATTTGGGGGGGGGGGATTTTAAATGTAAAACTTTTTTTGTTTTTTCCAAACACTTTATATTATTTTTTTTATTTTACACTTTGTGTCCCCCCATAAGGTCATACAAGACCTTTGGGGGGCATTTAACTTCATTTTTTATTCCCACTATTGATTTCTCCTGTAACCGGGGCTGACATAGTAGCCCCAGTAACAGTGGAAATACACCCCCAGAGAGGCTATACTGCATTATACAGCGCTGTAAAGCCTCAGTGCAGGGCTGATCGAGGTCTATGGAAGACCAGACGGCTCCTGCACTCCCACAGCCCCCAAGGTCACATGACCACCGGGCCGGGACAGGAAGAGGCATAGTGCTTCCTGATCTGTATACACAGCACTAGTTGAGTTTTTCCATTAAAGAAGAAATAGTTATGATATCTACATTTGTCCTGACCAGTGATCTTGCTCCGTAACTGCGGTCCTACCATATTGCTACTACATTGACTTTGGAGAGATTGGGCTTCTCCTCCTGAAGAACAGGACGCTTTGGCTGCACACCCAGAGACTGGACAATTTTTCATAATAAGCCTACAATAGTGTTGTTCCTATGCTTAGCACAACTACCTAAGGTGAATCTTCATTTTACGTTCTATCCACCCCTTCTACCCTATGGTGCGCTTTTTTGTATTTATTATTACATACCACGGATGGACTGTGTATCTGCTTGGGACACCTTTGCAATAAGGCTTCCTTAAAGGGGTTGTCTCATCTCCTTATTTGCAGGCTCCCTCGGGCAGCGGTTTCCTGCTTGCTGGGGATGGAGCTGAAGGCACAGTAAGCAGGGCAGGGAGCATGCAACCATGCCCCTTGTGCGCACCCTGTAATTCCTATGAGCCTGTAATAAAGCTCAGAACAGGTGGCCGGGCCGGGAGTGACTGCACATGCACAATAATATGTGCGCTCGCTCCCATGAAACCGGACACCAGATCAGCCGGCCGATAGGGTTTCTGTGCGCGGCCACCGCTGATAACATTACAGAAACGAGCATGGAATTTGGGGCACTATAAAGAGGAATAAGAGGTGACAGAGGCAAATTGGAAAATGAATCTATATTACAGAAACCATCCTAGGACTACAAGGAAGTCATAAAATGGTGATTACAGACGTGAGACAACCCCTTTAAGCTCTAGATGATAAAATGAAGATCATAATATAAGAGCCATGAAAACTACTTTGCAATTTATCTTTATTCATATTCAATGCATCCTTGAATTTAAATTCAAGGGTATATCAGGATAATCAGGGGTATCCCAGATTTTTCAGAAACTGTTTACACCATCTCTGAGTTATAAAGAATAAGTCTGTTTATTCAGAACTACACAGTATTGCATCCTTAGACGCACACAGATTCTTAAGAGATTCTTCCATGAATTATTCAGAAACATGTTTTATTATACTTGGAAACCTGGTACACCGAGTACATATCCTCTTACGCAGGTTATTTCAATCATGGAAATATTATGAGACCTTCAGCAGCCATAATTTGAGCATTTTATTACCCTTGAAGATGAAATGGTTATACCTCAAGAAAACATAAAGAAATATCTTCCATTTTTTGAATCTAATTTCCTGGGTTTATCCACAAACATAAGAAAGGGGCTGAATAAATGGTCCCAGTTTCAAGGTCATTTTCATCTCATCGTATTACCATTGCCACTATTGTATGCAGGTTTTTTTTCTTCCTAGCATTAAACATTTCATTCAATTACAGCTCAACAGTTTTAGATTTTTGGACCCCTTTTGAACTCTACTCCTATTGAATTAAAATTCCTGCCGGGCATACTCGATTTATGCGGGCAGTGATATCTCAGGAGTTCAGAGCTAATTGAGTTAGATTGATTCAGCAGCAAGGAAGATGACTACACATGCTGAAAAGACATGAAGAAAAAAAGCTTTTAAGAAATTAAAATATCAACCAGAAGGCAGAGCAAGCCTGGACTAATAAAGCATATACTGTACATCTCCTCTAAGCGCCAATTGCAAGGACTGCATTAAACTGTCACAGCCTGGCCAGCAAAATGATGACACCGAAAAAAAACTTGCCATTGCTCATTTTTAAGTACTGTAAAAACATGTATTCTTCACAGCTTCTGCAAGTGGGTGGATGGAGCTATATTTGGAAATTGAACAGGGGGGTACTAAAAGTTTATTGCCGCTGTAGCATTCTGAAAATCAATAGCAATGTCTTTAGCAGCTGCATGCAATCTGGATAATGGTTATCTCTATATCTGTATGCCATATTCGCAATTGAGTTTTCCAATACAGGCACTTTCTTAAATACACATATGTACAATGGTGTGTTGGAATTATGCTCTTTATGATCCATATCCATGAAGTACAGTCTGTCAGATATGCAGTAAAATTCTGTAGGTATTGATTGCTATGTTTCCAGTATTTCTAGAGACTGTCTGTTATCCCTAAAGAAAGATACAATCAATTCCCTACATCTGGAGACAAAGTATATAATATGGTAAACTGTGCCGTCTGTTTCCTTATAGAGTGCGGAAAAACTGCATGCGTATCTTTTATATTTAAAGGGGTTGTCCCACGATAATTATTCTACAGTTTTCAAACCAGCAGCTGGATCTGAATACTTTTGTAATAGCAGGTAATTAAAAATGTAGTATAGCCACAGAGCTATTCACTAAAATGTATCTGTATAGCGCCACCTGCTGTTTTTGTTTTTCTTATTCCTTTGACCGGCTCACTGAGACGGCCGCACATGCTCGGTTTCATCCTCCAACTGCCCCCTGAGCTGTGATAGGGTGAGGTGAGACACGCCCCCTTAGCTGCAGCAGAAAAGACACTCCCCTTGAGCTTTTAGCTTACTATAAATCTAGCAGAGCAATGAATGGGGAGATCTCTGGATCCATGTGAGGTACAGGGCTTGTTCTAGCTTTGTTCGAAAGAGGTTGTCATCTACTATGTGATGTCTGATTTTAATTTTTTACATTAGTAATGGGATAACCCCTTTAAGTACAAGTAGCACAATATAGGGGTTATTAAGATGGTGTCTAAAACGCCTGTCTTAATAAATGTACCCCATAGTGTCTGGTGTGCATGCATTATGTTATACCAAATACGGACTTGAGCAGATTAAGATATCATTTTCTAAGAAAATATTTAGTATATGTTTTATTAATATAAATCTTTCTATGATTCAGAGTCCAGTGGGTGGTCTTATCATTGATTGACAGCAATCTCTGTGAGTGTACATATATAGATAGTCGTCAGTAGTAAGTAAGTAAGACTATCCAAGGACTATCCAAAAACAGGTGAAAATGACTAAAATGCAAGTTACATTGAATCTTTTCCCACCAATCTGCTGAACCACTTCTGCGTTACACCATACCACAGACCTAACTGTACGTACATCATCGGTTACCTTCAAGGGCCTCAAAAAGTACTTTTCTTGCATAGAACCCCAAAGTGTATGGCTTGTTTTTGGTATCACCTCTTCAACTAGGGTGCTTTTAATTGGACTCTCTTCTACTTGGATGTCTATGGCAGAAGTTCACCTGTCATAAAAATGTTATCTTATACATTTATTAAGATACAAGGGGCATGGGGGGGCGTGGTCTGGCCGCCGAGGCATGAAGAAGCAGGGCGTCTGAACTCCTGCTATAGCACTTAAAGAAAAGCGACTTCCAAGCGACTATCTCTGCAGTGGACCCACATATCCTAAGCAGAACCTTTCCTAATACTACTGTGAGGATGGCGGGCAGGAAAAAGAGAATGGTGCGGCAGCCACAGCTCACCAAGTTTTACTTCACTAAAGAGCCAGGCGGAGACCAAGATTGCTGCCGCGTCTCTCCAGCTTCCACCCCGGACCTCGCATCTGAATCTGAGACTCTCACAACGGCTGGCTTAACCCACCGCAACTCCTCACCAGCTCCTTTGTCGGATGCAAGCAGGGGACACACGACGCCTGACCGACATCTTCCCGCTACAGAGGCAGCTCTCTCCCTGGAACAGGCAGACGCGGCGTCCATCCCTGGAGAGGACCCTGACACTGGGCCCAGCAGTTTTCCGGGCGCGCTCCAACATGGCTCACAAGGTACGGCGGGGAGACCCATTGAGGGGGGTGAGGCAGCCATACTTGCCCTGCCAGTTGCTAATGTGGCGCTCACTGATCTCACTATGCGGGACATGCTCCTGGCCCAACGGCGCTCCTTTATATGTGATATGCAACTACTAGTGAAACCATTGCAAGAGGAGATATCCGCTGTAGGGGCCCGTACAGATCATCTAGAACGTAAATTTGGCGAATTTGCAGGGTCTCACAATGATTTGATTGACGCGCATTATGCGCTTGAAAAGGAGGTGGAAAATATCAAAAGTAAACTCGCCGATCTGGAAGATAGAAGCAGGCGGAATAACATCAAGCTGCGGGGCATCCCTGAATCAGTAGCTGCAAAAGACATCCCTGCTTATGTACGACTTTTGATGAAAACCGTTCTTCCCCATTGTGAGGACAAAGATCTGGACCAACCACGACCAAAACATTTGGATGAATCGGTTCCACGGGATGTGCTGGCTAGAGTGCACTTCTTTCAGATAAAGGAACAATTAATGGCATTCGCCAGGCAAAATGGGGGTCTTCCCGCCCTGTATCATAAGATCTCCCTTTACACGGATCTATCTGCCGCCACCCTAAGGCTGAGGAGGACACTCTACCCCATAACATCAGCCCTTCAGGAGGCGAAAATTCAATACCGCTGGGGCTTTCCTGTGCGACTACTGATACACCACAAAGGGGAGCTCCATGTTGTAACATCTCTAGAAGCGGGTTTGCAACTTCTGAGCGCATGGGACATTGCAACGCCACTTGCTGATGGCAAAAATCGTCACCATCCGGAAACGATTCCGAAAGATTGGGACTCAGTCCGCTGAAAGAGTCCACTGAGAGGATCACAGCGTTGAGTGCTGTTTAGAATTTGTTTGATTCTCTCTTTCTTCGCTTAACCTCGGTTACAGACGGGACTATTACCCCTGCTCACGGAGAGCGATGCTAGCTCTCTTGGTATTTCAGTTTTGGTTATTGCTATGTTATAATGTTCTCTATTCTTTCATGTTTGCGTTTCTTATACAGTCACGACCATATTGCACGTTTGAGGTACATGTGCTTATATTCACCACCTCTGATGATCAGGTGGGGCCGCTCTGGCTGGGAGGCGACCTCCACCTCTATTATTTCTTTTTAAGCAATCTATCAGCATTTGGATTCAGGCTATTGTTATATGGTGATTTCTTTCGCTAGCCTCAATGCCAATGGCCTGAACAGCCCAATGCGCAGATCTGCATTATGGCGGGAGGCTAAGAAATTGAATTGCGACATACTTGGGGTCCAGGAAACCCATTTACTTCAAAAAGATGCAGCTAGACTAAACAGTGTATTGTTTCCCCATATATTTCAATCCCATTACCATACTAAGGCGAGGGGGGTGATGCTTGCCATAAAACACACGGTGGCGTTTACGCATATCTATGATCTTGTTGATCCTGCGGGACGTTTTGTCATTCTTGTGGGCACCTTTAATAACACTACCTATACGCTGGTTTCTATATACGCCCCCAATGTTGGACAGCTCCGCTTTGTCAATAAGGTGATGAGACTAGTTAATAAGAAAAGACAAGGTCACCTGGTGATGTTCGGTGATTTTAATATCACTGCAGACCCGTCAGTTGACACATCCTCTTCTGTGAATAGACACTCTCCTTCTCTGGCTCAGTTCTTGTGGAAAGAAGAGCTTTTTGACATATGGCGTATACACCATACTTCGGAAAGGGATTACACCTTTCACTCTGGAGCCCACAATGTCTATTCCAGATTGGATATGTTTATAATTGACAGACAGACAATTCCTAACGCAAGGAACTCCTCGGTGGAACTGATCACGCAGCTATTACTCTTACACTATCGGAGGAGATAACTTTTACCTCCAAATATTTGTGGAAATGCAACCCGATCCTACTGTCTAACCCACAATATGGTCGGAAGATAGAATCAGATTTGAAAGAATTTTTTCAATTCAATAAGCGAGATAACATTGATCCGATAGTAGTTTGGAACGCCCATAAGGCGTGTATTAGGGGTTCATTTATTCAGCAAGGTTCGCTCCGTAAGAAACATCTGGAGGCAACGACCTTATCGTTACTCACCGCTTTGCAAAGGCTAGAACAAATAAATAAGGCGACGCCGTCCGCAGAAACGGCCGCAGACTTGAAATTAGCCAGACAAAACTTGAGAAATCATATGTTAGATTCATATGAAAAGATGTTTCGTAAGACAAAAGCCACTTATTACTCCCAAAGTGACAAGGCAGGTAAAATACTAGCGGCAAATTTGAAGGCTAAAAGAATAAAAAACAGAATCCCTTATATCATCCATCCTACCACTCAAACTAAGACCTATTCCCCAGACGATATAGCAAATGGCTTCCAAACATACTATTCTAATCTATATAATCTACAGAACTCCCAACCTCCCGTACCAGATCTGGAGGGCAGGGTAGATTCCTACCTTAGTTCTTTAGACCTACCTAAATTGACAAGTCCACAACTCGATGCTCTTAATACGCCAATTACCATCGAGGAAGTAGGAAAAGTTATCGACACTCTACCCAAGGATAAAGCTCCAGGCCCAGACGGCTTCGCCAGCCATTATTTTAAACATTTCAAAAAGATCCTAAGCCCCCATCTAAAAGAATTTTGCCAGGCTGCCCTAACTTCTGGGAATTTACCTAAGGAAAACTTACAGGCGGTAATAATAACACTTCCTAAGCCCGGAAAAACCCTGGATAGGCCTCAAAATTTTAGACCAATCTCTCTCCTGAACCAGGACTCAAAAATTTATGCGAAGCTTCTGGCGATGAGATTGGCTATAATTCTTCCTGCTATAATCCACGAGGACCAAACTGGCTTTGTACCTGCCCTTCAATCATTCCATAACACCAGGAGGATGCTGGGCATTCTCCATCATGTAGATTCACATACTACCCCAATGCTGGACTTAGCTTTAGATGCCGAGAAGGCATTTGATAGACTCAGATGGACATTTGCCTTCTCGGTACTTTCTCAGATGGGTTTCCAGGATCCTATATTGTCTGCAATTAAAGCGCTGTATAGCTGTCCTACAGCGAATGTTTTTGTTAATGGAGCCTTGTCAGAGTCATTTGATCTGACAAATGGTACCAGACAGGGTTGTCCCCTATCACCCCTAATTTTCATAATAGCTATGGAACCATTGGCACAGGCGATCAGAAGAGATTACCGGGTATCTGGGGTGCAAATTGGAAATCGGGAACACACCATCTCTTTATATGCAGATGACGTACTATTATCTCTTACAAATCCTGAGTCATCATTGGCAGCGGTCATGGCCCAGATAGAGCTGTACGGAAAACTATCCTACTACCACCTCAATTCTGCTAAAACGCAGGCCTTGCCTATTAACATCCCGGATGCTTTAGTGACCAGACTTCGGAGCAGTTGGGATTTTGACTGGCAACAGGAGAGTATTAAATACCTAGGCACAAATATGTCCCACATTAAACCATTGCTTTATTCTTTGAATTACGGCTACTTATTAAACAGTGTTAAAAATGACTTGGACAACTATGATAAACAGTACACCTCTTGGTTAGGGAGGATAGCAGCCTTTAAAATGTTTATACTCCCAAAATTTCTTTATCTGTACCGCACTCTTCCTATCTCGCTCCCAGAAAAGTTTTTTGACAAAGCACACCGGATTATGTCCCAGTATATTTGGCACAAAAAAAGACCTAGGGTAGCAAGAGAGATCATTAGAAGGCAACGTAAACTAGGCGGCCTAGCAGCTCCGGATCTAAGGCTGTATTATATTGCCTCCCTTGTCTCACTTCTGAGGGGTTGGTTGCAGAATACAGGGGCGGCTCCTTGGGTTCAAATTGAACAGTCTCAAGTGGCACCCTCCTTACTATCTGATTTCTTATACTTGCCGTTTTGGGAAGTCCCGATCCCAAAAAACCTTAGCCCAGTTATTTTAGCCTCCATCCAGGCATGGTCCAGGTTCCATAGATACGCAGACTCAGATGACACGCCTAAAGCCACTTCTCTACCAATGTCATTTTTGCAAACCTTACTTCCACATACGGATCTTTCCCAATGGCTTATTGATCCTGCCCATACAGTAGCAGTCTTATATAGAGAAGGGGTGTTGAAGCCTTTTCAGGCTATCCGAGAGGAGAGGGCCCTTCAGGAGACTGAGCTCTATAAATATATTCAGATCCGCCACTTGCTGCAGTCGCTTCGCCCTTCAGGGATTAAAATGAATTTAATGATCATGCAATTTCTGAAAAGCAACAGAAAGGGGATAAAACCTCTATATGAAACCATCCTGCACCCGACGACATTTAAAAAATCCCATCCCATGCGAAAGTGGGAACAGGTATTAAATATAAAGGTTTCGGATGCAGAATGGCTGGCAGCTTTGAAAAATGTCAACACTAACCTGCGATGTATTGCACAAGTAGAGTCCGCCTTAAAAGCGATCTTGAATTGGTATTATACTCCAGAACGTTTAGCCTTTATGTACCCAACTGTCTCTAATAAATGCTGGAGGGGCTGCGGCTCTAAAGGCACACTCTTCCACATCTTGTGGCAATGTCCTCTCATCACATCTTATTGGAAGGCCTGTGAAACTTTATTAACCCAGCTACTACACAGCCAGATACCCTGGTCCCCACAACTAGTTTTACTCTTTATAGGTATGAATAATTTTCCTGTTGACCAAAGAAAATTAAGTAGTATATTTTGTGTCTCCGCTAAACTCCTGCTTTTAAAAAAATGGAAGACAGCGGATGTACCAGACATTAGTGAATTGATAGGGGCCCTGAACACGACATACGTATATGAAAAGATCTTGGCCCAAGGCAATGGCACATATAAATTTTTTTCCAGAGAGTGGAAGATATGGGCGGGCTCGCAGTTCTGTTCTATCACATAACACTTAGCGCAGATGTTTTAACATTTTTTTGTGCATAGCATTGGTCTGTTTTATTTCCAAACCATACACTCAGAGTGGTGACTGACTCAATTATTTATTCATACTGCTTTGACCTGATCGGTCTGCTGATTGCACATGTATAGCGATGAGACTCTTGCTGGTGGCCCCGGACCTTGATGGGGCTGTTAGCTCTAGTGACTGGATGTTTTTCTATGCTCTATTGTTACAGTTATTTTCTGACTGTTCTAAACTATTCATTGTTATTGTTTGTATCTGACAAAGATATTGCATGCTCATGTACTCCTTTGGAGTTTGAATCAATATACAAACCTTCAATAAAAATTATTGAAACAAAAAGGTACAAGGGGCATAGCTAGCAGGGTAACAGGCATAGGATAGCAACAAGTAAGGTGGCCATCTCTAGATAAGGTGCAGTTAGTTAGGACTATGGATTATGGAAGTAGATGTGGAGAGTGTCGCCCCATTATATGTTTTACTATGTAGGCCAATGGTTATCCCTGCTGTGTGCATTAGCACTTTTCTGTATTACTCTTGTACTGGGACATCATATTGCTTTTTTTCTTTGTGGGCTGTGTTGTCACAGTATGCATGTAGGCCTTTTCTGTGTGCATTTAAATCATAGTGTGTTGTCCCTGTACTATTGTATCACTCTTTATTATCCATGTACGGTGACATCACCATTATTTGCCCTGTATTGTGACATTACTATTAGGGTCCATTCACACGTCTGTAGTGTATTGTGGATCCGCAATACACCCGGCCGGCGGCCCCATAGTACTGCCTATTCTTGTCCGCAACTGCGGACAAGAATAGGACATGTTTTATTTTTTCCGGAGCCACGGACCGGAAGTTCGGGGGCGTGCTCCGGAAATGTGCATGCGGACAGCACAATGTGTACTGTCCACATCCATTCCTGCCCCATGGAGAATTAATGGGTCCAGATCTGTTCCACAATGGTGCAGAACAGATCCGGACACATTCACGGACGTGTGAATGGACCCTTATTCTTGTATTGTAACATTACTATTATTATCCCTGACTGTAACATTACTATTGTGATCCCTGTACTGTGACATCACTAATATTATCCCTGGACTGTGACATCTTTACTATTATTCCTGTATTGTAACATCAGTATTTATTATCCCTGACTGTGACATCACTATTTATTATCCCTATACTGTGACAAAACTATTTATTATCCCTCTACTGTGACATCACTATTTATTATCCTGGTACTGTGGCATCACTGTGTGCATTATCCATGCATTATGACTTCATTGAGTGTATTATCCCTTTTTGTTCCATCACTTTTACCATTATCCCTGTGCATTAGGGACACCAAAATAATCTTAAAATTTTCATTTTCTGAACTCACTGCCAAAGGTGGTCATGATAGAGTTGGGCTCCATTTAATTGCGAAACTGAGAAACAGAAGAAGTAGTTATATGTGGGCCCCCCTTCTCACCAATGGCTGTATTGAAGAATCATTTGAATAAAAGGGATTCTGGAGTACTTATTAAAAGAACTAGATTTCATATGCAGTAGCGACTCTAGGATCAATATATTGAGGGGGCACAGAAGATACACAGTCAAAAATGGGGGGGCACTAATAATAATAATTACTACACTATGATTTACAATATACAGTATAACCCCTATACCATACTGTGTAATATACATTATAATTTATACACCAAGCCGTACAATATACAGTATAATCCCTACATCATACAGTACAGAATGCATTTTAAACCCTACCCCATGCCATACAATATACAGTATAGTTCATACAACATGCTGCACAATATACTATATAACCCCCACACCATGCAATATGATGTACATTATGATCCATACATCATACCCTACAATATACAGTATAGTTCATACACCATACTATACAGTATATACATGATTATAATATATACTGTATAGCATGGAGTATGAACTATACTGTATATTGTACCGTGGCATGGTGTATGGATTATAATGTATATTGTATAGCATAGTCTAGGGATTATGCTGTATATTGTATGGCATGGTGCAAGGATTATTATATATACTGTACAGCAAATGTATGGAGGTTACACCATGCCGGACAATATAACCCCTGCGCCATGCTGTACAACAAACAGTATAACCCCTACAAAGTGTAGACGTATACTGTATATTGTGTGGCACAGTGTAGGCTATATGTGTATAACATAAACATACTCCACATGAAAACTTACAATTACTTAGCTTGGACCTTGGGGAACTCGGACGCCACTTCAACACTTTGGCTGTGGGGCAACGTCTAAGAACATGCCGTCCCCTGGGCAGTATGATTTTTTGGTTCTTCCTCTTCGGACTCTGTACAAGAGGTAACACATAAGAAAGGATGTTACACGTCTAGAGCCGTCTGCTCACTTACATCTATTGTCCCTCCATGGAAACCTAGGGAAACAATACAGTATAGGCTTCTACACACAGATTGAAGATGCTGGGGCAAACAGCATGGTGAATGTATGTTGCCCCATAACTGAGGGACGGACTGAAATGTCCCAGTCCCCATGGCTAGTTAATCACATTACATATAATCTAGTAGACTGTCTGAAGTAATGGTACGGTCTTCTATAAAGATGGGGGTGCGCGCTTGTGGATACAGAGTCCCAGGTAATAGTCTTTGACGTTTGACCACACGGGGCAGTAAATGATTTGTTTTCATTGGGGCCCTCAGATCTGTTACACACACTGGTGCTGGGGCTGACTCGCACCCGTAGCAGGCTATGCAATCCTGCAGTGTACCACCAGGACTCCTGATACCCATACCCTGCGAGAAATAGGAGACAGCCTGCCCCCTAGTCCTCTGCTGCCCCCTATCTGCTGTGTGCTTGCCTGTCACTATCGCACACACTGCACACTTACTTATGTCAGGACAGCTGTGTAGGTGAGCCCCAGCCTGGCACTAAGCCCTGCGCCCTGTGTAAGCCATAGCTATAGGTCTTCCTGGAGGTCGGGTGGCTCAAGGCCAGTCTGATGACACTCTGCACTGAGGAGACAGATCGCAGCACTTCCCCCGCACCGCACGCAGACTCACACACAACACCCTGCTGCAGGCGCTCACACACACGCAGGCTCCCGAGGCACAAAGAGAGAGACAGGCAGCGATGTCCCCGTCAGGCTGTCAGTGACAGTGTGAGCAGAAGAAATGCTCTGTCTATAACTAATAAGTATCAGGGGACATAATACAGGGGGTAATATAACTGAGGGGTATCGGGGTAAATTATACAGGGGATAATATAACTGAGGGGTATCAGGGTACATTACACAGGGGTAATATAACTGAGGAGGGCTATCAGGGGACATTATACAGGGTAATGTAAGATATATTACCCCTGTATAATAATGTACCCTGAAACCTCTTAGTTATACTACCCCCTGTATAATTTACCCCGGTACCCCTCAGTTATATTACCCCGGTGGGTACTTTATACAGGGGTAATATAACTGAGAAGGGCTATCAGGGGACATTAGACAGGGGGTAATATAACTGAGGGGTATCAGGGTAAATTATACAGGGGGTAATATAACTAAGGGGTATCAGGGTACATTATACAGGGGTAATATAACTGAGGAGGGCTATCAGGGACATAATACAGGGTATCATAAGTTATATTACCACTGGATAATGTCTGATAGCCCTCCTCAAATATATTAACACTGTATAATGTACCCTGGGGGGCAAGGAATATGCATAGGTAAATTTGAGAAACATTGGGCAACCTGAATAACAGAGGTCTAGATTTCTTTTACCTAAGTCCTTAGTCGGATGGTCTGGAGGAAGACTGAGAGGAGGATTAGGAGACCTGCTGGTAATAATAATATGAGGTATAGTCATACATCCATCATGCTTTCAAATGTACAGTCTACATATTGTGCATATATATCAAAAAACGATGCTTGAGTCCTATTGTGAGGTTTCATTTTATTTAGTTTTATTTGTACCCCCGCTTTCCGTATAATTTTCTTTTGGCATAAAAATGTAAAACCTGAGATAGACTTGTACGACATTCGTTCACTGTAATCAAATTTGTATGTTTGATCTTGCAATTATTTTGTTCAAGTTTTGACTCAATAAAAACAAAGTAAAAAAAAAAAAAAAAGGACTAGATGTTTTGGGATAAAAACATACCAACAGAGTAACGTGTTTTAAAGAGGGTCTTCCTTCTTCCTCAGGCTCATTGCAAATCATAAAATGGCATTTATCTTGTTTGGTCATTCACCAGGTTTTTCTCATTTTGAATTTAGTTTTGTCACATATATTCTTTTAATCTTTTATTGATTCAAATGAAAACCCAAAATAATTATTTTTGTGCATATGTTTGTCTCCCATCATTTTTGTGTTTATGGTGTTTTCTGTATCGCTTCATGTTTCACAACATGGTCTATTCCACATTAGTGTGGCTATTCCTGCCGCACTTCACTTATTTATATCTTTTCTTATAATATTGATTCCAGTTTAAAAAAAAGTTTTAAACGAGTTGGTCTCCTATCCTTTTATTATACCCCTATTCTTCTGTGTCACCTTCATGTGAGTCATGAGGGCTTTTAATATTTATTTCCTAACTACAACGTTCGCTCCCTTTCACGTTGTTCATTAATTAATTAATTTCACTTATAATGTCACTTCCTGTTTCACAATGAAGGTCATTATTGATTTTACTTCCAGTTTATTGTGTATATAAAGAACACCATTTTAAGATCTGTTATGGGTCTGAGGGAGAAAGGAGACCCACTTTGAAACTTGTTACCCTATGCTTTTATCCAATAAAGTCCAGTCCCTTTAGGAAGCGGAATCCCTTTTTATTCTGATAAATCTTCAATATTATTCTGGTCTGCAGTCGTGAGTATCCGGCTGGAGGGAGCAGCTACTACTGTGGATGTTTTGCCTACTTCCTGGATTTTTCCCAGTGACATTCCTTTAATAAAGTGTACTTCCGGTAAGGGCTTGTTCACATCATCGTTATGCATTCCGTTATGGCTTTCCGTTATAACATGGTTATAACGGAAAATAAAGAAATCCACAAGACGGAAATCGAAACGGACGCCTTTAAGAGGCATTCCGTTTTGATCCATCATAATAGAAGCCTATGGGGAAGCGGATACGTCTGGTTTCCTTCACGCTAGATGGACAACAAAGTCCTGTCGACTTACAAAGAAATGTACTTTGTGAAAAAGTAACTCAACATGAAGCTAGTCTCTTTGTGAAATTTGGCGAAGCAGCCAAATTGAAGTTTTCATAACTTCGCTCATCTCTAGTTATGATTAGAGTTGAGCGAACCTAAACTGTAAAGTTCGGGTTCGTACCTAACTTTACGATTTTTCGCACCCGGACATTTCCGTAAAAGTTCGGGTTCGTTGTTCGGCGAATTCTTCCCACTTTTTGAAAGGCTGCAGAGCAGCCAATCAGAAAGTGTTTCACTACTTTGCCCCAAGAAGCCATCCCAGCCATGCCTACTAGTGGCATGGCTGTGATTGGCTGAGTGCAGCATGTGACCCAGCCTCTATATAAGCTGGAGTCACATAGTGCCGCATGTCACTCTGCTGATCTTAGTGTAGGGATAGGTTGCTGCTGGTGCTCTCAGGGAGAGATTACGAAGGAAATCTGTTGAACTTGGTGGTGTGAAATCTTCATGCTACAACAATTATTTAGGGAGGGTGCTACTGCTATCCTACATTTTTGTACCCAGCCCTGAGCCCAGTGTTACTGCAAAATAATTTTTTTTAAATCCATCTTTTACTGAGGTGGGGGTCGGCGAACATTTTAGCAACTGCAGTGTCCTTGGAACTGCATGTGACCTGCATGTGTGCCAGCCTGCCAGGGACATCAGTCTAATCCTTTTTTGGTAGCTCAGTGAAGGAAAAATTCATTTTTTCTGGCTGGCAGGTCAAGTCCCCCTACATTACCTATTTTATAACTTAGGGGTGACATAGTCACATTTCTGTAGTTGGGGGCAAAAACCTGTATTGCGGTGCTATAGAGAGCACTTGTGCATTCAACGCACAAAAACGTATTTTAAAATTCAGCAGTGACATACTGCATTCCTGTATTTTGGGGAAATAAACCGGTATTGTTGGTCCACAGACCAGTTTTGCATACACCGCACAAATACCTATTTTAAATTTCAGCAGTAAAATACTGCATTGGTGTTTTTTGGGGAAATAAACCAGTATTGTTGGTCCACAGAGCAGTTTTACATACACCGCACAAATTCCTATTTTAAATTTCAGCAGTGAAATACTGCATTTGTGTATTTTGGGGAAATAAACCGTTATTGTTAGTTCACAGAGGAGTTTTGCATACAACGTACAAATACCTATTTTAAATTTCAGCAGTGACATACTGCATTTGTGTATTTTGGGGAAATAAACCCGTATTGTTGTTCCACAGAGCACTCTTGCATAGAACGCTGAAAAACCTTTGCGCATGCGCCCACAGAGTACAGGAGACGCGTAAGTCACAGCGGGAGAGCCGGGATCGCGCTGCTAAAGGAGGGATACCGCGCATGCGCGGGCTGTACGAGCGCGGTCCCGGCAACTTTAGCTAATGTCAGTTATGCAGCAGAGGGGCGGGGTTAGGGCAGGGAAGGCAGACCTGGAGTCAAGGAGGCCGCTGCCCCCTTGACTTCTATCTTGATTTCTGCAAGGATTTTAAAAGGCGATTTTTAGATGATTTTAAATACAGGAAAAGCGCAAGAAACACTGTTGGAAACGTCTTGTGGGGCACTATCAGGCACTGTTCATGGTTTATGAAGTCAATTCCAGGTGACAGGTTCGCTTTAAGCACATTTTGCTGCCTTTTGCAGCCCTCTAGCCCTTTTCATTACATTTTTAGGGCCATTTTAGTGCACAAAAGTTTGGGTACCCATTGACTTCAATGGGGTTCTGGTTCGGGGCAAGTTCGGGTTAAGTTCGGATCCCGAACCCGAACTTTTTTGTGAAGTTCGGACGAACCCGTCAAACCGGAACTTCCAGGTGTCTGCTCAACTGTAGTTATGATAACTAATATACAATGCTGATCACTAACCCTACAGAAGCAGGAAAAGTAGAGTATATGTCTGTTCTGGATCAAAAAAGTAATATTTGTATGCTTACCTGGCAGAAGACTTACTGTACATACTGGTCGTTATACACAGCTTTATCAAAACATAGACAAATGATTAAGGAAAGGTAGTGTGACCTTTTCCTTTAAATCTTGATAATACATCACCATTGCTACTATCCTGCCTTTCATGTAATTGATAACACTAATTTCGCTCAAGCCTTGTACAGTTCAGAAGTCTGTGTAAGAAAATCAATTAGGAGAATTTGTCTCACCACATAAACTTTTAGTTAGATCAGTCAGCCGCTGTTTCACTGGGTAATGGACCTCCTCTAGCGTGGCGCTAAAAGACCTGCAGCTACGATGATAACAGCTTTCATTTTCACATCTTTTACATTTTGTGAAGAGAAAAGTCCTCATGCCACACTGCTCAGACTGAAGGAGATTTATACAAAATGTCTATAAATGGAAATATAAATAAGTGTACAATCATATACTAGATGTCTGGATTAGAAGGATAATGATGTAAAGGGGGTTAAAGGCTGGAAGGCTAGTCGGCCCCAAATAAATGCTAAAACAAAAAATGTTACAATCAGTTTTTTTTGGGGGGGGGGGGGGGGTGAGTAGGGCGGCCAGAATAAAAGGTTTACATTTTTTTCAGCCCCAATAAACTTTAAAGGGGTATTGCGGGGTTGAGGCAATTTTAAATTAGATACCTTACAGTGTGGTATCTAAGGAAGAATTCATACTCCCTGCTCCCTCCCACTTGAGCCCTGGCTCCATCCAGCGATCTTCTGGTGCCCAGCTTGTTTACTTCAGGCCGGGGTCTGGATGGGAATATGTGCTGTCCTTAAGGCCTCATGCACACCACCATTGTTTGGGTCCACATCCAAGCTGCATTTTTTGCAGCTTGGATGCGGACCCATCCATTTCAATGGGGCTACAAAAGATGTGGACAGCAATCTGTGTGCTGTCCGCTTCCGTTGCTCCGTTCAGTGGCCCGAATTATAATTTTTTTTAACATGTCCTATTCCATATATATAGGTATTCCTATTGAGGGCAGCCCATTCCATTTTGCAAATTGCGGAATGCACATGGATGGCATCAGTGTTTTGCCGATCCGCAATTTGCGGACCGCAAAATTCGGCATGGTCGTGTGACATGTCCCCAAGTGGAATGTCACCCAGCAGTGACGTGCTGCTTGGAGATATTTAACCCCGGAAGTAAACAAACTGGTGACTGAAAGATCACCAAACGGAGCAAGGAGTCCAGCCCGGATCAACAAGGAGCAGGTGAGTATGATTTTTTTCTTAGGTAGGGGGCCTAATTAAAGAAGCACTCCAGGTTTTTTATTTTACATATAATGCTAGCTCATCACCGGTATTCTATCAACGTAATATTTTATACCTTAACACAGTTGCATCGATATATTTTGAACCTTTTCATTGTGGGAATCTGGTTTTGTGAGCTCAACTGACCACCAGCCCAGAGTTTGCTCTAATGGATAAACTCTGTCTCTCCCATGTAGATGACTTCCTGTGAAATATAGGGTGACATCATCACCAGTCAAATACCTCCAGGTAACTCCCAGGTCCCTACCTCCCCACAGTCCTCTGTATATTTCTGCATTCTGTTGAAGATATAATGTCCCTCCTATATAAAGGACCAGAAGTGCAGATATATTGTAGGTAAGTGTATACTGTGACTAGCTGTAGTTATATAAACCTTCTGACTCACACTGCCTGTACTATCCATGTGTGCTGACTCTCCAGTGTTCTTCTGTGGAATGTAGCTTCACATTGGTCTTCCTACTTCCACAGGGCAGAAAGGGCAGACAGGTTCTAGTTGTATCACATAGGAAAACACGGAGAACCTGCAGGAGGGTACAGCAGTTCTGAGTCACTAATCTGTCATGACTGCCCTTACACAGGACTCAGAGAAGTTCAGGGTGGTGAGACTCCATTACCTTTGTCTCTGCAAAGCCAGGCATGATGGGAAATGTAGGATTCAATAGGAAAACCATATCTGGGGGAAAGAAGGAATCAAGATGTCAGACAGCTCACAAATGGCACATCAAACAAATATTCACAAAGCGTACACAATAGACTCTATTTTATCCTTTAACCCATTAAGCCACCATGACATAACTGCACGTCATGGACTGCACTGCATTAAGCCACCATGACGAAAAGGTTCGTCATGGCAGCAACCTGTCACCATGTCTGCAGACATGGTGACAGCACTGGGATCCTGGCTATTACATACAGCCAGGGAACTCAGCTAACCGGCCCGGAACCAATGTCTGTACAGACTAGGCAATCAGAAGATTAAATAGCCGGCTAAAGGTTCTGATCCCCACAGTTCATGACTGTGGGGATCACAACTAGAGATGGCCCGAACTATCCGCCGGCGAACAGTTCCCGGCGAACATAGCTTGTTCGCGTTCGCCTCTGCCGGGCGAACATATTCGATGTTCGGTCCGCCCCCTATACATCATCATTGAGCAAACTTTGACCCTGTACCTCACAGTCAGCAGACACATTCCAGCCAATCAGCAGCATACCCTCCCTCCCAGACCCTCCCATCTCCTGCACAGCATCCATTTTAGATTCATTCTGAAGCTGCAGTCTTAGTGAGAGGAAGGAGAGTGTAGTAGCTGCTGATTTAATTGGGAAATTGATAGCTAGGCTAGTGAATTCAGTGTCCACTCCAGTCCTGAAAGACTAATCTGATCTCTGCTGTAAGGACAGCGTCCTGACAGCACCCCAAAAAGCCCTTTTTAGGGCTGCAACATTAGTCTGCTTTTTTTTTTTCCTTTATATACATATTGCAGTTGCCTGGCCTGCCTGTGTGTGAGGAGCTGCAGGCCCACAGACTGTAGTGTGCCCACCCCTGTCATTCCTTGTGGTACAGGACTTTGCATCAAAAAAAGGCATTTAATTTTTACACTTTAATCTAAGGTTAGTTGCCTGCCAGTGTGTGTCCGGCTGACTTCCACTGACTGTAGTGTGCCCACTGCCAGTGCCCACCACTCATACCGGCTGGCACAGGACTTTGCATAAAAAAGGCATTTAATTTTTACACTTTAGTGTAATTTCAGCTGCTTGCCTTATGCTAGTGTGTGTCAGGCCGACTTCAACTGACTGTAGTGTGCCCACTGCCAGTGCCCACCCCTGTCATCCCGTGTGGCACAGGACTTTGCTTAAAAAAAAGGCACTTAATTTTTACACTTTAATCTAAGGTTAGTTGCCTGCCAGTGTGTGTCAGGCTGACTTCCACTGACTGTAGTGTGCCCACTGCCAGTGTCCACCACTCATACCGGCTGGCACAGGACTTTGCATAAAAAAGGCATTTAATTTTTACACTTTAGTGTAATTTCAGCTGCTTGCCTGCTGCTAGTGTGTGTCAGGCCGACTTCAACTGACTGTAGTGTGCCCACTGCCAGTGCCCACCCCTGTCATCCCGTGTGGCACAGGACTTTGCTTAAAAAAAGGCACTTAATTTTTACACTTTAATCTAAGGTTAGTTGCCTGCCAGTGTGTGTCAGGCTGACTTCCACTGACTGTAGTGTGCCCACTGCCAGTGTCCACCACTCATACCGGCTGGCACAGGACTTTACATAAAAAGGCATTTAATTTTTACACTTTAGTGTAATTTCAGCTGCTTGCCTGCTGCTAGTGTGTGTCAGGCCGACTTCAACTGACTGTAGTGTGCCCACTGCCAGTGCTCCACCCCTGTCATCCCGTGTGGCATAGGACTTTGCATAAAAAAGGCACTTAATTTTTACACTTTAATCTAAGGTTAGTTGCCTGCCAGTGTGTGTCAGGCCCACTTCCACTGACTGTAGTGTGCCCACTGCCAGTGCCAACCACTGATACCGGGTGGCACAGTAGCTTGCCGATAAATAAGGCATTTAATTTTTAGACAGTAGTCTAAATTCAGTTGCTTGCCTGCTGCCAGTGTGTGTCAGGCCCTCTTCCACTGACTGTAGTGTGCCCACTGCCAGTGCCAACCACTGATACCGGGTGTCACAGTAGCTTGCCGATAAATTAGGCATTTAATTTTTAGACAGTAGTCTAAATTCAGTTGCTTGCCTGCTGCCAGTGTGTGTCAGGCCCTCTTCCACTGACTGTAGTGTGCCCACTGCCAGTGCCAACCACTGATACCGGGTGGCACAGTAGCTTGCCGATAAATAAGGCATTTAATTTTTAGACAGTAGTCTAAATTCAGTTGCTTGCCTGCTGCCAGTGTGTGTCAGGCCCTCTTCCACTGACTGTAGTGTGCCCACTGCCAGTGCCAACCACTGATACCGGGTGGCACAGTAGCTTGCCGATAAATAAGGCATTTAATTTTTAGACAGTAGTCTAAATTCAGTTGCTTGCCTGCTGCCAGTGTGTGTCAGGCCCTCTTCCACTGACTGTAGTGTGCCCACTGCCAGTGCCAACCACTGATACCGGGTGGCACAGTAGCTTGCCGATAAATAAGGCATTTAATTTTTAGACAGTAGTCTAAATTCAGTTGCTTGCCTGCTGCCAGTGTGTGTCAGGCCCTCTTCCACTGACTGTAGTGTGCCCACTGCCAGTGCCAACCACTGATACCGGGTGGCACAGTAGCTTGCCGATAAATAAGGCATTTAATTTTTAGACAGTAGTCTAAATTCAGTTGCTTGCCTGCTGCCAGTGTGTGTCAGGCCCACCTCCACAGACTGTAGTGTGCCCACTGCCAGTGCCAACCACTGATACCGGGTGGCACAGTAGCTTGCCGATAAATAAGGCATTTAATTTTTAGACAGTAGTCTAAATTCAGTTGCTTGCCTGCTGCCAGTGTGTGTCAGGCCCTCTTCCACTGACTGTAGTGTGCCCACTGCCAGTTCCAACCACTGATACCGGGTGGCACAGTAGCTTGCCGATAAATAAGGCATTTAATTTTTAGACAGTAGTCTAAATTCAGTTGCTTGCCTGCTGCCAGTGTGTGTCAGGCCCTCTTCCACTGACTGTAGTGTGCCCACTGCCAGTGCCAACCACTGATACCGGGTGGCACAGTAGCTTGCCGATAAATAAGGCATTTAATTTTTAGACAGTAGTCTAAATTCAGTTGCTTGCCTGCTGCCAGTGTGTGTCAGGCCCACCTCCACAGACTGTAGTGTGCCCACTGCCAGTGCCAACCACTGATACCGGGTGGCACAGTAGCTTGCCGATAAATAAGGCATTTAATTTTTAGACAGTAGTCTAAATTCAGTTGCTTGCCTGCTGCCAGTGTGTGTCAGGCCCTCTTCCACTGACTGTAGTGTGCCCACTGCCAGTGCCAACCACTGATACCGGGTGGCACAGTAGCTTGCCCGATAAATAAGGCATTTAATTTTTAGACAGTAGTCTAAATTCAGTTGCTTGCCTGCTGCCAGTGTGTGTCAGGCCCACCTCCACAGACTGTAGTGTGCCCACTGCCAGTGCCAACCACTGATACCGGGTGGCACAGTAGCTTGCCGATAAATAAGGCATTTAATTTTTAGACAGTAGTCTAAATTCAGTTGCTTGCCTGCTGCCAGTGTGTGTCAGGCCCACTTCCACAGACTGTAGTGTGCCCACTGCCAGTGCCAACCACTCATACCGGGTGGCACAGTACCTAGCACGCGTAGTACCACTTATCTAAAAAAAATGACAGGCAGAGGCAGGCCACCTCGCAGGGGCCGTCGTGGTCGTGGTGCTGTGATTTCCATTGTCCCTGGAATAATGCCCAGTTTTCAGAGGCCACGTACCCTGAACCCGAAAAATTCAGAGGACGTAGTTGACTGGCTTAGACAGGACACCCAATCTTCAACAGCTTCCGCTAAGAACCTTGACGCACCATCCTCCTCCAGCTCAGCTTCGGTCACCTGCTCTCAAGTTACCACGCACCCGCCCGTCGCCACCACCACCACTACCACCACAGCCACCACAGCCGCTTCACTTGATCCGTCAGAGGAGTTATTTACACATCAGTTGGATGCAATTAGTGATGCGCAACCATTATTGCCAGATGATGTAGATTACGGGGATATGTCTCAGTCAGGCAGGATTACACACATGGACGTACAGTGTGATGATGATGATGATGATGTTGTACCCGCTGCTGCTTCCTTTGCTGAGGTGTCAGATACAAGTGAAGCGGTTGATGATGACGATGTGTCCACGGATGCCACGTGGGTGCCTGCTCGAAGAGAAGAAGAGGGGGAAAGTTCTGAAGGGGAGACAGAGAGAATGAGGAGACGAGTTGGAAGCAGTCAACGCATGCTGTTGCCACCACTAGAATGCCGTCATTGCAAAGCTCAGCAGTGTGGCATTTTTTTTGTGTGTCTGCCTCTGATAAAAGCAATGCCATTTGCAACCTGTGCCAAAAGAAACTGAGTCGTGGGAAGTCCAACACCCACCTTGGTACAACTGCTTTGCGAAGGCACATGATCTCACATCACAAACGCCTATGGGATCAACACATGAGTACAAGCAGCACACAAACTCAAAGCCACCATGCTCCTCCTGGTCCAGCATCTTCAGCCACGTCAACCACTGCTGTCCTCCCTGCCCCCTCTCAATCACCCGCCACTCCATCTCTCACCTTCAGCAGTTCCTGCTCATCTGCCCACAGTCAGGTGTCTGTCAAGTACATGTTTGAGCATAAGAAGCCAATGTCACAAAGTCACCCCCTTGCCCGGCGACTGACAGCTGGCTTGACGGAACTCTTAGCCCGCCAGCTTTTACCATACCAGCTGGTAGAGTCTGAGGCCTTCAAAAAATTTGTCGCTATTGGGACACCACAGTGGAAGGTACCCGGACGAATTTTTTTTTCAAAAAAGGCAATCCCAAACCTCTACCATGTCATTGAAAAGGAAGTCATGGCATCTCTGGCATACAGTGTTGGGGCAAGGGTCCATCTGACCACTGATACCTGGTCTGCAAAGCACGGTCAGGGCAGGTATATCACGTATACTGCGCATTGGGTCAACCTGCTGACGGCTGACAAGCATGGAATGCGTGGCTCGCAGCGGAGTTGGTGACACCACCACGACTTGCAGGCAGACCTACTGCCACCTCCTCTACTCCTACTCCATCCTCTTCAATATCCTCCTCGGCTGAGTCCTCTTCTGCTGCGGCGTCTGGCTGCACATCAACTGATTCCCCCAGCTCCCCAGGGGCTATTCCACATCCCGGATACGACAGTGTCACGCTATCTTGGGGTTGACTTGCCTGAAAGCAGAGAGCCACACAGGACCAGCACTCCTGTCCGCCCTGAACGCACAGGTGGATCAGTGGCTGACCCCGCACCAACTGGAGATCGGCAAAGTGGTGTGTGACAATGGAAGCAATCTGTTGTCGGCATTAAATTTGGGCAAGTTGTCACTTGTGCCGTGCATGGCACATGTGTTGAATCTCATCGTACAACGTTTTGTGTCTAAGTACCCAGGCTTACAGGACGTCCTCAAGCAGGCCAGGAAGGTGTGTGGCCATTTCAGGCGTTCCTACACGGCCATGGCGCACTTTTCCGATATTCAGCGGCGAAACAACATGCCAGTGAGGCGCTTGATATGCGACAGCCCGACACGTTGGAATTCAACACTCCTAATGTTCGACCGCCTGCTCCAACAAGAAAAAGCCGTCAACGAGTATTTGTATGATCGGGGTGCTAGGACAGCCTCTGCGGAGCTGGGAATCTTTGCCACGTTACTGGACACTCATGCGCAATGCCTGTAGGCTTATGCGTCCTTTTGAGGAGGTGACAAACCTAGTCAGTCGCACCGAAGGCACCATCAGCGACCTCATCCCATTTGTTTTCTTCCTGGAGCGTGCCCTGCGAAGAGTTCTGGATCAGGCTGTAGATGAGCGTGAAGAGGAAGAGGAAGAGTTGTGGTCACCATCACCACCAGAAACAGCCTTGTCATCATCGCTTGCCGGACCTGCAGCAACGCTGGAAGAGGAGTATGAGGAAGAGGAGTCAGAGGAGGAATGTGGTGGCTTTGAGGAGGAGGAAGACCAACCACAGCAGGCACCCCAGGGTGCTCGTTGTTGTCACCTATCTGGGACCCATGGTGTTGTACGTGGCTGGGGGAAGAACAGACCGTCAATGACATCAGTGAGGACGAGGAACGGGAAATGAGTAGCTCTGCATCCAACCTTGTTCAAATGGGGTCTTTCATGCTGTCATGTCTGTTGAGGGACCCACGTATAAAAAGGATAAAGGAGAACGATCTGTACTGGGTGGCCTCGCTACTAGACCCCGGTATAAGCAGAAAGTGGCAGAAATGTTACCAAATTACCGAAAGTCGGAAAGGATGCAGCAGTTCAAAACCAAACTAAAAATATGCTTTACACAGCTTATAAGGGAATGTCACAGCACAACGGGAATCTAACAGGGGAAGAGGTGAGTGTAATCCTCCTCCTACCACGGCGGCAAGGACTGGACGATTTACAGATGTGTTGTTGATGGAGGACATGCGGAGCTTTTTCAGTCCTACTCATCGCCACAGCCCTTCGGGATCCAGCTTTAGAGAACGACTCGACCGACAGGTAGCAGACTACCTCGCCTTAACAGCAGATATCGACACTCTGAGGAGCAATGAACCCCTTCACTACTGGGTGTGCAGGCTTGACCTGTGGCCTGAGCTATCCCAGTTTGCGATAGAACTTCTGGCCTGCCCTGCTTCAAGTGTCCTGTCAGAAAGGACCTTCAGTGCAGCAGGAGGCATTGTCACTGACAAGAGAAGTCGCCTCGGTCAAAAAGTGTTGATTACCTCACCTTCATAAAGATGAATGAGGCATGGATCCCGAAGGGACTGACAGTGGGGGATACGTTTGACTAACAAAAGGCCTGATTACATGCCATGGCCTTAAAATGGTCCCCACGCTGCTGTATTTAATGTCTGCATACCGGATGACTTTCGTGAATTCTCCACCACCAACTAGGGTTCAAGCCGCAATGTTTTAGTCACTTTTCTGCCTGGAAAACATAAATTTTTCCGGCCGCTGCTACAATAGCGGCTGCAACAGTGCAATTATTTTTCAGGCATGTGTACATGCCTAATTTTTCTGTCCTATGGTGCAGCACTGTGGCTGCAAAAACAAACCAAAAAAAAAGGCACATACAAGTGTCAATTCCCCTTCGTGATCGTTACCTTGTTGTGGTGAAGGGGCTTGCGTATCACAATGAAGCAATCATCATCACCTCTATAAGTGTGTTGGCAATGTTGCCACACCCCAGATGATAAGGCCGTTGCTTCATTATGATCAGACCAAAAGCGATCGGGTGGCCATGCTACTAGACCCCGGTATAAGCAGAAAGTGGCAGAAATGTTACCAAATTACCGAAAGTCGGAAAGGATGCAGCAGTTCAAAACCAAACTAAAAATATGCTTTACACAGCTTATAAGGGGATGTCAATGGGGGATTCGACAATGGTTAATCAATTCGACCGGATAGGGTCCGTAACAGGGATTAAACTGATAGCAATAGTACTAGTTAAGACACCACTCATATAGGGTGTCACAGCACATTGCTCTGTGCACGCGCAGTGCCCCAATTTGGGAGTAAGAGGACCGACCAAGCTGCTTTTTTCCATCTCCCGGTTCCTGAAATCAATTCAGTTTAGTGTACGAGAGTTTGGTCTGTCACTGTGAAGGCAGTCGAAGGTACCCGGCCTAAATTTTTTTTTCACAAAAAGCAATCCCTGATATGGGACGTAACAGGGATTAAACTAATGAGAATAATACTACAGAAAATACCACTCATATCAGTGGAGGGAGCCAGCGTTTTTTTAACCATCTCCCCGTTCAAAAAATCTATTTAATAAATGGCCCCCAGATTGGGGAGTCGGGGACGTTAGAGGGATTAAACTGATGAGAATAGTACTACAGAAAATACCACTCATATCGGGTGTGACAGTAAATTGCACGGCGCAGACGCAGTCACCGTGGTTTAAAACAGAGTGGAGGGAGCCAGCGTTTTTTTAACCATCTCCCGTTCGAAAAATCTATTCAATAAATGGCCCCCAGATTGGGGACGTTAGAGGGATTAAACTGATGAGAATAGTACTACAGAAAATACCACTCATATCGGGTGTGACAGTAAATTGCACGGCGCAGACGCAGTGACCGTGGTTTAAAACAGAGTGGAGGGAGCCAGCGTTTTTTAACCATCTCCCCGTTCGAAAAATCTATTCAATAAATGGCCCCTAGATTGGGGACGTTAGAGGGATTAAACTGATGAGAATAGTACTACAGAAAATACCACTCATATCGGGTGTGACAGTAAATTGCACGGCGCAGACGCAGTGACCGTGGTTTAAAACAGAGTGGAGGGAGCCAGCGTTTTTTTAACCATCTCCCGTTCGAAAAATCTATTCAATAAATGGCCCCCAGATTGGGGACGTTAGAGGGATTAAACTGATGAGAATAGTACTACAGAAAATACCACTCATATCGGGTGTGACAGTAAATTGCACGGCGCAGACGCAGTGACCGTGGTTTAAAACAGAGTGGAGGGAGCCAGCGTTTTTTAACCATCTCCCCGTTCGAAAAATCTATTCAATAAATGGCCCCAGATTGGGGACGTTAGAGGGATTAAACTGATGAGAATAGTACTACAGAAAATACCACTCATATCGGGTGTGACAGTAAATTGCACGGCGCAGACGCAGTGACCGTGGTTTAAAACAGAGTGGAGGGAGCCAGCGTTTTTATCCATCTCCCGTTCGAAAAATCTATTCAATAAATGGCCCCCAGATTGGGGACGTTAGAGGGATTAAACTGATGAGAATAGTACTACAGAAAATACCACTCATATCGGGTGTGACAGTAAATTGCACGGCGCAGACGCAGTGACCGTGGTTTAAAACAGAGTGGAGGGAGCCAGCGTTTTTTAACCATCTCCCGTTCGAAAAATCTATTCAATAAATGGCCCCCAGATTGGGGACGTTAGAGGGATTAAACTGATGAGAATAGTACTACAGAAAATACCACTCATATCGGGTGTGACAGTAAATTGCACGGCGCAGACGCAGTGACCGTGGTTTAAAAACAGAGTGGAGGGAGCCAGCGTTTTTTAACCATCTCCCGTTCGAAAAATCTATTCAATAAATGGCCCCCAGATTGGGGACGTTAGAGGGATTAAACTGATGAGAATAGTACTACAGAAAATACCACTCATATCGGGTGTGACAGTAAATTGCACGGCGCAGACGCAGTGACCGTGGTTTAAAAACAGAGTGGAGGGAGCCAGCGTTTTTTAACCATCTCCCGTTCGAAAAATCTATTCAATAAATGGCCCCCAGATTGGGGACGTTAGAGGGATTAAACTGATGAGAATAGTACTACAGAAAATACCACTCATATCGGGTGTGACAGTAAATTGCACGGCGCAGACGCAGTGACCGTGGTTTAAAACAGAGTGGAGGGAGCCAGCGTTTTTTTAACGATCTCACTGTTCGAAAAATCAATTCAATTGACCTTTCGGGGACCCTTGGTGTTGTACGTGGCTGGGTGGAGGAAGAAACCTTCAATGACATCACCGGGACGTGGCTAGCTTGGTATCCAACCTTGTGCAAATGGGGAGTTTGCGGTTGTGCAAATGAACTGTTTGCGGTGCATTAAAAGGGGAGTTTGGTCTGTCAATGTCAGTGAAGCAGGCGTAACCCTTACACTACCTGATCGATACAACATCATACCTGATCGTATACACACACCGGATGTTTTAAAGCACGTTATTCCAAACAATTTAGGAATGTTAGTTGATTTATGCCCTTTATGGATTAAAACCCGACTCTGCGTCCACTACGTAATTTTCCATGGGAGTTTTGCCATAGATCCCCCTCCGGCATGCCACAGTCCAGGTGTTAGTCCCCTTGAAACAACTTTCTCATCACTATTGTGGCCAGAAAGAGTCCCTGTGGGTTTTAAAATTCGCCTGCCAATTGAAGTCTATGGCGGTTCGCCCGGTTCGCCCGTTCGCGAACATTTGCGTAAGTTCGCTTTCGCTGTTCGCGAACTGAAAATTTTATGTTCGCGACATCACTAGTCACAACCTGGCAAAATGTTTAAATGACAAATAATGAGCAGTCTGCAATGTGGCTCACCCCGAAACCCACACTCGCCCCCCCCCCCTCCCCAAGCACAACTATCAGGATGGTTGAGCGGAGCAGAGTGTCAGCTGTAGTACAGTGTACTGCAATGTATTGTAGAGCCATCACACCCAGTGGATCTTCAAGAACTAAGTGGGTCTGTGTCCAAAAAGTGTAAAAGAGTATAAAAAATCTAACTTCTTCCTATATACTCACACTTATAATTGGTTAAAAATATAAAGAATAAAAAATACTACACGTTTACACGTTTTGTATCACTGCGTCCGTAACTACCTGCTCTATAAAAGGATCATATCACTTTTACCGCACGGTGAACACCATAAAAAAAAATTGAAAAACTAAAATTGAAGTGTGCACCTCACTTCCCAAAAAATGGTATGAAAAGTGATCAAAAAAGCCCAAATTAGTACCACTCATTGTGCAGGACAGCCTGAGGGCACGTATGGTGCTTAAAGTAACTGATAATCCCATTTAGATCATTACAGTTTACAACAGATAACAGGTAAATCCCAGATACAAGTGACTGATTTGGCTTGAGATTACTGTAACAAACTGCCTGGATAATCTTTTACTTCATAGAACTAAAGCCAGGAGCAGAAAGTGTTGTGTGGAGTCACTGCAGACAGGCAGGACAGACAGCTCGGCCATAGAAAGTCCTCTGGAGAGAGTGACTTGGTTGCCATGGAGACAGAATGCACAACACTGGCTGAGAGTCGAGAACATACCAGGATAATTAGACCAGAGGAAACTTTCCCAGGCAGAAGAAAGCAGACCAAGAATACTACCGAGAATCAAGTCAGGTGAAAGCGATTTACTCTTCTATTCCCACTAATGCAGATGAAATCAGACCGCTTGTAGGGTAATGACAGGGTGGCTAATGTGAACGGTGTGGGGAGTCGCTCTGGTAGACAGCGGTGCGGGTGCAGTTTAGAGGCAAAACAAGGAGTCCAGATTGTGCAACAAACAGTGTTTTATTCACACTTGCACACAAAATGAAAAACAGTCTCTTGGTGACAGTTCACACACAACGGAAATAACGTAGCCAAACAAAAACAGTCCAACACAGGTTCAGTCACCTGGGAGGTGTAGGTGCAGGTTCGCACCACGCTGTCGGCCCAGCCGCAGGAGAATCCAGCTTCAGGTAGCCAGGAACAAAATACCTCCTTGCTGAGCTCTTTCCTCCTGGACAGAGAACTCCCAGCCCTGTTAGCAGCTCCAGGATAATCACACTCCCCAGACACAGCTGCTGGCTGCGTTTTATATCCAGCCCAAAACATGGACTGGACCGTGGGGAGCAGCCACCCACCCTACTCTTTAGCTGCTCCCAGTAAGAGCCGGCCCGGATCGGCTTTGCAGCCATGCTATTTAACAAAGTCAAACAGCACTAGCTGCTGCAGACAAAAACCCGGCTCTCACCTCACCGAGGCCAGCAACCTCGGTGACACGTACCTGCCATCACATATGACACCTTGCACCTTACCACAACGGTTATGAACAAGATATTGTGGTGATTTACCTTTTACAATGATTTTAACTGCTTTGATACTAGTCAGTTTTCCAGCTCACAAATAAATACAGATTTATCAATGATTTCACAAGAACTGTTCCTGGATGATGTGGCTATTATGTTGCAGTGACAAAATCCGATACTGCAAAAAAAATATCTGTGCAAAGTCTCACTTTTTTTAGATGTTGCAGCAAGAGATCAACAATCGTCACCACTCCAGCTGTTGTGAAACTACAACTCCCAGCATGCTCTATTCAATTCTATGGCAGTTCTGAGAACAACCAAGCAAGTGTGCATGCTGGGAGTCGTAGTTTCACCACAAGTGGAATGCCAGAGGATGCTGATCCCTGCTCTAGACTATTATAGATTCCAAGGATCTGATTACATGATGTTTTTGTCCCACGTCTAACACCTTTGATAAACAATGCGGTCTCATTCGTTTAATTAGAGCCCGTTGCGCCTTGTACGGCCGCGTTGTATGGAATGCAGGCCGGCCGCATTGCAAGCACCACACAACTGTGCAGTCTGGTCCTACCTACCCTTATATTTCTATGTTCAGCCACTTTGCTGGTACTGTAAAACTCTGCAGATTCACTGCATGCAAATCTGCAGCATCAACTCCGCTGTGCTGCAGTCCTATGTGGACATACTCTTAAAATACGGCAAAAAACTGATGCACATGACATGCTCAAAATTTATCTGTTTTAGGATATGACCACATGCAAGGATGGATTGACCATAGACCCAACAGGAACATTTCTCGGTGGGTCGATGCCCAGGGGGACACCTGAGCCCTCCTCACAGGCGCCAGCCGGGTACATAATGATCTGACGCTCTCGGCATTAATCAGGCACCTTATGTACCAGGCCAGCAGCCGCAGGTGCGCTCCTAAATTTAACTATATTGTGGTCCTCAGGACTATGATACAGTTGAATACTGTGGCGAGGGTGAAGTACTTTTTGCTGCACTGTGGTATTTGGTTTTGTTGGGGTAGTATATTGTGCTGCCCTATGGTATGGCAGGACTCGCTCTACTTCTGTTGTCCTTTCCTACAACATAGGACCCAAATACAACATAGGGCCACGTTTAGTTTTTTTTTTTTTTTTCGGGGCCACCTTAAAGGGGTTAGCCCATGACTAATGTAAAAAATGAAAATCAGACATAATCTAGTACATGACAACCTCTTTCTAACAAAGCTAGAACTAGCCCTGCACCTCACATGGATCCAGAGATCTCCTCATTCATTGCTCTGCTAGATTTATATCAATCTGTCAGTTCAAGGGGAGTTTTTTTTCTGCTGCAGCTCAGGGGGCGTGTCTCAGCTCTCCCTATCCCAGCTCAGGAGGCAGTTGAAAGATGAAACTGAGCATGTGCGGCCGTCTCAGTGAGCCGGTCAAAGGAATAAAAAGAAATCAAACAGCAGGTGGGGCTATACACGTACATTTTATTGAAGAACTCAGTGGCTATGCTAAATTTTTAATTACATGCAATTACAAATGTATTCAGATGCAGGTGCTGGCTTGAAAACTGTAGAATATTTTTCGTGGGACAACCCCTTTAAGTTCCCAGTCTGTCTCTGACTACACAGCCTGCATTGTTAATGGCCATGAAACACCCTAAGTACTGTGCAGCCATTAATAGGACAGACTAAACAGTGCAGTATATATTAGTTTAATTGTGGCCCGTACAGCCAAGCGGCCATTAGCAATGACGACCAGCTATACAGTGCAGTCTTTATTAGTTAAATAAGAGGCAGCTGCGGCCTAATTGTCCACAAGGCCGCACACCCCGAACGGCTCACGACCGCGTCACGTGGTCCTACCTCTCCCATTCCACCATTTTTTAACACAAAATGCGTCTCCGTGACCCAACACAACCAATGACTAGCAGAGCAGGCATCTCCGGGCATTTGCCAAGTATCCATCAGGATCCGGAAGTTGCGATGCAGGATCAGTGAGGAACAGTAAGTAATAATTTCTAATTTTTTTTACCTATCCTCCGCCTTACATAACAAATCTTACAGCAATGTGGACATTAGACAAGCCATTTTAGAGTGAATGTCTGTATGCTAGATTTCTACAATTTACAAGTTGATTATTTGACTTTACATTAGGAATATCTTTTAATAATTGTTGATCCATACTTAGTAATGATTAACAGTCTAGTATTTCAGTATTCTTACATTAGTAAAACATGTAGTAGCAATATATGGTTAGTTTGACTTTCTCTGCTTATGTTCCCCTCCATTAAATATTCTCTGCTAAAACCATGTATACTACGCAGTGCAGAAAATCCTCACCTCCATTATGTAAAGCTTGTCCTATTGAGCAATATAATCTACCATATGCATAACTAAGGGTTAATCACAGCAAGCAATGCTTACAAATCCTCTAGGATTAAAACAAACACAAAAGAAACAAATACTGTATGAATGGGAACATGGACAAATAAGACCGAGCAGAGAAACTACATGCCAAGTCTGGTTTTAAATAGCCCTCTGCAGTATTTTTCGGATGTTCCCAATGTATTGTGTTAGATTACTGCATTACTTGACGAAACCATAAATTATGATTCACAGTGGGAAAGTGTTATTTATTAAAGGGACCAGGAAGTGCACTGATAAAACAGGCACAATGCCATAAAGAACTAGCTCATCTGAATGCAGTAGTGTAGCTATAGGGGTTGTAGCAGTCCCAATTGTACCTGGGTCCCTAGGCCAGAGACGCACTGCCAATTACTTAGCTTTCGTTTTATAAGACGTACTGCTTTTTATAAAGCGGATACTAGTGAACGCTTTCATTATGGAAGTGCTCACTAATACACAAAAAGCAGAGGGAGCGGTGAGTGAAGAGCTGTACTCACCCCTCCTCCCTGGTCTTCTCTTGGCTGCGCTGCAATGTCCTGTCACAGAGGTTCCCGTGACAGGTGCCAGGAGATCAGTGAGACTGGCAACACGTGGTTTCATCTGACAGGTTTCTTGTGGATCAATTCATGTCTGTGTTGTTTCTGGTAATGGCCACACCCCTTGCCTCAGGTGTTGCTTGTGTGGTCATTTAACTTTCCCTATTTATTGTGGCTTCTCCCACCATACTGTGCGGTGTTTTAGCTTCAGTTTCAGTTTTGGATAGCTGGTGTGTGGATCTCGGCGGAGTTCCTGGTGCTTCCATTGCTCCCTTGAAGTTAAGTCTTTCCTTTCCCTCTTTGTATTTTGTTTGAGTTCTATGTGTTGCATTTCCCTGTCTTTTGTATTAAGGCCTGAGGCAGACTCCTGTTTGTTCTTCCTTTTAGAGCAACAGGTTGTCTCAGTCCTGACATTAATATCAGGGTCCTATAGGGGGAGTTAGGACATTAGGTATTCCTGTGTATGAACTCACCTACCTCTGGGGTTTGTTCATACTGGTAGTTAGTCAGGAATTTGATTAGGGTTTTTCTAGGAGGTGACCATCTCCTGTCCCTATTTCCCAGGCCTTATTCCCTCATCCCTTTCCCTCCTATGTTCGGTGTGGTGTTTCCCTCCCACAACTGAAGCGTGATATGTCCTGACGGCATGCAGCGTCAAGATGTTGTGCACACAGCATGACCTGACACTGCACGAATGTCAGGTGACAGTGCAGCACAGGCCCAGAGAAGACCAGGGACCGTGACTGCTGGAGAGACAGCCGAACCTGGAGAGTAGCGGCAGAGCAGGAAAGGAAAGTTAAGGTCTGATATGGAAGCCTAAAGGGGGTATAATCTGAGGTCTAATATGGGGAGGGGGGTCTGACATGGAGGCCTGATATGAAGTCTGATGCAGGGGTCTGACAAGGGGGTCTGATTTAAAGGGATATTCCCATCTCGCTGTTTCGTCCTAACCTGCACCCTGGCTTTGCGTTCACTTCCTGGCTGGGCGGGCTTAGGCAGTTTGAATGAAGCCCTGCCCACGCCTTTTTATGAGAGCACATCCTTCCGTGCTCGTTCATGTGTCTCCTCCGCGCTTGCGCAGAAGACATTTACTTCTCACCCAGGCGGCCACTGAGAGAGTTCTGAGAGCACACGCCGCCGTGTATGCGCAAAGCTTCTTTCTTTAGTGCTGTGTCTCATACAGAGCCGCGCTGCATACAGGGCATTTACGGCTCTGTATGAGAAGTGGAACTGAAGAAATAAGCTTTGCGCATGCGCAGCGGCGTGCGCGTTCAGGACTGCAGTGAGCGGCCGCCTGGGTAAAAAGTAAGTACAGTCTGTGTAAGCGCGGCCCATAGATACGGCTGTGGAGCGGTGACCGTATCTATGGGTTACCATATGTAAACAATGGGGTAAGAGGGAAGGGAATATATAACAATTGCTGCATTTCAAATAATGGAAGCAAATTACAAAAATGATATATGGCACTAGGATAAACTTTAGAAATATGATCTTGCAGATGGGAATACCTTTTTAATGTCTGATATGGGGGTCTGATCTGAAGATCTGATATGGGGGTCTAAGGGGTCTGAATGGAAGATCTGATATGGGGGTCTGATCTTAAAGGGTTTCTGTCATCACGTTTTGACATTATAAGCTGTCTGACATTAGCTATGTGCTAATGTCAGAGCAGCTTGATAATGTCTTTTTTATAAAAATCCGGTTTATATTCAGGCTAAAAAACGTACTTTTATAATATGTAAATTAGCCTCTAGGAGCAGGGGGGGGCGTTGCCCTGCTCCTAGAAGCTCCGTGCGGCAACCTGCTGGCACGCCCCTTCTTACTTTGAGTGACAGTGCCGGGCAGCGATCCTCCGGCACTGTCTCCTTGTGAAATCCCGCGCCTGCACGGCCGCTCTGTATTCAGCTCAGGCGCGGTGAGCAGAGGACAGCAGGCACCAGCCTCTAGGAGCAGGGCAACGCCCCCCCTGCTCCTAGAGGCTAATTTACATATTATAAAAGTACGTTTTTTAGCCTGAATATAAATCGGATTTTTATAAAAAAGACATTATCAAGCTGCTCTGACATTAGCACATAGCTAATGTCAGACAGCTTATAATGTCAAAACGTGATGACAGAAACCCTTTAAAGGTGAGGGATATTTTTTCTACTGGTGCACAATATAAGAGGATTTTTTTTACTGGTGCAAATTATAAGAGGGTATTATTATTTAAACGTTATATGTTTTTTTTTGCACTGGCGCATATTATAAGGGAGTGTTTTTTGTACTGGCACACATTATAAGGGGGCATTTTTGTACTGTTACACATAAGGGCTTATTTTTGCAGTGGCACATATTAAGGGGCATTTTCTACTGGCACACATTAGAAAGAGAAGTATTACTACTGGGGGACTGTGGAGAACATGATTACTACTACGCCGGTCTTAATAGCCCTTTAGCTGGCAGGGATGCACCAAATATATGATGAGTCTCTGGCCTTTACATAACTTTAGCATATCCACTGCCTGTCTAAATGTATGCCAGCTCCCTTGCTGGCGTAGAGCTAAAACAGACGCAGAAAATGATAAATGAGACAGGCCTGCTGGTCCGTCCCCTTCCGCGCCCACACCATGTCCCCTTTTTTTTAGACCTGGCTAGAGCTGGGAAAAGACGCATATTCCAACGCAAATAACCTTTGCTCCGCAATCTGTGACAGATATTTGTCAAAAAGTGGCGTATGCAGGGGCGTAGCTATAGGGGGTGCAGAGGTAGCAGTCGCTAACAGGCTCAGGAGCCTGAGAGGGCCCAAGGACCCTTGGGCCATATAAGAAGACACCGGTATTGTAGAAAGTGCATGTTGGTCAATTCACACCTCTGGCAAGAGGGAAGGGATTAGGTCAAGAATATGGCATGGGGTGGGGGTGTCGACTCAATGTTTGCCTCAGGCAGCAGGAAGGCAATGTGCTCCTCTGCCCCTGGCCACAAAGCACTGAGGGAAGTGGGGCCCAAGCTGAACTCTTGCACCTGGGCCCATGAGCCTTTAGCTACGCCTCTGGGCGTACAGATGTAGTAGAGTTAACACACATGCTTTATGAGACGTGTTATCTAAACTATATGCGTTCAGCAAACACCTTCAATTGCTTTTCAATGGCTTTTGTTTCAAGATAACGCGATGAGTTAAGAAATTTGAGTTAAGAGTTTGTGTGTTAACCCTGCTACATCTGTATGTTTGTTTGTAAATGACCCCCAGTAAGTTTAGCAGTGCCAGTCTTGTCCCGTTCCTGAAGCTCACAGTCCTCTCTCCCCTGCAGACACAGATCGCTATGCAGCACTGTGTGGGCGGAGCTTATGCAGATTCCCAGGCTGCAGGCTCCGCCCACACAGGCTGGCAGCGCAATCCGGGCCTGCAGGCTGAATGGTGGAGCAGAGAGAAGTCCACGCACACAAGGCTTTTATTATGTAGGATAGAGTATATGGTGATCTGTGGTACTCCACTAGTACATCTTAAGGGCTCATCCACACGACCGTATGGCTTTTATAGTATGTTGCAGTCTGCAAAAAACGGATGCGCAAAAAATAAGGATGACGTCCATGTGCATTCTCTTTTTTGCGTAAAGGAACAGCTGGCGCCTGATAGAACAGTACTATTCTTGTCCGTTTTGTGGACAATAATAGGACATGTTCTATCTTTGAACAGAATGGAAAATGGAAGCGGAAGGCATATAGGGTACCTTCCATTTTTTTGCGGATCCATTGAAATGAATGGTTCTGTATACGGAACGCAAAAAAAAGGGAACGGAAACGGAAAATACATGCGTGCATGAGCCCTAAGTATGACATTAGTCCTCCATATCAATAGAGGTAGAGAAAGGAGACGTTCTAGAATCTAGATGCAACACTAGGAGGACAGAGGTTACCAGCATAGTAACAAAGGGAAAGTCATGGTTTTGGTTTGCTAATCACAATGCAATTCTTACCTGTTCTGCTGGACATGTTATGTTCTTTTTAGTTTCTAGCAATACCCACCAAAACAAACTGCAGATGCTACATTGATGGTCTTTGTCTGCTGCTGCACCGCTTTCCTTCTTCTACAACATTGTGCCGATCATATCATGTACATAACTCAACCATAAGCATTGTGACTCCAAAGTTGAGAAAACTAGCACCACATACAGCTGAAATCTAGATTTCAGTTTCTGGAGCATGGACAGCCCAAAGATGTGCCACATTATGACACCTGAATCTCTTAATAAACTCGGTGCACCTTACTCCAGTGGACTTTTTACTAAGACGAGCATATAAAGCATCAATATTACTAAATCTACTCCTGTTCTCTCTGCACCATGTACTGTATGTGTACAACTAAAAGGCATGAGTTGGCTTCAGTATTTACCCTTAACTGAGAAATAGCCCAGCCCATCTTCTACTTAATCCGCCATTGATTACAGTTGATCACTGTTGGAGACTCTAACAGGACACTTTACAATAGACCTATAGTCAAAGGACCAAATATCGATTGTCTTTCGGATCCTTTTTCCCCTTTTGATGTTAAAAGAAACAATGTACAGTCGTGGCCAAAAGTTTTGAGAATTACATAAATATTGGAAATTGGAAAAGTTGCTGCTTAAGTTTTTATAATAGCAATTTGCATATACTCCAGAATGTTATGAAGAGTGATCAGATGAATTAGTCCTTCTTTGCCATGAAAATTAACTTAATCCCCAAAAAAATTTTCCACTGCATTTCACTGCTGTCATTAAACCTGCTGAGATCATTTCAGTAATTGTCTTGTTAACTCAGGTGAGAATGTTGACGAGCACAAGGCTGGAGATCATTATGTCAGGCTGATTGAGTTAAAATGGCAGACTTGACATGTTAAAAGGAGGGTGATACTTGAAATCATTGTTCTTCCATTGTTAACCATGGTGACCTGCAAAGAAACGCGTGCAGCCATCATTGCGTTGCATAAAAATGGCTTCACAGGCAAGGATATTGTGGCTACTAAGATTGCACCTCAATCAACAATTTATAGGATCATCAAGAACTTCAAGGAAAGAGGTTCACTTCTTGTTAAGCAGGCTTCAGGGTGTCCAAGAAAGTCCAGCAAGTGCCAGAATCAACTTCTAAAGAGGATTCAGCTGCGGGATCGGAGTGCCACCAGTGCAAAGCTTGCTCAGGAATGGCAGCAGGCAGGTGTGAGCGCATCTGCACGCACAGTGAGGCGAAGACTTTTGGAAGATGGCCTGGTGTCAAGAAGGGCAGCAAAGAAGCCACTTCTCTCCAAAAAAAAAAACATCAGGGACATATGAATCTTCTGCAGAAAGTATGGTGAATGAACTGCTGAGGACTGGGGAAAAGTCATATTCTCCGATGAAGCCTCTTTCCGATTGTTTGGGGCATCAGGAAAAAGGCTTGTCCTGAGAAGAAAAGGTGAGTGCTACCACCAGTCCTGTGTCATGCCAACAGTAAAGCATCCTGAGACCATTCATGAGTAGGGTTGCTTCTCATCCAAGGGAACGGGCTCACTCACAGCAACTTCTTCCAACAATCCAACAACAGTTTGGTGAAGAACAATGCATTTTCCAGCACGATGGAGCACCGTGCCATAAGGCAAAAGGGATAACTAAGTGGCTCGTAGGACCAAAGCGTTGACATTTTGGGTCCATGGCCTGGAAACTCCCCAGATCTTAATCTGAATGAGAACTTGTGGTCAATCTTCAAGAGGCGGGTGGACAAACAAAAACCCACTAATTCTGACAAACTCCAAGAAGTGATTATGGAAGAATGGGTTGCTATCAGTCAGAAATTGGCCCAGAATTTGATTAAGAGCATGCCCAGTCGAATTGCAGAGGTCCTGAAAAAGAAGGGCCAACACTGCAAATACTGACTCTTTGCATAAATGTCATGTAATTGTCGATAAAAGCCTTTGAAACGTATGAAGTGCGTGTAGTTATATTTCACTACATCACAGAAACAACTGAAACAAAGACCTAAAAGCAGTTTAGCAGCAAACTTTGTGAAAACTAATATTTGTGTCATTCTCAAAACTTTTGGCCACGACTGTAGAGTGGATGTCTTGAATGTTGCATAGTAGGTTTAATGTATTGAAGTAGTATATTATAATCCTTGTATCTGGTGTGAAAATACCTCACCACTGCTGAGGACACATGGAAAACGAAAATGAATATATAACATTGTGAATATTTATTTAACTGATCTGGAAAATAACATGCAACTTTTTATATGAAGTGATTTTCGACCTTTAACCAGAATGATGCTGATGGATGCTCCGGTAAAATATGCATTATGTACTTGTAATTAATAGTCAATTTGTAGATGTAATTCTTCAGCATCTCTCATAGCACTCCTTTAGGTCTAGCCAAGAAACTGATAGTAAAAATATTGCAGAACTGAGCTGATCTCAGCTTATTTATTTAATGATTCAATACGTAGCGAAAAGCACAATAGACTGCTGTGATGGCAGCTCTTTTTGTATCTTCCTAAGACCTCTTGCACACGAACATTGTGCATCTGTTCCATGCATTGGGGACCGCAATTTGCAGACCTCAATGCACGGGCAACATCCGTGCGGTGGCTGGGATGGATCGAGACCCATTCAACTTGAATGAGTCCGTGATCCGTCCACACCGCAAAAAAAATAGAACAAGTTTTATTTTTTTGCGGTGCGGAGCCACGGACAGAAACACCACGGAAGCACTCCGTAGTGCTTCCGTGGGGTTCCGATCTGTGCTTCCGTTCCGCATCTCTGTGATTGCAGACCCATTCAAGAGAATGGGTCTGCATCCGTGATGCTCAGTGCAAGTGTATTGTAAACCCGACGTATGCGGGCCGTAAAAAGGGCCACGGGCACACAACGTTCGTGTGCAAGAGGCCTAAATTGTACACCAAGACTGAAATCGGTTCCATTTCCCTTGACTGGGGATTGCAGAAATCCATGTCTTGGCTGCCAAAACAACCCCCTTTTGAATGAACCAAACCGGTTTTAAGTTGTGGAAATTTCTACAACAAAATCTGCATTTGTGAAGACATTCTTAAGGTAACTCATAGAAATGAGATAAGTTTGGAAAAATTTGATTCAGACGATTCTCTGTAGTTCTTCAAGTAATTTGATTTGTTCTGAATTAATTTGTCATGGATCACAATAAATCTGGTATTCCCAGGCCACTCTGTCCAATCATATTCTTCCCACTTGGTGGCCCAATCTCAGTGTGAAGGCAGGAAAAGTGCAGGGAGAGTGCAGGGAGAGGGTATCGGCATGTGTATAATGTTCTAGTGCACCCACATTCATAGTTAATCCGTTCTGTAGTACTGTGCTGTCAGTATTATATGCAGTTGTAATTTATCGCCACCTACATCACTGTGCAGAGCACCAAGAGACATATCTAATCCCTTCTGTTAGCTGTGGAATTACTGTGCGTCAATATTACAGGACAAAAAAAGCATCAGGTCTAATTTATCGCCGTGGGCTTAACCATGCAGTCAAGTAGTGGCCCTATAAGTGGGGACTGTTGCAGCAGCAGTAGTAGTAAGGCCTCTTTTACATGAGCGTGACTGATTAGCTCCGGATGCGTTCAGGGTGCGTTCAGTGAAACTCGCACCATTTTGCAAGCAAGTTCAGTCAGTTTTGTCTGCGATTGCGCTCAGTTGTTCAATGTGTTTTGATGCGTTTTTCACGCGCGTGATAAAAAACTGAAGGTTTACAAACAACATCTCCTGGCAACCGTCAGTGAAAAATGCATTGCATCCGCACTTGCTTGCGGATGCAATGCATTTTTCACTGAAGCCCTATTCACTTCTATGGGGCCAGGGCTGCATGAAAAACGCTAAATATAGAACATGCTGCGTTTTTCATGCAGAACTGATGCATAAAAAAAAAGCTCATGTACACAGACACATTGAAATGAATGGGTCAGGATTCAGTGCGGGTGCTATGCGTTCACGTCACACATTGCACACGCGCGGAAAACTCGCTTGTGTGAAAAGGGGCCTAACTGTGACAATAGTGGCCCCATGACAGAGTGGGGTTAGTAGTGAAAGGATCACAGCAGCCGTGTCTTGTATCGGAGAATATCTGCTCTAATTTACATTTACTAAGTCACATCCTATAGACCAGGACGCGTTTCGGCAATCTACCTTTCTCAACAGGTACATAAAAAGGTATAAAGGTTACATTTATAGGTGAGTGTTTGAGTCACGTGTCAGTGACTTCAAATGCCCCAGCTGGGCAATAATTATCACCTTAATTAACAAATAAAGGTAGCAAAATGTATTGTATAACATTATAACATTATCTAAAGGAAACTGTTACGACCAGAGGAAGTGGATCCTCTGTGTCAGCTGATAGAGGACTAGGAATTTGCCCAATATTGCTGACTGCTGACTCACAGAGTCAGGACACTGGTGTTTGCACCAGTCACCCAGAATGCAGCTAACTGCAGCAATGTGAACAGAGTCCAACAAATGCGGAATAAAGGAACAGAAGGTCTTTACTGGCAGACAGTTATACAAAAGTCACTTGAGATAAAGGCAAAACAAAGTTCAGAGTAATGCAGTGTGTAGATTAAAGCTGTCTCGTTGTCAGGCAGTGCAGGGTCAGGAATCCAGGCAGACTTACAGGAGACGATGGACAGAAGCGTAGACAGAAGATGCAGTGTTCGATAATCCAGGTGATTCAACAAACAGATGGCAGGCAGATACGTAGTCAAACCGAGCAGAGGTCCATAGTCCAGGCAATCCAGCAAGTAGATGGTAGGCAGAGTCAGGGTCCAGCAAAGCAGGGGTCAGAATCCAGAAAATCCAACAGACACAGATGGACGCTTCAGCGGGAGTCAAGAGGTACAACAACCACGCTTGGGCACCTCCTCCAGAGTGAAGCTGCCCTAAATACTCAAAGCCCCACCTATGGGTGGGGAGGATAATCAGGACCAGCTGCTTATCCCCTATAAGACAGGGAGAGGTGCACGCGCATGCTCTATAGCGCCTCAGATGACACCTGGTAGTGAGGATGGATGTGGCGATATGCTGGAGGACGCCTGCGTCTCTTATAAGGTAAGCCAGCCCTGGAATCCATGGTGCTGAGCTGTGCAGACAGGGATCTGACAGAAACATTATAGTCACCACACGGATCCTTCAGCGTGTGGAGGAAGTCTGTAATAAAAAGATAAACAAAGAGATAAATAATCAGAAAAACATATAACACATAATGAACAGGAGGCGCTGGTCAAGCTGGAGGAGATCAAAGGTATACTATTTCATAGTCTCTGTTTAACCCTTTAGGGTGTATTGTATCCAACTTATAAATCCAGTATGCCTCCCTGTGTAATAAAAGCTTTTTGATATCTCCCCCCCTCCCCCCCTCCTCAGTCTCTTTATTCTCTGAAATTTTACCTGTGCTATAGAATGTCTTTGTTTTTCAAAGTTTGTTTTTCAAAGTTGTTTTTCCGTAAAATTGGGCTGAAGGCCCATTTTTTGGAACCAAAATGTCCATAATGAAAGAGACAGTGGAAAATTATGTTTGGCGAATTTAGGTCTGAGAACAAAAAGTACTTGTATGCCACCCAGGGCCATCTTTAACAAGGGGCAAAAGGGGCAGCTGCCCCGGGCCCAGTTGCTCCTGGGGGGCCCAAGGCAGCTGCCTCTTGAGCCCTGCTAGCCACTGCCCCGGGTGTCAGGCTGTCAGCTACACAAGGGGTGCTGCCATGCCATGCCTGCCAGCACTCCTGGCAGCGTACTGTGAGTGCTGTGATTCTCTAGGACCTTAGATGACATCATCACCATGTGACCAGTAACCTAGTAATATTACTGGTCACATGGCTATGAGGTCATCAAGGTCCTTTCTACTAGGAGTGTTGCTGTAGAAGTTTGCCTTAACTGTGGAGCTTAATTGTGAAGATTACATCAGAAAAAGGTGACTGGGGCTGTTATGCTAATATACTGTAAACTACTGTATAGTGGGGTGCTGTATACTGTGGGGGGCTGTATACTGTGGGGGGCTGTATACTGTATACTGTGGAGTGCTATACTGCTGTACTGTATACTGTGGGGGACTGTGTACTGTGGGGGGCTGTTTACTCTATATTGTGGGTGCTGTATATTGTGGAGTGCTATACTGCTGTACTGTATACTGTAGGGGGCTGTATACTGTATACTGTGGGTGCTGTATATTGTGGAGTGCTATACTGCTGTACTGTATACTGTAGGGGGCTGTATACTGTATACTGTGGGTGCTGTATACTGTGGAGTGCTATACTGCTGTACTGTATAGTGTGGGGGGGTCTGCATACTGTATACTGTGGGTGCTGTATATTGTGGAGTGCTATACTGTTGTACTGTATAGTGTGGGATGCTGTATCGTGTATAGTTTGGGGTGCTGTATACGGCGAGGTGCTATACTGCTCTACTATATACTGTGGGGTACTGTATAGTGTGGGGTGCTATACTGCATACTGTGAGGTGTTGTATACTGTGGGCTGCTATACTGCTCTACTATATACTGTGGGGTACTGTATAGTGTGGGGTGCTATACTGCATACTGTGGGTTGCTGTATACTATAGGGTGCTATACTGAATACTGTGGGTTGCTGTATACGTTAGGGTGCTATACTGCATACTGTCGGGTGCTGGGGGTACACTGTAACACTAGGGTGAGCCGAGCCCTGGTCTCCTTCCTGCAGAGCGGTGCCCACTTCCAGCCTGAGCCCAGCTGCCCAGAGCACTGATCCTGAGCCGCTGGAGTCTTCAGAACTGGAAGTATTTACAGTCACTCACTGTACTCTTCCAGATGTGTGGATTTTTTGTGTGTGTGTTGTGGTGGAGGTCGTGAGTGCCTGCTAAGGTGTGGGGAGGCGGGATTCAGGGGGCCCAAGTAAATTTTTGCCCAGGGTCCAATCAATATTAAAGACGGCCCTGATGCCACCTAAGGCATACCACCCAGTAGAAGCATGTATTTAATTGGTAACTAAGGAGACCCTGAGTTTAATGGACTCTATTAAGAGGGGTGAGCTACGGATGACTCACAATGTAATAACACAAGAGAGGAAGGCTATCCGTATCTTGATGGAGGACAAAAGTTTAATTTTGGACTTCCGGTTCCGGCGCTGGGATGTTAGCAGCGGAGTGAAGGAGCTCCGGCACCCGCCCGACTGAAAATCTACTCCCTGGCGCTAATACAGGTGCGGGGAGATTGTACACCTGGTGCCCGTAGCCCTTACACAGCGGCAGAAGTTTTTATATGGAGCGATACCTGCTCAGAAGCGGCAGTCTGAAGTCCGTTCCGGCAGACAGCGTGAGAGACCTGCAGAACAGGATGGCGGAGGCGTGTTCCTCCTCACCAGAGATAGTGCCTGAGACACAAGACGGGGGTGAGTTGCCAGCCCCACCTGCACCCTCATTGGTAACTCCTGCCATTGACTATAAATCCCTTGCAATAGAGGTGGCCACTTATTTAGCTCCAGATATAAGAGAAACCCTAACTACAACGTTGTCAACGTCACTGCAGCAGATCCATGAGGCTATTCACCAACATGATGAGAAGTTGGGGGAGCTGGATCATAGAACACAATTTCTGGAAGCAGAAAATGCTAAATATGTACGTGTCCTAAATGACATGACTAAGCAGAACTCCATACTATTGGACCGGGTGGAAGACTTGGAAAACAGGTCCAGGAGGAGTAATTTACGACTGATTGGTCTGCCAGAGACTGTTAAGCCACAGGCATTAAAAGGAATATGTGAGATTGACCTGCCTAGAGCACTGGGTTTGGAGGGACGTCATAAAGTGGAGCGGGCCCATAGAATTGGCCCACCAGGTGATTCAAATCTACAGAGACCAGATGGGGCGCCACATAATCCACTCAGGCCGCGCCCAGTGATAATGAAATACCTGGACTACTGCGACAAAGACGCCATTCTTAAGGCTTTCAGGATGAGAAGTGGCCCACTTAAGCTGTTGGGTCACAATATACTATTATTTGGGGACTATTCGGCAGCGGTGGCAAAGAAAAGAAGAGAGTTCAGTCAGGTCTGTTCTAAGCTTTACAGACGACAGATCAGATTTCAACTTTTATATCCTGCCAAACTGCGTGTAACGCACTCAGATGGGTCCACCATAATGTTTCATGACCCGGCGGCGGCGGAGGAAATGTTGGACGCTTGGCAGACCAGACAACGGGGAAGAGATCTTGAGCGCGATAGCAATAACAGTTCCGGGTCGTCACATCTGGAGAAGATGCAAGAAGAGAGGAGTGGAGTCGACGCACAGTCCCCAGGACACGAACGCCGAGGCAGGGATAGGGGTACTGGATCCAGTCGCAAAAGATCTCCCAGGAGGGTTGAAACATCCTACCCCAGACGGTGACTGTTTGTTGGAGAACTTGTGTATCCTTTTTAAAAGTCCGCCGGACTGAAAGTGGGTGCTCGTAGGCCTACAAAACGATGGTACCCCTCTATGACGGAAAGGAGGGGAGGTTTCACTGTTGAATTTGTTCAAAGGCGATGTGTTTTGCTGATTGAATGTCGCTACTGCTTAGTTGATTATAACTGTTATAGGTTGTCTGGGTGATTGGGTGAGAAGATTGAGAGTGCATGAAGACGGGCGGGTGTCGCAACCCAGAAAAAAGGAAGTCCCGCGAATATTTGTTACAGTTGGTAGCTGCTCTGACTGTAAGGGGAAAGGGGTAACAGGCGGGTGGGAAGGGTTCATTGAAGGGCGTGAAGGGGATAGTTACTTGTAGATTTGTTCTCTCTGTGTGTCTCCTAGACTTTTGGCTGCTAAGGGTCGGTTGAGGGGAGAGTAACCATGAAAATCTTATCATGGAACGTAAAGGGCCTAAAGTCACCCCATAAAAGGTGGATGGTTCTCCGTCATCTTAAGAAATTGAAGCCGGATATTGTCCTCCTACAGGAAACCCACCTAGGGGTAAATGATTATGACAGAATGAAACGGCTGTGGGTAGGTACCGTGCTAGGTTCTCCTGCTATTGAAAGGAAAGCTGGCGTAATGATTTTGATTAACAAGCAGCTTACCTACACTGTAGTGCAACATGTGGCGGATACTAGGGGAAGGTGGACGCAGACGCTTATTCAAATCCAGGACACGCAGTATAGTATCTATAATGTGTATGGTCCGAATACTAATAATGGGGCATTTTTTAGAGACTTGGAATCAACAATTCTGAGAGATGTTTGCCAATTCAAAATTGTAGGAGGTGACTTTAATTCGGTAGTGAGAGGGGTGGAGGACAGAAAGAGGGTGGGTGACAGAGTAGGGTCGGATGGACCTCAGGATAAGGTACTGCAGCCTCTGCTACACGGGGCCGGTTTGTTAGATCCTTGGCGCCAGCTCCATCCAGATGATCGGAGTTTTACATTTTATTCGGCCTCACAATCCTCTTGGTCAAGGATAGATCATATATTCTTGACTCATTCATTGTCGCATAGGGTGTTTGAGGCGGATATCGGAGACATTGTTATATCAGACCATGCTCCGGTGTCGGTGAGTCTGTCGGATACTTATCCTAGAGGTCCAGATTACATATGGCGTTTTCCCTCCACTCTTTGTACCAGGGAGGAGTTTGTGGAAAAATTGATTATTTGGTGGGAGGAATTTAAATCAGATAACATAGTTCATTCTGATGACCCCAAACTGCTTTGGAACACCTCTAAGGCGGTTATAAGGGGGAAAATAATGGGTTATGTGAGCGCTATAAAAAAAAAGGCTTTACAGGCCTTTGATCAGGCTAGCCAAAAGGTACGTGACGCATACTCCATATTTTTGAGGGACCCTACTGAGATCAATAAGCAGAAGTGGTCACTAGAGCGACAGATATTTGAGGAATGTGTGAGAGAAAAGGAATCCTTAAAACAGTCGGAGGCTGAGGCTAGGTTATATAAATTTGGTAACAAATCGGGAAAACTTCTAGCGAACCTAGCAAAAGGGATGAGGGACCCCCAATATATCGCCTGTCTGAGAGACACTAAGGGAAGCCTGTGCCCTAATCCTGCAGATATTAATGCAATTGTAGGGGCATATTATGAGAAACTGTATCGAGATGGTACACCTTGTGACATGTCAAATACTATTTTGAACAGGGTTAAATTGCCCAGGGTAACGGAAGAACAACTCGCTTTTTTGAACGCGGATATCTCCATGCAGGAATTGCAGAAGGCCATCAAACATTTGGGTAACTCTAAGGCGCCTGGTCCAGATGGATTCACAGGGGAATTTTATAAAGCATTGGTGGCCCAGATTTCTCCCTTATTGGTGGAATTGTTTAACGGGGTTCTTGGGGGAACCATGGCATTAGATGACAATAACATGTCTTACATTAAGCTGTTACTGAAACCGGGAAAAGATCCTTTGATGCCAGGGTCGTATAGACCCATTTCCTTAATTAACGTAGATGCCAAATTACTGTCCAAAATAGTAGCGGATCGACTGGCGACGGTAATGCCTCAACTCATTGGATCTGAACAGGTGGGATTCGTTCAGGGTAGGTCGGCAGTGACAAATATTCGAACTGTGTTGGCGGTCCTGGATAGGGTCCAGCATCTTCCAGTAAAGGGGGAACTCCCAGCCATGCTCAGCTCACCCTTGACGCTGAAAAGGCATTTGATAATGTTAGGTGGGCATGGATGGGAGCGGTGCTGGACAAAATGGGTTTTTCTGGCGCTTTCAGGACGTACCTCTCTCAGATGTATCATAATCCTAAAGCGAGGGTTTATACGCAGGGCTTTTTGTCTACATCCTTCAGCTTACAGAAGGGGACACGTCAGGGGTGCCCCCTATCGCCCCTGTTGTTTAACCTCTCTTTGGAACCCTTAGCAAGGGAATTATGTGAGACCAGTGTATATGACGGGATTAGAGTAGGGAGTGTGCAGGTGAAAGCGGCCCTGTTTGCGGATGACATAATCCTATTTTTGTCACAGCCTAACCTACACCTGAAGGGAGTGATGGAACGGTTGCAGGATTTTGGACGATATTCAGGATACACGGTGAATTGGTCAAAATGTGAACTACTTCCTTTAGCGCAGGGAGATGATGGAGCGTATTTACACTCAATGGGACTTGGAATAGCTAAAGCTTCGAAGGAAATTAGATACTTGGGGATTAATATAGGAAAATCACCACATTCCGTATACAGATTAAACTACCCACCACTATTTTCCAAAATTAAGAAAGATCTTGACAGATGGCACAATCTTCCCCTCTCATTGATGGGACGTTGTCACTTGATTAAAATGATGGGGGCAGCAAAGTTAATGTACCCTCTACAAACTATTCCTCTGCTATTACGCCACGCAGATATCAGGGATTTGGAAAATTTTTTTATAAATTTCCTTTGGAGAGGCAGGAGAGCAAGAATTGCACTGAAGAAGTTGAAACTTAAAAAAGATCAGGGAGGACTGAACTTCCCGGATTTAAGGGGCTACAATTTGGCGTGTCTCAGTAGGCACATCTTGGATTGGGCACATTCGAAGTCCTATTATTCTAACTATAGGGTGGAAAGCCAATTAGCATCGCCCTGGAACTTGATGGCCTTACTACACACTGCAGTTTCTAAATTACCTGCCATAGCGAGGAAGGCATTGATACTCCGTGATACAATCGTGGCGTGGAAAAATGTGAGAAAGCTTTATGGCCTTCCCTATCAGTTCTCCAAACATTTACCATTGCAAGGAAATCCGAATTTTATACCTGGGGTCACAGAGAAATCCTTTCAGGAGTGGGCGACGAAGGGGGTGACTAAGCTAGGTGATCTGATGCGTGAAAACGAAAATCGTTGGGCGACATTGAATGAATTGGAGGAGAGATGGGGGATACGTACACCGGCGCGGTTCCCATACCTACAGGTACATAGTTACATTAGGGGATTCAAACAAGATATGTCCTTAGAATGGAACTCCAACAAATTTGATTCTTTGTTGGGACATGGGAGTAAACTGTCTATCTCGGTATTTTACAATATACTTAGAGGAACATGGGAGAAAACTGTTGCTGCAAACTTGTACAAACAGTGGGAAAAACAATTAGGGGTAGGTGAAATTGATCAGGTGGCCCGTACAGGTTTACTAGCGGTGTATAAGGCGATCTCTAATGAGAGGATGAGAGAAACTCACTTCAAGATTCTTCATCGGGCAATCTATGGCTTTAATTTACCTTTGTCACCTACTAGACTTGATAGGCTTACAGCCTGCCCTAAATGTAATTCTCCTGGCACAGACCTCTTACATGGTCTTTGGGACTGTGCTGAAGTGAGAGACTTTTGGGCCCAGGTATCTAGCATTTTGGCAAAGGTCAGTAATCTCAAAACCGAGCTAACGCCTATGATGGTAGTGTTTCAAGTTGCTACACAACAGGTTGAGGACGACAGAGGGGGTAAGAGGGATCTGATCTGTCTATACTTGCCCACAAGATATTACTAGAGGCAAAGCGCAGTATCCTGTCACAGTGGTTGTCGCCTAATGTACCTACCATAGAAATGTTGTTGGGGCGTGTTAAACATATATTTAAGATGGAATGGCGAGAAGCTATCAATAGGAAGGAAGTACTGGGGAAAAAGTTCTTTAAAACATGGAAGAAATTTTTACTGTATTATGTTCAAAGATCGGAATATGGAGTCTGGCTGACCCCTTTCAAACTTACCTCTTGGTACTTGCTAGAAGATTTAAAAAACCAGTTAGGAGCCCTGAAGGTGTAATGCAGCTAAGTACTTTGGTTTGTACGGATTTTTCACTATTAAGTGATAATGTAGTAGTCGGAGACACACAGAGAGGATGGGGGGGGTGGGGGGGTGGGGGGGAGAAGGGAGTTAATGAGGAGGGAGGAGGGAATGGGATTTGAAAGAGGTGTTTGATTACTTTATTGCGTCAAATTGGACTTAACCACGAACTACATGGCGTTCTGGATGGTGCTGTTGGGGGACTGCGGGAGGGTTGGGGTACGGGGAGAGTGGGGGGGGGGAAATTGTTTTGGAAAAAACTGATGTTGTCATGTTACATTATTTTCGCAAGGAAGATGAAAAATTTGTACGTGGTACATTATATATACTGTGCACTGTATGTGAATATCTTGCAATAATTGACAACAATAAAAAATTTATAAAAAAAAAAAAAAAAAAGTTTAATTTTGAAACCTGCTGATAAAGGGGGCTCCATAGTTGTTATGGACAAGGTTAAATATGTAGAGGAAGTTATGCGGCAATTATCGGACACTGAGACGTATGAGATTCTCCAGAAAGATACAGTTTTTTAGATCAAAGAGAAAATTATGGACGTGGTACATCGTTATCAAAATATCATAGACGAGCAGATGCGCACTGTTTTGATATTAATCACCGGTTACCCAGGTATTCTATGTTCTACCTAAAATTCATAAGACCTTGATAGATCCCCGGGAGAAATCCATCCATTTAATGCTGTCTTTGACAAAGTGATATGCAAGCACTGGCATTTACTAACACAAGCCTATCCTGGAGTGGAGGAATTTAATAATCCACCATTAATTTGCAATAGAAGAAATCCAAGTTATAGGGATAAATTAGTGCATGCAGACTTAGGTAGTTAAAGGAAAACATTGAAACAAAGCACATTATTTACACAGAGAAAAGGCACCTTTCCATGCCTTCATTGTGTTCAATGTTCTCACATTATAAAAGGTCCGACATTTTATCCACCCACACACGACAACATTTTAAAGTAGATGGCTCCTTCACTTGCGATTCAACTAATGTGATTTACCTTATAAATTGCCTCTGTTGCTTACTGTATATACGGGAAACAATGCAGACGATCAGAGATCACATATGCAAACATAAGTCCACAATTAGGACCAAGAATCTGCTACTACCACTTCCTTACCACTTTGATAAACAGAGACATTCTATAGCACAGTTAAAATTCCAGGTGCTAGAACAAATAAAGAGACTGAGGAGGGGGGGCAATATCAAAAAGCTTTTATTACGTAGGGAGGCATACTGGATTCATAAGTTGGATACATTACACCTGTGGGGAGTTGCTCTGGTAGACAGTGGAGCGGGTGCAGTATAGAGGCAAAGTGAGTCCAGATAGTGCAGCAAACAGTGTTTTATTTCACACTTGCACAAACAAAACTCAAAACAGTCACTTAGTGTTACTTCACACACATAGCAAAAACTTGAGGCAAAACAAAAGTCCAAGACGGGATCAAATCACCTGTGTGGTTTAGGTGCGTGTTCACACCTGGCTGTCAGCCCAGCCGCAGGAAAGTCCAACCTCAGGCTTCCAGGCAGACTGCACGCCTCTTTGCAAGCTCTTGCTTCCAGCCCTGAGAGCTCCACAGAACACCAGCAGTTTCCAGGTTAAATCACCTCAAATCCTAGGTGTCAGTTCACACCTGGCTGAATGCTCAGCAACACAAAAAGTCCACTGACCGTCTTTACATGGCCTGTTCTCCTGACACACAGGTCTCAGCTTTTCAGCCCAGCACAAGGCTCAGATCCCAAACACAGAGAGAGAGCTTTGCATAACCCAGCTGTCTTTTAAAGGCAGCTAGGTATAAACCCAAAAAAACCCGGACCGGCACCTAAAATCCGGTCCAGTATTTGCCCTCACCTGGCTGCAATCAACCCAGCAGCACAGGCTGAGAGGAAAATATCTGTTTTTTACCACCAAACCTCTCACTGTGTCACACACCCTAAAGGGTTAAACAGAGACTATGAAATAGTATACCTTTGATCACCCCCAGCTTGACCAGTGCCTCCTGTTCAGTATGTGTTATATGTTGTCCTGATTATTTATCTCTTTGTTTATCTTTTTATTACAGACTTCCTCCACACGCTGAAGGATCCATGTGGTGACTATAATGTTTCCTTTAGATAATGTTATAATGTTATACAATACATTTTGCTACCTTTCTTTGTAAATTAAGGTGATTATTGCCCAGCTGGGGCATTTGACGTCACTGACACGTGACTCTAACACTCACCTATAAATGTAACCTTCATACCTTACTCGGTACCTGTTGAGAAAGGCAGATTGCCGAAACGCGTCCTGGTGTATTTGTATTGGATGTGACTTATTAAATGTAAAATAAAGCAGATATTCTACGATACAAGACACGGCTGCTAGAATCCTTTCACTACATACGTGGAGTTCGCTCCTTCCCTTTGCGGCGTGTGCTAAGGATTGAGTCTCAAGTGCCGCCCGGAAATGCTATTTAGAGTGGGGATGGTGGCGGCAGCAGAAGCAGTGGCATCTAAGTAGAGGTAATAATCAATGTTGCACAACATAATAGCCTATAGTAGCCATTATATATATTTTTTTAAAACTATGTATATTTGGGATTTTCTATTTTGGGGATACTATTTGCATATGTTTTAGGGGTTATATAAGTGTTAACATTATTTAATAGATTAGTACACGTCATTCCTATAGATGCAACCCCATGGCATGCCATCGTCAGACCAGTGGGGTTCTATGCTAAGGCGTTAATATTTTCCTACATACCTGACTGCCGTTTTACACATGTGATATGCAGTCTTTTTACATGACAAATTGTTTATATATACTCTGATTTGAGGGTCTCCGTTGGGTTGACTCGGGCTGCATAACCCTGCTTTCATTGCTAGGACATGCACATACCACTCTGCGCTGGACTTGTATTTGGCATTGGGTCTATGTGCTCTAAGAAATAGGGTTTGGTCATTTGCCTAACTCGCATTGTATGGACTTGCGCATGCACCCTAAGCCATGTATGTTTGGCCTTTGGTGCATGCGCATTGTATCTAGCGTCACAATTCTATATGCTGTGGTGGATATGGGCACACTTAGATGTGTTGGGTGTGCAGTAAATGCACGCGCACTGGCCCTATGTGGGCGCACGCTCACTTACATTTTCACCACAGGCTAGATTGATTGGGAACTACAGATGCCCATCCCCAGCTGTGATGTGACAAATACATTCACACAGCTTACTATAACAAACCGGGGAGCCATGTTGGTCTTCTAATACACCTGACATGAATTAGTTCGCCAGGGTACCGGCCGCCAAATTGGATAAACAAGCATATTATTTCTTTCATGTGATTTGTTTTCTGATGATTACCTTATGATAATACCATGTATAAAAGGACCTCGGTGTTTAGCAGACACACACCTGATGAAGCCAGGTTGCTGGCGATATGCGTAGGGTGCTTTCTCTCACCCCTGGTTCAGGTGCATCGGGCACATCTTCGCTATACAAGTATACAAGTTTTCAGTCCCTATCCTTGCATATTTTATAATGTGCCATATTGGTTAATTTTGTCTACTGTACATTCTTGTGCTGACCTGTTCTTTCATGTGTTTTGCTCCCGGGGGAGAGGTAGTGCGTGGTTGAGTATCATGGCAAACCCAGGTGTGTTTGATTTTAATTGGTTTTATGTTTTTAGACTATACATGGAATGAATTTGTGTTGTTTAAAAAATGTGTTTTATTATTGATACTGATTTTTGGTGTGCACACATTTTATTGCCTACTATCTGTTCTTTTGTGTCAGCAGTGGCAGAAACTGTGACAAAAGTGGCCCCATGACAGAGTGGGAAGGGGGGCAGCAGCAGTCGCAGAAAGGCTGTGTTAACATCACTATTAAGGTTTCCATTCTTCTGATCCGTCAGAAGAACATAAAAAAGATACAATCCTGTATTTTGAGCATCCATAAAGTCTCTTTCAGATGGTCAGTATTTTATCAGTGTGTTGCATCAATATTTGATCAGTAATTGTAAGCCAAAAACAGGAGTGGGTCCAAAACAGAGAATTATTTGCATCACATCTGTGTTTTAGACCCACTCCTGCTTTTGGCTTACAAATTCTGATCAAATACTGATGCAAAACACTGACCAAACACTGACTAAAAGAATGTATTAGCTACGATGAATATGGGTTGAGTTAGTGGACACCCCAATAATTTAACTGTTAATGGGGTTCCCACATTGTTTAATAGATATGCAACTCTATTACGCTGTGATTCTCAAATTGGGCTGAATAAGCTGTCTAATTTAACTGTTATTGGGTGCCCAACTTTTTTCATAGATAAGCAATTCTACTACGCCTTGATTCTCAAATTCAGCTAAGCATCTGAATCTAATTTTTGAAAACTTCGCCCATTTCTAGTCATATGGATTGGGGATTGTAATACTAACACTAAGTTACTTGGTAAAATACGAATTTATTCGGTAAAAGACTAATTTGTTCGCTATAAGGGTCCATTCACACGTCCGTTGTTTTTCTATAATCCGAAAATAGGACAGTTTTTTGTGGATCCTATTTTCCAAGAATTCTTTCTGTTTGTCATCCGTTTTTGCAGATCCGCAAAAAACAGATAGAAGAATAAAATTGCATTGCACAACGGACCGCAATTTTCGGATTAGAATAGGACATGTTTTATTTTTTTACGGACACTATGTACTGAGAAAATTATGCAGACAGCCCTCTTTGTGCTGTCCGCATCTTTTATAGACCCATTGAAAATCAATGGGTCTGAATTCTGTCCGCAACTATTCCGTGACTAGTCCGAAAAATCGGGATCAGATGAAGAACTAAACAACGGACGTGTGAATGGACCCTAAGACTATTGTTTTTGCCAAATGAATAATTTTTCAGATAACAGTATAATTTTTCCAATCAACTCATGGGCACTCTGCTGTGCGAACAATCGATTTATTTGCACTGCCCATAGGGTGTTAAATTAGTCTACTCTGTAACACTAAATCACAGTAACTGTTTGGCTAACAGAAGCAGTTAAATATCAATGTGGACACGCCACAAACAGGAAAATGAGACAGATGTATGACCCAGGTGTGAAACTAGCCTAAGTAGCTTTCCAGACTACATGTGCATGTGTGTTATTATGTAATGTAATGCTTTTGACTATGTTCACATATCGTGGATTTGCCTATGGTAAATCCATTGTGTATTTATAGAGAGGTATAAGGATGACACTCAGATGTGCCAAAGGATTCACATGTGGATTAGCCTCATTATATGGAGCTAAAACACATGGGGCTAATTGGCAGCCCTTTTCTATGCAGAATTAACAAGAAGAACGAGCATTCTCCTTCTTGAGTTTTTTTTTTTTCTATGGTCCAGACAATAATCCTAGGCCAGTTCCCTTCACAGATCCTGCTCAATGAGGGGGATTAAAAATAAACTCCTGGAAAACCCCTTTATATAATATAAATATATTTATAAGTTTGGCAAAAGTAATGCTGCAGTACCCAAGACCTGGTAGTATCTGCAGTTGCTTTGTATATAGTTTATATTGTTTTTATATGTTTTTTGGCCAAATCTACCAGTAAGGAATGGTTTGCGAAGGTTGGCAAGGAACAGGGCTGACCACCCTGTTCCTCCCCTGTTGGTAGGATGGTCCTTGTCCCCTTTTCTGCCAGGAGGGGGTGTTGCAGAGTAATCTGAGATTTCCTATTGAAACACAGAAGGGAAAGGCACACTGCAGAGCTCCTGTTCCTGTTCCAGATTCTCCAGAGATATCAACTTTATTGTGCCTCAAGTAAATCCTTATAAAGACAGATAGCAGAGTGAACAGCTACAACCAGCATTAAAGACACTGGTGAAGGACTACAACTAAGACACCCATCACCCAGAATACCGCTAGTCCAGTATAATACAAGTGTTAAATTGCAGCCAACCAACCTGCCCCCCATAATTCTTATTGGTGCCAGAGAATTGTACTTGGAAATTGCTGCTAACAAATGTATCTGAAGTTACACTTTGCACATAGCAAAAGAGACTGTTTTACATTTTCTTCTGACCTCATTCTTCAAAACTACATTTCCACTGAACCAATCCCCAGGGGAGCAATGGCCTGCGGGACTACACTGTGACACAACACCTAATCAGGGCCACTACCACTTCCATCCCTCACCGATTCCAGAGCCCTCTACGGTTCGCTACAATGCACGTTTAATCATTTACCTTAGGAAGAACCCAAAGAAAGTATTCATAAGAAAAAAACAGATCTTTTTTTTTTTTGCTTTCAAGAGGCCTGCCCTAAATGTAACCTGCATTTGATAAATTAAGGTAGTTCTGCTGATCCCAACAAACATGTCAGCTTTGATTGCCACAGAGAATTAAAAGGGGTTACTCATGCAAGAAGTACCACAGTCAGGAGGAAAACTATTGAGCAGCCTGTACAGAATACAATCCGCGAAGTGTATCCTTAGCTTTTAATCATTATAGTCAGTTCCTCACTCAGTCATGTGGCTACTGATTAAAAAAGATAATGTGAAATGTATTTTATCGAACTCATTTTCATAGTCTTCTTCGATCCACTGCATAATATCTTCTGGGGATCCGTCATATTTCCATACTCTCAATTAAAATTGCCTCTCAGGATTTTTCTATATTGGCATTTATTCATCAATCAGTTTAATTTATCACATTTCATTTTGAAGCAGCCAAAGATAGAAAAAAAGATCTCATGAGAACTATGGCAATTATAAGTATCTCCAGCGCCGCTGGTTCATTTACATTTGAAACTGAAATGAAGACATTTGGAGATTGCTGGATCACATCTTCCATATCATGAATTAATCCAGAGTAGCTCTCCTGAATGTGTACTATAAATGTGTTATATATGTGTCAGGGAAATATTTAACAAGAAAAAGATGGCGTTTAAGTGTAAAATCATTGTAAGCATTGTGTAAGGATAGCATGCTGGGACTCCGGACGTGATTATCCATCTTTTTAAGCGGATGGTCACTTTAAAAGAATTAAATGAAGCTGAGCGCGATACCAAGCACAGCCGCTATACAATGTACAATACTGTGCTTGGTAAGCTGCAAGAAGGCTGCGGCACTCACAGGAGCGCTGGTGCCTTCTCAGTGGGGGTCCTAGGTCCTTTTAACTCCATTTAATTGTATATCTAAAGCACCAATTAATTTCATAATAAACTGAATGGCCATTTTATCAGAGACCCCTGCACTTCCATGATTGCAGCATCCGTGTATGAAAATCAGATATGTGACCCTAAAGTTCAGTATAAAATGAAGAGAGCAAGTTTTTCATGGATTAGTTTCAATATGAATCTACATTAAAATTAAGAGGTCTGAGTTATTTAGAAGAAAGCATGGCCATTTGTACTAGACAGTGCAGTACCATTTACTTACTAAATACCACAGTAGGTGGAGGACAGAATGTGGCAGCTGGAGCTGGCCACCACAGAGAGGCAGCTTCTGGGGAAGTATTTTGTACTGCTGGAGCAGTATATTGTGCTGCATTGTGGAATTTGGTTCTGATGCAACAGTATTTTGTCCAGCACTGTAGTATTTGGTACTGCAGCAGAAACAAATACCAAAATGCAACACAACATACCGTATAGTTTGCTTTATTAAACACATCTAATAACAAGACACACCTAGGTTTGAAAGAACGAAAATAAGAAAAAAAAATATCCCCTAAACAGACACCCAATCTTCATCAGACCCCCAAATTAGACCTCCAATCTTCATCAGACCTTAGATCAGACCCTAGATGAGATCCCTATATAAAACCTAAGATCAGACCCCCATATCAAACCTCAGATTAGACCCTCACATCAGATCAGACCCCCATATCAGATCATACCCCCATGTCAGACCTCAAATCAGACCCCCCATGTCAGACCTCAAATCAGACACCCATGTCAGACCTCAAATCAAACCCCTATGTCAGACCTCAAATAAGACCCCCATGTCAGACCTCAAATCAGAACACTATATCAGACCTGAAATCAGACCCCCATGTGAGACCTTAAATCAGACCCCCCCCCCATGTCAGACCTCAAATCAGACCCCCCATGTCAGACTTCCATATCAGACCCCCATATCAGATCCCCATATCAGACCACAGATTAGACACCTCATATTAGATCAGACACCCATGTCAAACCTCAGATCAGACCTACATATAAGATCAGACCCCCATTAGAGATAAAATAATCACATTAAAGGGGTTCTGCACTTTGTTTAAACTGATGATCTATCCTCTGGATAGATCATCAGCATTTGATCGACAGGGATCCGACACCCGGGACCCCTGCCCATCAGCTGTTTGAGAAGGCAGCGGCCTTCTCACTGTTTACCGCCAGCCCAGTGACGTCACGACTAGTATCAATTGGTCACATTAAAGTGAACAGAGCTTAGTCCCGTCCAGGCCAGTTGATACAAGTCATGACGTCACTGGGCCGGCAGTAAACAGCTTATCGGCGGGGGTCCCGGGTGCCGGACTCCCGCCGATCAGATGCTGATGATCTATCCAGAGGATACACAGTGATAACTCTGAGTACAGATAATATAGTAGATATCACCTGCAGTCCTATGTAACAGCACAGATGGTGACACACAGGAAGTTATACACACACTCGGGGAGAGACACATACACATGGACAGACACACACACACAGGGAGAGACACACACACAGGGAGAGACACACACACAGGGACAGACACATACACAGGGACAGACACACACACACACGGGGACACACACACAGGGACAAACACACACAGGGACACACATACAGTTTTCTTACAGATTGTTGAAACATTTTATGTATTTTTTTTACAATAATCATTATTGCAGTTTTTTGTATTTGCTTCCAGTTTTGATCGAACATAACATTGTATAAAAGCAAAAAAATAGTTTATTGATTCTTGATTATTAGAGGCAGCACTGTTTATTTCCTCCCCCCAAAAAAAACATACAGTCATTAAAGGGGTTTCTGACAATTTTTTTCTGGTGATCATTGGTATCTGATCGTGGTGCTCTGACACCTGGCATCCTCCCCAACCAGCTTTTTGAGAAGGCAGCGGTGCACACAGTAGCGCCGTGGCCTTCTCCAGCTTTCCCTAGGCCATGTGACCTTACGTTCTGTCACATGACCTAGGCATAGCTCAGCCCCATTGAAATGCAATACCAAGCACAGCCTCTGTACAATGTACAGTGCTATCCCTCGTGAGCTAAAACAGGTCACGGCTCTACTGCGAGCGTCAGTGCCTTCTCAAACAGCTGATTTGTGGGGATCCCAGGTGTCGGACCCCCACCGATCAGATACTGAGGACCTATCCAGAAGATAAGTCATCAGTATAAAACAAAAACCCCTTTAAAGCTACTTTTACACTTGTGTTTGTTGTCTTCCAGGATTGAGATCCGACAGAGGATCTAAATACCAGAAAAAAACGTTTCCGTTTAGTCCTCATGCATTCTGAAGGTAAAGAGATCCATTAGGATGCATCAGGATGTCTTCCGTTACCTCAGCATTCCGTTTTTGTGACCAGATACAAAACTGCAAGAAAGAAAGAAAGAAATGGATCCTGAAAACAATGTAAGTCAATGTTGACGGATCCATTCGTCACCCATTGACTTTCAATGTATTTAGTGATGGTTCAGTTTTTTTTTCCTTTTTGATGTCACACAACCTGCATCCTGATGTGTAAAATCAAAGCTGATCGGTTTAATTACCATATAGAGATCCTCTGCCGGACCTCAATACCGAAATTAACAACGCAAGTGGGAAAGTAGCCTAATAATAAGCAATTACCGTAATTACCAATCAGTTTTTAACCACTGCGTCTCAACCGTTGACCGACCACCATGGTGTTCTCACCCTTACATTATACGTATCCATGATATACAGCTCAAAGAAGAAAATTCATCCTTTAAAGCACAAATCTTCAACTTAATTAATGAGAGAAATCACCGCTACTTGCCTGGGAAAGAAACAAATAGGTCAACCTCTTTAATTTGTAGCATTTTCTGCAGAGCTAAACAACACTTCTGGTCCGAGACGTTAATGTCAGCAGAAAGAAGCAGGTTGATAATGTGCATTGTTTTTTCACTATTACAACAGCCATAGGGCAGACAGCCCCTTCATCTGACAAACCTGAGAGTGGTGCAGAAAAGTAATTGAGTTCAAATGATAAATTGGCTTCATGTTTCAAATCAACTTGTCGTCTTGTTCTCACCAGCAAGGTGTGGGAGTCAGAAAAGATTGTGTTTTTATTAAGCAGAACTATTATTACTTCCTACACACATATGCCCAACCTGACTCTATATTATTCCAGTATTCTATGTCAGGGGTAATAAACATGGGCCTGTCAGGCAGCGGCTGACAAGTAAACAGTTCTTTAAATTCCAAGCAAAATTTTCCATGGCTTCTGTGACATTTTACTCATTTTTTCATGGACACTTTCAGAATGAAATGTGGAAATAATTAACTATAGTTCAAAAAGGTATACAGCGTATTCTGTAAAGACAGGTTCACACAGGCCAGGTTTGGTCTAGTGTTTTCATGGATCTTAACCCTTTCTCACAGCAGCCATTCAGTTTCCTCTTTTTCGTTTTTACACAATGCCTTCCAAGAGCCATAACTATTTTTTATTTTTCCGTTCATCTAGCCATCCTTAAAGGAGTTGTCCCATGAAAAATATTGGCATAGCCACTGAGTTATTCAATGAAATGTATCTGTATAGCACCAACTACTGTTTGTTATTTTCTTATTTCTTTGTCCTGCTCATTGAGATGGTCGCACATGCTCAGTTTCATCTTTCACCTGCCTCCTGAGCTGTGATAGGGAGAGCATGGACACACCCCCTGAGCTGCAGCAGAAAAGAAACTCCCCTTGAGCTGTCAGCTTGATATAATCTAGCAGCGCAATGAATGGGGAGATCTATGGATCCATGTGAGGTGCACGGCTGGTTCCAGCTTTGTTAGACAGAGATTGTCATGGGCTATATTATATCTGATTTTCATTTTTTACATTATTCATGAGATAACCCCTTTAAAGACCCAATATCCGCCATATATATAGAGCAGATATCGTGAAGTGGTTAGGCAGCAAATAGCATAAAGGAAAGACACTGCACATTTGTTGCAGAAATTGCAGCAAATGTCCCATACGTGTAAATGGGGGTAGTAAAATCTTGAGGCAGACACAGATGGCAGAGGACCCCTTATTTTGCATAGCTCATCCTTAACTCCTTAAGGACACATGACGTATGGGTACGTCATGTGTCCAGTCCCTGAAGATGGCGCCCGCTCCTGCTTGCTGCGGGCACCATCGCTGCGGGGGTCCGGCTGATTCCTGTAGCTGACCCCCGCAGCTGATGATCGCGGTCGGCAGCGCTGACGATCGCGATCATTTAACCCCGCAGATGCCGTGATCAATCCTGATCACGGCATCTGAGCGCGCTAAAACCGAAAGTAAAACTTTCGGCAGCGCTCCGGCTCCTCCTAGTGGTGATCGGGAGAATCGGAGCACTGTAAGGGATAGCCTTAAGCCTTTCATTCAGCTTAAGGCTATCACTTACTATTTCCTATGGAGCCCTTGTTAGCAATAGGGCTTCATAGGAAAGTAGTAAAATGCTCATAAACTCCAATACAAGTGTATTGGAGTTTATGATAGAAGCAATCAGGTAACTGATTTATATAGGTCCCTATGGGACCTATATAAAAGTGTAAAAAAAAAAAAAATTTAAATCACCCCCCTTTCCCCAAAATTAAAATAAAATAATAAAAATAAAAAAAAATACACATCATGGGTGTCGCAATGTGTGAAATCGCCCATAGTATAAAAATATAAAAATATATTTCCCATATGGTAAACAGAAAAACGGAAAAAAGCGCCCAAATGGCCGATTTGCCGTTTTTGGACGCTTCATTTTCTCAAAAAAAATTAAATAAAAAGCGATCAAAAAGTCCTACACACCCCATAATGGTATCAACTAAAAGTTAAGATCGCCCCGCAAAAAATAAGCCCCCATACAACGCCATACACTTATTTACAAATACGTTATAGCGGTCAAAACATGGCGACAAAAATAAATAAATTTTTTTTCACTATCAAAACGCAAGAAAAGCTATACATATTGGGTATCGCCGGATTCGTACTGACCTGTAGAATAAAACTAAATGGTCAGTTTTATCGCAAATCAAACGTCGTAATTTAGAAACCCATAAAACTGTGGTGAAATTGCTTTTTTTTTGCAATTTCACCCCATTTGGAATTTTTTTCCCGCTTCCCACTACACAGTATGCATTATTAAATGATGGCGTTAGAAAGTACAACTTGTCCCGCAAAAAATAAGTCCTCATATGGCCATGTGAACGGAAAAATAAAAAAGTTATGGCTCTTGGAAGGCATAGAGCACAAAACGAAAACGCAAAAATGAAAAAACCCTGTGTCCTTAAGGGGTTAAACAACTATAAAAAAAAAATTTAAACAGTCTATTCTTATGTTAGAGTCAAATCACAGTTGTACCTTTATTTTGAGAAAGCCACACCAAAGTACTGATTTGACCACAAGGGTTGAATGATCCACCAGTGAAACATGAAGTTGCTAGGCTCAAAGCCTATAGTTGCATACGTAGAGAGTAGTAAACTGCTTTTAAGGTGGTACCCCACCTACTGGGACTGTCGCATACACTTTGTATGGAGCAGCATCATGCATGGTCAGTCATATTCAAACGCCTCAGTGTTGCTGTGACTGGAAGGGAGGGTAGAGGTCTCCTGAAGTTGGACCCCCATCGATCTAATGTCCAGTGGATGGCTGATAAATGTTTTAGCCTTGCAGCACTAGAGTCCTTCACAGAGTTTGTATGTTCTCTTCTTGTTTGCCTGGGTTTCCTTAGGGTTCTCTGGTTTCTTCCCAAACTTCAAAAAGTGAGCACCAGCAGGGACAGGAACTAATGTGATCTTTGCACAGCAATGCAGAAATGTTTTAGCTGCCATCAAAACACAACGTATACTGTTTTTATACAGTTATACTAAGAGGCACAATTGAGTATTCTGACATATGCCAAGCAGTGGCGTACATAGAGAAGTAAGGGCCCCATATCAAGGATCAAACCAGGCCCCCCACACAGGACAGAAGGGTTTCTGCCTAAACCCGTTTCAATAACCCTTGGGCCATTTTTCCACTGCCTCATTTGCTAAAACTTGTTCCTTTAGAGGGTCCTGACCAAGTTTTCACCTTTAGTAGAAGAGGGGATGATCCCAATTAAGACTGGGCCCCCTCTTGCCCTGGGCTCTATAGCAGTCACATGGTCTGCCGCTGTTAGTTACACCCCTGAAGCCAAGCATACAACAGAAGTGTACTTTTTTTTTTTTTTTTGCATACGTTTGACAACTATAGTCTATGGTTATGTCAGTGTATATCTTATGTACTGTTTATGTAGAAAATCACCAGACCTATGTTGTCACCCTAAATGCTAGTTATTAACCCCTTAAGGACTTAGCACTATTTCATCTTAAGGACCCGGCCATTTTTTGCAAATCTGACCAGTGTCATTTTATGTGTGAATAACTTTTAAACGCTTTTACTTACACAGGCCGTTCTGAGTACGTTTTTTGATCACATATTGTACTTCATGACACTGCTAAAATGGGGTCAAAAAAGTAAATTTTTTCTATAAAAAATACCAAATTTACCAAAAATTTGTTAAAAAGTAGCAAATTTCAAAGTTTCAGTTTCTCTACTTCTATAATACATAGTAATACCCCCAAAAATAGTTATTACTTTACATTCCCCATATGTGTGCTTCGTGTTTCTATCATTTTGGGAATGCCAGTTTATTTTTTGGGGATGTTACATAGCTTAGAGGTTTAGAAGCAAATTTTGAGATTTTTAAGAAATTTGCCAAATCCCACTTTTTATGGACCAGTCCAGGTCTGAAGTTACTTTGTGAGGCTTACATAATAGAAACCAACCCAAAATGACCCCATTCTAGATACTACACCCCTCAAGGTATTCAAAACTGATTTTACAAACTTTGTTAACCCGTTAGGTGTTCCACAAGAGTTCATGGAAAATGGAGATAACATTTTAGAATTTTGATTTTTTGGATAATTTTCCATTATAATCCATTTTTTCCAGGAACAAAGCAAGGGTTAACTGCCAAACAAAACTCAATATGGGTTTCCCTGATTCTCTAGTTTGCAGAAACACCCCATATGTGGTCCTAAACTACTGTTTGGCCAAACGGCAGGGCGCAGAAGGAGGGGAACGCCATATGGGTTTTGGAAGGCAGATTTTGCTGGATTGATTTATTTACACCATGTACCCTTTCAAGCCCCCCTGATGCACCCCTAAAGTAGAAACTCGATAAAAGTGACCCCATCTTGGAAACTATGGGATGAGGTGGTAGTGTTTTTGATACTATTTTAGAGTAAATATGATTTTTGGTTGCTCTATATTACACATTTTTAAGGCAAGGTAACTAAAAATCTAAATTCTAAAATTGTTTCTACATTCGCCATTAAGTTTTGTTGAACACCTAAAGGGTTAACAAAGTTTGTAAAGTAATTTTTGAATACCTTTAGGGGTGTAGTTTCTTAGATGGGGTCACTTTTTGGGAGTTTCAAGTCTAGGCTACATCAGGGGGGGCTTCTAATGGGACATGGTGTAATGCGTTCCCTTCTTTCTATGCCCTGCCGTGTGGCTATATAGCCATTTACGACTACATATGGGGTGTTTCTGTAAACTACAGAATCAGGGCAATAAATGTTTAGTTTTGTTTGGCTGTTAACCCTTGCTTTATTACTAGAAATTGGGCATTTGATTTTTTGATGACGTGCTATTACAATTTTTGGGATCTTAGGTGACAAAAAAAATAAAATTTAAACTCGTTTTTTTTTTTTTTTTAATGGTTTTTATCCAAGGGGTTAAGTAATATTTTATTTTTATAGATCAGGTTATTACGGACGTGACGATGCCCAATATGTTTGGCTCTCAGACTTTGGAGACACTAAAACAACATTTTTTAAAAGCTTAAATACAATAAAATCATTTTTGGAAAAAAAAAAGTTCTTTCCATGTCTCCAAAGTCTGAGAGCCATAATGTTATGTATTTAGGGGATTGTCTGGGATTATAATAATTTAGTACTCCGTGGAAGTGTGGTACTCCCTGAAGCAACCGTCAATGCAGAGGCCCGGATGATCGGAGAGCATCTGGGCGTATGCCTCCTCCACCGAGAACATTCTGCGGGCCATGGGAGTGTGTGTTGTGCGAGTGTGTGTGCGTGCGTGTAAAATAAACTTTATTGAAGTGTGCATGTGTGTGGGTCGGGTGGTCGCGCACTAAAATACCTAAAATAAAAAGTAAAAACCTAACAAAAAAAAAGGAAAAGTGTAAAAAAAAACAAAAAACTTGCTGACTAGCAGTACTGGGGTGAGCGATGCGCTAACAGTGGCCGGACGCTAAGAGCGCCGACCACAGTCAGCACATGCAAAAAAAAAAAAATGCCCCCCCCAAAAATGTGTGGGATGAGGGATGTGTGGGATGAGGGGGGTGGGAGATGAGGGGGGTGGGAGATGAGGGGGGTGGGAGATGAGGGAGGTGGGAAATGGGGGGGGGCACTCCTGGGGGGGTCTAGGGTCGCACAACTGAGTGCTGTGGACCCCAGACACCCAGGTGCAAAAAAAAAGAAAAGTGCTTACCGCTGGGGTGCTGGAAGGGTGCTGCTGGGGTGCTTGGACGCTGGGACGCTGGGGTGCAGAGCTCTTGCTCCTTCTCCGACGCTGCAGGCTGTGGACGGGGAGGGAGAAGCTCCGGCGGTTTGATTCTGTTTGATCCGCCTCCCCCCCGCCCAGCCAATCAGGGATGAGACCTCACCAATGGTAAGGATGGTGATTGGTGGTGTATAATAACACCACCGATCACCATCCTGTTCCGGGTCTTCGGGTCACCCAGAAACGCAGAAAACCACAGGTCTGAATTGACCTGCGGTTTTCTTCGATCGCCGACATGGGGGGGGGGGGTCACAGGACCCCCCTGGGCATTGTGCCAAGGTGCCTGCTGATTGATTTCAGCAGGCATCTTGTTCCGATCACCGCCACGTGCGCAGTGGTGATCAGAAATTCGCAGGGCATACATGTACACTCTGCGTCCTAAAGAGGTTAATGCCCCCAAATTTGTTTTGCTTTGTTGCCTTTTTAATAAGCAGCCCCCTGAACATGTAGTGTATGTCCATAGTTTTTTTTTTATTAAGAGGAAGAAATTATAATTTAATAACAATTGTAATAAAAAAGTCACCTTCCACCTCAAAAGTGAAATAGGTGTTTCTTAAATTTGGCACTCTTTTTGAGGACCATATCTTTCAGTGTATTTACCAAACCACTGGCAAGAATACATTGATAAATCTGCTTCTTTTCTATTACAAAGCTGGCTGTCTGCAGCTACCACTGGGGGGAAATCAGTGCATACAAATTTATACAGTTACCATTTAGAGGAATGAACACTGAAATAATCTCTTCAATTCAGTGTTTTCTTGTTGGGAAAAGGAGGAGTTTAGCACTAGGCCCCTTCTTCCTGGGCACCATTGCAGTTGTATAGTCTGGCTCCATTGAAGGTACTATTAGGGGCAGTGGGTGTAGAACCACTGTGCCAACTAACCAGTTTGACTTTGGGTTATTCCTAAGGATGTTGTCCTGGCGGTCCCTTGGTTTTTAACCTTTAACCACAATACTGAGATCTGGACTTTGCTACAGGGGAGCCACCAGGCTGCTACCTCTTGGAATAGACCTGATGTGGTTGGCAGATGATGATGTTCACTAATATGCTAGATTAATGTCAGTGCTCCTTTTCTAGATTTTATTGAATGAACATGTTCCCTAAACCGAACAATCATTGGATAAATTGGACTGCTTTTTCTATCAAAGAAAACTTACATGGGCATATAATATAGTAATCCAAAACATCTGAGCAACATGTAATAAGTTCCCTAATTTCATACCATATCTGTTCTAATTGAATACATTTTTATGTATCAACTGCTACAGAGACAGACCTGGCACTGTGCAAGTTGTGATGACTGCACCTGTTGTGCGGGCGGTCAACTGCTTATAACAACACATGCCCACCAGCTTGCGGGTGTTGACCGCATGGGCTAAACAGTTGATCAGCCACCTCTGGTGTATGTTTAACTCACAACAGTTCAAACAACATTCCATAAATAATCACAGGCAAAAAACACACCCTAAGGGTCCATTTACACGTCCGCAAACTGGTCCGGATCCGTTCTAGATTGTGCGGACTGAGTGCGAACCCATTCTTTTTTAATGGGACTGGAAAAGATGCGGACAGCACACAGTGTGCTGTCCGCATCCGCACTTCTGTACCGCAAATAAATAGAACATGTCCTATTCTTGTCCGCAGCCACGGACAAGAAAAAGCATTTCTATTTAAAGTTCTGGCCATGTGCGGTCCGCAAAATGCGGACGCGTGAATGGACCCTTTTAAAGCAGGATTATACATTTAGTAACCGCATGCAGTCGGCCATATCAGTTCCCTAACCATAGCATGACCTCGCCGTGTGGTCATACCCTTGGGGTTTTCCCTTTGGTAAGGACCGTTCTAACGATACAGATGTAGTAGAGTTAACACACATGCTTTCTGAGACGTGTTATCTAAACTAAATGCATTAAGTAAACACCTTTAATTGCTTTTCAATTGCTTGTGTTTCAAGATAACTAAAATTTCTTAACTCATTGTGTTAAGAGTTTGTGTGTTAACCTGTCACGGTCCCTCCTGTGACCGATGTCAGGAGATCAAGGAGACTGGCGGAGCATGGAGGAATCTAACAGCCTTTTTGATTACTCTGGATTCAGTGTGGTTGTTAGTAATGACCACATCCCGTGTTTCAGGTGTAGCTTAGTAGTCATTACTTCTACCCTATTTAGTCCTACCCCACCCTTCTGACTGCGGTAAGATAATGTCACAGATGAGGTATAGGAGAAAACACCACATACAATTGCATAGGCCCTATCAATCATATGCTTCACAAATCACTTTATAATCTACTACTGCATCAGTGTTCTTAATACAGCGCAAGATTTGCCCATAAGGTTCATGTACAGAATTATAACTGGAAAAATGCTAAGGGGAATTGGCAGCTGACTTTTTACGATACCACCTGTTTCCAGGCATAAATATTAGTCCCAGCCCCGGCGTGGCCCAGAGGCATCACCGCAATGCCCCCATCCCACCCAACTGCCGAACACGGTGTGAAACTGGCCGTGTGACTAAATATTGTCATACAGCCAATTAAAAAGGGACTTTCAACTATTTTGTTTTTACTAAAATAGCCACACATCCCCTAATACCATGCATACCATCACATAATTGGCAGTTTGCTTCTCAAATAGTATTCCGTAGTCATAACTACATTTCCGCCTTTGTCAGCAGGCTTAAGATAATCAAGTCCTGCCAACTTTTTGATCAGTGCAATGTTCTGATCTAATATGTAGATAAATTCCACTCACTAGCTTTTATGAATCAGAGACATCATATACGCCTGCGCTTGCTTTGAGAAGGCACCAATTGCACTACCCAGTGTAATGGGATACGAGTAGAAGATTTAACTTCTCTTTCAAAGCCTTCCAACTCAACATATTTCTTAGTATCTTCCTCTAGTACCAGCAAACTTATGAAATCACAAATAGCAGAAGATTGTGTAAGGCCTCATGCACACGGCCGTATGTATATTGCGGTCCGCAAAAAACTGATCTGGAAAAAATAAGGATGATGTCTGTGCGTGTTCCGTATTTTGTGGAATGGAACAGCTGGCCCCTTATACTGTAGAGCAGTACTATCCTTGTCCATAATGCGGACAATAATAGGACATGTTCTATTTTTTGTGGAACTGAAATACGGACATACGGAAATGAAATGCACACGGAGTAACTTCCATTTTTCTTGCAGACCCATTGAAATAAAGGGTTCCGTATACGGTCCGCAAAAAAAAAACAGAGCGGACACGGAAAGAAAATACGTTAGTGTGCATGAGGCCTAAGAGTAACATTTTTGTGCAAACTAAAGCCCAGTGCGCCTAAATAAGCCAGGAAACCCACCTCCAATAAATCCTGTTGCTGCTGTTGTATATTGGTATCCCTATGTAATTATGTTGGGCTACATAAAAATCAGAATCAAACTATACTTGATCAATCCTATCCACAGTACAAATATTAAGTCCCTTAGGCCCCTTTCACATCAGCGTTTTTGCTTTCCGTCCTAGAGTTCCGTCCTCGGGGCTCTAGGACGGAAAGATACTGATCAGGATTATCCTAATGCATTCTGAATGGAGAGAAATACGTTCAGGATGCATCAGGATGTCTTCCGTTCAGTATGTGAACGTTTTTTGGACGTTGACAAAACCGCAGCATGCTGCGGATTTGTCTCCGTCCAAAAATCCGGAAGACATGCCGTAACGCCGGATCCAGAATTAATGCCCATTGAAGTGCATTAATCCGGATCCGGAATTAAGCTAAACGTCGTTTCGGCGCATCGCTGGGTCCAACATTTAGCTCTGCGCATGCACAGCAGCAGTTCCGATCGGGGCCCCAGTGTAAGCTGGGGCTCCAATCGGATGCCATGACAGCCAGGACGCTACTGAAGACCTGGCTGCCATAGTAAGTACTCCGCAGCAGTGTACTTACATGCGCTGCAGCCTCCGGGCGCTCCTTCATGACATCACAGGTCCGGGCGGCATTGATCTATGCACCGCGGTGACCTGTGACGTCATGAAGGAGCGCCCTGGGGCCACAGCGCAGGTAAGTACACTGCTGCGGAGTACCATGGCAGCCAGGACTTCAGTAGCATCCTGGCTGCCATGGTTACCTGAAAGCATATTAAAGACTGATCAGGTTCCTGATCAGTCTTCAAATGCTTTCAGGCGACTTGCATTCTGACGGATTCGGCGGGACGGAAGTGCCTGCCGGATCCTCAGAACACAAGTGTGAAAGAGGACTTAGACAAAAGATGAATACATTGCCATGGAAGAGATACCCCACATATATTAACCACCACATCATTATTAGGAATACTATCTTTTTTATTCCAAGCAGAGTTAAACATTATCATATCAATATTACCAGTCCCAAGATGGCAACAGCGTCCTGAAACCTTACATCGTGGGATTCTTGTACTTGCCGCTCCACTGCCAGGAGACTTGTTTTCTTTGGCTCCTCCGCTCCTTTCTCCATGCAGTCTTTGATCTTTGTCTTCCCCGTTGTGTTCTCCTGTCCCCCCACAACCTAAAGGGACATTTGATCCATCATTGTCACTGTTCCTGGATTGTAAACCATTATCCTCCATAGATCTCAAGTTAGAACCCAAATTTGTAGACCAATAATCTTGAATTTTACTGTATCTGTGGCTATTTAACTCTGGCCTCGTATGTCTCATCATAGGATTGACCACTTTATTACCCTCAAAATCCATTTTATTCCACATGAATATATCTCTTTTTCTTTCATTCTGTACAGATATTATTCTTATTTCTAATTTTCTTTCGAAACGCGATTCCATCAATCAGGATTGTAATTCAGTCCCCAGTTTACCAAGTTCATCTATCACCATTTCATATTCCTTCTCAGATCGACTCAACACAATACACATCAGCTTCAGGAAATCTTGTAAATGAGCCTCATCCCATTGTTTTACAAAATCAGGGTAATCAGCATATTGAGATACTTCCTTAGGGTTTAGCTACATGGCTGGTGGTGTGAACTTCTCTCCAATGTCCTACTTAAAGGGGTTGGTCACTTTCTGGCTACTGTTTGTGAGATGATTATACGGCACTTACTAATATATTCCTTGATGAAATTCTGCAGCATTTTTTATATTTTATCAGGTATGCTTCCTTATTAACAAAGTCTTTTGAGCTTCACATAGAGGTCCTGTCCATAAGGTACCCGCTGATGGATGTTCATGTGACCAGGGAAATCATCTCCATTTGACGGCTCCTCCATTCAAACACACTGCACCTGTACTAAACTCCCAACAGACCAAGTACAAATGGCAGATGCAGTGGGTTTGAATAAGGGAGACATCACATGGAAATTATTTCCCTGGTTACATGACCCTTCATCAACGGCCATCTTATGGAAAGGACCTCTGTGTGGATTCCACAAAAGACTTTGTAAACAAGGGGGCATATCTTATGAAATATAGAAAATGGTGCAGAATTTCACCAAGTACCAGGGGAACACCAAAGAATTTTGTCTAGGGGGGTCCGAAAAGAAAAAAAAGTGGCGCACGGCACACGTCCCGCGCAAAATTTTTGGTTCCGTACGTTTTTCTATGGCCATCCTACAAAAAATGTGACTCGCGTAGAACCCTGCAAAAAAAAAAACAGGCTCGCCCATTGTTATAAGCCCCTCCTACATATAACAGGCCACTCCCAAAAAACACTGTACAGCTGAAATTATATTGTTGAGGATGAAGGTAAGAGTCTCACCCTCATCCTACATAGATGCACTGTACTCAATACTCAGGGCCCCGACATAAAGCTCCTGCACTCACACTCATACTGCCCCCCACGTAGCTCCGTGGCAGGAGCTGTTGCAGTTTCACTTCCTCCTCCTAGTCCTGAAGTCACCAAAAGAGGAGTGGAGGAGGAGCTGCTCGATATTGAAGGTGTGTAGGTCCGGGTGGGGGCTCGGCTACACACATTATACAGAGAGGGGAGGGCCTGTCCTGGCTGCACTGCCTGCTTCACATTATACAATAGACAACAGCAGGTTACAGCCAGGAAGCACCTCCGCTCACCTCCCTCCCCAGATCCTGCTCAAGACCTGTGGTTCCCCCCACCGTCCGCCCATGGCCTGCTGCCCCCCTTGGCCAGAATAGCATATATACATAGGAATTCAAATAGAGGAAAGGAATATCCGTATGGCACTCACCATTATAATCACAGAGATATCTTTATTGAATCAAATCCATAAAAGGTGTAGCACATACACATGGGTGCCAGATAGCAACTTTCTTCTCATAGATTGGCATGACAGCCATTTTGCATCTGACGAGACACATCTTCTGGCAAACAACCACAAGTCGCATGAGGGACTATTATTTATTATTATTTCTTTTTTATATTATTATTATTATTATTTGAGAGTGCCATTATTTCCATGAGGGGTCAGACATACACAATATAAAACACAGGTACAGTGAGCATGAATTTATCAACAGACTGGTACAGAGAGGACCATACCCATGAGAGCTTACAATCTACAAGGGAAAGGGCAAGGACACAGTAGGTGAGGTTAAAACAAAAAGTTTTAAAAATATGGGAATTTTTTTTTTATCATTGAGCATGGACTTCGATCTGAATTTCAGGATAAATTCGATTCACTACGATGCCGAATTTCCTTGTGCTTCATGGTAGCGAATCGATTTTACCTAAAATAGTGTAAAAAAAAAAAAAAAAAAAAAAAACATACTTACCTCATCCATTTGCTCGCGACGGGCCGGCACCCGCCATCTTGCTTGAATATCTTGCATGAAATACCATGCGCGATGACGTAGGGCATCACCATGCCAGCCAATGTGATGACGTGATAAGATTTCGCGCCAGATCTTCAAAAATGCAGGGCGGGCCTGTCGTGAGCAAATGGATGAGCTAGGTATGATTTTTATTTTTTATTTAACACTCTCTTATCACTGTCAGATGACATGATCAACTATGAACGTGGCATCTGAGGGGTACAATGATGGGGAGCAGCACAATCACTGAATCAAATTTTTTGAACACTCCGCTCATCTCTAGTCATACCATATATTATATATGTAAAAAATGATAAACATAATTGCTATTGCCGCTATTAAATTAATCCACTATTTAACCCACACAGTGAATGCCATAAAAAAGAAAATCCCCAGTGCCACAATTGTGTTTTTTTGTTTTGTTCTCCAAACAAAACACTAAACAAAAAATTATCAAAAGGTTGAATGTATTCCAAAATGGTATCAATAAAACTATAGCTCACCCTGCAAAAAACAATCCCTCACACAACTGCCGCCAAAAAATAAAAGTTATGGGTGGAATATGGCAACACAAAGTGCACTTGTTTTGTTATTAAATAAAAAGCTTTTTAATTTTTTAAGAGATGAGAGACACTTTATTGTCGTTTCACTGTACAAGAAGCGCAGGAAACGAAATTACAAGCATACAATTCAAGTTAAAAGAGATTAAAGATTAAACACACTGTACGCCGCCTCATCATTTTTATGAATAACCCACAATCTTTGTATCTAGTGTTGAGCAAATCGAAGCATCCAAAGCAGAATTTGATCCAAAGTTTAGGAAAAATTTGATTTGCAATCGCCACAAAGCCGAATTTCCTCATGCTTCATGGTAACTAATTATTTTTCCTAAAATGGCAGCTAGAGTTGTTTTAGAAAGAACGGAAAAAAATATACTCACCTGATCTACTCCTCCCACGTTACCACATGGTCACACTGGATGCACATGATGACGTCATCACAGGTCCTTTGACAGGTTTTTTCCACTCTGCGCGAGCAAGTGGTTGAGGTGAGAGAATTCTTATTTTTTTAAACCCAAACGTCCATATTGCATTACCTTTTTTAACAGCCGTTAGAAGGGTGCACTTCTGTCTAAGCAGCCGTTAGAAATGGTCCCATTGATTGATAGGCTAACATGGCGTTTCATGGCGAATCTAATTTCTTGTCAAAATTCAGCGAAGCTGCCAAATCAAATTTTTCAAAACTTTGCTCATCTGTAGTTGTATCGTCTGCTTCACTAAAAGTAGGGAAACAACAAATTCCATATAAATTTGGCATCTCCATAATCACACTGACCTGCACAATAAAGTTAAAAATGAAACCCTAAAAACAATTGACCCCAAAATGATGCCATTAACTTGGAAATAGATTCCATTAACCCACTAGCTCAATTCCCACTGATACATGTCTTTGTTGCCTATAGAACACTACTAGCAAAAAACTGGAAAACAGAAAATGTTCCAAAAATCAAAGCCATTATAGACTTGGTGTCAAAAAACTTTATCAATGAACAACTATATGCAGTGTGTATAGGTAAAGAGGACATTTTGAAAAAGAAATGGGAAACATGGCTGAAACACTTCCCTAATAAATAAAATCGATGAAACATATGTCAAGGACTGGTCAATCAAGAGATTACTCAGCAAGAATATTCATATATTGTTACCTTTCTTGTATTTAATGGTTTTGTATGTTATACATTTGTTTCGTATAATTGATTTGACTCAACAAATACAATAACACGCTCTCAAAATTATCATCAACATATAAGATAATATTACAATTGTCAACGTTTATAACATAAATGTATCTCTTTAAATTTAAAATTAATAAAAAAAATACTTTGTTGGAAAAAAAATACTACTTGTCCTGCATAAAACAAGCCCTCAAACAGTTATGTCAATAGTAAAATAAAAAAGTTATGCCTTTTGAAATGCAGAGATGATTAAAAAAAATTCTTTTGCCTTAAGTACTGTGCCAAACTAGGCTGCATCCTTAAAAGGGTTGGCTCATTTAATACATTAATGGCATATCGCTAGGACATGCCATCACTGCTAGATAGGTGCAGGTCCCACCTCTGGGACCTGCATCTATCTCTAGAATGGGGCCCCGATATAGAAGGAGAGCACACAGCTCTCATAGCTATAGGAGTTCTGAAAATAGATGAGCAAGCACACTCGCCTATTTTCAGATCTCCCATAGTGCTGAATGGAGGGTGGCCGCACATGTGTAGTTTCTCTCTGTTGCCCTGGGAGGTACCATTCTGGAGATAGGAGGGGGTTCAAGTCCCAGTGTATGAAATGTGCCAACCCTTTTAAGGGGTTAATAGAACCGTTGTTAGACTCTTGTTCTACAAGCCGAAATATGATTAGGAATAGACCTTGGCCCCCAAACAGAGAGATAAAGAGTCTCTATCAGTTTATATTAATAGTGTGGAGTTACTTGACAGTGAGTAACACTGGCTTTCCACAGAGGAATTTTTCCGTGAATACATTCCGTTATACCCTTTAGGGTCTATTCACACGTCCGTAGGTGTTTCGCAGACAGCACATCGTGGCACTATAATAGAAAATGCGGATCCAGACCATTCATACAGATGTGTGAATGGACCATAATTCTTAGAATTCTATTCAATCTACAAACGTTTTACTTTATATGCAAGGCAGTAATATAACGGGATCTATCTTTACAGTCAACAGATACTTCTAAAAAGTAGGTAAACAAGAAAAAGTGGTGGCATTGCCCATAGCTGCCACTAAAATGTTCTGCATTTTAACCTGATATAGTAAAGGAATCCCAAGACAATAGTCTTAGGTTTCTTAGGATTTGCAGACATAACTGTTTTTGGAATTAGCAGCCCCAAAGATTCGTGCCTTGAAGCTGACATTTTTTGTTTCTCTTTTTTCATTTTTTCCTTCTTTGTGTTTTTATACTTAAAAAAAATATAATTTTTTGGATTCACATTGCATATTCTTATCCCCAAAACTTTTTATATTTACTGTATGTCTACAGAGCTGTGTAATGGCTCAGAGTCTTCAGAAGGTCTCAGGCTGCCATAGTAACATCAGTTCCATCTTGACGTGGGGAAACCTTTTGATCACCATGAGTACAGCACTCCTGGTAAATGACCACTCAGATGCTGTGGTCACAATTAACCACAGCATCTGAAGAGTTGAAAGTCTATGATTGTCTCCTGCACAGCTCCTGAGTAGGTGCAATCATTAAAGACCGGATATCTGCCATATATTTACTGAGGATGTCAGAAAAGACTTAAAGGGGATGTCCTATTACAACAACTTACCCCCCATCCACAGGATAAGGAATAATGTGGTCATTTATTAACACCAGTGTTTTAGACACCGGTCTTAATTCCCCTGCACTGGCGCTTGATGCGCCTAAGTTAGGTAAAGATGATGGCCTCTACATAACTTGGGCATATCCCCCACCAGTGTCCAACAGCTTTAAATCTATGGCAGCATCCTTTCCGGCCTAGATTTAGATCATTTTCTATGCCAAAAAACTGGACAGTCCTAAACTGCACCACATTTATCACAGTGGCTGGATGATCTGGTGCATCATTAGACTGCCTAGTGTCCCCACACAGTAATTATGCTGTCTTATTGTGCCCTTTAGTGCCCCACACTGTAATCATGCCCCCTATAAAATATTACGAAACAGTATGTGGTATCCCTGTAATCATAATAGGGGGCCTTTCACACTTGCGTTCTGAGGATCCGGCAGGCACTTCCGTCCCGCCGGATCCGTAAGAACGCAAGTCGCCTGAAGCATTAGAAGACTGATCAGGATCCTGATCAGTCTTCGAATTGCTTTCAGGTTACTATGGCAGCCAGGATGCTATTAAAGTCCTGGTTGCCATAGTAGGAGCGGGGAGCGGGGGAGCGGTATACTTACAGTCCGTGCGGCTCCTGGGGCGCTCCTTATTGACGTCAGAGCGCCTCATGCCCATGGATTACGTGATCCATGCGATCACGTGATCCATGCGTGTGGGGCGCCCTGACGTCACTCTGGAGCACCCCGGGAGCCGCACGGATAGTAAGTATACTGCTCCCCCGCTCCCCACTACATTTTACCATGGCAACCAGGACTTTAGCGTCCTGGCTGCCATGGTAACAATTGAGAAAAAGCTAAACGTCGGATCCGGCGATGCGCCGAAACGACGTTTAGCTTAAGGCCGGATCCGGATTATTGCCTTTCAATGGGCATTAATTCCGGATCCGGCAAGTGTTCCGGATTTTTGGATGGAACAAAAAGCGCAGTATTTGCTGCGTCCAAAAAACGTTCTGGTCCTAAACTGAAGACATCCTGATGCATCCTGAACGGATTTCTCTCAATTCAGAATGCATGGGGATGATCCTGATCAGGAGTCTTCCGGCATAGAGACCCGACGACGGATCTCTATGCCGCAAAACCAAAACGCCAGTGTGAAAGGGCCCTAACTCGTACTATAAAGGGAACATTATTTATGGTGATTGGTTAACAGTGCAAATTATAATAGTGCAAATATTTTTTTTCATTTCAGCAATATACTATTTATTTAATATTATGCATGTGAACAAAATATCTAATCAAAGACTTTCAAAGTAACCTCTTTAGTAAAAGTCTATGTGCGGGAAGAGGGACTCTGCCCCACTGAAGTTAACATTAGGGCTGATTCTACAGGGCCGGCTCCAGGTTCACGTGGGCCCCTGGGCAATAAAGTCTCAGTGGGCCCCCTTGTGGCATTTTGCACTGCACTTACAGCAATGAAACTGCATGTATTATACATTAAATAGCTTACACAGAGCATGCTACAGAACGGATATATGTGAATCAGTCCTTATGTGCCTACTTTTATTTTCAACTAAACTTTATTACTTTTAACCTGTCTTGACCTCTACCATTGATTGCTAAAACTTAACTTTTATTTTTTATATGTTAAATTTCCCTGAACTTATTCCCCTTTTAAAATTGTCAGCCGAACACCTAGGTGTTTGCTTATAGTGTATATCAAACTGTCTTGTGATCACTAGCATTGGTGCTCTTATACTTTCGTGGTCTGATTCTGTACAACAAGCTAAGGAGTTCACGCTGTTTAAAAGCTATTTCCCAGCACTGGCCCCCGACATGTTTTGCTAGCAACCTAGCGTCATCAGGGGTTCGGGCCCCACTGTTTCACTGCCCGAACCCCTGATGACGTTAGGTTGCTAGCGAAACATGTCGGGGGGGCAGTGCTGGGAAATAGCTTTTAAACAGCGTGAACACCTTAGCTTGTTGTACAGAATCGGACTACGAAAGTAGAAGCACGCCACTGCTAGTGGTCACAAGACAGTTTGATATACACTATAAGCAAACACCTAGGTGTTCGGCTGACAATTTTAAAAGGGGAATAAGTTCAGGGAAATTTAACATATTAAAATGAAAAGTTAAGTTTTAGCAATCAATGGTAGAGGTCAAGACAGTTTGAAAGTAATAAAGATTAGTCTATAATAGAAAACCTTACCTACTACCAGGGTTACTAATAGCAACAATCTATTACTTTTATTTTCTACCCGGTGTTTCAGACCCTCAGTAGAGATGTCACGAACTATTCGCCGGCGAACATCGCATGTTCACGTTCGCCACGGCGGGCAAACATATGCGATGTTCGGTCCGCCCCCTATACGTCATCATTGAGCAAACTTTGACCCTGTACCTCACAATCAGCAGACACATTCCAGCCAATCAGCATACCCTCCCTCCCAGACTCTCCCACCTCCTATCAAAAAGCAAGGACAGCATCCATCTTAACTTTATTCTGAAGCTGCAGTGTTAGTTAGAGCAGGGAGAGTGCTGCTGCTGCTGCTGAATTAATAGGGAAAGCGTTAGCTAGGCCAGTGTTCTGTGTCCACTCCAGTCCTCAAAGACTCATTTGCTGTAAGTACAGCGTCCTGACAGCACCCCAAAGAGCCCCAAAGGGCTGGTACATCAGTCTGCTTTTATTTATTTTTTCTATATATATATTGCAGTTGCCTGCCCGTGTGTGAGAGAGGCCGCAGGCCCACAGACTGTACTGTGTGCCCACCACTCATATCGGGTGGCACAGTACCTTGCAGATGAAAAATTCATTTAATTTTTACCCTCAAATATAATTGCAGTTGACTGCCAGTGTGTGTCAGGCCCACTGACTGTACTGTGCCCACTGCCAGTGCCCACCACTCATATTGGGTGACACAGTACCTTGCAGATAAAAGTCATTTAATTTTTACCCTTAAATATAATTGCAGTTGCCTGCTAGTGTGTCAGGCCCACTTCCAGTGCCCACCACTCATATTGAGTGGCACAGTACCTTGCAGATAAAAAAGTCATTTAACTGTTACCCTTTAATATAATTGCAGTTGCCTTCCAGTGTGTGTCAGGCCCATTGACTGTACTATGCCCACTGCCAGTGCCCACCACTCATATTGGGTGGCACAGTACCTTGCAGATAAAAGTCATTTAATTTTTACCCTTAAATATAATTGCAGTTGCCTGCTAGTGTGTGTCAGGCCCACTGACTGTACTGTGCCCACTGCCCACAACTCATATAGGGTGGCACTGTACCTTGCAGATAAAAAATGCATTACATTTTTACACTTTAATATAATTGCAGTTGCCTGCCAGTGAGTGTTAGGCCCACTGACTGTACTGTACCCACTGCCCACCACTCATATAGGGTGGCACAGTACATTGCAGATAAAAAAGTCATTTCATTTTTTATCTGTAATATAATTGCAGTGGCCTGCCAGTGAGTGTCAGGCCCACTGACTGTACTGTGCCCACTGCCCACCACTCATATTAGGTGGCACAGTACCTTGCAGATAAAAAAAGTCATATCATTTTTCCTCTGTAATATAATTGCAGTTGCCTGCCAGTGAGTGTCAGGCCCACTGACTGTACTTTTCTCACTGCCCACCACTAATATAGGGTGGCACAGTACCTTGCAGATAAAAAAAAGTCATTTAATTTTTACCCATTAATATAATTGCAGTTGCCTTCCAGTGTGTGTCAGGCCCACTGATTGTACTGTGCCCACTGCCAGTGCCCACCACTCATATTGGGTGGCACAGTACCTTGCAGATAAAAAAAGTCATTTAATTTTTACCCTTAAATATAATTGCAGTTGCCTGCTAGTGTGTGTCAGGCCCACTGACTGTACTGTGCCCACTTCCCACCACTCATATAGGGTGGCACTGTACCTTGCAGATAAAAAAAAAAGTCATTTAATTTTTACCCTTTAATATAATTGCAGTTGCCTGCCAGTGTGTGTCAGGCCCACAGACTGTACTGTGCCCACTGCCCACCACTCATATAGGGTGGCACAGTACATTGCAGATAAAAAAGTAATTGAATTTTTTCTCTGTAATATAATTACAGTGGCCTGCCAGTGAGTGTCAGGCCCACTGATTGTACTGTGCCCACTGCCCACCACTCATATTGGGTGGCACAGTACCTTGCAGATAAAAAATTCATTTAATTTTTACCCTTTAATATAATTGCAGTTGCCTGCCAGTGAGTGTCAGGCCCACTGACTGTACTGTGCCTACTGCCCACCACTCAGATAGGGTGGCACAGTACATTGCAGATAAAAAAGTCATTTCATTTTTTATCTGTAATATAATTGCAGTGGCCTGCCAGTGAGTGTCAGGCCCACTGACTGTACTGTGCCCACTGCCCACCACTCATATTAGGTGGCACAGTACCTTGCAGATAAAAAAGTCATATCATTTTTCCTCTGTAATATAATTGCAGTTGCCTGCCAGTGAGTGTCAGGCCCACTGACTGTACTTTTCTCACTGCCCACCACTAATATAGGGTGGCACAGTACCTTGCAGATAAAAAAAAGTCATTTAATTTTTACCCATTAATATAATTGCAGTTGCCTTCCAGTGTGTGTCAGGCCCACTGATTGTACTGTGCCCACTGCCAGTGCCCACCACTCATATTGGGTGGCACAGTACCTTGCAGATAAAAAAGTCATTTAATTTTTACCCTTAAATATAATTGCTGTTGCCTGCTAGTGTGTGTCAGGCCCACTGACTGTACTGTGCCCACTTCCCACCACTCATATTGGGTGGCACAGTACCTTGCAGATAAAAAATTCATTTAATTTTTACCCTTTAATATAATTGCAGTTGCCTGCCAGTGAGTGTCAGGCCCACTGACTGTACTGTGCCTACTGCCCACCACTCAGATAGGGTGGCACAGTACCTTGCAGATAAAAAAAAGTAACTTACTTTTTCCTCTGTAATATAACTGCAGTTGCCTGCCAGTGAGTGTCAGGCCCACTGACTGTACTGTGCCTACTGCCCACCACTCATATAGGGTGGCACAGTACCTTGCAGATAAAAAAGTCATTTCATTTTTCCTCTGTAATATAACTGCAGTTGTCTGCGAGTGAGTGTCAGGCCCACAGACTGTACTGTGCCCACTGCCAGTGCCCACCACTAGAGTTGAGCGAACTTGTATTTTAAGTTCGGCGTCCAAAGTTCGGGTTGGGGTTATCGAAGAGTCCCGTTATGGATTTCGCTACCACGGACCATAACGGCATTTGGAATCTATAAGGGGATTCTTCAATGAACCCGAACCTTGGACAACACTAAGGACCTGGGGTGATGTCAACGTCATGTGATCAGTGCAGGGGGCATGGCTCAGTATTGGATCACCTCTTATCCAATCCAGTGCTGAGCCACGCCCCCTGCACTGATCACATGACGGTGACGTCACCCCTTAGTGTTGTCCAAGGTTCGGGTTCATTGAAGAATCCCCTTATGGATTCCAAATGCCGTTATGGTCCGTGTAGCGGAATCCATAACGGGATGCTTCGATAACCCGAACCCGAACTTTGGACGCCGAACTTAAAATACAAGTTCGCTCAACTCTACCCACCACTTATATCGAGTGGCACAGTACCTTGCAGATAAAAAAGTCATTTAATTTTTTTCTCTGTAATATAATTGCAATTGCCTGCCAGTAAGTGTCAGGCCACAGACTGTACTGTGCCCACTGCCCACCACTTATATTGGGTGGCACAATACCTTGCACGCATAGTACCACTAATCAAAAAAATAATGACAGGCAGAGGCAGGCCCCAATGCAGGGGCCATCCTGGTCGTGGTGCTGTGATTTCATTTGGCCCTAGAATAATGCCCAGTGTTCAGAGGCCACATACCCTGAACTCGAAAAATTCTGAGGACATAGTTGACTGGCTTACAAAGGACACCCAATCTTCTACAGCTTCCGCTCGGAACCTTGACGCACCATCCTCCTCCAGTTCAGCTTCGGGCACCTCTCAAGTTACCAACTCATCCGCCCGCCGCCACCACCAACACTAGCACCACAGCCGCTTCACTTAATCATTCAGAGGAGTTATTTAAACATCAGTTGGAAGAAATGAGTGATGCGCAACCATTATTGCCAGAGGATGTAGATAACAGGGATATGTCTCAGTCAGGCAGCATTGCACACATGGACGTACGGTGTGATGATGATGATGTTGTACCCACTGCTGCTTCCTTTGCTGAGTTGTCAGATACAAATGAAGCGGTTAATGATGGCGATGTGTTCGTGGATGTCACGTGGGTGCCCGCTCGAAGAGAAGAAGAACAGGGGGAAAGTTCCGATGGGGAGACAGAGAGGAGGAGGAGACGAGTTGGAAGCAGGGGGAAGTCATCGCAAGGAGCTAGTGGCACAGTCAGACAGCATGTATCGGCACCCGGGGTCAGCCAGACAGCACGCCAATTAATGCATGCTGTTGCCACCACCAGAATGCCGTCATTGCAAAGCTCAGCAGTGTGGCATTTTTTTGCTGTGTCTGCCTCTGATAACAGCGATGCCATTTGCAACATGTGCCAAAAGAAACTGAGTCGTGGGAAGTCCAACACCCACCTAGGTACAATTGCTTTGCGAAGGCACATGATCTCACATCACAAACGCCTATGGGATCAACACATGAGTACAAGCAGCACACAAACTTAAAGCCACCATCCTCCTCCTGGTCCAGCATCTTCATCCACGTCAACCTCTGCTGTCCTCCTTGCCCCCTCTCAACCATCCGTCACTCCGCCTCTCACCTTCAGCAGTTCCTGCTCATCTGCCCACAGTCAGGTGTCTGTTAAGGAAATGTTTGAGCGTGAGAAGCCAATGTTGCAGAGTCACCTCCTTGCCCAGCGTCTGACAGCTGGCTTGTTGGAACTCTTAGCCCGCTAGCTTTTATCATACAAGCTGGTGGAGTCTGAGGCCTTCAAAAAACTTGTAGCTATTGGGACACCGCAGTGGAAGGTACCCGGCCGAATTTTTTTTTCACAAAAGGCAATCATCAACCTGTACTCTATTGTGGAAAAGGAAATCATGGCATGTCTGGCACACAGTGTTGGGGCAAGGGTCCATCTAACCACTGATACCTGGTCTGCAAAGCACGGTCAGGGCAGGTATATCACGTACACTGCGTATGGAATACGTGGCTCTGCTGCGGAGTTGTTGACACCGCCACGACTTGCAGGCAGGCCTGCTGCCACCTCCTCTACTCCTCCTACACCATCCTCTTCGCTAACCTCCCCCACCCCCCACCCCCGCTTCCCGGGGGCTATTCCACATCCCGGATACAACAGTGTCACGCTGTCTTGGGGTTGACTTGCCTGAAAGCAGAGAGTCACACCGGACCAGCACTCCTGTCCGCCCTGAACGCACAGGTGGATCAGTGGCTGACCCCACACCAACTGGAGATCGGCAAAGTGGTGTGTGACAACGGAAGCAATCTGTTGGCGGCATTGAATTTGGGCAAGTTGACAAATGTGCCGTGCATGGCACATGTGTTGAATCTGATCGTACAACGCTTTGTGTATAAGTACCCAGGCTTACAAGACGACCTCAAGCAGGCCAGGAAGGTGTGTGGCCATTTCAAGCGTTCCTACACAGCCATGGCGCACTATACCGATATTCAGCGGCGAAACAACATGCCAGTAAGGCGCTTGATTTGCGACAGCCCGACACGTTGGAATTCAACACTCCTAATGTTCGACAACCTGCTCCAACAAGAAAAAGCAGTCAACAAGTATTTGTATGACCGGGGTGCTAGGACAGCCTCTGCGGAGCTGGGTATTTTTTTGCCAAGTTACTGGACGCTCATGCGCAATGCCTGTAGGCTCATGACTCCTTTTGAGGAGCTGACAAACCTAGTCAGTCGCACCAAAGGCACCATCAGCGACCTTATCCTATTTGTTTTCCTCCTGGCGTGTGCCCTGCGAAGAGTGCTGGATCAGGTCGTAGAAGAGCGTGAAGAGGAAGCGGAAGAGTTGTGGTCACCATCACCACCAGAAACAGCCTTATCATCATCGCTTGCTGGACCTGCGGCAACACTGGGAGAGGAGTCTGAGGAAGAGGAGTCAGAGGAGGAATGTGGCTTTGAGGAGGAGGAAGACCAACCACAGCAGGCATCCCAGGGTGCTCATTGTCACCTATCTGGGACCCGTGGTGTTGTACGTGGCTGGGGGGAAGAACAGACCTTCAATGAGATCAGTGAGGATGAGGAACGGGACATAAGGAGATCGGAATTCAACCTTGTGCAAATGGGGTCTTTCATGCTGTCATGCCTGTTGAGGGACCCTCGTATAAAAAGGCTGAATGAGAACGACCTGTACTGGGTGGCCACGCTACTAGACCCCCGGTATAAGCAGAAAGTGGCTAAAATGTTACCGAATTACCGGAAGTCGGAAAGAATGCAGCAGTTCCAAAACAAGTTAAAAAGTATGCTTTACACAGCGTATAAGGGTGATGTCACAGCACAATGGGAATCTAACAGGGGAAGAGGTGAAAGTAATCCTCCTTCTACCATGACCACGCCGGCAAGGACAGGATGCTTTACAGACGTGTTGTTGATAGAGGACATGCAGAGCTTTTTAAGTCCTATGCATCGCCACAGCCATTCGGGGTCCATCCTCAGAGAATGACTCGACCGACAGGTAGCAGACTACCTCGCTTTAACTGCAGATATCGACACTCTGAGATGCGATGAACGCCTTGACTACTGAGTTCGCAGACTTGACCTGTGGCCTGAGCTATCCCAATTTGCGATAGAACTTCTGGCCTGCCCCACTTCAAGTGTCCTGTCAGAAAGGACCTTCAGCGCAGCAGGAGGTATTGTCACTGAGAAGAGAAGTCGCCTAGGTCAAAAAAGTCTAGATTACCTCACCTTTATTAAGATGAATGAGGCGTGGATACCGAAGGGACTGACAGTGGGGGATACATTTGACTAAAAAAGGCCTGATGAGATGCCTTGGGCTAAAAATGGTCCCCACGCTGCTGTATTTAATCTCTGCATGCTTGACTTGCGTGTAGTGTTGAGCGAACAGTTCGAGCATTGTTCCCGAACCCGGACATCTTCAAAAAAGTTTGGGTTCGGGTTCGTTGTTCGTCGATTACTTCCCGCTTTCTGAAGGGCTGCACAGCAGCCAATCAGCTAGCGTTTTACTTCTTGCCCTAAGAGCCCATCACAGCCATGCCTACTAATGGCATGGCTGTGATTGGCCAAGTGCAGCATGTGACCCAGCCTCTATTTAAGCTGGAGTCACATAGCGCCGCACGTCACACTGCTCTGATTAGTGTAGGGAGAGGACGCAGCTTCTGTGAGGGCGACATTAGGCAGGGAAAAGTCAGCATCAGCACCTAATGAACGCATCGATCTACAGCTGTGAATGATTGAACTTCTGCTAGTTACTTGCTCACTGGTTTTTAGGCTGCACAGAGCGTTTTTCTGTCACTTATTTTCTGGGGTGATCGGCGGCCATTTTGTGACTTGTGGTGCACCAGAAGAAGCTGCCACCAAGTCCATCAATCCATCAATCCTAGTTTTTTTTTTGCTATATCCTACATCAGGGGCTTGGCTGTGCTAATTGTCACCCCTAGAAACTCAGGATAGCAATTTCTAGATTTTATTAAGGGGTTAAATACAATTGCCCAAATGCCAATCAACTAAATCTGGTGTTCCAGCTTTGGCTAGACAAGTATAATACTGTCTGCTGTCTGGCAAAGGATAGATTATTTTCTGTGGTGAAATTCAATTGCCAAAATAGCAATACCATAAATCAGTGGTTTCAGCTGTGGCTGGCAAAATATAATAGTGTCTGCCAAAACATATATTTTGTTCTGGGGTGTAATTCACTTGCCAAAATAGCAATACCCTGAATCTGGTGTCCCAGCCGTTGCAGGCCACGTTTCATAGTGTCCGCCAAAACATATATTTTGTTCTAGGGTGAAATTCAATTGCCAAAATAGCAATACCCTGAATCTGGTGTCCCAGCTGTTGCAGGCCAGGATTCATAGTGTCCGCAAAAACATATATTTTGTTCTGGGGTGACATTCAATTGCCAAAATAGCAATACCCTGAATCTGGTGTCCCAGCTGTTGCAGGCCAGGATTCATAGTGTCCGCAAAAACATATATTTTGTTCTGGGGTGAAATTCAATTGCCAAAATAGCAATACCCTGAATCTGGTGTCCCAGCTGTTGCAGGCCAGGATTCATAGTGTCCGCAAAAACATATATTTTGTTCTGGGGTAACATTCAATTGCCAAAATAGCAATACCCTGAATCTGGTGTCCCAGCTGTTGCAGGCCAGGATTCATAGTGTCCGCAAAAACATATATTTTGTTCTGGGGTGACATTCAATTGCCAAAATAGCAATACCCTGAATCTGGTGTCCCAGCTGTTGCAGGCCAGGATTCATAGTGTCCGCAAAAACATATATTTTGTTCTGGGGTGACATTCAATTGCCAAAATAGCAATACCCTGAATCTGGTGTCCCAGCTGTTGCAGGCCACGTTTCATAGTGTCCGCAAAAACATATATTTTGTTCTGGGGTGACATTCAATTGCCAAAATAGCAATACCCTGAATCTGGTGTCCCAGCTGTTGCAGGCCACGTTTCATAGTGTCCGTCAAAACATATATTTTGTTCTGGTGTGAAATTCAATTGCCAAAATAGCAATACCCTGAATCTGGTGTCCCAGCTGTTGCAGGCCAGGATTCATAGTGTCCGCAAAAACATTTATTTTGTTCTGGGGTGACATTCAATTGCCAAAATAGTAATACCCTGAACCTGGTGTCCCAGCTGTTGCAGGCCACGTTTCATAGTGTCCGTCAAAACATTTATTTTGTTCTGGGGTGACATTCAATTGCCAAAATAGCAATACCCTGAATCTGGTGTCCCAGCTGTTGCAGGCCAGGATTCATAGTGTCCGCAAAAACATATATTTTGTTCTGGGGTGAAATTCAATTGCCAAAATAGCAATACCATAAATCAGTGGTTTCAGCTGCTGCTGGCAAAATATAATAGTGTACGCCAAAACATATATTTTGTTCTGGGGTGACATTCAATTGCCAAAATAGCAATACCCTGAATCTGTTGTCCCAGCTGTTGCAGGCCAAGTGTAAATCTGTCCATAAAAGGATACCTTTCATCCAGGGCCTAAATACTAGCCCTAAAAGAGATATTCCCCTAAATCAGTGGTTACTGCTGTGCCTGGATTAGTGTAATACGCTACATAAACAAATAGGCAGATAGTGTTAGGTGCCTGTAAAAAAAAGGCCTGAATTTGAAATCAATGCATTGGGCCAAATATTTTTTTCCTTATTGTGGTGCTTGGTGAACGGTAACAATGAGGAAAACATCTAGTAAGGGACGCGGTCGTGGTGGTGTTAGTGTACCCTCTGGTGCTGGGAGAGGACGTGGCCATTCTGCCACAGCCACATGTCCTAGTGAACCAACTACCTCAGGTTCCAGTACCCGCCACAATTTACAGCGATATTTGGTGGGGCTCAATGTCGTTCTAAAGATGGTAAGGCCTGAGCAGGTACAGGCGCTAGTCAATTGGGTGGCCGACAGTGGATCCAGCATGTTCACAACATTATCTCCCACCCAGTCTTCTGCTGAAAGCGCACAAGTGGCACCTGAAAACCAAGCCCATCAGTCTGTCACATCACCCCCATGCATATCAGGGAAACTGTCAGAGCCTCAAGTTATGCAGCAGTCTCTTATGCTGTTTGAAGACTCTGCTGGCAGGGTTTCCCAAGGATATCCACCTAGCCCTTCCCCAGTGGTGGAAGACATAGAATGCACTGATGCACAACCACTGATGTTTCCTGATGATGAGGACATGGGAATACCACCTCATCGGAGTCCGCACGTCTCTGATGATGACGAAACACAGGTGCCAACTGCTGTGTCTTTCTGCAGTGTGCAGACCGAACAGGAGGTCAGGGAGGAAGACTGTGTGGAAGACGATGCAGGGGACGATGAGGTGCTAGACCCCACATGGAATGAAGGTTGTGCCACTGACTTTCATAGTTCAGAGGAAGAGTCAGTGGTGAGACCGAGCCAACAGCGTAGCAAAAGAGGGAGCAGGGGGCAAAAGCAGACCAGCCGCCGCCAAGAGAGTTCGTCTGCTACTGGCCACCGCCACCAGGGAACGAGCACCCCAAAGGCAGCATCAAGGAGTTCCCTGGCATGGCACTTCTTTAAACAATGTGCTGACGACAAGACCTGAGTGGTTTGCACGCTGTGCCATCAGATCCTGAAGCGAGGCATTAACGTTCAGAACCTTAGCACAACCTGCATGACCAGGCATCTACATGCAAAGCATGAACTGCAGTGGAGTAAACACCTTAAAAGCAAGGAACTCACTCTGGCTCCCCCTGCTCCCTCTTCTGCTGCTGCCTCGGCCTCGGGAGGAACGTTGGCACCTGCCGCCCACCAAACAGAGGATGTGCCACCGACACCACCACCTGCATCACCAAGCATCTCCACCATGTCACACGGCAGCGTTCAGCTCTCCATCTCACAAACCTTGGAGAGAAAGCGTAAATTCCCACCTAGCCACCCTCGAGCCCTGGGCCTGAATGCCAGCATTTCTAAACCACTGGCCTTTGAAATGCTGTCATTCAGGCTGGTGGACACAGACAGCTTCAAACAGCTGATGTCCATGGCTTTCCCACAGTATGTTGTTCCCAGCCGCCACTACTTCTCCAAGACAGCCGTGCCTTCCCTGCACAACCAAGTATCCGATAAAATCAAGTGTGCACTGCGCAACGCCATCTGTGGCAAGGTCCACCTAACCACAGATACGTGGACCAGTAAGCACGGCCAGGGACGCTATATCTCCCTAACTGGGCCGCAGGCGGAGAGTTCCTTGGCGCACGTCCTTCCGCCGCCAAGGATCGCAGGGCATCATTCTTTGCCTCCTGTAGCCTCCTCCTCCTACTCGGCTTCCTCCTCCTCTGCTTCCACCAGCTCATCCAGTCAGCCACACACCTTCACCACCAACTTCAGCACAGCCCAGGGTAAACGTCAGCAGGCCATTCTGAAACTCATATGTTCGGGGGACAGGCCCCACACCGCGCAGGAGTTGTGGCGGGGTATTGAACAACAGACCGACCAGTGGTTTCTGCCAGTGGGCCTCAAGCCCGGCCTGGTGGTGTGCGATAATGGGCGAAATCTCGTCGCAGCTCTGGGACTAGCCGGTTTGACGCACATCCCTTGCCTGGCGCATGTGCTGAATTTGGTGGTGCAGAAGTTCATTCACAACTACCCCGACATGTCAGAGCTGCTGCATAAAGTGAGGGCCGTCTGTGCGCGCTTCCGGCGTTAACATCCTGCCGCTGCTCGCCTGTCTGCGCTACAGCGGAACTTCGGCCTTCCCGCTCACCGCCTCATATGTGACGTGCCCACCAGGTGGAACTCCACCTTGCACATGCTGGAGAGACTGTGCGAGCAGCAGCAGGCCATAGTGGAGTTTCAGCTGCAGCACGCAAGCGTCAGTCGCACTGCGGAACAGCACCACTTCACCACCAATGATTGGGCCTCCATGCGAGACCTGTGTGCCCTGTTGTGCTGTTTCGAGTACTCCACCAACATGGCCAGTGGAGATGACACCGTTATCAGCGTTACAATACCACTTCTATGTCTCCTTGAGAAAACCCTTAGGGCGATGATGGGTGCTGGGCCGAAATAACTGAAAGTGGCCTTCTCCAGTGGTGGGTGATATGACGCATGATTCCTTGCTGTGAGACCTCTCTCCTCTGTCTGGGTGCTGGGGCCGAAATAACTGAAAGTGGCCTTCTCCAGTGTTGAGTGATATGACGCATGATTCCTTGCAGTGGGACCTCTCTCCAATTGATATTGGTTAAATTTTATTTATTTTATTTTATTTCAATTCATTTCCCTATCCACATTTGTTTGCAGGGGATTTATCTACATTTTGCTGCCTTTGGCAGCCCTCTAGCCCGTTCCTGGACTATTTTACAGCCTTTTTAGTGCCTAAAAGTTCGGGTCCCCATTGACTTCAATGGGGTTCGGGTTCGGGATAAAGTTCGGGTCGAATTCGGATCCCGAACCCGAACATTTTCGGGAAGTTCGGCCGAACTTCTCGAACCCGAACATCCAGGTGTTCGCTCATCTCTACTTGCGTGACTTCTCCGCCACCAACTAGGGTTCAAGCTGCAATATTTTAGTACACTTTCTGCCTGCAAAACATCAATACCTAATTTTTCAGGCATGTGTACATGCCAACTTTTTCTGGCCTCTGGCGCTGCGATCACCTCTATGAGTGTGTTGGCAATGTTGGCACACCCCAGATGATAAGTTCGTTGCTTCATTGTGAACAGGCCAAAAGCGATCGGCTGGATAATTTTTCATAGAAAAAACATTAATTTTCTTTGTGATCATCTAAGGTGATCATTAAAGCCTACTAGGCCAACAATGGGCCCACACTGCAGAATCATTGTTTTCTGGGTCACTTAACTGTCACTGAACTACCTCAGCATGACCATATGCTTTGAAAAACCGCCATCGCCTGCAATCTCCTGAACGTGCGCACGAGCACAGTCATCACTTGACGCATTGACGCATAGAGGAATAAAATTTATGTCATGAGTGTGTCAACTATTGACAACTCTTTGCGGTTGTTTGCTGTGCGTTAAACGGGGAGTTTGGTCTGTCACTGTGAGCGGGAGTAACCCTTACACTACCTGATCGATACAACATCATACCTGATCGTATACACACACTGGATGTTTTAAAGCACGTTATTCCAAACAATTTAGGAATGTTAGGTGATTTATGCCCTTTATGGATTAAAACCCGACTCTGCGTCAACTACGTAATTTTCCATGAGAGTTTTGCCATGGATCCCCCTTCGGCATGCCACAGTGCAGGTGTTAGTCCCCTTGAAACAACTTTTCCATCACTATTGTGGTCCCTGTGGGTTTTAAAATTCACCTGCCTATTGAAGTCTATGGTGGTTCGCCCTTTCGTAAACACTTGCTTAAGTCCGCGTTCGCAGTTCGCGAACGGAAAATTTTATGTTCGCGACATCTCTATCCCTCAGTTCTGTGCCTTCTCACAGTAGATATGCCAAGATATGTACCCCCTTCACAGTAGATATCCCAAAATATGTGTCCCCTCACAGTTGATATGCCAAGATATGTGCCCGCTCACATTAGACATGCCAAGATATGTGCCCCCTTACAATAGATATGCCAAGATTTGTGTCCCCTCACAGTAGATATGCCAAGATATGTGCCCCTTCACAGTAGATATCCTAAAATATGTGTCCCCTCACAGTTGATATGCCAAGATATGTGCCCCCTTACAGTAAATATGCCAAGATATGTGCCCCCTCACAGTAGATATGCCAAGATATGTGCCCCCTCACAGTTGATATGCCAATATGTGTGCCCCCTTCACAGTAGATATGCCAAGATATGTGCCCTCTTACGGTGGATATGCCAAGATATGTGCCCAGTGCCCCCTTCACAGTGGTTATGCCCACAGGAAGTGAAAAAAACAAACAATAAATACTCCCCGCCTCAATCACCTGGCTCCTCCCATGTTCTGCACTCCCCATCAGCAGGATACTGTGACATATCGTGCTGCTGTGTAGGAGGAACAGAGGCTGATTCCCCTCCTGCCCCGCTCCTCCTCCTACACAGATCAGCAGATCAGCAGGATGATGTGTGAGGACATCATGCTGCTGCTGTGGACCGCTGGCAGCTCAATGGTGGAGCGGGGAGCAAATAGTCCCCTGCTTCAGTGGCATGCCTACGGTGTTTGGTACCCGGAGTGGGTCCTTTCTCTGTCACCCCCACCCCCCCCAACCAATACTTAAAAAAAAAAATGTGCCCCCTCACAGTAGTATTGCCCTCATTGTACAACCTTCACAGTTGTTTTGTACAGAAGTGTGCTCCCTCATAGTAGTTATGCCCACATTGTGCCCTCTCATAGTGGTTATGCCCTCTCTGTTCCCCTTTCACAGTTCTAATGCCGTATCTGTGCCCCTTCACAGTAATAATCTCCATTGTGCCCCCTCCAAAGTAATAAAGACCTCTGTGCCCCCTCCATAGTAATACAGTCTCCTGTGCCCCCTCCATAGTAATGAAGTCCTCTGTGCCCCCTCCATAGTAATAAAGACCTCTGTGCCCCATCCATAGCAATAAAGTCCTCTGTGCCCCCCATAATAATGAAGTCCTCTGTGCCCCCTCCATAGCAATACAGTCTCCTGTGCCCCCTCCATAGTAATAAAGACCTCTGTGCCCCCTCCATAGTAATAAAGACCTCTGTGCCCCCTCCATAGCAATAAAGTCCTCTGTGCCCCCCATAATAATAAAGTCCTCTGTGCCCCCTCCATAGTAATAAAAAAAATAGTTCAAGTTTCGAACAGTTCCCTTGTTATCTAATATTTCTTTTGAACATTTATTTTCTTTACTCCTAAATCACTTATGGATTTTGGCATAAGTGTTTGCACCTGTTTTCTAGGAAAGGCTTGGCTTACCTTCACAGTCATTAAATTCTTTGGATGACGGTCGTTCATCAAGGATTTCTGTGTGTTTAGATTCAGACTATTTAAATATTAATGTAATCACCGTTATCATTGCAGAATGTGTACAGACAACTTCAAGTTTTGCTGATGTCCTAGGAATATACCACAAGCAGCGTATTCAGGAGTAATAACATGGCAAAAAGAACAAATGGACCAATAAAAGAACTAGTACCAAGCCCCAGTAATTTGACAGTGGAAAATGTCACCAAATTAGAGCTGGAATATGAATCTGTGGATGGGGATAGATGCAAAGTAGAGGACTACATCAGGAAGAACAAGCAGTTAGAGGAACTAAAGAGGACTACAGGACCCTCGCCTCTTGGCACACAAGAGCAGGATTTGGAGAAAAGAGGTACTGACACAACGGTGGATGACCTTTGTGGTTATGGTGTGTTTCATTTTAATACTTAAATTTTAAAGTATTAAGAATCATTGCAGTTTTACTTTCTACCCTTAAAATTATATTATCCCTACCACATAATTTCAATAAAAGCCCTCAAAGCAGGCCATACCCATTAAATAAGTATCTGGCAAATATGCTGATTTCAGCATGATCCGCTATGGGGGCTTCTAACTAGTCTCTACATCAAGGAAAAGAAAGTTTTAGCAGGTTGTACTTCAATAGGTCCACGGTTGTTGATGAAATCATACTTTAATTTTTTTGCTGCAGGAGGCAAGCTTTTTAAATACAAGCACAGCTATACGACGCCTTTATTTACAGCACTAGAGTACAACATCGACTTGGGCTAGCACTGTCAATCAAGGTAAGGTTTTTTTTACATGCCAGTAGGCGTTGCATAGCAGTGCTCATACTGAAAAAAAACCACCTCCTGGTGCTCATAATTGCCTGCCAGCAACGGAATAAAAGTAACAACTGCAGGATCCACTTCTACTAGGCTATATACTTGGTTTAATGTGGGTGATCTGGGTGACAAAGCCTCTTTAAATGTACGTATATTTAGCGTAAAGAAGTATTACCATGTAATAATCTGACGTATTGTGATCATTTCTGGCTCTTTCATAGCATTATTGGTAAGATTCTGACCTCTGGGATCCCTGCTTATCATGGGAATGAAGGGCTCAAGGTCCCTTTGACTTCTTTCCTTCACCCATCTTTATAAAGTGATGGCATATTGCTAAAATATGCCCAAATCCTTGTGATTGTGGGGCAGTGGCTTGCCTAAAGTGTTTTGCACCAAGGGCGGGTAATTTCTCTGGCAAACCCCCTAATACTTATGTCCAGATATGTTCCCCCTAATAATATCCACATTGTGACCCCTCACGGTAGCTATGCCAATATTATGCCCCCTCACGGTATTTATGTCCACACTGTGCCCCCTTTAAAGTACTTATCCCTTTGCTGTGCCTTCTTCACACTAGGTTTGCCCATTCTGTGCCCCGATAACAGTTATGCCCCCTCACAGTAGTTATGCCCACTCTGTGCCCCCATAACAGTTATGCCCCCTCACAGTAGTTATGCCCTCTCTGTGCCCCCTTTACAGTAGTAATGCACTCTGGGCCTTCTTCACACTAGTTATTCTCTCTCTGGTCCCCCTTCACAGTAATAATGCCCATTGTGCCTCCTTTATAGTAGTAATGCCCACTGTGACCCCTTCACAGTGGTAATGCCCACTCTGTGTCCCATAACAGTCATGCCCCTTCACAGTAGTAATGCCCTCTGTGCCCCCTTCACAGCAATAATGCCCTCTCTGTGTCCCCTTCACAGTAGTAATAGTAATGCGCATTGTGCCCCCTTCACAGTAGTAATGCCCATTGTGCCCCCTTCACAGTAGTAATGCCCATTGTGCCCCCTTCATAATAGTAATGCCCATTGTGCCCCCTTCATAATAATAATGCCCATTGTGCCCCTTCATAGTAATAATGCCCTCTGTGCCCCCTTCATAGTAATAATGCCCTCTGTGCCCCCTTCTCAGTAATAATGCCCATGCCACACCCTTTGAAGTAGTAAAGCCCTCTGTGCCCCCTTCACAGTAGTATTAATGCCCTCTGTGCCCCCTTCATAGTAGTAAAGCCATATGTGCCCCCTTCATTGTACTAAAGCCCTTTGTGCCCCCTTTATAGTAGTAATGCCCTCTCTCCCCCTTTATAGTAATAATGACCTCTGTACCCCTTTTATAGTAGAAATGCCCTCTGTGGCCCCTCTTTAATAAAACAAAAATAAAACAGTAACTACTCACCTTGTCCCGTTCCTGAAGCCTGCAGGCTGAATGGTGGAGCAGACGGCAGAAGGAGAAGGCTTCCTGCTTCACCATTCAGTGTGTCGCCGGCCTGAAGGAGAGAAGGAGTGCGGGGAGCTGACCGATCAGTGAGTGACAGGACGGCAGCTCCCTGGTGCTCCAGCAATGAGCGTTTCCATCTGTATTGATGGAAACGCTCATTGCTTCTGGCAGCTCCTGAAAGTGGGCACCCGGGGTGGACCCCCCCCCCTCCCCCCTTCCAGGCCAACAGGCTGTGGAGACAACTGTATTCCGCTTCATTCATTTGAATGGCGGCTATTAGAGATGAGCAAATTGAATCCAATAAAGTGGAATTCGATCTGAATTTCAGGATAAATTCAATTCGCCTCGAAGCCAAATTTCCTCCCGCTTCGTGTTAGTGAATCGATTTAATCTGAAATAGTATAAAAAACCAAAAAATTCACACTTACCTCCTCCATTTGCTCGCGACGGGCCGCCCACCGCCATCTTGATTGAAGATTTCATCCAAAGTCCTGTGCGTGTTGACGTCCGACATCATCACGCGGGCCAGCATGATGATGTCAACTCGGGCCACACGAGATTTCACGCCAGATCTTTAAGCAAGATGGAAGTGGTTGGCCCGTTGTGAGCAAATGGAGGCGGTAATTTTACACAGTTTTTACACTCAGATGCCACGATCATGTAAGAACGTGGCATCTGAGGAGTACAATGATGGGGAGCAGCACTATCGCAGCTCCCGATCATTACACCCACTATTTACAAAAGAATGCGCTTTGTGACAAAGTAATTCGTCACTATACAAATTTTTTTATATAATTCGGCGAAGCAGCCGAATCGAATTTTGCAAAAGTTTGCTCATCTCTAGCGGCTATACTGAAGTTCCTTGCACAGTCCTGGCAACCTGTTGAACAGTCAAGAGGATGCACCGCTAAACTACAGCTGCCACCGCTTAATTCTTAGGACTATGGTGGTCCCAGACATTGTACCCCCAGCTGATCATAATGTGATGGCATATTCTAGCAATATCTTGCTGTGTGTTTTGAGAGAGAAGCTTTTATGTTAAGGAACAATTCCGAGTAGGAGGCCAGATGGGTGAGTAAGATGGAGGCAGAGATAAATAGTTCTTTCCTGGGGGCAGTGGTTTGGGACTATTTTAAGAAGTGTAGGGCAATAGAGGTGATGATTGTGAGAAGCAGAAACATTATGTACTGTAAGTATTTATTTAGTTTCTGGTATAATTTGATTATGTGCACTTAAATAGGACCTGTCACCTCTCCTGACATGCCAATTTTAATAGATACATGCATTCTCCATGGAATGACAATTATGTTGTGCCATTCCTTTATTATTTCTACTAGAAGTTATGTATGAAGTGCTAGCATTCTGCAGTAAGGGTACAGAGGGGTGTTAACCAGTTGTGGGTGTGCACCTGCACAGACTCACTCTATCCAGTCAGTGCAGCCATTGTCCCACTGTGCAGATATACCCCCCAACTGGTTACCTCCCCTCTCTACCCTTACTGAAGACTGCTAGCAGAGATCTTTGCAAGATTGAGAATTATTCTCCATGTTGTTTTAGTGATTAAGTAGTGCATACCCCTTTAATGACCAAATGACCAACGTAAAGAATATTGATAATCACATTGAGGACAAATTGTAAATGGATAGCTGGTGGCAAACATAATGAATATGATTCCAAACTTCTCTGATAATTTTTAACAAGCAGCACACTGCAGAATACCTGATACTACTGTATTTTAACCTGCAGACAAACGTCTATATAGCCAGAATACATAGCGCTAGCTGAAAATAGAATTTTCTATTAAATACATGGTGTAGCGGGTTTCATAAAACACCCATGTGACACCAGCCTTAAGGCATTCCTGTGACCTAGTCCTCTAGTATTTTATTACTTCGTGCTCATGTACGATGCTGTGATAGAATAAAGGATTCATCTGGAGAGGGCTGTCAAGCAGTTAGAGGTTAGTTGCCCTGGGACCTCATGATTTTACAAATGAGCCTTGCTCTTCTAGTTTTACATAATGTGTGAGCCGGCAGGACATACACTATTGAAATGCTTTATAATTAGGTATATCTAAATGTTTTCCAAAAACAGTATATTATTCTAATCACCAAGCCAGCCCCCCATTAACACAGACCACTTTGTTCCGAACGCACCACCGAGAGTGATATCCTCTTTTCTAGTCATTCTTCCTTTAGCGTTCACAGGAGTAAATCAATAGGCCGAGAGAAATCATTCTGACCCTTGGCTGCTGTAATTCACATATGAGGATCCTTATTACATAGATCTGGGTGTTACGTGCATAATATGAAATTAATATAAACCTATGAGCAAGCTTAAGTTACGAATTGCAGGACGGCACTACTATCACACTGACAATACAGACTGTTTCAGCACTTTTTTTGCTGCTGGTTTTATGGGAAACTAGAATTGTTTTACTACATGAAAAAATATTGGGGCAGTAATTCACTGAGAAACAAAATCTGTTTTATTTAATTTGACCCAAAATGTTCGGAGAACATAGAAGGTATATTATAGTGCATTTGTATTGTGCAGCAGTTGTGTGCAGTTCTGCTGCGATACCGCAGCTATATAGAGGGACAAAGGCTATTGGAATATCTAATTGCAACTGGTGTGATATACCTGTTGCCCCCCCAAAAAACTGATTGAGAGGTGTAATATATCTTCTTCCACAAAAAACTGATTGAGGGCTGCAATATACCTGTTGACCCAAATAAACAGGGTGGCGTGATATAACTGTTGTGGCAAAAAAATAATAATTGAGAGGTGTGGCATACGTACCTGCTTCCACAAAATATTGAATAAGAGGTTTGATATACCTGCTTCCACCAAATATTGATTGAGGCCTGCGATATACCTGCTTCCACAAAATATTGAATGATTGACAGGCTCGATATACCTGCTTCCACCAAATATTGATTGAGACATGTGATATACCTGCTTCCACCAAATATTGATTAAGGCCTGCGATATACCGGCTTCCACAAAATATTGATTGAGGGGTGCAATATACCTGCTTCCACAAAATACTGATTAAGGGGTTAGATATACCTGCTTCTACCAAATATTGATTGAGGCCTGTGGATGACATTTATATTGAGGACACGTTAAAAAAAGCCCACACTGTGGAGCCATGTGCCGGCATCCTAGAAGCGCCAGATGTGACCATGCATGGTGGATGGCTCGCTCCAGATACATTTGCAGTCTGCTTTTTGCCTCCTGTGCCCTGCGAACTCTGCCTGCTTGTCCTCCCTCTCTGCTGCTCAGTCGCTCCCTCTGAACTCCCCCCGTTTTTCCTCTCTTGTGGGCACCCACATGACATCCATCGACACGTCATCATTGTCACCTTCACCACCACTGACATTTGAGATCTCAGAGTAGGCAGCAACAGCTGCCCCCCATTTAGTATAATGATCCCCAATGGCCCTCCCTCCATTCAGTATGATGACCACCAGAGCCCCCATTCAATATAATGACCCCCAGTGACCACCATACAGTATAATGAGGGGGTCATTATTTTTAATGGGGGGCGACAGGGGGTTATTATTCTGAATGGAGGGCCACTGCGGGGTCATTATACTGTGTTTGGGGGGTCATTATACTGTGTGAAGAACCACTAGTGGTCATTATACTGTATTGGTATTTTTGAGCCTTCCTGAAGAAACAATTGGAAGGTTATTATTATATGGTCACTATTTCCCAGGTGTCCCCCACCCTGCACATCTGTTGTTCTGAAAGGTCTATTGGTTAGTACTAAGTCCAGTATGGCCGTCATTCTAGTCGGGTCCTAAACTAGTTGGGGAAATTAATTATCTTTGGTTATTGCAAAGAATCTGTTTCCTTCATGAGATCTGCAGCTTTCAGTTTCCCAGTCTCTATCTGGGTAGTTGTAGTCTCCCATAATAACGACCTCATTATGATTTGCGGCCTCGTCTATCTTGTTTAGTAGTAGATTTTCTGTGGACTCTGGTATATTTGGTGGCTTATAACAAACTCTTATTAGTATTATATTATTGTTTTTTGTATTTCTACCCACAGTGACTCCACTCCTTCATGTCCCTCACTTATATCTTCTCGGACTGTGGGCTTTAGACAGGACTTTACAAAAAGGCAGACCCCTCCCCCTCTCCAGTTTTGACAATACTTTCTAAACAGACTGTAACCCTGTACGTTAACTGCCCAGTCATAGCTATCATCCAACCATGTCCCAGTTATTCCCACTATGTCATAGTTCTCCTCAGTTATTACTAATTCCAGTTCCCCAGTTTTGTTAGTCAGGCTTCTGGCATTAGCATACATACAATTAAGAGGTTTATGTATATTTCTTTACCCTACACCTTTCCTTATGAGCTGTTTTAGTCCCTCCTTATATTTCTCCCCCAGTTTCAGGACCTCTCCCCAGGTCTCTAGCTGCACTATTTTCCCCTACTATAATGTAATTACCCTACCCCCAGTTCCTAGTTTAAACACTCCTCCAACCTACTAGCCACCTTCTCCCCCCAAACAGCTGCAGCTTCCCCAATGAGGTGCAGCCCATCCCTATGATAGAGCCTGTAGCCAGAGAAGACAGCCCAGTACTCCCGGAACCCAAACTTAACCTTCCTTCACTAATTCTTGAGCCACGTGTTCATTTCCCTGATCTTCTGCTGACTTTCTGGTGTGGCTCGTGGTACCGTTAGTATTTCAAAAAATACTACCCTTAAAGTCCTTGCCCCGAGCTTGTGATCTAAATCCATAAAATCATTATTAAGGACACTCCACCTACCTCTAACTGTCATTGATTCCAATGTGGACCATGACCACTAGATCTTCTCCAGTCCCTCCCAGTAAGCTATTCACCCAATCCACAATATGTTGAACTTCAGCGCCAGGAAGACAACACACCATTCGACCATCCCGGTCTTTGTGACAGATCGCCCTATCTTTACCCTTAATAATAGAATCTCCCACTACCAGCACCTGTCTGGCCTGCCTTGCTCTCCTGGTCCCCTGCTTACTGGAGCTGAGATTTTCCTGACTGGCAGAGGAAGTGTCTTGCTGCAGTAGTGCTATCCCAGCACTGACATCCCCCTCGTCTGGCAACATTTCAAACTTGTTGGGGTGTGTCAGATGCGGGCTAGCAACTCTGGCACTCTTTCCTCTACCCCACTTTCTGTTACCTAGCTAGCTACCTCCCTTTCCTTATCCTCCATACTACCACCCTCCCCGCATCTAACCAATATAAGGCCTGCTCAGTGAGCAGCAAACTTTTCCAAATTTCCCATGCTTTTTAGTGTGGAAATTCACTTATTTAGATACAGTATATGCAATTCCATGCGGGCAATTTGCTCACATTTTGAACAAAGATATGCACTCTCAAACGGCTGTTCCACCATTGCATACATTGCACTGGACTGTGTTGTCAATAGAGTTTAGCGAACACCTGGAAGTTCGGTTTCGGCCGAACTTCGTCGCAAAGTTCAAGTTCGGGACCCGAACTTGACCCCGAACCCAAACCCAATTGAAGTCAATGGGGACCTGAACTTTGGGGCACTAAAATGGCTCTAAAAGATTCATGGAAAGAGCTAGAGGGCTGCAAAAGGCAGCAAAATGTGGGTAAAAGCATGACAAGTGCCCTGCAAACAAATCTGGATAGGGAAATGATTTAAAATAATATAAATAAAAATTAAAAATAATAATCTTGAACTAGGAGGAAGAGTTCTATATGGAGTAGGAGGTTGAGGAGGCGGTGGACATGGCGGTGTAGGTGGACGTGACGGTGTAGGTGGAAACGGCGGTGGAGGAGGTAGCCAACACTTTTTTTCTTTTCATTTAATTTGGGTAGACCACAAAACATTGTGGAATATATAAAATAATACAAAGAGAAAGTGCGCTGGAGTATAACAATGGCTGTGTGAGGCCGGTATAAATGTCTATTCTGCACAAGGTACGAACAAGTCCTGTGGGATCCATGCCTGGTTCATTTCAATGAACGTGAGCTTGTCCACATTGGCTGTGCACAGGTGGCTGCGCTTGTCTGTGATAACGCCCACTGCCATGCTAAACACACGTTCAGATAATACACTGGCTGCAGGGCAGGCCAGCACCTCCAAAGCGTAAAGGGGCAAGCTCAGGCCATGTGCTCAATTTGGAGACCCAGAAGTTGAATGGGGCAGACTCATCAGTCAGTATGTGTAGGCTTGTGCACACATACTGTTCCACCATGTTTATGGAATGCTGCCTCCTGCTAAGACGTTCCATATAAGCTGGTGGTGCTGGTTCTTGTGGCGTGCTGACAAAGCTTTTTCAGATTTCGACGATGCTAACCCTGCCTTCTGAGGTGCTAGTGGTGCCTCAACTGAATTGGCAACTTCTTTCTCCTCCTCTGCTTTCACCTTGTGCTTCCACTGAGGCCCCGGTGTCAGATGGGAATGCTATCAGCAGTGCGTCTACCAGCGTGCACTTGTATGGGGTATAGATCACCCAGCAATCTAAACGTCGCTGAATTTACAGAATATATTTCCCAGTCAGGTATGTAGTGCAGGGGTAGTTTGAAAGAAAAAAGGGGTACAGATCACCCAACAATCTAAACCCCATCAAATTTACAGAATATATTTCCCAGTCAGGTATGCAGTGCATGGGGTACTTTGAAAGAAAAAAGGGGTATAGATAACCCATCAATCTAAACGCCACCGAATTTACAGAATATATTTCCCAGTCAGGTATGCAGTGCAGCCAGAACCCACCCTCCGAGCTACTTGTGAATGACTGGCCTGATAACCATGGAAATGACCCCTCTTCCTCCTCCTCTTCCTCCTGTGACACATTCTCTTCCATCATCGCCCGAAGCATTTTTTCAAGGATACATAGAAGTGGGATAGTAACGCTGAGAACGGCGTCATCGGCACTGGCCATGTTGGTAGAGTACTTGAAGCAACGCAACAAGGCACACAGGTCTTGCATGGAGGCCCACTCAGTAGCGATGAAGTGATGCTGTTCCGCAGAGCGACTCACCCGTGTGTGCTGCAGCTGAAACTGCTGCTGCTCGCCCAGTCTCTCCAGCATGTGTAAGGTGGAGTTCCACCTTGTGGGCATGTCACATATGAGGCGGTGAACGGGAAGGCCGAAGTTACGCTGCAGTGCAGACAGGCGAACAGCAGCAGGATGAGAACACCAAAAGCATGCACAAACGGCCCGCACTTTCTGCAGCAGTTCTGTCATATAGAGGTATTTTCTTAGGAATTTCTGCACCACCAAATTCAGCACATGCGCCAGGCAAGGGATGTGCGTCAAACCAGCTAGGCCCAGAGCTGTTACAAGATTTCGCCCATTATCGCACACCACCAGGACGGGCTTGAGGCTCAGTGACACCAACCATTCATCAGTCTGTTGTTCCATGTCCGTCCTAAGCTCCTGCGCGGTGTGGGGTTTGTCAACCAAACAGATGAGTTTCCAAACTGCCTGCTGTCGTTTCCCCCTGGCTGTGCTGAAGTTGGTGGTGAAGGTGTTACGCTGGGAGGTGGTAGAGGAAGAAGAGGAGGAGGAGGTAACAGGAGGCAAAGAGAAATGTCCTGCAATCCTCGGTGGTGGAAGGACATGTGCCAAACAGCTATCCGCCTTGGGCCCAGCCGCCACTGCATTTACCCAGTGTGCTGTTCGGGAGATATAACGTCCCTGGCCGGGCTTACTAGTCCACATATTGGTAGTTATGTGGACCTTACCACAGATGGCGTCGCGCAGTGCACACCTGATTTTGTCCCCCACTTGGTTGTGCAGGGCAGGGATGGCTCGCCTGGAAAAGTAGTGGCGGCTGGGAACGATGTACTGTGGGACAACCACCGCCATAAGGTTTTTAAAACTCTCCGTCTCCAGCAGACGGAATGAAAGCATTTCAAAGGCCAGGAATTTTGAAATGCTGGCCTTCAGGGCCAGGGATCGCAGGTGGGTAGGGGGGTACTTCCTCTTTTGCTCCAGTGTTTAGGAGATGGACAGCTGAATGCTTCCATGGGACATTGTGGTGCTGCTTGTTAAAGGTGACGGACGTGGTGGCGTTGCTGCCACGTACTCCGTTTGCGGGGTGGCCGTTGCCACTGTCACTCCAGAGGTGGAGGAAGAGGCCGAGACTGCAGCAGAGAAGGGAGCAGGAGGAGCCTGAGACCTTTCTTGGTTTTTGAGGTGTTTACTCCACTGCAGCTCATGCTTTGCCCTTAGATGCCTGGTCATGCAGGTTGCGCTCAGGTTTAGAACATTTATGCCTCGCTTTAGGCTCAGCCTGCAAACCACTCGTGTCTTGTCGTCTGCACATTGTGTGAAGAACTGCCATGCCGTAGAACTCCTTGGAGCTGGCTTTGGTGTGCTCGGTCCCTGGGTGCGGTGGGCAGTAGCAGTCGTACTGTGTAGGGGAAGGTCGCTCTGCTTCTGCACCCTGCTCCCTCTTTTGCTGTGCTGGTGGCTCTGTGCGACCACCGCCACCGAACTGTACAGGTCACTCGCATTACCTTGATTCCATGTGAGGTCTACATCATCTTCCACCCAGTCTTTACCCCTGCACACTGCAAAAAGCCACAGAAGTTGGTACCTGTGTTTCGTCATTATCAGAGACATGCTGCGGTGGTCTTCCCATGTACTCATACTCAAACTTAAGTGGTTGGGCATCGGTGGACTCAATCTCTTCCACTTCAGGGGCAGGACTAGGTGGATGGCCCGGGGAAATCCTGCCAGCAGAGTCATCAAAAAGCATCAGAGACTGCTGCATGACTTGGGGCTCAGACTGCTTGGCTGATTTGCAAGGGGGTGAGGTGCAAGATAGATGCCCATGGTCTGCAGGTGCCAACTCTGAGCTTTCAGCAGTGGACCAGGTGGGAGACAATGTGAAGGTACTGGAGGCAGTGTCAGCCACCCAATCTACTAGCACATGTATGTGTTCTGGCCTCAATATTCATAGATTGGCATTCGGGCCTACTAAATAACGTTGAAGGTTCTGTCGCCTACTCACACTGAGGAAGGTGTTTCACTTGGGCATGTAGCTGGCACAGAATGACCATGTCCTCTCCCTGCAACAGGAGCGCCACCACCAGCACCATGACCAGGGCCACGTGCCTTATTTGACATTCTCCTCATTATTTGCGTTCACCCACCCACCAAACTAACAAATGGTTTATCTCAGGTGACAATTTAACTGCAAATAGTCAACAATTAAGTTCACTAACAGTAAGGCAGTGTCAGTGTCATAAATAGAATAGATTTCTTTATGTCACACAATTACTTAACTATCACAAAAAATTTGAATTTTCCAACCAACAATGTAACAGGCAATATCCCAAGAGTAGTTTCTTCTCATCTGCTGTGGATAAGGTGCTACTCAGATGTATCTAAAAAGATTGTTTGTTAGTATGATTTGAATAAATTTTATTACTTAATCAACGGGATTTCACTATGGTGGAAGCTTTGGTTGTTTTAGATACATCTGAGTAGCAGTTTATTCATGGCAGATGAGAAGAAACTACTCTTGGGATATTGCCTGATATGCACTAACTCGTCTTACCCTTGTGAGTATAACTTATACCATAAGGGATAGACGGCTATACAGGACTTCACTATTGTGTCCTCCTGATATTTTTGCAGGGTGACCTAGAAGAGTGGACACCTGCTAAACTCGGATCGCCATTCGCAGAGGGGTGCAAGATAGAATTTTAACGCGCAGTCTCACAATTGCATATTGATTACACAGTGTGGACACTACCCACGTCACATAAGACGTGCGATAACATCCTTGTTTAGGACTGGTGACTTTTAACTTCATTTTTTTCTTCAACAATGTAACAGCGGAAGTTAACGGCTTAATTGCACACTCAGAAGCATTGTTTTTGCGGGGCAATCTGTACTTTTCACTGATACCATGGGGTGTGGATAACTTTTTGATCACTGTTTATTTAATTTTTTTGTGGGAAATGAAGCAACCAAAAACGGCAAATCGGCCATTTTGACTTTTTTCCGTTTCCTTTTTTATATTTTTATAGTATTGTTTTTGCACACGGTGATACCCGTGATGTGTATTTATCTATTATTTTTTTTTTAGGAAAGGGAGGTGATGTGAATTTTTATAGTTTTTATTTTTTTATTTTTGAAAAATGTAAAAAAAATTACACTTTTTTATAGTTCCCATAGGGGCGTTAACCCTTCAAAGGCATTAAGTACTCTCTCTTATATCCGGCAAAACTGAGAGTGATTTTTGATGGAACTTCCCAATTTTTTGAGAACCCGGATCAAGCTGTGGATTGGCTTAACCGAGCTGGCATATGATTATTTGTCAACCTTACTAAAGGGAGGACATAGGGGGGGGGTTGGTTGGAGGTCTGGGGGAGGAGTAGTGGCCAACGTTGAGAGGTTTACTGGAGGATCCGGGTAGACCACTAGAGGGAGGGAGGGGATTGGGAGGGTTCAAGCATGCAGGGGTGTTTGTTTGTTTTTTTGTTGTTTTTTTCCTCTCTTCCTCGTCTATAAGTAATGCCAGTTAAGATTGTATCATGGAATGTAAGGGGCCTTGGAGAGAGGGTAAAAAGACAAGCAGTTATGGATGCAGTGAGGAGACACCTCCCAGCAATAATTTGTTTAGTTGAAACCCATCCTACTGATATTACAGTACCATCTGGGAATGGGATGGTCTTCGCAGAAATATCACTCAACATTTAATGGCTCCTCAAGAGGAGTTTCGGTTTTGATCCATCGTGCGATTGACTTTAGCTTAACTGATTCTGAAATTGATGGTCAGGGAAGATTTATTTTCCTTTATGGTATACTTTGTGGTCAGCCGTATATACTTGTTTTCTTTTACATACCTCCTCCCTTTTCTATACAGCCCCTTAATGCTCTTTTGTCATTTATGGAACGGAGATCAGAGTGACAGATCGTCTTGATGGGGGATTTTAATGCGGTTATGGATCCTAATAGGGATAGATTATCTATGGACGTAGATCTAGGGAGACATAGGAGGGCCTCCCCTTTATCCCGGTTTTGCCAAGAGACTGGCTTGGTGGATATATGGGAGTACTATGGAAAGGGGAAACAGGTATACTCATGTGTCAGCAAAGGAGGGAGGGCAATGTCTATAATTGATCTGGCCCTGACGAATAGTAGTAATCTAAAGAATATAAAAGCGATCCGATATGGGGTCAGAACAGTTTCAGATCATTCTCCTCTCTTAATAGATTTAATCCCTGGGGAACAGAATATTAGCTTGAGGTCCTTCTTTAAGCCCAATCCATACTGGCTTACCATTATTGAGAATCAGGACTCCATTAAACAGCTTATTGCCACTTTTTGGGAAATTAACTATCCTTCTGCTGGTATCAACTCGGTTTGGGAAGCCTTGAAAGCATATATGAGGGGGGTTCTCATGAGTGATATTACGGCAATGAGGAGGGGCTTTAGGAAAAGGGAGGAGGAATTGGCTAAGAGGGTGACCCAAGCAACGGAACAATTCACTGCACAACATTCAGAATGCTATAGGGAGGAGATGCAGAAAGCAAGTTCTGCCCTAAAGGAATTTCGTTTTGAAAAAGCTCAACATAGTTTATTCTTTAAAGGGCAAAAATATTTTGTAGAATCTGGGCGACCAGGCAGATTACTTACTAGAATTATTGCACAACAGGATAATAAAAAAAAAAGGATATTACTTTCATTTTTTGAGCCGATGGAGAGTCTGTTTGTAACGCGGAGGGAATTAGAAAAAAAAATTTTTGACTATTTTTCCCAAGTGTATAGGTCAGTCCAGACCATATCTACTAACTCTATGGATCTATATCTGGATACTGTTTCTCTTCCGGTACTTACAGACTCCCAGAGGACTCTTTTAGATAGGGATGTGACTCTACAAGAGATTCAGGGGGCACTTAAAATGATATCAGGAAATTCGGTGCCAGGCATGGACGGTCTCCCCTATGAGTTTTACCGAAAATATGGGGTTACTATCTTACCATATCTTGTAGAGGTATTTACTCAGGCATTGCAGGGAGGTGCTCTCCCCAATTCAATGGCGGAAGCACTGATAGTGCTAATTCCAAAAAAAGATAAAGATCAACGGGAATTGGACTCTTATAGACCAATTTCCTTAATAAATACTGATGTTAAATTACTCTCTAAGGTCCTTGCTAATATACTTTCTAAGGTAATCACGTCTGTTATCCATCCTGATCAAAATGGATTTATGCCCGGGAGGGGTACACACTATAATCTACATCGTCTCTTCGCTAACATCCAGTCCACCTCGGATGGTACCCGCTCCATCCTGTCTCTTGATGCCACTAAGGCCTTTGACAGGGTGGAGTGGGGGTTTCTCTGGAGGGTGATGGCAAGAATGGGATTTGGCCCTAGATTTATTACGATGATACAGCTGCTATACAAAGACCCTGTGGCCAGGCTGAGATTTAATGATGTGTTGACAGGGAGCTTTCCACTGGAGAGAGGAACCCGTCAGGGATGTCCTCTTTCCCCGCTCCTCTTCAACATTTACATTGAACCTCTGGCAGCTAAAGTTAGACAAGACCCGAGGATGTTAGGGTTTGGAGTTATGGGAATGGAGGACCGAATTTCTCTGTATGCTGATGATGTTATGTTTTTTATACAACAGTCAGAAAACACACTACCGTGGGTTATGGAGATTGTTGATGCTTATAGCGAGGTCTCAGGCCTGGAAGTTAACTGGGCTAAGACTTGCCTTTTACCGTTGGATGAATTATCTACTGAAACTAGAGTCCATGGTTTGAATGTTTCTGAGTCACTGAAGTACTTGGGGATTACGGTGACCACCAAAGTTCAAGACTATCTACAGTTTAACTTGATTCCAATATTGACCAAAATTAGATAAAAAATTAAAGTATGGCGGAAAATCCCGCTTACTAGAGCAGATAGGATCTCTTTAATCAAAATGGTGGTACTTCCCCAGGTACTTTACGTACTCCGAAACTCCCCCATTTAGATTGAGGATAAATTCTTCAAGATTATAGAAGGAATGATCAACGATCTATTATGGGGGAGAAAACGTGTGAGACTGAAGGTGGACTATTTTTCCATGTTGTATGAGCAGGGGGGCCTAAATCTCCCGTACTTTAAGGGATACTTTGTTGCCTCACAGTTTTGTTTTTTTAACGACTGGAAAAATAGTCCCCTATGCACTAAATTAGTAAGAGAAGCAGGTTTTTCAGATTTTTAACACTTTTGGAGTCTAGCTATCTATTTAAGAACGCACGAGAATATATTTTCTTCTCTAGTTTGTCTATAAGAGCTTGGAAGATGATTAGGAAATGGTGTAAAGTTACAGCATCACTGATTTGCACTCCATTATGGCATAATAAAAGGTTTCATACACTTTTGAACCTGGAGGCTATCCACTACTGGAGGACAAAAAATATTCAATACCTCAGTCAAGTGGTAAAAAATGGGCAAATTTTGTCTCTTCTGGAGCTTACACAAAAAGAAAACTTGGGTGAGGTAGCATGGTACCCATACTTTCAGTTATGTTTTGCACTTTCTTCTATTCCAGATAAGCACTTCTTTAATATAGAAGTTCCACCCTTTCTTCATAGGTTATTACAAGTAAAAAGAACACATATGAAAGTTAAAATTTCACACTGTTCTAAACACTTAATTACATCGTATTTGCTTGAGCGCCACTCTCCAGGACAAAAAGCCTGGACCACTACACTTGAAAAATTTGCTCCATTGGTATGGGAAAATATTTTGAAGAATATATACAATCTATCTTTCACATAATTTTAATCACACCGTTGTACAGTTTAATATTATTTACAAGATATACATAACACCGCTGTGGCTCCAGAAGAGAGAACTTAGGACTTCTTCTAATTGCCCGCGTTGCGACTGCCCTGGTGCTGACCATTTACACTGGGACTGTCCTCCAGTGAAGGAGTATTGGCATCTGGTTCAAATAACCCTAACACAAAAACTTCAAATCCAGATTCCTTTTGTGCCTGGAGTATGGATCCTGGGTGATTGCTCTGAGATAGTCTGTCAGTCTTCAAAACTTCATCTTCTGGTTAAAGTGTCTTTTTTAGCTAGGCTCATTATCTCTAGATTGTGGTTCGCCTCGCACTCCCCAGATCATTGAACATGGTTAAATCTAGTTAATAAATCTAGTTAACCATTTATATGGCTAAATCTAGTTAATCAAGTTAAAAAGTATGAGCAGATTTTTTATAAACAAAGAGGGTCTAATGCAAAATTCACTAGGAAATGGAATTGGTGGAATGAATAAAGGGGGAGAGGCTTCTGTTTGGTTTTTTTTGTTTGTTTTTTTCAGGCATGCTTGAGGGGGTGGCTGGGGCGGGGCAATATCTTGTAATTTTTCCTGTTACTATGATACTGTATTGGATATAAAGAAAAAGTAAATAAAGATTTTAAAAAAATATATATATATTAAGTCACACACTTCATACAAACACACACTAAAAATAAAACAGGTGAATGCTCACAAACTCACGTTTTTTGTCTGCTTGTATACCTGCTGCTCCCAACCAACTTCAAACCTGATGTTTTTTTTCCTCTGGATTCAAAGAAAATATCATTAGACCAGAAAACCCCTTTAACAAGTTTTCAAAAGATTTCCAAGTCATTTTCATTATAATTGGAGCTATTAATTTTTAAAATCCTGCTGAAATTCCAGTAAGTATTAATTTATAATAGATATTGCTAGCAGTTCGTTTGACTGCAGTGATTTTGAGAGTTATTTATGAACACAGTGATAACTTTTTTTGTATTAAGTGTTACAAAGTCTAGGTAGAGCCCTAACTTACTGTAAAGCCTATGCACACAGATGTTTTCTTCTTAATTATCCCATCCATTTATATTTTTTGTACAGGTGACAGTAATGAAGCACAAACAGAATTTCCAACTAAACAGTGTAGGTATGTACTGCATTTTACATTTTGTGTTTATGTTTTGTTATGCTGGTGCTGTAGCTGCACCCCGCCAAGTGAAGTTATAACTTGCTGTTGTTATACTGTGTAGCAAAAAATAAACAGTTTGGACTTTTTAACCTGTCGTCTCTGCTGAAGTCTGTCATTGTCAATCCCACCCCAACAATACATTGATACATCTCTCTATATAGCTATATGTCTGCCTCATACAGTGTATTATAAAACTGTCTGAAGCCACCACTAGGGGGAGCTCGGTGCATAGGAATTTATACAATTACCATTGAGAGCCATAGAAGTTTTAAAAATCGTTTTGCACTGAGCTCCCCTAGAGGCAACTGCCTGTAAATGCAGTGTTTTCATGTCAGGAACAGAAGAAGTAGTTCAGTGCCGGATGCATGAACAGTTTTCATTGCAGCTTTTGATCCACACACAGGATTTTGCGCAAGAAATGAAAAGATATAGCCACTTTCACACTGTCAGTATTTGGTCAGTATTTTGCCTCACTATTTCTAAGCCAAAACCAGGAGTGAAACCTACAGAGAGAAAAATCTGCATATCCCCCATGTTTTAACCCTGTCTGGCTTACAAATACTGATAACAAAAATACTGAGTAGGATTGGTTCTAGAACATAGAAGACATGATTGAAATATGAACTGCACACCAGACTTAGTTTGCACATAGATTTAGTTCATTTTCACCAGTGGTTCCACATAATGGTTACATAGCAATGTGCCAGAGCTAGAGGTCCTTCTTCAGGCTACAAATAAATAGAACAAACCACCTAGATACAATGCAATAGATTCTTTATGGATTTACTGCAGCCAAATATGACAGATACAAATGCATGGGAAACCTGACATAAACTCTATTTGTGGGTCCAGTCAAATGTCAGCCATTTTCTTGTTGTCATAGAGAGGAAAACATACCAATTAACAAGATAAGAGGGCAACTCAAGAATTGTTGCAGCTCTTAATATATTATTGATTCCTGTAGAAATGTTCTTTTATTATCACTGAGCTATTGCTTGCTATTTCTTTTTAAGAAAGGAAACCTCTTCAAAATCTGAGAAAAAGAAGATGACAAATGTAATAAAATTCCCTTGCAAAAATGTACAAACCCAGACAGAGTGTTATGAGCATCATGTAACAACCATTACCGCTACCAAAAATGGTGAGTAGTAATCCATAATAGTCTTTATTTTCTTTTCATCCTTTTTTATCGTGCTACAAACAGTACTGAGAGTGTAGATGTATACCTGATAATTTGATATTTATACTCCAATATACCAGCTCTACTGATCTTGCAGTAGAGCTGGTATATTGATTTAAGCAGGAATATTGTAGGACTAGTTAAAAATAACTGTCTGAAAATTGGTTGGAGTGGATGCTGTGCTCACCGGCACGGGATGCAGTAAGTGGTTTCAGCATGTGTGTGGTTATTAATGCCTATCATACTGTATCTACAGTACACTGATGGAAGCCTTCGGATGGGATCACCCTTTTTGGGTTGGGTTCTCTGTTGTACTTTTTGGCTTCATATGGCTAGGTTTAAAGAAAGTCCCTAAGGCACTTGTCATACTGTGCATATTCACTTTCCAGTTCTTACCTGCCCATTATACCTGTTGCACCCCTCTTTGGGGCAGATTTATCGTAGACTGGTGGCATATGCTGGTCTATGATAACCAGGCTCGCTGCCGGAGGCTGCACCTAATTTAAGACATAGCATATGCCTCATTATAAATTAGGTACAGCATCCAGCAGTCTGTGCACCTATACTGATATCTACACCGGCCCCTTGCTGGCGTAGGTTTGAGTGTTCTTTTACACCAGAAAACTGACATAACCGATGGTAAATGTGGCGGGGCCACTGTACCCACCCCCTCCTCGCAATCACCATACCCCCTTTTCAGAAAATGTAGAGTTACTAAAATATATCTTCGTTCACTTTGTTAGTATGCAATTACAGACACCTACTTTTTGAAATTCATTAGCTCCTGGGACATATCTAGGTATTAGAGTTCTGTGAGGTTCAGTTGTTTAATACTTTCCTATGAGTCAGCTGGGAGGGCTTTATATATATTCTTTAAAAGCCATTGGGCAAACACTCGCACTTTCAAACGCTCATACCTGATCATTTTCCCATGTAAACATGTCCACTGATCAGCCAAGAAACAAGCAAATATCCTTTATCAGCTGATTACATCTTTTATATGGACATTAAAATAATTGTTTGTAGGCATTAATTGCAAATGGGACAATGCTTGGGGACATGTCTCTGCTGGGGCCATTCATTGTCTGCAGTGGCACATGTGACCCCGTCCATGTGAAAGTTGGCAGGCAGGGACTAGAAATGCAGTGACAACAGCCCAGAAGCCATAGAGCCTGAATGGAGCAGCAGGGAGAAAATAAATTTAGTACTCTTCTCAGGTACTCTTGAGGGATGGGAATAAAAAAATAAAAAAATCCTGGAAACCCTCTTTAAGTGCTTAATTTCTGTTCTCTCGCAGACAGTGATGATGGTGAGCTTAAAAAAAAGGAAAAATAAAAAAGTTTTTAAAATATAAAAAATATGTAAAATAAAAGATAAATATAAGATAAAAATAAATAATAAAAAAATAAAGATCATATTTACTGCATCCTAAAACACCCAAACTATTAAAATATTAATATTTTTACCCTGTACAATGGGAAAAAAATCAAAATGACCGATTTGCATTTTTTTGTCACTTCACCTCCCCCAAAAAATATAATTGAATAAAAAGTGATCAAAAAGCCTACACTCTCCCAAACAGTGTCAATAAAAACTACAGATTGCCCTGCAAAAAATGAGTTGTCATACAGCTCCATACATGAAAATATAAAAAAAAAGTTATGGGGGTCAGAATATATCAATGAAATGAAAAAATATATTTTCCCAAAGTTTATATTTTTGGTTCAGTATTAAAACATAAGAAAAACTATATAAATGTGGTATCACTATAATTATACTAACCCAGAAAATGAAGGGCACAGCTCAGTTTTACCATTTAGAGAACACTGTAAAAAACAAAAGCCATAAACTTATGGTGCAATTGCATTATTTTAGAAATTCCAAAGCATTTGGAATTTTTTTCCCAGTTTCTCACTACACCATATACAATATTAAATGGTGATATTCAAAAGTGCAACTTGTCCTGCAAAAAAAAGAAAAACAAGCTCCCATATATCTATATGGGAAAAAATAAAAACGTTATGGCACTGGGGAGGTAGGGAGTCAAAAAGGAAAACCCCATGTCCTTAAAGGGTTTATCCATTATTATGTTTTTGGAGTGTGGGAGGAAACTCACATAAACAAGGCAAGAACATACAAAATTCCTGCAAATTTTGCCCTTGGTTGGATTCAAACCCAGGACTGAAAGGCAACAGTTCTAACCACTAAGCCACCATTCTTCCCACACACTGTAACATTAGCAAACAAGTAATGGGTCATGTAGCCACATGGATATCACACCTCTATAGAGCATGGAGTGTATGAGAATTACCAGTCACCCCATCCATGGATTCCTTAAGTGGATTGTCTCACTCAGACAATATTTTATAGCCATAGTAGAAATAGAAGCTGTCACCTGGGTGAGACTTGTTATTATCTTTCAACACATGACAAAAATAAAGAGACATCTTTACATTAAACTATATAGCTAATTATGTGTTACACATGTTCACTGTTAAAGACATATTTTTCAGTCTATACTCGCCTTCTACAAGTACATATAAAATGTCTTAAAAGAAACTATGAATATTCAAAACTGTTAATTTGAGGATGAATATGATCAGTACTGACATCAATTATGTCTCTTCTTCCAGTAAATTGGCTTTACATAATCATATATCAGTGGTGTCGCAAGAACTTGTGAAATGAAAATATATTATAACATGTATAACCTAACATGTGCATTAACCTGTTAGTGACCACCCATATGCTTTTTTACAGTTGTCACTAAAGGGCCTTAGGCTAGGCAGTTGACTTTTTCTGTAGTCTAGTCTAAGGGCTGCATGGGTTTCCCATGCAGCGGAGAAAGGGAGCTTGGCTCTCCTATGAGAGCTGGGCTCCTGTTCTACTGGCTCAGACTGGCAGAAGCGCCAATACAGGCTGTTTAACCCTTTATTGACAGTTACAATAAGTGGTTTAGATGGAGGGAGCTTCTTCTCCTATCGGCACCCAGCTTATGAGATGAACTAATGAAAGCCCCAGGCCTGCCCGCAGTGTATGCCTAGCAGGCTGTGCCTCTCTCGCACATCCTACTGGTGTCTGTCAGTATAACCCTTTGAATGAAAAAAATAGCAAAAATAAAAACTCCTCATCTGTACTGACCCAAAATATCCAATAATCATGTAATTTATTCCTTATGGTGAACACTATAAAAAAAAAAACAACAACAACAATTCCACATTTGCTTTTTTTTTTCTTATTTGCCACCAAAAAAGAAATAAAATGCCATTGAAATGTGTTATGTACCCCAAAATGATTCCAATGAAAAGTACAAGTAGTCCTGCAAAAATCAAGTCCTCATATGGCTCTGTAGAATGAAAAAAAAAACGAATGGGTCTTTAGATGTAATATGTATTTGGTATTGCTGTAATGATACTTATCCAGAGAATAAAGTTATAATGTTATTTATGCCAAAAAATGAATGCCCTGAAATTTATTACATTACTGTTTTTCCCATCCCCCAGAAAGAGTAAATAAGTGTTAATTAGTAAGTGATGTGTACCCCAAAATGGGCCAATCAAAAATTACAACTTGTCCCCTTTTTTGTTCTCTATACATATTTTACCGTATATATTAGAAAAGTGGATAAAGACTGTTAAAGATTTGTCTTATTGGCTTATTAAGCTTTGCGATCTAAGATAATTTACATACAACAATGTAAATGTACGCTATATGTTCTCCCAATAAAAACTACGTTTAAAGTAAAAATTGTAACTTGTCTAGCAAAAAACGAGCCCTCATAAGGATACATTGACAGAAAATTAAAAAAAAGGTTAGCTCTTGAAATTCAGCAATGGAAAAAAAAAAAACATTTGGTCACTAAGACCCCAAACAGGCTGGCCACTAAGAAGTCGAACAATAATCATGCCTTTAACACTTAGATACTTAGATTTCCAAAAATGTACACCTTTGGGGGCAATTTTCTATTATTGCATTGTACTTATTTTGAGCTAAAATGATTTTTTTTAACCCCTTAAGGACATAGGACGTATGGGTACGCCCTAATGTCCGAGTCCTTAAGGACACAGGACGTACCCATACGTCCTAAATTAAATCGCGTATTAAAAAAAAAAAAAAAATCGCTAGAAACATGGTTCCTGCTGCGATCATGCAGCAGGAACCATGTTCTAATGCCGAGGGGGGTCATGTGACCCCCCCGTATCGGCGATCGCTGCAAACCGCAGGTCAATTCAGACCTGCGGTTTGCAGCGGTTTTAGCGATCTCTGATCAGAGAGTTAGTTGCCCCAAACATAATCATTTTAACCCCCCCTGCAGCCCCCAATCTTGTTATGGCGGCGGGGTGCAGGGGGTGGTTGCGGCGGCGGTAGGTGGTGCGGGAGGCTCCCTTGTAATAATTCCCTGGTGTCTAGTGGTTCTATCAGAGTGCCAGCACATTGCTGGCACTCTGATAGAAACGGCTGGCATCTGTGCTGCAGATGCCAGCCGTTTAACCCTTTCTTACCGCGGTCCGGACGGACCGCGGTATGGAAGGTGTTAACAGGAGGGAGCTCCTCCCTCTCCCATCGGGGGCTGCTGTGCCTATGCAGCCCCCCAGGATGGGATCGCAGAGGGAGGGAGCTCCCTCCTCCCCATCCATCACCCACTGCTCTCTAATGGCAGTGGGTGATGGTTACCATGGCAGCAGGACGCTTTCAGAAGCGTCCTGCTTGCCATGGTATAGTAACTCTGGTCAGACTTCTGCTAAAGGCAGAAGTCTGACCAGACTGTGAAAAGTAAAAAATACAGTGCAGTACACTATATGGTGTACTGTACTGTATTATATAGACACCAGATCCACTGGATCTACAAGAACCAAGTGGGTCTGAGTCCAAAAAATGTAAAAAGTGAAAAAAGTAAAAATAAGAAAAACACAAATCACTGAATAAAAAGTAAAAAAAAAATACACTACACATATTAGGTATCGCCGCGTCCGTAAAAAACAGCTCTATAAAAATATCACATGACTGAACCCCTCAGGTGAACGCCATAAAAAAAAACCAAAAATGGTGTAAATAGGCCATTTTTGGGCACCTTACATCACTAAAAGTGTAATACAAAGCGATCAAAAAGGCGTATGCCTCCCAAAATAGTACCAATCTAACCGCCATCTCATCCCGCAAAAAATGAGCCCCTTCATAAAACAATTGCCCAAAAATAAAAAAACTATGCCTCTCAGACTAAAACATGATTTTTTGTTTCAAAAATGCTTTTAGTGTTAAATGTAAAAAATTTAAAAAAGTAGACATATTGGGTATCTCCACGTCCGTAAGAATCTGCTCTATAAAAATATCACATGACCTAACCCCTCAAGTAAACACTGTAAAAAAAAAAAAAAAAAAACTTTGTCAAAAAGCCATTTTTTTGTCACCTTACATCACAAAAAGTGTAATAGCAAGCGATCAAAAAGTCATATGACCCCCCAAATAGTGCCAATCTAACCGCCACCTCATCCCGCAAAAATTATACCCAACCTGAGACGATCGCCTAAAAACTGAAAAAAATATGGCTCTCAGACTATGGAGACACTAACACTGGGTTCAGACCTGAGCGTTTCTAAGACGCGCGTTTTACGCGCGTTTTAGTCGCGCGTTTTTATGCGCGTTTTTGGCAATAGTAAACGCGCGTTTTACGCGCGTTCGTGACTCTGGAGACTTTTTTTAATTGGTCTGGAGACCAATTAAAAAAGGGCATCTCTACACTTAACGCGCGTTAAACGCGCGTTAAACGCGCGTTCCCATTGAAGTCTATGGGAGGAAAAGCATGACAAACGCCCAAAAAAACGCTCCTGAACGAGCTTATGCATCGGGCGTTTTACAGCGCGTTTTTACGCGCTGTAAAACGCGCAAGTGTGAACCACTCCCATAGGGATGCATTGGTTTTCATGTGTTGAGCGTTTTACAGCGCATTTGAACGCGCTGTAAAACGCTCAGGTGTGAACCCAGGGTAAAACATGTTTTTTTTTGTTTCAAAAAGGATATTATTGTGTAACACCAAAATAAATAAAAAAAAGTATACATATTGGGTATCGTCACGTTCGTAACGACCTGCTCTATAAAAATATAACATGACCTAACCCCTCAGGTGAACGCCGTAAACATAAAAAATAAAGTCATTTTTTTGTCACCTTACATCACAAAAAGTGTAATAGCAAGTGATCAAAAGGTCATATGCACCCCAAGATAGTATCATTCAAACCGCCATCTCATCCCGCAAAAAATGAGCCCCTTCATAGGACAATCGCCAAAAAACAAAAAAACTATGGCTTTCAGAACGTGGAGACACTAAAAATCATTTTGTTTCAAAAATGCTTTATTAGTGTTAAACTGAAACAAAAATCCCAAAAAGTAGTCATATTTGGTATCTGTCACGTCCGTAACAATCTGCTCTATAAAAATATCACATGACCTAACCCCTCAAGTAAACACTGTAAAAAAAAAAAAAAAACTTTGTCAAAAGCCATTTTTTTGTCACCTTACATCACAAAAAGTGTAATAGCAAGCGATCAAAAAGTCATATGACCCCCAAATAGTGCCAATCTAACCGCCACCTCATCCCACAAAAATTATACCCAACCTGAGACGATCGCCTAAAAACTGAAAAAAATATGGCTCTCAGACTATGGAGACACTAACACTGGGTTCAGACCTGAGCGTTTCTAAGACGCGCGTTTACGCGCGTTTTAGTCGCTGCGTTTTATGCGCGTTTTTGGCAATAGTAACGCGCGTTTCACGCGCGTTCGTGACTCTGGAGACTTTTTTAATTGGTCTGGAGACCAATTAAAAAGGGCATCTCTACACTTAACGCGTTAAGCGCGTTAAGCGCGTTCCCATTGAAGTCTATGGGAGGAAAAGCATGACAAACGCCCAAAAAGCGCTCCTGAACGAGCTTATGCATCGGGCGTTTTACAGCGCGTTTACGCGCTGTAAAGCGCGCAAGTGTGAACCACTCCCATAGGGATGCATTGGTTTTCATGTGTTGAGCGTTTTACAGCGCATTTGAGCGCGCTGTAAAACGCTCAGGTGTGAACCCAGGGTAAAACATGTTTTTTGTTTCAAAAAGGATATTATTGTGTAACACCAAAATAAATAAAAAAAGTATACATATTGGGTATCGTCACGTTCGTAACGACCTGCTCTATAAAAATATAACATGACCTAACCCCTCAGGTGAACGCCGTAAACATAAAAAATAAAGTCATTTTTTGTCACCTTACATCACAAAAGTGTAATAGCAAGTGATCAAAAGGTCATATGCACCCCAAGATAGTATCATTCAAACCGCCATCTCATCCCGCAAAAAATGAGCCCCTACATAGGACAATCGCAAAAAAACAAAAAAAAACTATGGCTTTCAGAATGTGGAGACACTAAAAAATCATTTTTTCAAAAATGCTTTATTATGTAAAACTGAAACAAAAACCCCAAAAAGTAGTCATATTTGGTATTGTCGCGTCCGTAACAACCTGCTCTATAGAAATAGCACACAATCTAACCTGTCAGTTCAACGATGTAAATAACAAAAAATACAAAACTGTCCCAAAACAGCTATTTATTTTGCAAATTATCCATTTTAATCCATTTTTCCAGTAACAAAGCAAGGGTTAACAGCCAAACAAAACTCAATATTTATTGCCCTGATTCTGTAGTTTTCAGAAACACCCCATATGTGGTTGTAAACTACTGTATGGCCAAACGGCAGGGCGTAGAAGGAAGGGAACGCCATATGGTTTTTGGAAGCCGGATTTTGCTGGACTGTTTTTTTGAGACTATGTCCCATTTGAAGCCCCCGATGCACCCCTACAGTAGAAACTCCAAAAAAGTGACCCCATTATTGAAACTACGGGATAAGGTGTCAGTTTTGTTGGTACTATTTTAGGGTAAATATGATTTTTGGTTGCTCTATATTACACTTTTTTTGAGGCAAGGTAACAAAAAATTGAAATTCTGAAATTTCATCTCCATTTGCCAATAACTCTTGTGGAACACCTAAAGGGTTAACAAAGTTTGTAAAATCAGTTTTGAATACCTTCAGGGGTGTAGTTTCTTAGATGAAGTCACTTTTATGGAGATTCTACTCTAGGGGTGCATCGGGGGCTTCAAATGGGACATGGTGTCAAAAATCCAGTCCAGCAAAATCCGCCTTCCAAAACCCATATGGCGTTCCTTTCCTTCTGCGCCCTGCCGTTTGGCCATACAGTAGTTTAGGACCACATATGGGGTGTTTCTGCAAACTACAGAATCGGGGCAATAAATATTGAGTTTTGTTTGGCTGTTAACCCTTGCTTTGTTACTGGAAAAAATGGATTAAAATCAAAAATTTTCCAAAAATCGAAATTCAGAAATGTTATCTTTATTTGCCATTAACTCTTGTGGAAAACCTAAAGGGTTAATGACGTTTGTAAAATCAGTTTTGAGTACCTTCAGGGGTGTAGTTTCTAGAATGGGGTCATTTTTGGGTGGTTTCTATTATGTAAGCCTCGCAAAGTGACTTCAGACCTGAACTGGTCCCTAAAAAGTGGGTTTTTGAAAATTTCTGAAAAATGTCAAGATTTGCTTCTAAACTTCTAAGCCTTGTAATGTCCCCAAAAATGAAATGGCATTCCCAAAATAATCGATACATGGAGTAGACATATGGGGAATGTAAATCAATAACTTTTTTGGCAGTATTACTATGTATTCTAGAAGTAGAGAAATTGAAACTTGGAAAATTGTAAATTTTTCAAAATTTTTGGTAAATTTGGTATTTTTTTATAAATAAAAATGAAATTTTTCGACTTTATTTTACCAATGTCATGAAATACAATATGTGACAAAAAAACAATCTCAGAATGGCCTGGATAAGTAAAAGCGTTTTAAAGTTATCACCACATAAAGTGACACTGGTCAGATTTCCAAAAAATGGCCTGGTCCTTAAGGTGAAATAGGGCCGTGTCCTTAAGGGGTTAAATGAGTCTTTATTAAAAATATGGAATCCCTTTTTTCTGTACATAGCTGAGATACTCTAGTAGCACCCTTTGTATTTTCTGTCTTTTCCATCAGATGGGGAGCTGACGGGCTCCTTATCTCTGCTCTCTGACATTATAAACACTCATTATAGCTCAGTTCTTATCTTACTGATGTCGTTGCAATTTAGGACAAGTCCGAAACTAGGGGACTACACTCGCTTGTCTGTGGGATTCAAATTGGTTAATATGTTTTCCCCAGGTGCCAGGGGATGCGGTCAAAGAATCAAATAGCCAGACAGACAGGTTTGCTGGTTAAAGGATTCTCTGCCGGGCAGCGCCCAACAAGCCAATTTTATTAAATGTACATTGTGGATCTAGCCACCCCCTTTAGCCATTCATTTTAGTATGTCCAATCACAAGTATTTATTAAATCAACCAATCAGAAACATGATGGTATGAAAAATGACACGTAGACACACACAGGCATTACTCATATATATCATGTACATGAGTCATCTATCTGCAAAAGTCCCCCCGTCTGTATATATCACACTCTGCCAAGCAGAACCCTATTTGTGGTGTCCATCCAACTTCGTTTAACGAATCAAGCGACTATATGGTGATTCATATTTTTCAATCATAGGTTTTAGGCATAAAACTCAGAGAATGGAGATTTGACAATTTAAGTACAATTAGCACCATTCATGTTCATTAACCACTTAATTTCTTTCACACTGATAAGAATGTGGCTTGAAGGCTATGTACAACTTTGGAGGCAATTTAGCATTTTACAGATTTTTGGCTAAAAATCATATTTTCAATTAGCCTTTATTAAAAAAAATATTGTGGCGTTCTTTCACAAAGGGTTAACTGTTTTTCAAGATGTGTGACTGGTACTTTCACTTTCACTTTGTTCCATCTAATAAACATTATCTCTAAACTACTAAGAGGTCATCATTTCATAAACACTTATTTAAGCCACATTCTTATTAATAAGAGTAATAAGAGATAAGGAGCCCATCATCTCCCCAACTGATGGAAAAGACAGAAATCCACAGGCTGCTTCTAGAGCATGTCAGCTCACAAAAAAAGGATTCCATATTGTTAATAAAGAGTAAGAGCAATCAAAAAAAAAAAAAAAATTAGATCAAAATAAGGACAATGCAATAATAATAAATAAAAAAATTGCCCCCAAAGGTGTATATAGCCTTTAACCACTTCCCATTCACCCATTGACTATAAACGTCCTTGGACGGTCGGTTTATCTCTAAATGGATGTTCTCGAACATCCTTTTAGAGATGGCAGCTGCACGTTAATTGTGCAGCTGCCGAGCAGGGGGCCCGCTGTCAGTGACAGTAGGGTACCCCAGAGAGAAGGCAGGGACCGTTCCTGTATGTCCCTGCCTTCTAGATCATTGTATACACAGTGCTCAACGAGTGCTGTGTATACAGATCAGGAAGCGCTATGCCGCTTCCTGTCCCATCCCGGTGGTCATGTGAGCACCGGGATGGGGGAGTGCAGGAGCTGACTGGTCTTCCATAGACCTCGATCAGCCCTGCACTGAGGCTGTACAGCGCTGTATTATGCTGTACAGCCTGTCTGGGGGGTGTATTTTCACTGTGATATTTCCACTGGGCTACTACTAAAATCAAAAGTTAAATGTCCCCCAGATGTCTTGTATGACCTTATGGGGGGCACAAAGTGTAAAATAAAAATATTGGTATTACCGCGTCCGTAACGACCAGCTCTATAATAATGTCATGATTTATCCATCAGGTTAACACTGTAAAAAAAAAAAAAAAGTTAACATTACACCAAAACTGATTTTTTAGTTTCCTCACCTCACAAAAAATTGCGTTAATCAATGAAAAAGTCATATGTACGCCAAAATGGTAGCAATAAATACATCACCTCATCCTGCAAAAAATGATCCCCCACACAAGACCATAGCTGGAAAAATGTAAAAAAATATGGCTCTAAGAAAATTGCAACACAAAACATGATTTGTTTTCTAAATATGCTCTGATTGTGTACAGCGTAAAAAATAAAAAAAATAGACATATTTGGTATCGCCGTGTCCATAACAATCGGCTCTACAAAAATATCACATGATCTACCCCATGAAGTGAACGGTGTTAAAAAGAAAAAAATTATGCCAAAACAGCTTTTTTTTTGTCACCTCACCTCACAAAAAACATAATATCAATCAAAAAGTCGTATGTACCCCAAAATGGTAGGAATAATAACATCACCTCATCCCGCAAAAGACAAGCCCTTACACAAGACTTTAGCCAGAAAAATGAAAAAAATATGGCTTTAAGAAAATGCCAACACAAAAACATGATTTTTTTTCTAAAAATGTTTTTATTGTGTAAAACGTAAAAATAAAAAGAAACTAGACATATTTGGTATCATTGCGTCCGTAATGACTGGATCTATAAAAATATCACGAGAACTACCCCATCAAGTAAACGGTATAAAAAAAATTTGAAAAATTACACCAGTTGTTTTTGTGACTTCACCTCCCCAAAATTTTCATAAAAAGCAACCAGAAAGCCAAATGTACCCCAAAATGGTGCTAATAAAAACTACAGCTTGTCCCGCACAAAATAAGCCCTCGTGCAGCTCATTAAACAAAAAAAAAATTATCACTCTTAAAAACCCTGACAGAAAATTCCATGTTAGAAAATCCAGATGCCGCTCCCTCCCTTCTGATCCCTGGCGTATCCCCAAATAACAGTTTATGACCACAGTTGGGGTGTTACTGTATTCAGGAGAAAAAGAAACGTGAAAAAGAAATTTTGTGCCTAAAGCACCATTTTCTTGTAAATATAATTTTTTTATTTTAACAGCCAATTATTAAAAATTCTCTGAAACACATGTTGAGTGAAGTGCTTGCTACACTCCTTAAAAATTCCTTGGGTGTTGTAGTTTACAAAATGTGGTCACTTTTTGGGGGTTTTGACTGTAAGCGAAACTCAGGGTCTCTTCAAATGCAACATGGTGCCCAAAGACCATTCCAGCAAAATCTGCCCCCAAAACCATATGGTGCTCCTTGCCTTCTGTGCCTTGTCACATGCCCAAACAGTGGTATACGACCACATATGGGATGTTTCTGCAAACTGAAGAATCAGGGTAATGAATATTAAGGTTTCTTTTGTTGTTAACCCTTGCTGTGTTCCAGAAAAATAAATTAAAATGGAAAATCTGCAAAAAAAGTGAAATTTGAAATTTCACCTCTATTTTGCTTTAATTCTTATAAAATACTTAAAAGGTTAACAACATTTCTAAAACCAGTTTTGAATAGATTGAGGGGTGGTGTTTCTAAAATGGGGTCCTTTATGGGTTGGTTCTATTATGTAAGCCCCTCAAAGAGACTTCAGAACTGAACTGGTCCTTAAAAAAGTTGACTTTGGAAATTTTCCTAAAGATCTCAAAAATTGCCAAAATGATGCCAACATAAAGTAGACATATAGGAAATGTTAATTAATGAATATTTTATGAGGCATCACTATCTGTCTTAAAAGCAGAGAGATTCAAATTTAGAAAACAGTGAATTTTCGTTAACCTTTGGATTTTTTTATAAATAAAGGTAAAACATATTGACTCAAATTTACCATTAACATGAAGTACAATGTGTCACGAGAAAACAATCTGAGAGTAAATAATAAAAAATGATAAGTAAAAGTGTTCCAAAGCTATTTCCACATACAGTAACACGTCAGATTTGCAAAATTAGACCTGGTCAGGAAGGGGGAAAATGGCCCGGTCTGAAAGTGGTTAAATAAGTGTTCCCTTACGTCCTACCAGCAGCACAGAAGGGGTTAACCACCCCCCATGGACTGGCAGGAGCGGCGGAATGTTTAATGAGCCCAAGACTAATAACTCAATTTAACAATTAAGTATCTCCTTAAAAGGAGGAAGTCAACCCCCAGCCCACTGGGCTTTTTTCTGTCCTCCTGGACAGGTGGACTAAGCGGTTTGTTCCCCCCTTTCTTATGGAAAGTGCGGGGAGCCTTCTTTTCGTTTGGGTAACGGCGTTGCCTTTTTTCCTAGGTACCTTGTCAGTTTGGCCGGCAGCTTATTTGCTGCCGGCCCCGCGCAGTTGCGCCTGGCTGGGAGTATTTTGGCGCGTCCTTGGTCCAGGATTCCCGGTCCCTGTGCGCCGCCATCTTCCGGAGGTGACGCGGGGACTCTCCTTTTGCATCACCTCCGGGTAATCCGGCCATGATTTTTTCACGGGCACGATTTTTTTCATAGATGCGATTTTTTTATGCATCTTCCTGTGGAGGATTTACTGGGGGAAGGGTGGATTGGCTATCCCTCCCCTGCCCCTATTTTGGGAGGCTGTGTGCTCCAGTTCAGTCTCTGCCTACATATGCTTTTTCAGCTAGATCCCAGAGTCCTAAAATTGGTGTTGTTCCACTTGTGGTGTTTTTTTTTTCTTCAGCTGCCTCCGGTCTGTTTTTCTACCTTTCCTGCGTAGATAGGTGGTTTACAAATGTTTTATTTGTCCCTTTTTTTCCCGCAGTGATGTCTTCTCCGCGGGATTCGGAAGGCAGGAAAGTGGATTCCAAGAGGAAGCATCTATCCTGCCATTGCACCCAACCATTGCACCCAACCATTGCACCCAACCATTGCACCCAACCATTGCAGCAGTCAACGGTTATTGTAAGCTGATCATACCTGCACTTGTGAGATTGCAGAAGCTAAACAGCTTAAGGCTGGGCTAAGACCAGCTTGGGAGACCGGTTTGGAATCCCTGGGTCTGTTGACTTAACCTACACCAGGTGTTACAGCTGCTGTTAGAGGTTTTCTGACCTCTAGTGAACTTACGTTGCAGGATATGTATCATTGGCTCTGTTAAAGGAGTCATAGGCCTGCTGGATGGAAAGGCTTCCTATTCATGCCCAGGCCCCTATGGAGACCTCTGTCCCGGTAGAGAGACCTTCTTGGTCTCCTTAGTTTCTTCCTCCTCGGATGAGGAGGAGCTGACATTGTGTTTTCTCCCCTGGAAGGACACAGAAGTTGCTCAAGTCCATCAGGTCGGGGGACCATGATGTTGACTGTGGGGAGCCTCCCGTTCCCGCTACTCGGGCACCTTGTGTCTTCAAAGTGGATGAGACCCTCCTCTCTGTCATGATATAGAGTGGAAAAAAACTGAAAAAGGTCCGGTTTTAACAAAGAAGTTTAAATCCATGTTCCCGATGGCTTAACCCTTGGTGGATTCGTGGGGATCCATTCCCAAGGTGGACATGGCTATTGCCAAGTTGTGCAAGCGCACTCTGGTTCCTGCAGACGATGGGTCTAGCTGCAGGACCCCCTTGCAGAGTGCACACTAAGACGGGGTGTTACGGCAGCTGCGGCTTCCGCTTCCACAGCCATTGCAGCTTTTGAAGTCTCTACATTCCTCCGATCTCGCCTGGATCAAATTCAAGTTGATGTGAACCAGAGGTTTTTTCCAGGACGACATACTGGCTGCTTTCAAGACCATCAACCTGGCTACGGACTTCTTGTGTGATACCGCACAGCTCCAGTTGAAGCTAGCGAGGGAGCTTCCCCGCTAGCAAAGCAAGTCCTGGGAACGAGGCCAAACACAGATCCTTGCTCTTGAAGCTAAGCAGCAGGTCTGTGGCTCATGGGAGACCAAGTGTGCCTTTGGCACCCTGTAACAATACTATCAAATAATGTCAGCCTTCCCCAGCAGTCATTTCGAGGGCAGGGCAGAAAAGACCGCGGTGGCAGGTCTGGCCAGCAAACAAGCTCTTGTAGTGACTGGAGAGCACAGCGAAAGGGTTTGAGGTGCTCTCGTGGAGGAGCCAAAGATGGAAAATCCACCTCCTGACTACGGTCCTCTTTGAGGCTCTTGGTTAATTCCCGTTACTCCTGCCAATAAGCTTCCCCATTCCTAAGCTTCATGTACCCGTCGGGAGTTGCCTCTCCCACTTCTGAGAAGAATGGATCCAAGAGATCTCGGATCCCTGGGTCCTGAATATCATTTCCAACGGTTATATAGTCAACCTCACCTCTATTCCTCTGGACAGGTTTGTCAAGGTCAACCTTCTACAAGCTGCCAAGGAGGCGATCCTAGAGGCCTACATTCAGGACTACATTTGCAAAGGGGCTCTGGAGGAGGTTCCGGCAGGAGAACGGGGCCTAGAAATCTATTCACCAGTTTTTCTGGTTCCCAAGGCTTCAGGAGATCTCCGGATGATTATTGATCTGAGATATTTCAATCGATTTATAAGGAAGGTGAAGTTTCGTGTAGAAACCATCAGGTCAGTAGTTCACATCGTCAATCCTGGAGACGTGATGGCAACCCTGGACCTCAAGAATGCATATCTGCACATCCCGATCCATCCTGGTTCCAGGAAGTATATCAGGATCACGGTCCAGGTGTCCGGTGTCGTCAGGCATCTTCTGTTTGTTGCCCTTCCCTTTGGCATTTCTTCTGCCCCTCACACTTTTACCAAGGTGGTGGTTCTGTGGTGGCAGCTTTGAGGCTTCAAGGACTGACCATCATTTCTTATCTGGACGACTGGCTTTGAAAGCCTCTGCTCTAGCGGTCCTAACCCAACTTCTTCAGGTAACAATCCCTTTTCTGTTCCACCTAGGTTGGATCATCAGCTGGTAGAAGTCGAACGTGAGCCCGTCGACTTCAGTAAGATATCTAGGCTTCATAATCGACTCCACTGGGATGTCGCTCCAGTTGACTTCAGAAAGAAGATTCCGGGTTCAGAACACGGCAAGTTCCTTTCCCCGGCGAGTTCCAATCCGGGCTGAGCCGCGGTCTTCCGTCGGTGGAGTGGTCTTTACATCCGGAGAATCAAGCAGATAGTCCTCAAGTGGGTATGCCAGAGGTGGATCTCATGGCAACAAGGTTCAATGCCAAGGTGGAGAGGTTCTGCTCCCTCTACAGGGAGGACAACCCCCTGGCGTTAGACGCTCTGTCAATATCCTGGAGGTTCAGGCTGGCTTACATCTTCCCTCCCTTTTCCATGATACCGAGGGTATTGATGAAAATCCGTCAGGATCAGGCCTCGGTGATAGCCATCATACTGTTTTGGCCGAAGAGATCCTGGTTTACCTAGCTCACCCAGTTGAGTCGAGGACAATATTGGAGGCTCCCCCACAGCAGACCCTGGTGTCGTGGGACACTCACCTCTGCTCAGATCTGCACAGATTCAACCTGACAGCCTGGAGGTTGATCAGTCCCTTCCCAGAATAGAAGGGCTTTCAGAGTCGGTCCTGAGAACGCTGTCTCATTCTAGAGCGGACTCTACCAAGAGAGCCTACTCTTGTATTATGAGGATATTCTCATCCTGTTGTACCTCAACTGAGGTGGCGTCTGCAGATCCGCCCCTCTCCACTATCCTTCAGTTCCTGCAAGGAGGCCTTGCCCTTCTACTCTGAAGGTTCAAGTTTCAGCCATCTCAGCTTGCCTTAACAGGCTTTTTTCTCAGGACCCGCTGATCAAACGGTTCCTTAAAGGAGCTGAAAGATTAAAGCCTACAGTACTGAGACCCCTTTTTTTCAATGGGTTTTTCAGTAGTTCTCAGGGGGTTAGCATCTCCCCCCTTTGAACCGTTAGAGGAGGTGGACATCAAGTTCTTCACTTGGAAGTTTGTGTTTCTCCTTGCAGTGACTTTGGCCAAGAGGGTCTCTGAGCTTCAAGCTCTCTCAGCACATGAGCCCTATACCATTTTCTTACATGACCGGGACCTTCTTAGATTCCTCCCGTATTGTAGGCCTAAAGTTCCTTCCTTTCAGAACATCAACCAGGTGATATTCCTCCTGGTTCTGTCGACATCTACCACCTCCTCCTAGGAACCTGCTAGACATCCTCTGGACGTCTCGAGATGTCTCCGGATCTATGTGGATAGATCAAGGAGTTCAGGAAAGATGAGAATCTGCTAATCCTGTTGCCGGTAAGTTTAAAGGCTATAAGGCATCCAAACCTTCCATCAGTCGGTGGATTGAGGAGGCTATTAAGGAATCCTTTGTTTCCACAATCTCTGGACCCTCCGGGATTCGTGAAGGCCCACTCTACTAGAGTTGTGGCTACTTCTTTGCCGAGAGGAGTCTTCTGCCTCTCAACATGATTTGCAAAGCTGCCTCCTGGAGCTCTGAATTGACATTCATCTCCCATTATAGACTAGATGCCAGTCTAGCTGAGTTTTCGGCCTTTGGGCAGACTTTTCTTAGTTCTGCCAGGCAGGAAGGCCCTCCCTAGGGGTTTCTTCTTGCTATCTCCCCATCTGTGCTGCTGGTAGGACGTAAGGGAATCGTTAATTTCTAACGATAATTTGTTTTCCCTTAGTCCTAACAGCAGCACACAAATTTCCCACCCTAGTAAGTCTAGTTTTTTTCTTACTATAAACACAGTGGACTGGGGGTTGACTTCCTCCTTTTAAGGAGATACTTAATTGTTAAATTGAGTTATTAGTCTTGGGCTCATTAAACATTCCGCCGGTCCTGCCTGTCCACGGGGGGTGGTTAACCCCATCTGTGCTGCTGTTAGGACTAAGGGAAAACAAATTATCGTTAGAAATTAACGATTTATGACCTCTCAGTAGTTTAGAGATAAGATGAATCAGATAACAGCACAAAGTGAAAATAAAAGTACCAGTCACACAGCTACAAAAACAGTTAACCCTTTAACCTTTAATATTTTTATGATTTTTATGATTTTTAACCAAAAATGAGTAAAATGCAATCATTAAAAAATTGCCTAAGAAGGTGTTATAAAAATTGTTTAGCTTCTTTAAAACGGTTATCCAACCTTTGAAAAAAATTAAAACGGAAGCAAATGTTATTAAATAACAAAAGATCAATAATCCAATCCCCTGCCGATCAAGCACAGATGCTCTAGTGGTTCCTTCTCTTGCTTACAAGCGGCCGGCTGGCAGGGTACTTTCACACTTTCAGCATGGTTATCCGGCAGGCTGTTCACCTGCCAGATCCGCCATGCCGCAAGTACCAGTGTGCACGGCCAGAGATCGCCAGACTAAAAGTACTGCAGGTCCGACTTTTTAGTCCAGCGATCACTGCCGTGCTGTGCCGTAGCTCCGCCCCAGCCCCCATTATAGTCAATAAGGATGAAGCGGCAGCACGGCAGCACACGGGTACTTGCGGCATGGCGGATCCGGCGGGCTGTTCACCCATGCCGCAAGTGTGAAAGTACCCTAAGCAGTGGCCTCAGCAGCCATGTGCTATCATATTGCATACTAGTGGCATCACTGTTCAGCTGTTAGAACCATGATGCCAGTAAGGGTACTTTCACACTTGCGTTGGTGCGGATCTGTCTGTTTATTTGCACAGACGGATCCGCACCTATAATGCAAACATTTGTATCCATTCAGAACGGATCAATTTGTATTAGTTAAAAGAAAAATGACAAAGTTCAAAACGGATCCGTTTTAAATTACATTGAAAGTCAATAGGGGACCGGATCCGTTTTCAAATGCACCATATTGTGTCATTGAAAACAGATCCGTCCCCATTGACTTACATTGTAATTAAAAACGGATCTGTTAGGCTCCGCCTCTTCAGACGGACACCAAAATGCTGCTTGCTGCGTTTTGGTGTCCGCCTCCAAAACAAAATAGAAGCGGAACAGAGCCTAACTGATGCATTCTGAACGGATCCTTATACATTCAGAATGCATTGGGGCTGAGCTGATCCGTTTTGGACCGTTTGTGAGAGCTCTGAAACGGATCTCACAAACGGAATCCAAAACGCCAGTGTGAAAGTACCCTGTTTGGATGAAATAATGACAATTGTTCTGGGCCAATTTTGCAACATATAATTTCATCTAGATGAGCAGCTTTTGATCCTATACCACTTATCTCCTTAAGGCATCTCAAGTGCCTGCTCTTATAGCAGCTCAATAGAATAACATCCTATACATCTGAACCACTCTGAAAGCAGGAAGATGTCCGATGCCCAGTTGGTGTCAAACGCCTCTAGAAAAGGAGTGTTCAGATGCTGCATGTCATCTACCTCGGTGGAGGTAGATGACATGCAGCATCTGAACAAATTATGTTTGTATTGTCCAGTGTATTTTATCAAATATCAAATGTATGATGAAAGAGTTTCCCCTGGCATACACTTGGTTTGTATACATCCTCACATCTTGATTTACGGTACAAGGGGGCCCTGTAAAAACATACAGTTGCATATGTCTGAGGATGGATATAACCAATCACACCAAATGTAAAGCCCCCAACTTAATGTGTACAAAGCCTTAGACATAGCCGCCATTAAAACCATATTATTCCATCTTTCGATGGGAAAAAGTACTCATTATTTCATTCCCATTTTCACAAAAAATGGGATTTACCGGTATTACTATTCTGTTTCTCTCTCTCTACAGTATACAAATCCAAGTACCGTTTTTTTTTTTTTGCATTTATCAGCATTTATCACATCACTCCACCTCTTCTGTCATGTACAATTTGTGCTGTGGGACAAAACGTCCTCCCCCGGGAGAGATGCCTTACCTCATTGATACGCTTTTGCCATTATGCATAGCTCAACCTGATCAATGTACTTTCTCTTTTCCTGGTCCAATAATTTTCATCAAGCACCACCAGATAGAAAAATCCCTTTGGGATGCAGACTTAAAAGAAGCCGTTATTTATTTTAGTATGCAATAGTGAATAATGCATTTGTGCAATCATATCTGGTGCTGGCTCTGCTTTTTCGGAGAAGTAGCTCTTCAAAGCATTTTCCCTTCTTATCTGTAAGTATAGCAAACAGAGCTAGTTTTCTACAATGTCTCATAAAATGATAGTTGTTTTTTTCTTTTTTTTTAAGATGATAGAATTCTGCCTGTGGAAACTTGACTGAAATGTTTCCCAAGACCTCAGTGGTGGAGTGTAGGAATGCTGATAAGCTTAGCTCCTGAATCCCAATACTGTTACATGGCTTAACCTATGCTTGGCCTCCCATGTGTCACACTATAAGGAAAGCTTGTTCAGCTGACCTAAGTAACCTGAAGATATTTTCTTGATCTATAGTTTTATGCCTGGATGTTTCCCTGCTGCCTGTTTCCTCTTTTCATAATGACATCCCCGATGTGTTAAGCTTACAGAACCAATCACCCTCCAAGGATGCAAAATCTTAATTCACAGCTGTAGATTTCTGCTCAGCTCCCAGAAGTGTCCAAAGTCTTGACCGAACAATATCAGAAAATAGCTAAACTATTTCAGCAAAAATAAATCTGTTTCTGGTATGCAGTTAGCAATCTGTAATGGGTGCATTTTTACTATTGTGGTTAGTGTATTAGAGATCCAAAGTCGATTCGGACTGTATGTGTTGCCTCCGTGTAGGCAAAATTCCTTTCACCCGAAGTCACGTGGGTCTTTAGCGAATTAATTCGGTATCACATCTGCGTCTTTAAAAACACTTTAAAATAGCAATCCAAAGTCGGGTTTGGTACTGGCTGGCTATATTAAAGTGTTTTTAAAGACGCAGGTATGATCACTGAAGTCTTGCACGACTATGGGTGAAATTAATTTTGCCTACACGGAGGCAATACATTTTAATTCTGTACGGAGACAGATCTCCGTACAGCATTAAAACCAAAGTGTTTGAACGAATCGACTTCGGATCTCTGATATGAAGCTCGATTTGCTCAACACTAATTGTGGTTTTACGTTTCCTCCCCCAAAAAAGTAAACTTTCAAACTAATATGTGTGAAAAAAAATATGTAAAAAGGATATATTAGGATTAACAAAATATTAAAGGAAGTCTGTCAATAGATTTTTACCATGCTAAACTGCTGGCAGATTTTGCACCTGCAAGTGTCCAGGGCAGAGAAGCACTGAAGTGCTGTCTGCATTGAGCAACTTTATAGCCCCTCCTCTCTGTTCTGAGTGACAGCTGTAGAATCCTACCAGGAGTCCAGTACAGCCACCATTTAGAGCAGATGGGAAGTGGGCTGTGAGGTGGTTAAATGCAGAAATCACTTCACAGTGAAGCTCTGGCCTGGGCACTTGCAGGAGCAAAAACTTGCAGAATAAATCTTCATATTCATACTACACCTGATAATAAAAGCTCCGCAGAGGTTTGTTTGTTCTGCTTTCCCCAGCATGCCCAGTAATGCTGATAGACTCCCTTTAAGATGTAATGAAGGGGAAGGGAAATAATTTATTTAAAGAGGACCTTTCATCGGGGCAAAAAATGTGAACTAAGTATGCTGACTAGGCGTATCCCAGGCTGTAGCACTGGCCAATCGCAGCGCTCAGCTCACAGCCTGGGAGAAAGAAAACTGGGATACGCCTAGTATAACCAAGTTATACTAGGCTCCGCCTAGTATGACCAAGTCACAGAAGATACCGGAGCCTATTCCGGGCGAACGGAGCGGCGCCCAGGTATAATAGTAAGTGCAGGGAGATCCCTGGGCGCCGCTCTACATGTCAGCATACTTAGTTCACATTTTTTGTCCCGATGAAGGTCCTCTTTAATTCCCCCTTTTTTTTAAATAAATCCAATATCAGTGCTTTATGTAGTTGTTTCCTAAATGTAAGACACAGACTGTGAAAGTGCCGCCATGCTGCTCCCAGCATACATTGCACTGATGATGCCCCTTTGACTTGCATTATTATCATCATCCAAGAGGCGTAACTTGGAACTTCTTGACTTCAATGTAAACGTTTTTAACAGATCACTTCATCCTGTCATTTGCCTATCGTGTGTAAAACTGGTGTCTGATTCTGTTTCAGAAGGCCTTTGGGCCTCCCTAAAGGGGTATTCCGGTTACCATCAATATATGTTATGTTTTAGACTAATTCATCATCAATAATTACCTAGTATAATGTAAATCTCGCATATTTACCATTCAGTAGTTATAAAAGCAGTTTTCTTCCTTTGCTACCCACTGTGTTTCCTCATAAATTACTATGGCGTCGAACCTGTATTCTAAGCCTTTGTTAGGTCGAGCATGCTTAGTGTTGCTATCAATTCCCTAGCTTAATGTCTTGTGAAACAAAGGGCGTGTTAGTGTGCTGGTAATTACTGAGTAGAGGGGGCGTGACTGGACTGTATATGATGCAGCTAATCAATAAACATCAACACTCACAGCAGGAAAGCTAGGGATTGTGGGGATTGTGGTTTTGTGAGGGAAGATCAGGCGCCATGATACTGTCAGTGTGTTGTAGGCTCACACAGGAGCTATACAAACGAATCGCAAGGTAAATTGAAGCTCTGGTTATATGTATAGGTGTGCATTCTGGATGGGTCACAGCTTGCAGCCTTAATGCAGTTTTTAAAAAATTAAGTTACTTTACCAGAATACTAGCGTTGGGCGAGTATGCTCAGCCGAACAGCTTTTTCACTCTACTTGTGCTCGAGCGCGATGCTCGAGTCCCCTCCCTGTGCTTTTGTTGGCTGCTACGCAGCCAATAAACGTGTAGGGAAGTACTGCCACTCACTGTAATGCCGTAGCCATGTTGGTTACTGGCATTACAATAATTGGCTGGCCCGAACAAGTCATTAGGTGCTATATAGCACTCTATGACACGCTGTTTGGATCAGACATAGTCAGGGCGAGCTGCAGCAGAAGAAACAGATAGTGTAGGGAGAGGAATTGTGTTTTTTTTAGGGAGTTTTGAGTGTTGAAAGGTGTTAGAGACCCAACAGTCCTTTTAAGGACTATTGTTTTATCTGGCTGAGAAATATATTAATGCAACGTGCGCTAAATTGCTTGCAACTGTTTGGCTTCTGGTGACAGCAGCGACATTACCTGCGCTACATCTCCTGTATAACGTTAGCCGTTGGTGACAGCAGCGACATTACCTACGCTACATATCCTGTATAACATTAGCCGCTGGTGACAGCAGCGACATTACCTGCGCAACATCTCTTCTATAACTTTAGCCGCTGGTGACGGCAGCGACATTAGTTGCGCTACATCTCCTGTATAACATTAGCCGCTGGTGACAGCAGCGACATAACCTGAGCTACATCTCCTGTATAACGTTTGCGCATCCCAAATAGCTGTGACATTCCATGTAAAAAAAATTTAGCCACTGGTCACAGCAGTGACATTATCTGCGCTACATCTCCTGTATAACATTTGCGCGTCCCAAATAGCTGTGACATTCCCTGTAATTTTTTATTAGTCGCTGGTGACAGCAGGGACATTATCTGCACTACTTCTCCTGTATAACGTTTGCGCATCCCAAATAGCTGTGACATTCACTGTAATTTTTTATTAGCTGCTGGTGACAGCAGTGACATTACCTGTGCTACATCTCCTGTATAACGTTTGCGCATCCCAAATAGCTGTGACATTCCCTGTCATTTTTTATTAGCCGCTGGTGACAGCAGTGACCTTACCTGCGCTACATCTCCTGTATAAAGTTAGCCGCTGGTGACAGCAGCGACATAACCTGCACTACATCTTCTGCAAAATGTTTACGCATCCCAAATAGCTGTGACATTCCCTGTCATTTTTTATTAGCTGCAGGTGACAACAGCGACCTTACCTGCCCTACATCTCCTGTATAACGTTAGCCGCTGGTGACAGCAGTGACATAACCTGCACTACATCTTCTGCAAAATGTTTACGCATCCCAAATAGCTGTGACATTCCCTATCATTTTTTATTAGCCGCTGGTGACAGCAGTGAAATTACCTGCACTACATCTCCTGTATAATGTTTGCGCATCATAGCTGTGACATTCCCTGAAATATTTTCTTAGCCGCTGGTGACAGCAGCAACATTACCTGCGCTACATCTCCTGTATTATGTGTTAGAACTCAATCTTTTTATAGACAGTTATAAATAATCTGATTTCACTCAACCCATTATAGAGTTACGTGACTAAATACGCCTGCCTGCAGCATCCACTAGTGGGAGCCCAGAAACTGACTGAAGACAAGTCATTAAATTCCATTGATTTCTTGTTAAGTCCCATCTTCTATAAATTCCCCTTCTAGTGGTGGATCCAGTCAACCAGAATTTTATTATATAACTTGGAAGTTTGTGAATTGAATGGGGGATTTAGAGCTCTATATCTAAAAAGCTGACCCCCCTATGTAGATATATTATTCAATAAGTCGACGTGGAATGTTGAACTATAAAATGACATTATATTCAATGCAGTAGGAAAATGAGAGACTGGTGCATGATATAACATACTATATACTGTTTATGTATGATGATGCCTTGGAGATAACCAGATATTCACAATAAGAGCTTCTATTAGTATCTGTCACTGTAATGTTCAGCAATTGTGAAGCCAAGAGTATTCTAAAACTACATTCTTCAAAAAGGGCACAGGTCAGATACTTTGGCAAGAGCAACTTGGCAGTAAAACTGCTTCTTGCCATGACCATCATCCAGCCTACATGTTTTCTTATGGGAGAAAAAGTTACATAACAATTTTAATTATTCTGCCATTGTTGCAGTTGTTGCAAGTGAGCTAAAACTTTTTCTTTATGGGGAAACATTCAGGTGATACACCAAAGGACTCTAGATTTGACAGTTTATTTTTCCTTGTTTTAGCTAAAAGGAGTCAGCGGTTTTGTCAAGGCAGGGGAGTGCTGTGAAAACATATGTTTTGCGTAGATTTTATCATTAGTAGTGAAAATATGAACTTTTATTCTGCCAGATTCTGCTCCTGCAAATGCACTGTAGGCTGAGCTTTATTTTGAAACTCTCTCTGAACTTACCTGTTATTTAAAGCTCTGCCCTCTGTTCTGAGTGAGAGCTGTAGCATGACAAATTAGCTACAACGTCTTTTATTGCGTCGTTAAACTGTAATAATACATAAAAATAGTTATTCCATTTTCTATGCATCCAGTAGTGAATAAAACGGGTCCCTATGTGGGTCTTCTTTCCGGGACACAGCAGGACAAGCTATCTTTCCTTCTTCTCGCCCTGCTTGGCCTAGCCTAAACTGTTAAGTCCAGCTAAGTGGAGCTCCCGCCTTGAAAGGGGAAACCCCTCTGGACAATCCCTCACTGTTCTAGAAGCCCTATATTCAGCCCTGACCCAGGTGGTACCCAGTCCTGCTGTTCAGGGATTGAACAGGTTCCCAGATGCTAGAATTATTAATGGACCTATAAGTTTCAAAAGGGCAGTGTCACCTAATTTCCTTAGGGGTCTTTTCAATAAGGTGTTCTACTGGTTTCTGCGTGTGGCAGTAGAAATAGAAGGAGGGATTCTGACTCAGCGCAATGCAGAGAGTGCTTCACAGCTATGTCTCCAGTGCACTTAGAGAAGCACTCCTACAAGTTTTTTTTTATTCTGTGGCCTGTTACATGGTGTAAATTGTAATGAAGGTAATCTTTTTACTGGTGGCTAAGTTATCCACTTCATTCAGGTCCTCGGTTGTGTCATGTGACCGACACTATGACCCTCCAACTGAAACAGCATCTTGCATGCAGACAGGAAGTCAGTTTCTCTATTGATTCTTGAGATTGAAATTAAGACTTTCATAAGAATTAATAGAGAAACAGAGTTCCAGTCCACACACAAGATGCTGTGTCAGTTGGAAGGTCATAGTGCCGGTCACATGACACGGCTGAGGACCGGAACAAAGTGGATAATTCAAAACTATAGTCACCAGTAAACATTATGTACCTTACTACTGGCCAGAGAATTTTTTAAAAATTGGTAGTGCTTTATATATACTTTCGGTTTTTCTTTTACTTCTTTCTTTTTAGGCACATCTACAAATTCCTTAGAAAAACAAACTCCTAGTAGTGTTCCATGCTATTGCTCCAATTGCCCACAATACAATAGCATGCTGTTCATATTTATATATTACTAGAGTGCCTCATAAATAATAGTGCAGATCATATAGTGCCATTCAAAATATTGTTGTATACATTAACAAATAAAGTATTAGGGGCACTCAATTATCCTTCACACATAGTTCATGACTAGCATCATTTAATATCTTTAAAATACAAAATACAGAATAAAACAAAAACTAAAAACAAAGTTAAAAACAAAGTAGGGTACTGTGATCCAACCACAAATTCTGGTCGCCGAATTGATGTTCCACACAACCATATAAAGTGTCCACTGCAATATCCTATACCAAACAAAAAATTGTTTTTAAGTAATATCCTATATTCATCGTTGAATATAGGATATTACTTGAAAGCTAATTTTTGTTTGGTATATTTACCTACATTGCAGATTTTAAATATGCAGAATTGCAAATTTCTTAAAATCTCATCCACGTTGCTGGTACTGTGAAACGCTGCAGATTTGCCATACACCAAATTGCAGCAACAAATCCAAACTGGACCCGTCCTAACTGGACCTATTCCAGTAGTGGTTTCCAAAACTTATAAAAGAGTTGAATGTGGTATTCACTTGTGATTTCACATAAAGCTGCCCTCTAGTTCAAGAAAGAAAAGTCACATTAACTGGGGAAGTGGAAGTGTCTTGGACTACCAATGCTCAGTATCCATTAGGTAGTGTGAGAAGCAGCCATCTTGGATGACAGAAGAGAACCCCAGAAATTGGCACATCTGCAGCTGAAAAGATAAAAAGGAGGTCACCATGTAAAGTCCCTATTAGACCATACGATTATCAGCAAATAATTGGTTCTTTTAATTGAGCAGTCGTCAACCGATGAACGAGCATTTGCTGAAGGACATCTTTCATCAGGATGAGAGATGCCTGATTATCGGCAGCACATCTCCTTGTGTAATCAGCAATGTGCTGCCAGAATGAGGGAGGAACGACTGTGGTAGTTAATATTATTATTTTTTTCTTTAACCATAGTGTCGCTTTAATCGTAACTGAATACTTTAAAATGCATAAAAACATATATGTTCAAGTGTTGTGCTGATTTCACTTTGCATGGAGCTGTGTGACTCACCCATCCTATAAATTTGTCATACATGTCTTTTTGACCTCAGCCCTGGGAGGAAAATGTCTAACCTTGTCAGATTCTAATTCCTGTTGTGTACCACCAACCTCTTGTTCTTGGAAATTGTTCCATTTATCAAGGATCATCCATTACATGTGTATTCAATAAATGTCTAACCCTGAATGTCTTTACAGTATCACCCTCATTATTATATCTGCTTATGCTGCATAAGGAGATCTGACATAAGCACTGGGCTGCTTGATGTAGTATGATGCTCCTCGTGACCTTTTAAATATTTTACTCATCTAAAACCACAATTAGGTTTAGGTATAATGATGGTTGGATATCATTGTAATATAAGAAAACTAATATTAAGGATTTTGCATGCATTTTGAAGAAATGATTTATTTAAACTGGATGTTTCATGCTAACTGAAATTCCTGAACCAGATGATTCAGACACAAAAATGTCTACTTAAAATGCACCAGAACCAAGTAAGTGCATATCATTTACTGTCAGTGTACTTTTGTAGAATTTGTCTTTACCTTTTCACCTTTTATTACAGGTTTACTATTAAAGGGTTTCTGAGTTTTAAGAAAACTTTTGATATGTCATAGTGACATATCAAAAGTTTTGATTGTTGGAGGTCTGAGCACTGAGACCTCCACCACTCTTAATTCCGTGTCCAGCAGCGAGGTGAGAGAGTGCAATATGCAAGTGCTTCTCTCTCCTCATTGTAACAATCGCTGGAGGTCTCAGCACTAGTATTCCCACTGATTAAACTCGTTGATATGTCTCTATGACATCAAAATGTATAATAGAATGTATCATACTTGTCATGGCTAAGCTTTCCTTCAAAAATTCTATTCAATGTATCTATATACTGTGGCCAAGGTAAAGTGATTTACTGGCCACCAGTGTCCTTATCAGCCCCCCAACTACACCCCTAAAAATGTTTTATATAGACAGCTTCTGACAGCACACCAGACTAAGGGGGTAATTTATCAAGCTGAAATACGCCTAAATTAAATTAAAATAACTGTAGCACTGCAATCTGCGACTTCTCCCTGCTCACGCCAGGTCTAAAAAAAAGTGGGCGTGGCGGGGGTGGAACGGCAGGCCTGTCTCATTTACCATTTTCTACGCTTTAGATGTAGAAAAAGGTCTAATTTTAAGACAGCTAGGCAGCTGTCCTACATTTAGAAGTGGCGGAGGATCCACCGAAGTTATGAAGAGGCCAGTGCCTCTAAAACACTGATCTTATTAAATGTGCCCCTAAGTGTTTAAATTATTTAGAATAGTTAGCTGTACAGAGTTGTAGACATTTCTTGGCTTAAAAAGTGTATATTTTTATTCAATTCAGTATATCAGTACAGGTGTAGAGAGCATAATACAAGTGTTTATAGGGAGAGAGATGTCATTTCAGTTGCAGGGTAAAGCAGCTGAATGGTTTGGCACACTTACGATTTTCATTTTCTGAAATAGTTTTGAGTTGACCTTCATCATGTGAATTAATAGACCCTGGCAAGCTGCCATCCAAGCATCCAGCAGAGACTACTGACTATCCATACATCATGAGTAAGGACCGTAATCTGAGTGTCCGAAACATGTAGACCGTGTACTTTTATCCTGTCTTTGGAAAACGTCTTTGATTTTTGGAATAAAGGATCTCATCTTTTTTGAATACATTATAAAAACATTTACAGATTCATGTTCTAGAGAAGATGTCCTTTTCTTTGATTTGCTATTAAGAATGCTCGGCACAAATGTTCTTGACTTGGTCCAATATTGAAGACTTAAAACATCTCCACCATAATCCCCAGAAAAGTTAATGTTTGTACATGTAACTAAGATTTGACAACTAGTAGTCAGTGTATCTCTTAGATCAATGCAATCTAGTACATTCATAGTAACATAGTAACATAGTTTGTAAGGCTGAAAAAGGACATCTGTCCATCCAGTTCAGCCTGTTATCCTGCACGTTGATCCAAAGGAAGGTAAAAAAATAAAAAATAAAATGTGAGATAGAAGCCAATTTTCTCACTTTTAGGGGAGAAAAATCCTTCCCGACCCCAGTCAGGCAATCAGAATAACTCCCTAGATCAACAACCCCTCTCTAGTAACTATAAGGCTTCGTTCACATCACCGCTCAGCCTTTCCGTTCTTCTGCTCCATTTAGGAGCAGGAGAATGGAAAGGACGGAGAAGGCTCATAACTGACACCAAACTGAGCCGAACGGAGCCTAAGGACCCCATAGACTATAAAGGGGTCTGTTATGTGTCCGCTCAGAAGATGATTTTTAAACAGAGACAAAAGTCCTGCATGGACAACTTTTGTCTCTGCTTAAAAATCATCTTCTGAGCGGACACATAACGAACCCTATTATAGTCTATGGGGTCCTAAGGGCTCCGTTTGGCTCAGTTTGGTGTCAATGTGGCTTTTCCTTCCTTTACGTTCTCCTGCTCCTAAACGGAGCAGGAGAACAGAAAGGCTGAGCGGTGATGTGACCGAAGCCTAACCTTTAACATTATTACACCCCAGAAATACATCCAGGCCCCTCTTGAACTCTTTTAGTGAATTCACCATCACCACCTACTCAGGCAGAGAGTTTCATAGTCTCACTGCTCTTACCGTAAAGAATCATCTTATGTTTGTGTACAAACCTTCTTTCCTCTAGCAGCAGAGGATGTCCCCTGGTAACGTTTGATATATGTATTTGAAAAAACAAAATAGAATGCAAGAACCAACCCATACCTAAAGTGCTTCTATAGACTCAGAATACAAGAGATATCCAATATATATTATTTTCTCTCATTTATGTCTTTTAGGCTCTGTCACTAGTGAAAACACAGTAGAAAGCAGGACTTCAGATTTTGAGCATGATGGTACCAATACATTTAGGCAGGTAAGTAAGTCACCAACACATTACTTAAATAGTAACTGTTGCTAGAAAAAATCTTTGCATAAATCAATAGTAGAGGTGAATATAAAAAACCTTTTAATTCATCTTATCAGAAAAAAAAATGCTTCTTTCTCTCCCATCCTCCTCCTAAACTAATATTCTCTGCTAGATTCTGCTGTCAGCTCACTGAAGTATCAAATTACAGTATATGCTGCCGAGAGAATACTATGGAGAGGGAAGGAGGAGTAAGCTGCAGTGAAAAAGAAGAGACAGAGACACACATGCTGCCCACAGAAGTCTATGGAGAGGGTAGAAAGAATGCTGCCAGTGGCATAACTAGAGTGCTATGGGCCCCAGTGAAAACTGGATCGGGCCCCCCACCCCCCCTCCATTTTTACAAAGAGGCCGCAGATTTTCTTTACACTAAGGGCTATTTTCCTCACGAGTGGATGCCGTGTGGGTAATCCACCGCGTGAAAGAGAGCCAAGCCCCGTTCCGGACAGCAGAGACACAGAGTAGTAACATGACTAATAATGCTCCATGCCTCTCTGTGATCTTTTTACTACAAAATCCGTGAAATAAAGTTGTCACCATGATTTTGTAGTAAAAAGATCACAGAGAGGCACGGAGCATTATTAATCATGTTACTGGTCCGTGTCTCTGCTGTTCGGAATGGGGCTTGGATCTCTTTCACGCACCGGATTCACGCACGGCATCCCCTCATGTGAAAGAGCCCTAAGCCCGATGCATGGCTACACTCACCCAGTCCCAATAAAATCAGCATGATGTCCACTGGATCCAGAACAAGGTCCCTGTGTTGAGAAAAAAAGAATAATCACATAAGGAAGGGATGGTGACTGCCCCTGTGAAATGACCAGCAGGGGGCGCTGTGCTGGCCTGTAAGACTGAGCAATGCCAATGTATATCAGGGTAATCTAGGACATTTCCCCTAAGTGCTACCACACAGTACTAATGCCCACATTGTGGCCCCTCACCATACTAATGACCACCTTGTGTCCCCTTCAAAATAGTTATGTCCTCCTTGCGGCCCCTCACAGCAGTTATGCCCACCTTTGTTCCTGTCACAGTAGTTATGCCCACTTTTGTGCTCCCTCACAGTAGTTATGCCCAGATATGTGCCCCCTCACAGTCATTATGCCAAATTATGTGCCCCTCACAGTAGCCATGCCAGATTATGTGCCCCTTACAGTGGTTATGCCAGATTATGTACCCCTCACAGTGGTTATGCCAGATATGTTCCCCTCACTGTACTTTATGCCGGGCCTGTCAGTGAGCTTTCATTACAAGTGAGTGCAGCGGGCCCCCTCCCCCACCGGGCCCGAACGCGGTCGCAGAGGATGCCACTGAATGCTGCTACAAAAAGAAAAAGGCGTTTTTCTCTGATAGGATGTATTACAAAGTTTCTTATATTCACCTGTACTACTGAGTTATGAAAAGTTTGTTGAAACAACAGTGAGCATTTCAGAGTACATCCCCAGTCAACCTCATTTAGGCATTTTCCTGTCCTGTGAGACCACTGTAACCTTTCCCAATATATCCAGTATATAGTCCCATCCTTGGCTCTAAATATATTGTTACTGTGCGGATCTGTAATACGAATGTGGGACACAGGTATTTTTACGCAGTGATTGAACAGGATAAATATTAATGTATTGAAAATTAACCTATAGTAGCTTTCCTTAAGAAGAACCATGTTTCCCTGGACTGAGAGAAATGAAGGGTGCATGGGTCACCCCGCTCATTCATGCACTGATAGAGGATGGTTCCAGATTGCCACTTCCTAGTGTGTGCAAATTATAAAAGCAGTAGTCTTATGTCATAGTAACATAACATAGTTTATAAGGCTGATAAAACACATCTGTCCATCCAGTTCGGCCTGTTTCCTGCAAGTTGATCCAGAGGAAGGCAAAAATCCCCTGTAAGGTAGGAGCCAATTTTCCTCACTTTAGGGCAAAAGATTCCTTCCCGACTCCAATCAGGCAATCAAAATAACTCCCTGGATCAAAGACCCCTCTCTAGTAGCTATAGCCTGTAATATTATTACACTCCAGAAATACATCCAGTCCCCTCTTGAATTCCTTTATTGTACTCGCCATCACCACCTCCTCAGGCAGAGAGTTCCATAGTCTCACTGCTCTTACCGTAAAGAATCCTCTTCTATGTTTGTGTACAAACCTTCTTTCCTCCAGACGCAGAGGATGTCCCCTCGTCAGTCACAGTCCTGGGGATAAATAGATGATGGGAGAGATCTCTGTACTGACCCCTGATATATTTATACATAGTAATTAGATCTCCCCTCAGTTGTATTTCGTCTAAACTAAATAACCCTAATTTTGATAACCTTTCAGGGTACTGTAGTTGCCCCATTCCAGTTATTACTTTAGTTGCCCTCCTCTGAACCCTCTCCAGCTCTGCTATGTCTGCCTTGTTCACAGGAGCCCAGAACTGTACACAGTACTCCATGTGTGGTCTGACTAGCGATTTGTAAAGTGGTAGGACTATGTTCTCATCACGGGCATATATGCCCCTTTTGATGCAACCCAATATCTTATTGGCCTTGGCAGCAGCTGCCTGACACTGGTTTCTACAGCTTAGTTTGCTGTTCACTAAAATTCCTAGGTCCTTTTCCATGTCAGTGCTACCCACTGTTTTACCATTTAGTATGTACGGGTGACTTGCATTATTCCTTCCCATGTGCATAGCCTTACATTTGTCAGTGTTAAACCTCATCTGCCACTTATCTGCCCAAGCCTCCAATCTATCCAGATCCCTCTGTAGCAGAAAACTGTCCTCTTCAGTGTTAATTACTTTACACAGTTTAGTGTCATCTGCAAAAATTTATATTTTACTATGCAAGCCTTCTACAAGATCATTAATAAATATATTGAAGAGAATAGGGCCCAGTACTGACCCCTGAGGTACCCCACTAGTGACAGTGACCCAATCTGAGTGTGTACCGTTAATAACCACCCTCTGTTTTCTGTCACTCAGACAGTTTCTTACCCATATACAGACATTTTCTCCCAGTCCGAGCATCCTCATTTTATATACTAACCTTTTATGCAGTACAGTGTCAAATGCTTTGGAGAAGTCCAGATATACAACATCCATTGATTTGCCGCGGTCAAGTCTAGAATTTACCTCATAGAAACTGATTTAATTAGTTTGACATGACCGATCCCTCATGAAGCCATGCTGATATGGTGATGAAGCCAATCACTTCCCTACCACTTTTAGAGTATATTGACATGACCATAGACCAAATCACTGCATGCTTATGTTGTTTTTCCACTGACCCACACAAGGTTGTGTGAATAAACCTATTAAAACCAATTGATACTTGCGCTGTCTGTGGAAAACATGGGCAGTACATGTGTATGGTCCACAAACGTGAATATGCCCCTATTGTCACAAAAAGTAGGGTGTAGCCTTGATGAGTTTACTTTTCATAGTTCTGCCAACTAGGACATTAATTGACAACAGATACAGTAACAATGCGTTTCTTCTAACAGCATATTAAAGGGACTTTTCATTATAATAGTTAAAGGCTGTCAGCATCTGTCAGCAGGTTTGTACCTATAAAACTGGCCGACCTGTTACATGTGCACTTGGCAGCTGAAGGAATCTGTGTTGGTCCCTTGTTCATACTGTAAGTGCCCGCATTGCTGAGAAAAATTATGTTTTAATATATGCAAATGAGCCTCTAGGAGCAACAGGGGCGTTGCCATTACACTTAGAGGCTCTGCTCTCTCTGCAACTGCTGCATCCTCTGCACTTTGTCTGACAGAACAGACAGTGTAAATGTTATTATGCCTTGCCATGTCAATTAAAGTGCAGGGGGCACAGCAGTTGCAGAGAGAGAAAAGTCTCTAGGTGTAACGGCAAGGCCCCCGTGGCTCGTAGAGGCTCATTTGCATATATTAAAACATCGTGTTTCTCAGCGATGCGGCACATATGAACATGAGACCAACTTCAGCTGGCAAGCGCACATGCAACAGGTCCGCCAGTTTCATAGGTACAAATCTGCTGACAGATACCTTTAAAAAGTCAAATACAAATGCAAAATTACATTATACTACTTCACCTTATTTTACAAAAATTAGAAATTATACACCGTGTAGCTGTTTTTAGTCTGTTCACATCTGCATCAGGCATCGCGTTGAATGTATGTATTTGTGTTTATCATATGTTTATGTGCTTCCTCTGTTCTAGTTCCCACAGAGTTGTGAAGATGTTCCTCTGAGACAAATGGAAGTCACCATCTCAAGTTGTGAATTCTGTCACTTGCCAAATAAACCACTTCCAACCATTGAGCAACTTGCTTCAGAACCCGGCAGCAAAGTAAGAGTTATACTGGGTGTTGGCCAAGGTGACCTTTTTATTCAGTTCAGCCTTTAGATATGATATTTACTGTGTCCTAGGTCACAGTCATCACATCTCCTTTGTTATAGATGACAAGAGTCTCTACTGCTGTGTAGACTGGGTCTTTCTGTTAGTGACAGCATTTTAAGGTACCAATACACATAGTCTAAAGCAGGGGTGCACAACCTGTGGCCCCCGTCCTGCTGGACAGAAACACAGCTGATCGTGCGATCAGCTGTGTTTCTTCCTGGAGCGCCGCACAGAGAAGGATGACAGCTCCTGCCCCTGTACTGTAACGGGAGTCTGGAGCAGGACAGGTCCCTGGCTATCGGTGAGGGTGGAGCAGCCGAGGAGAAGGCAGGCGCCTAAGTGGGGGGCGGTCTGCCCCGGGTGCTGGCTCTCAGGGGGTGCCAGAAGCAATGAGCTCTTCCATCAGTACAGATGGAAGTGCTTATTGCTGGAGCGCAGAGAGCTGGGTCTTGTCAGCTCCCCACACTCCTCCCCCTCCTTCAAGCCGGCGGCACTCTGAATAGTAGAGCAGGAAGACTTGTGAAGGGGGCACAATGGGCATTTCTACTCTGGAGCACAATGGGCATTGCTAATGTGAAGGTGGCACAATGGCCATTTCTACTCTGGAGGGGGCACAATGGCCATTTCTTCTCTGGAGGGGGCACAATGGGCATTGCTAATGAGAAGGGGGCACAATCGGCATTTCAACTCTGGAGCGGGCACAGAGGGTATTGCTAATGTGAAGGGGGCACAATGGGCATTTCTACTATGGAGGAGGCACAATGGGTATTTCTACTCTGGAGCAGGCACAGAGGGCATCGCTAATGTGAAGGGGACACAATTGGCATTGCTAATGTGAAGGGGGCACATTGGGCATTTCTACTCTGGAGGGGGCACGGAGGGCATTGCTAATGTAAAGAGGACACAATAGGCAATTCTACTATTGAGGGGGCACAGTGCACAGAGGGCATTACTACTCTGAAGGGGGCACAGAGGGCATCGCTAATGTGAAGGGGACAGAATGGGCATTGCTAATGTGAAGGGGGCACATTGGGCATTTCTACTCTGGAGGGGGCACAGAGGGCATTGCTAATGTAAAGGGCGCACAATGGGCAAATCTACTATGGAGGGGCACAGAGCACAGTGGGCATTACTACTCTGAAGGAGGCACAGAGGGAATTATTACTGTGAAGGGGGCACAATGGGGATTTCTACTATGGAGGGACACAGAGGGCATTATTACTGTGAAGGGGGCACAATGGGCATTATTACTGTGAAGGGGAACAATGGGCATTACTACTATTAAGGGACATTATTACTGTGAAGGAGGCACAATGGAGATTACTGTGAGGGGGCACAAAAAGGGCATTACAACTGTGAAGTAGCACAGATAGGGCATTACTACTGTGAAAGAGGCACAGAGAGGACATAACTACTGTGAGAGGGGCACAAGGGATAAGTACTTTAAGGGGGCACAATGTGGGCATAACGACTGTTAGGGGGCACAATGTGGGCATAGCGACTGTTAGGGGGCACACATCTGTACAAAACTACTGTGAAGATTGTACAATGAGAACAATACTACTGTGAGGGGGTACCATTTTTTTTAAGTATTGGGAGGGCAAGTTGCCAGAGAAAGGACCCGCCCAGGGTTCCAAACAACCTAGGCACACCACTGCCGCTGATCAGCTGATAATCAAGTGATCACTCGTTTGTATGTTTTATCAGGATGAAAGATTACAATTATTGTCAGCACATCTCAACGTGTAATCAGTGTGCTGCCAATAATCAACAGAACTGAATGAGGGAGCAGTGACTAAGGTAGCGATCATTCCTCCGCATTCACTTTGCATCAGCCTGTGTAATAGGCTGATACAACCAAGTGCTGATTAACTTTTTTTTTTTTTTTGCGGCCCCTTGAAATAGAGCAATGTGACAATGCGGCCCCGAGACCAAAAAAGGTTGTGCACCCCTGGTCTATAGTAATCTAAAGTTGATAAAAACTAACAATTTCAAACAAAACAATAATTCATTGGGTGAAATTAACACCAAAAAACTGGTTGGTTTTAGCCAACCGATGACAGGCCACTATCATCTGAAAAGAAGTCGGCCATGTTAAAAATTTCATCCAGCAGTCAGAAGAAAGTTCTTTGTTCCCAGAAAGATCTTTTTTGCCCTTAAACTGCTGTATGACCAGTTTAAAAGACTTTAATGGTGAATATGGACCAAAATTGGACCAAAACAGAATAGCACACCTTCACTGGTATCTAGCAAGCTAGAAAACTTTAAAGGGGTTGTCTCATCATGGACAATGGGGGTATATCGCTAGGATATGCCCCCATTGTCTTATAAGTGCGGGTCCCACCGCTAGGACCCGCAACCTATATCGAGAACAGAGCCCTGCAAGTGAAGGAGGGCGCACTGCGCATGCGCAGCCACCCTCCATTCATTTTCTATGGGGCCAGGGAAATAGTCGAGCGCTGGCTCAGCTGTTTCCAACGGCCCTATAAAAATTAATGGGAGCGGGGCCGAGCATGCGCAGTACGCTCCGATTCACTTCTATGGGGAGCTGGTTTGGTGGTGGCTAGACAGGAGTCCTCCAGCCACCACCTTGCGGGGCTCCGTTCTCGATATAGGTGTGGGTCCGAGCGGTGGGACCCGCACCTATAAGACAATGGGGGCATATGCTAGCAATATGCCCCCATTGTCTATGATGAGACGACCCCTTTAAGCTCAAACACTCTCCTATAAGGGAAGGTGCTTTCTGTTGTCATAAGTCACTTGTGGTTAACCTGAAGTCTATAATAAAAGCAATATATTGATTAGTCACTACCTACTGTGATTGCCATTATCTGCTGCTACCTCTCCATGTCTGTCTTGTAATTAGTCATCCTTTGTATTTCGATATTCTCTGTCATTTGAATACATGACACCATATATCAGTAATGTTCATTTGAAGCCTGGAACTTCTACTAGGCTCTTCTCCACTGAATTGCTATGTAAACAAAGCACTTGAATGGATAAGAAAATAAGCATAATAAGATCACTTAAGTTAATGTAGTACTGGTATCATCAGTTATCGTGTGTTCTTCTTATGGGAATTTCAAGATTTCTTCACCAATGTTCAAGCCTTTGGATTAGGCAAGGAAAACAGTGTAAGAAATTATTATATACAGTGGACATAAAAAGTCTACACACCCCTGTTAAAATGTCAGGTTTCTGTGCTGTAAAAAAATTAGACAAAGATAAATCATTTTTAGAACTTTTTCCACCTTTAATGTGACCTATAAACTGTACTCCTCAATTGAAAAACAAACTTAAATCTTTTAATTGGAGGGAAGAAATAAAAAAATAATAAAAATAATGTGGTTGCACACCCTTATAACTGGGGATTTTACTGTGCTCAGATTTAAGCAATCACATTCAAAATTATGTTAAATAGGAGTCAGCATACACGTGCCATCATTTACAGTGCCTCTGATTAACCCCAAATAAAGTTCAGCTGCTCTAGTTGGTCTTTCCTGAAATGTTCTTAGTCGCATCCCACAGCAAAAGCCTTGGTCCACAGAGAGCTTCCAAAGCATCAGAGGGATCTCATTGTTAAAAGGTATCAGCCAGGAGAAGGGTACAAAAGAATTTCCAAGGCATTAGATATACCATGGAACACAGTGAAGACAGTAATCATCAAGTGGAGAAAATATGGCACAACAGTGACATTACCAAGAACTGGACGTCTCTCCAAAATTGATGAAAAGACAAGAAGAAAACTGGTCTGGGAGACTACCAAGAGGCCTACAACAACATTAAAGGAGCTGCAGGAATATCTGGCAAGTACTGGCTGTGTGGTACACGTGACAACAATCTCCCGTATTCTTCATATGTCTGGGCTATGGGGTAGAATGGCAAGACGAAAGCCTTTTCTTACGAAGAAAAACATCCAAGCCAGGCTACATTTTGCAAAAACACATCTGAAGTCTCCCAAAAGCATGTGGGAAAAGGTGTTATGGTCTGATGAAACCAAGGTTGAACTTTTTGGCCATAATTCCAAAAGATATGTTTGGTGCAAAAACAACACTGCACATCACCAAAAGAACACCATACTCACAGTGAAGCATGGTGGCGGCAGCATTTCTTCAGCTGGAACTGGGTCCTTAGTTAAGATGGAGGGAATTATGAACAGTTCCAAATACCAGTCAATATTGGCACAAAACGTTCAGGCTTCTGCTAGAAAGCTGAACATGAAGAGGAACTTCATCTTTCAGCATGACAGCGACCCAAAGCATACATCCAAATCAACAAAGGAATGTCTTCACCAGAAGAAGATTGAAGTTTTGGAATGGCCCAGCCAGAGCCCAGACCTGAATCCGATTGAAAATCTGTGGGGTGATCTGAAGAGGGCTGTGCACAGGAGATGCACTCGCAATCGGACAGATTTGGAGTGTTTTTGCAAAGAAGAGTGGGCAAATCTTGGCAAGTCAAAATGTGCCATGCTGACTCATACCCAAAAAGACTGAGTGCTGTAATAAAATGAAAAGGTGCTTCAACAAAGTATTAGTTTAATGGTGTGCACACTTATGCAACCATATTATTTTATTTTAATATTTTTTCTTCCCTTTACCTAAAAGATTTCAGTTTGTTTTTCAATTGAGTTGTACATTTTATAGGTCACATTAAAGGTGGAAAAAGTTCTGAAATTATTTATCTTTGTCTCATTTTTTTATAGCACAGAAACCTGACATTTTAACGGGGGGGGTGTAGACTTTTATATCCACTATATATATATATATATATATATATATATATATATATATATATATATATATTAAATATATACTATATACAATGCACCCTCTTACTGGGTCTGATTCGAGGTTGGATGCAATAAATGACACAGAAGAGTGAACGTATAAAAAAAGATATATTGTATAGTGTGAAAAATTGATATTACAGTATTATTGATAAGTATATATGGAGTTACAGTGGCGCAAAAAGAAATAAATATTACATAGAGAGAGACTTATACAGTACACACATAACAATAATTATAATTACTAGCAATTTCCAGGATACAATATGATGCTACTTTAACTCAACAATAAAATTCCTTACAATTTATAGTTACCACACATGGGCCTCCAATCCTTGTCTCTCCTCTGCCCTCTTCAGTGCTCTCTTCCTCCCAGCCTCCTCCAGGTTCTCCCCCTATAACCCAAACATGGATCTTTTATTACTTGAAAGCTCTCAACCCCCATCTTTGCCAACACCCCATATCGGTTATCTGAGAGTCTGTGGGCCTGCTCAGAACCTGTTATCTTAGCATTTTATGACCCGTTTTCTCTTATTCACACATTTTGAGTGCCTTTTGTTCTCTACCAATCAGCATACTGTATGTAGGAGATACAGGATTTTCCAGGACCTTTATCTGTGAGAATTAGAGTAAGACAAAAGGAGCTAATGAAGTATGCACACATACAGTCACCTACCCGTCTCTGATTCACACAAATAAAACCCTCATAATCTATAAAATATAATGCATATATTATTTCCAAAACCTGTATTTCTTACACCAGGTCAGATTCAGGTTGCGTTTTACACTTATCTTTATGTTTATAACTTGCGCTTTGCAGATCAATTTGCCAATTTTCTTTATTGTCTATGGGCAAATTGATTCTATAAAGTCCCTCCAGCTCCATATTGGCTAATTGAATATCTAAACGAGATTCACCCAAATATATTAGTGATTAAAATTTGGCAATCGATTTTCTCATTGCAAATACCTTCCCATGAATATCAGTGTTATCCCAAGTCTTTCAAGCATTTCCTGAAAATTAATGTCCATATAAACCTCTAGATAAATTAATCACAGCTCCTGAGTTTTTGATATCAAAGGCAGTTTTAGTTCAGTGGAAACAACATAAGTGGGTATCAGTGATAAAGTATATGGTAGATGAATTTTACACTAGCCAAGTTCTCCATTGTGAGAGGAATCTCCACACAGCCATACAGTGTCAGACTGGCCCCCCAGAGTACCAGAGTATCTTTCGGTGGTCCTAGGCTCTGACATAATAGGGTACCCCTAGGGCCGTGACGGCTAACCTCCGGCACTCCAGCTGTGGTAAAACTATGACTCCCAGCATGGTCCATTCATTTCTGTGGAGTCATGAGAACAGCCAAGCAAGTGTACATCTTGGGAGTTGTGGTTTCACCACAGCTGGAGTGCCGGAGGTTAGCCATCACTGCCCTAGGGCTTTCTGAGGTTCACAGGCAACTATTCAACTTTGAGCTGACTACAGAGCCAATTAGTTACCGCTAATATCTACTTTTAATGAAATTAAATTAGACAGTGGATGTGCGCATTTATAGACCAATGGTGGGACCTCCATATTATTCTCTCTGGTGAGCCCCAGGAATCCCTGTCCGATACTTCAGCCATATTATGGATTTGTGTTGTACGGCTACTTAAAGAGGACCTGTCACCTCTTCTGACATGAAATAGCTAAATGCACTCCCCATGTAAAAACAATTCTGGAGCATCTATTCTTATGGCTCCATGTTGTGCCATTCCTTTTTAATTTCTACTAGAAGTTATGCATGAATTGCTGGCAGTCTGCAGTAAGGGTACATAGGGGTGGTAACAAGTTGGGGGTGTAACCAGTTGTGGGGGTGTACCTACACAGTCTGAAAATGGCAGATGTATGGAGAGGCTTCGTGGATGCTTAAAGAGGTTGTCTCACCTCCTTATTTCCAGTCTCCCTCACGGCTCCTCGGGGCAGCGGTTCCCTGCTTGCTGGGGGTGGAGCTGAAGGCACAGTGAGCAGGACAGGGAGGATGCAACCCTGCCCCTTGCTTGTGCGTGCGCACACCATGTTATTCCTATGAGCTTGTAATAAAGCTCAGACGAGGTGGCTAGGCCGGGAGTGACTGCACATGCACAATAATATGTGCGCTCGCTCCCGTGAAACCGGCCACAGGATCAGCCAGCCAATAGGGTTTCTGTGCGCCTGCGCGGCCACCGCTGATAACATTACAGCAGTGGCCGTAATCCCTATAAACGAGCATGGAATTTGGAGCACTATTAAGAGGAATAAGAGGTGACAAAGGCAAATTGAAAAATGGATCTATATTACAGAAACCATCCTAGGACTACAAGGAAGTCATTGAATGGTGATTACTGAGGTGAAACAACCCCTTTAAGGCTCTTCCTAGGCCATGAGATGTCACGTTCATCAGTCACATGGCCTAGGCACAGCTCAGCCCAGGCTCGGATTAGCCCACAGGGGTACAGGTGAATCCCCCGGTGGGCTCCTGAGCAAGGTGGGCCCCTAGTTTCCCACTGGTGAGCACATAACACAGTAGACACATAACAAGTGGCACATAACGCAGTAGACTTACTGCACTACATACATATATTCAATGTACAGCACCTCAACCAGCCTATGTTAATATAAAAAACTTGATGGATTATTAAATAAACTCCCCAGTTTATTATTATAGTGTCTATAAGAGCTTAGATGACTTCTAGGTATAGAGGAAAGCTACCAGTGTCTTCTTCTCCCCAGGACCCACCTTCTCAAAGTTGCTGCTCCCCATATTCAATCATTTGGTAGCATCTTGCTGCTGTGTGGGCAGGTAATATTTGAATGTATCAGTACGGTGAGCCCCCAAAATAAATTTTACTTGTGGGCCCTAAGCATTACAGTCCGACACTGGCTCAGCCACAAGTGAATGGGGCTGAGCTGCAATAGCAAGCACAGCTGCTATCAAGTGTACAGTGCTGTGCTTGGCAAGAGCCGAGGAGGCAGCAGACCTCACTGACGCTATGGTTTCCTCAAACGGCTTCCTTAAGCAGCTGATCTGCAGGGGTCCCAGGAATCAGACCCCTACCAATCTCATGTTGATGACCTATCCTGAAGATAGGACATAAATATGTAAATCCCCGCCCCATCTTTCTCTTTATCTCTCTGTTTAGATATAGCCTTTCTTATCGCTTGTAAGCACAACAGCTTCAATTTCAACAGTTGTAAATATTCTATTGAAATTTGTAATACTTCAGGTTGCACAAGAGGCCCTTATATAATCAACTTCCATAAGATTGTTATGCAACTGTGAGGGTGTCAGTAGTAAGTTGGTGTTGACGGCACTGATTATTTAGCCCTTCCTCTGATCCGTCAGAACAGTAACCCACAAAAAAAGCATCCTGCCTGTAGAGCATCCGCCGTCCCTCGGTCAGCATTTGCTCAATAATCCATCAGTATTGCTAATGCACAAAAAAACAGGGGTGGATCTAAAACAGAGCTGACACCTGAATGGAATATTTGCATGTCTTCTGTGTTTTGTACCCACTCCTGCTTTTGACTACCAAATCATAAGCCAATTCTGATAGGACCATACAGGCCTTACAGCTGCTACACAGAGAGGATCCGTTGTGCTTCTCATTTTCCCTTCGTTCTGACAGATCAGAAGGGTCAAATAAATGATGATGTCAGCCAAGCCAAAAAGGCTAAATAGTGGCACAGTCATGAAGTGGGGAGGGTGAGAACAGCATGAGAAGTTCACAGAGCGGCACTATGACATAGTAGTGAGGTGGAAGCAGCATGAGGAAACCACAGATTGGCCCACTGGAGGTTGCAGCAGCATCAGGAAGCTACAGAGTGGCACAATGACAGAGTGTGGAGGTGGCTGCAGCATCAGGAGGCCACAGAGTGACACAATGGCAGAGTGTGGAGGTGGCGGCAGCATCAGGAGAGCACAGAGTGGCAAGGTGACATAGTGTGGAGGTGGCGACAGCATCTGGAGGCCACAGAGTGGCAAGGTGACATATTGTTGAGGTACCAGCAGCATCAGGACACCTATGAGTGGCAAGGTGACATATTGTGGAGGTAGCAGCAGCATCAGGAGACCACAGAGTGGCAAGGTGACATATTGTGGAGGTAGCAGCAGCAGCATGAGGAGGCCACAGAGTGGCAAGGTGACATAGTATTGAGGTAGCAACAGCATCAGGACACCACAGAGTGGCAAGGTGATATATTGTGGAGGTAGCAGCAGCTCCAGGAGACCACAGAGTGACCCAGTGACAGAGTGTGGAGGTTGGTGGCAATAACAGTACCCACTGACGATGGTGGGTGTAAGAAGGAGCACTTGGCATCAAATGTGTGGCATAAGGCTGGTGGCAGCATCAGAACAGGCAGATAGCCAGAAAAAATCGGTCTCTTTTGTTAATGTTTGGGTGAGGCACTACGGATGATCTAATCTGATGCATCAGGCATTGGTGGGTGGAAATCCTGGCTGATCCACGCCTGATTCATCTTGACAAAGGTCATTCTCTCCACATTTAGGGTGGACAAGTGAGTTCTCCTTGGGGTAACTATGGCCCTCGCCACACTAAACACCCGTACTGATGCCACTACTGGCTGGGCAGGACAGCTTTTCCAGGGCAAACTAGACCAGTTGCGGCCACAAATCCAGTTTGGCTGTCCAGTAGTCCAGTGGATCTTTAATAACGGCTGGCCTGGTGCATTCCAAGTATGCCACCACCTGCTGGTTCTGGTTCTGCTCTATGTGTAGCTGCTGGTGAGTAGTTTATTTACTAGGCGGGTGAAGAAAGCTGCTCATCAGCGACTCTAGACTCAGGCTGCTGCTGATGGAGCTGGTACTGCTCCTGGCACCCCACCCCTCCCCATTAGTCATTGCAGTGGAACGTGAGCGCAGAGGGTCCCCCGGTCAGACCTGTGAGAGGATGGACAATGGCACAGATAGGCAGCGGCTATAGGATGTCTCTATAGTAGTTCAGTTTGTACTCCCTCTCAGCAGGTGTAAAAAAGGCCCCCATTTTGGACCGGTAGCGAGGGTCCAACAAGGTGGCTATATATATTTTGATGTGCTACAGGTCCACCGCACCAGCTTTTATACAGGTTATGGGGCCATTATTTTGAATGTGCTCTGTGCTTGATTTTGACCTTGCTGATGTCACATTATACTTTAATCATGCCTATAAATATTTTGATGTAGCTGGGTTATACATGGTATGTCTTCATGTTAGGACATAGGTGGATTCTGTATTAGGTGCTAACCTTATCTTGTGCTAGCACCAGATCTTATTGTATACAATTTTTAATGTGCTTATGTGTTAGTGTGTCCCAAAAAACTTTTCTTATTTATTGACATTGGTGGGATGTGCATTTGTGTCTGTGGTTCTCTTGACTGTGCTTCAGTCCTTTTTTGTGTTGAACTTACTGAAGCTGCTTGATTTAATTGTGAATAGATGGTAAAGGCAAAGTCTTCTGGTGTGTTGTCTACAGCGTCTTCATTATGTTTACTGCAGGACCCAAGACGACGTAATTCGGTCCATACAGTAAAAGGAGGTCTACAATCACCCATCAATTTTCCCGAAAAAAACATGTTTGAAATAAAAAATTTCACCAATGAAAGGAAAAATTGAATTTGGTTTATACAGAATAAAGTCTACAATCACACATCAATTTTCCCCCAAAAAGCCTGTTTCACATTAAAAATTTCACCACGACATAATTCGGTCCATACCACAAAAAGGGCTTTACCACATATAACTGCACCGCTGAACGGCGAATATTTTTTTCTTTTGTCACTAATACATGCCAAACAGGGCTTTAGAACATATAACTGCACCGCTGCACGGCAAATAAGCCCTTATTTTTTTCCACTTTCACAAGGCTTTTCAACATATAAGTGCAACGCTGAACGGAGAATATATTTTTCTTTTGCCACTAATACATAGCAGATAGGGCTTTAGAATATATAACTGCACCACTGAACAACAATTAGACCCTAATTTTTTTCCACTTTTCCACTACAAAAAAGGCTTTTTAACATATAAGTACAACGCTGAACTGCGAATATATTTTTATTTTGACACTAATACACGGCAAAAAGGGCTTTAGAATATATAACTGCACCGCTGAACGGCAATTAGGCCCTAATTTTTTTCCACTTTTCCACTACACAAAAGGCTTTTCAACATATAAGTGCAACGCTGAACGGCGAATATATTTTTATTTTGCTCCTAATACACGGCATATAGGGCTTTACAACATATAACTGCACCGTACAAGGGCAAATAAGACATACTGTAGAAATATTTCCTCGTAATAAACCCTGTAAATGGCCATATAAAACAACAGTTGCAATAACAAGAATGGTTTGCTGGAATAGTGCAGCAAGGTGTAATAGGATTGTTCCTATTACCCAGTCTGTAACCTCCCCTACGGAACCCTGTTCTACAGAAATGCTGTGAAATGATTCCTCCCTATCCTTTCCCTGCACTTATAAATCATTTTTTTCACCACAATCAAGTCTTTCCTATCACTGTCCCTAGCACATGCTGAAGTTGGGAAATGGCAGAATCCAAGATGACTGAGGCTATTTATAGGGCTGTGACATTACAGGGGTGGCTGGCTGCTGATTGGCTGCATGCATGGCATTATGGGTGATCCCGCCTTCCCAGAGTTCCTTGCTCCATGTCTTCACACGTGTAGAAGCCATTTTAGGAAAAAATCCGATTAGTTACCACGAAGCGTGAGGAATTTCGGCTTCGGTGCAAATCAAATCTTTCCTGAACTTCGGATCGAATTCCACTTCGTTGCCTTTGATTCGCTCATCTCTAATTGTGACACATTTATGACTGAAAGTTACCTTCACATTGGCTAAATTGAGAACACTTTTCCACACTAGGATCTGTGTGTGCAGTCAAGATGCGTTTGTTTGTTTATTTCTTGCTCAATTTTTCTGCATTTTAAACAAAATCAAATTTCTTCAAAATCTAAAAATGTTTGCCTAGGTGTTGTCCTTGCCTTGGCCCTCATGTACACAGCTGCCAGCAATGCTGCAATGTACATGGATTCTGCCTAAAGACTCATTTTGGCTTTGTATGAAATTGAAGACATAGGTGCAGTCGGGCCCCACAGACTTCTGAGGTCTACCACACGGATCCATAATATGATCATGTACACAAACTGTGGCTGTTTTCACACAATGTGTTCATCTGAGGACTGTCCAAGTTTAGAACATCTAACATAGTAACAAGTAACACGGTTGATAAGGCTGAAAAAAGACATCTGTTCATCCAATTCAGCCTGTTATCCTGCAAGTTGATCCAGAGGAAGGCAAAAAAAAACTGTGAGGTAGAAGCCAATTTTACTCACTTTAGGGGAAAAAATTAATTCCCGACTCCAATCAGGTAATCAGAATGACTCCCTGGATCAACGACCCATCTCTAGTAGCTATAGCCTGTAATTTTATAACACTCCAGAAATACATCCAGGCCCCTCTTGAACTCTTTTAGTGACCTCACCATCACCACCTCCTCAGGCAGAGAGTTCCATAGTCTCACTGCTCTTACTGTAAAGAATCCTCTTCTATGTTTGTGTACAAACCTTCTTTCCTCCAGACGCAGAGGATGTCCCCTCGTCACAGTCCTGGGGATAAATAGATGATGGGAGAGATCTCTGCACTGACCCCTGATATATTTATACATAGTTATTAGATCTCCCCTCAGTCGTCTTTTTTCTAAAGTGAATAACCCTAATTTTAACAATCTTTCAGGGGTCATTTATTAAGATTGGCGTTTTAGATGCCGGTCTTCATACCCCTTTAGCTGGCGGGGTGGTGTATCCACCGCCTTGTCTAAATCTACGCTAGCTCCCTTGCTGGCGTATATTTAGACTATTTTCTACGCCTAAAACAGGCTTGCCCACGCCCCCTTTTTTAGGCATAAGCGGGGGAAAGTTGCAGATTACGGCACAACTAATATATTATCGAAGAGCTGCCTACAACTGTGATTAGTAGTTTATTCGTTTTTTTAAAGTATGATACACAGTACAGATATTCTTGATATTATCATGAATATTTAACATTTTACTGTTTTATATTAATAATCTGATATATTAAAACCTTTGTTTAGGATCAAGAAAACAGACAATAAGGAATACATTACATATCTAGCAAACCATCTTAGCACACATGGATGTAAGTATGATGTTGTATGTAGATTAGTGAACTACGGTATATTGTTCCACAAGTAGCTCAAATGTTATCTCAACTGTCATGACAAAACAACCACATTATTGAAAAAAAAAAAAAACGTAGAAATCCTTATTTTTGCATTGTTTTGAAAGCATCCAATTATTGTCCTTGGTCATTTTATACAGTGTGCCTAAATATCTGTTAGGAGATATTGACTTCAAATCCAATATGCCTGACCCTTCTCTCGACTACATTTGCTATAGGGGAGAGTCAGGAAGTCCCCATACAAATTTGATGGTCAGCCAATCCATCCAAAATCGGCAGGTTCAGCTCATATAAATCTAATGTGTATGGGCAGCTTAACATAGGTAAAATAAAAATCCTTTTGCCTAAAGTAGAATTTGTTTGGAAACATTCACTGAAATACATATGCAGTAACATAGGGAGTTCTAATATGATCATAAATATTAGGTTTCCACAGCACTGTAATAAAAGCCATCAAGTCAAGTCGATACCAGCAACCCCGTAGACTTTAAAACTATGGAAAAGAAAAGACAAACATTAAAAAAAAATCTAATTATTAATACAGATAAAGTGATGTTTTACATACTGTATAAACATCAGAAAGAGTTCCTTGAAACCGTAAATCACATTCTGAGTTAAAGACAATAGCTAATTTACATAAATGAAAAAATGACCTCCTCTTGCAGTTTCACTCAGGTAAAGGGCACATACAATTACAGAAAGACAGCAGTAAATTTTCTGTAGCTCGTGTAAAGAGCAGTACAATATATGTAACGCAGGTAAAGAGCAGTAAAGTACATGTAGTACAGATAGAAAGTGGTACAGTACATTATTCAGAGAGAGAAGTACAGCACATGTAATTCAGGTAAAGAGCAGTACAGTATGTGTAATGCAGGTAAATAGTAGACTGCGTGTAGTACAGTTAGAGAGCAGGTATTGGTAGATAGCAGTATAATATAGGTAACACAAATAAAGAGCAGTACAGTACATGTTATTCAGATAGAGAGCAGTACAAAACATGCAATATAGCTAAGGAGCTGTACAGCCATGGGCGTAGCTATAGGGGGTGCAGAGGTAGCAGTCGCTACCGGGCCCAGGTGCCTGAGGGGGCCCAAAGACCCTTGTGGTGCATAAGAAGACACACAAAGCACTGAGGGAAGGGGGGCCCAAGCTGAAATCTTGCACCAGGGCCCATGAGCCGTTAGCTACGCTCCTGTGTACAGCACATGGTGCAGAGGTAAAGAGCAGTACAGTACATGCTATTTAGAAAAGGAGAAGTATAGCACATGTAATTCAGGTAAAGAGCAGTAAAGTATATGTAGCACAGGTAAAGAGTAGTACAGTAAATGTAGTACAGTTAGAGAGCAGTGCAGTACATTAGATTACATATAATACAGGTAAGTACATGAAATATTGGTAGATAGTAGTATAATATAAGTAGCACAGGTAGAGAGCAGTAGAGTAGATGCTATTCAAATAGAGAGTAGTTCAGCACATGTAATATAGGTAAGCAGCAGAACATTATGCTTAGTTCAGGTAAAGGGCAATACAGTATGTGTAGTACAGGTACACAGCAGAACAGTACAGAGATGTGGTGGGGAAAAGCAGGGGGTGAAATGGAGATCCAACAAAAATCTGGGTCAGATACACAGAGAAAGCAACATCAGATGGGGATCTTGATAATGGATCTTCAATAATTTATATTGTCTTCAATGAGGCTTAGTAGTTACTAGTCTCTCAGGAAGAGCACATTACTTTAGTCACATTGGACACCAAACAAATAGGTGAACAACTGCCATGCCATTGAATGCAATGTGTTTGAAGGGGTATTTCCGACAGTTCTTTACTGATTACCTATCCTCTGTATAGGTTATCAGTATCTGATCGGTGGGGGTCTTACACCTGGGACCCTCACCGATCAGTTATTTGAGAAGCAGTGCGCTCGCAGTAGTACTGCAGCCTTCTCTCAACCTTGCAGGCACAGCACCGTACATTGTAGAGCAGTCTATGCTTGGTATTAGGGAGGAGCAAATTGACTTCGGGATGAGACTTCGGTTTATTCACTTGTACTTGTTTTGAACACTTTGTGTCACATTACATCCAATATTATTTCAAGACATAGCATGGAATTGTATACTGTGGTCCCGACGTTTCGGTCATTTCTGACCTCTATCAAGGGATCTGTAATCCATGCGCCTCAAAAGAAGTCTATGACATCCGACTTCTCCTGAGGCGCATGAATTACAGATCCCTTGATAAAGGTCAGAAATGACCGAAATGTCGGGACCACACAGTACAGTATACAATTCCATGCTATGTCTTGAAATAATATTGGATGTAATGTGACACAAAGTGTTTAAAACAAGTACAAGTGAATAAACTTTGAATATCAATATATGTGTTGTGCCATAGATTTTCTCCTACATATTGACCTTCTCTCTATGAGCACCCACTATTAAGTAGGTGTGCAGATCTCAAACAACCAAAAAAACGGTTCCAAGGTACCACCTGGAACCAAACCCGAGTTCGGGAAATGTTTTTTTACAGTACAAATTAATTTATGAAGTTATCACCCGAAGTCTTGCGAAACTTCTTAAATGCAATAACTTCGGCTCATCGGAGTCAATACATTCTAATACTGTACAGAGTTACTGCTCCGTTCACTATTGGAATGAAGTTTTATGCGAATGGACTTCGGATGTTTCATTTGAATTCGACTCGCTCATCCCTACTTGGTATCATAGCTCAGCCCCATTTACTTAAAATGGCCTAGGCCATGTGACCAATGACCATGACGTCACATGGCCTAGGTATAGCTGGAGAAGGCTGTGGCGCTACTGTGAGCTCTGCTGCCTTTTCAAACAGCTGATTGGAGGGGGTCCCGGGTGTCGTACCCCCACCAATCAGGTACTGATGTCATCAGTAAAAAACTGTCAGAAATACCCATTTGAACAAATTGAATTCAACGGCATGGCAGTTGTTCACCCATTTCTACAGATTCCAATGTGACTACAAGGTTCTAATGAGACTGGTAGGCTGGTGGCTCCTGTTCTCTCTGCACTCTGAATCCAATTTGCCTTTGTCCTGCAGGAGTGCTTTCACTGAGTGGTTCCCTTTACCAGAGTCCAGAGGTGACATTCACTCATGACTCTCTCTGGGCCATTACGTCCCTGGCATTAGCTGTGTGTGACCCGTGTGACCGCACAGTGTGCATCACTCCGGACTATTGAAGGGGGCGCCAGACAGTCCCCTTTGCTGGGCACCCGGTCACCAGGTAGATTCACCTGGTTTCCGGGCGCCAATGCACTCGATTATATTTACTGTACTTCCGGAGACCGCACATATTATTGAGCAGTATGTTCAGGGCCGTGACGAGAGGTAGGCAAGCTAGCTGTGCAGAGAAGATAACCAGTGGAGAAGGCCCTGTGTGATGTCATCATGTGACCAGGGCAGGAAGAGAGAGCTCAGCAGTGCAGAGTAGAAGTGGTGAAGAATCTGTGTGATGTCACTATATAAGTGGGTGGGGCTGCTGTGTTGTGTGTGGAAGAGAGGTTAGTGCTTTCTCTTCCACTATAAGTTTTCAAATACTAGTTGTAGTTCTTTCCTTATACTAGCTCTCTGTAATGGCCTTGGATAGCCCATAATGACATCCTGAAATGATGGGGGTTGTAGTTATTATTATGTCCATGTAATGTCCATTGATCTCCTATAATAACAGTCTGGGCATGCTAGGAGTTGTAGTTCTCACATTATTTCCCTCTCCAAGTAATGTTTATTGATGTCTCATAATAGGTCTAGCTATGCTGGAAGTTGTAGTTCTCTCCTCTTATACTCCTTTCCCTATAATGTCCACTGATGCCCCATAGTAACAGTCTGGACATGCTCAGAGTTGTAGTTCTGTCCTACTTTACCCACTCCCTATATTGCCCTCTAATTTCCAATAATAGAAACCTGGTCATGATGAGACTTATAGTTCTGTTATCAATATTATGATGTTCTGAAGCATCTGAGGTGTTGATTAGGCTTTGTTCACATCTGCGCTAGTGACTTTTCGCAGTTTTGCTCTGTCATAGGAGCACAACAACGTAAATCCAGCTAGAGCTGGATCTGGCACGTTATGGACGACAACACCTGACGGATCCCGCTGACTATGATGAGTTCTGATATATTTCCATCATGAAGTCCGTCAGGCTGCAAAATGGTGTCAAGCATTTATGACCTGATCTGCGACAGAGGCCCCTAACACAGATGTGATCAAAGACTTATCTGTTCTGTAGCTCAGAATATCATGTTCTGCAGCACCTGAGGTGTGCATTATGGTGTTCTGCAAAGTCATATATTCATTTTTATTTTAGCTCTTTTTTTGATGGAGAAAATATCCTTTACTCTGGCATCAGCAAATGACACCATCACAAACTGCGCACAATCAAAAGATGCATTTTCTGATCCAGCCCACAACGTTGATGACTATTTTATTCCAGTAATGGACAATGAACTGATAAAAGTAAGTACAATTTAAAAAGTCAGCTGTTAATTATGAAGGAACTTGGCAGTGTAACAGCGGGTGCTGTCCACCAATGTTCCCCTGCTTACTGCTGCCGCCCCAGGCTCCGTGTTCAGTGGTGATCTGCTGTAGGTGTTTTCATTCATCGCTGTAGTCCTGGGCTGTGTCCTTGCTGGCATTGTTTGCTGCTTGTTTCCTGTAGCATTACTTTTTTCATTTTTGTAATATGTAGGGGCAGTGATGTTAACCTTTTTTGTAATATATTTTAATTACTGAAATCGTACATTTCTATTTGAAAAATAGCTCTAAACCTAAAGTCACCCATTTTGAGCCTTAGCAACGCTCCTCTGTCTTCTGTTTACATAACTGTGGAGACACGCTCAACACTGACTGTGTTATGTAAACAGAAGACAGAGGAGCATTGCTAAGGCTCAAAATGGGCCACTTTAGAGCTATTTTTCTAATAGAAATGTACGATATCAGTAATTAAAGCATATTACAAAAATGGCCAGTACCACTGCCCCTACAAATTACAAAAATAAAAAAAAAAGGATAACAGTTACACTTTAAGGGCTGGCGCACATCACTTCCTGTGTTTTATAGGTTAGCTCATGTGACCTGGGTTAGCTCATGTGACCTTGCTGACTAATCCTAGCCCTCCTCCACATATATAAGTGGCTCAGCCCCCTTCCCAGGTGCCTAAGCGTCAAGGTCCTTGTGTCCTGCAAAGGTTGCTGATTTGCCTGCTTGTGTTCCTGTGTACCTGACTCGTGCTTTGGTTCCTGGACTCTGCTACCTGCTTGATCCCTGGCTGCTTGCCTTTACTCACATGTTACCGACCCAGATTGCCTGACCTGCACCTGTGCTGCCTGCCCTGACCTATTGCTTGTTTAACTTCGCCTCTGGCTCATCCTTCGGTCCTGCACTGTTGCTCCTGGTTACGACTTGGACTGCTGACAACGCCTGTACCTCTGGTATCTTGCTCTGGTACCTCCTGGTCTGTCTGTGTACTAAATCTCCTCAAGAGGTAGAGGCCTGGTGTTTCGCTTAGGAAAGTGGTACTGTGAAGAACGAGGGGTTCACTTAGACAAGGCCCTTAGGCGAGGTAGCAGGTGGCACAGTGGGTTCACACCCACTGGTTTGTGACAGGCAGCAGGTGTTCAGTATGTCTACAGGGAAATACCCCTTTAATTACATAAAACTGGACAATCCCTTCAAAGCGGTTGTCACATGAAAAGAATCCCTTTTCCAATGGAAGCTACTATGGCTGCAGATAAAATGCAGCATTACATGTGTAATACCCTAGACCTGAGGTCTCTGCAAATGTCATGTTATGCTATGTTTTATATTGTTTTGTTAAGTACACCTGCACTGATATGGTAGGGTTGGTAGGGACACAGTTAACGACCCTGTTCCTCCCCTCTTAGTAGGAGTGGGCGTGTCCTGCTTCCTCCCAAGGAGGGGAGTTCTATCTAGACAGCGTGGAGGAAGGAAGCACAGTTAAGAGCTCCTACTCCAAGGGTCTTAGGAACCATCAAGTGATACAGTTCTCCTGTGAAACCACTACTCCAGAGAGACTGAATGAGCACCAGGACAACTGGAAAGCTACAGCATGAATAGACAGCAGAGTGACCAGCGAGTCACAGTTTTATAGACCCTGTTGCGAGTGAGAAACTACAGTTCAGACTCCCATCACCTAGAGTAAATAGCATCCAGGCTGGAACAACTCAATGCCTGAATTAGACATTGGACATCCACAGTATATCCATAATTGCTAGCGTACAGCTGTTATGCAGTGTGAGAGAGAGTTATCAGCAATATAGCATATCTGTGGTGTCTTAATTGCCACTTTGCCAGTTACTATACTTCATCATCTAGGGAAGGGGTGGAGAACCTCCGGCCCGTGGGATCAATTCATCTTGTCCCCTGCCAGAGCATAGAGTGAAAATGCTAATGACTGCTTCCATTGTGGAGGCAGTCATTAGCATGCAGGAGGCACAGGAAGGTGAGAACAGTACTGCATTGGCTGTCTTCACCTTTCCTGGTCTTCTTCTGGCCCCACTCTGTGTCCTGACACATACAGCGTCAGGACGTAGTGCACATAGATGTGCACTATAACCTGACGCTGTGCGCTGTAAGGTCACAGTACAGCGCGGCAGGAAGAAGACCAGGGAGGGTAAGTGACTCTGCCGAGTAGCAGCACCGCCCAGAGTGGAAGATGTAAGTATATTAATAGATTTTTTTTTTAATCGTCTGATCTGACATCTGATTGGATGCTGGTGGGGGGTATGATAAGGGCTGATCTAAGGCTAATTGAGGGTGGGGAAGGTCTGATGGGGTCTGATCTGAGGCTGGGGGTCTGATCTGAGGATGGGGAGGGTCTGATGGGGGTCTGATCTGAGGCTGGGGGGTCTGATGGGGTCTGATCTTATGCAGGGGGGGTCTGATCTGGGGCTGAGGGGTCCGATCTAGGGATAAAGATTGCAGTTTGCACCAACTACTGCTGGATGTGCCATAAGTTAAATTTTGTCAAGGGTAATAGTGGCTCCACTCACTCTTACAAATGGACTAGGTGCACTCCTCTCAATTCACCCCAATCGATTGTGACATATAACGTATTTTGTATTAGGGGCACTCAAACCGTCTGGTTATCAACTGGATGCAAATAAAATCCTCCAATAAAGAGGATATTTTAATACGCTCTATTTTATAAAAATTGAATAAAAATATGTTCATATATCCACAAATATAAATGTATCAAAGTAAAATATAAAACAGTACTGGATAGAACAAACCATATAACTGAATTGAGTAATAACTTCAGTCCGCAGTTCCAAACTGGCGCTATTAAACCTTATTCTCAATATCCTGATTACTTTTTGTTATGGTCCATGTTACATATAGCAACCTTAATTTCATCCATAACTGTGGTATATATAGGGGCCCTATTGAGGTGTTTTTTTGATAATATATGTAATATATTTCAAAATGTATATATCCTTCAAGTATGGCAATGCGGTTCCCTTATATATCCCTCAGTCCATACATATATGCCATTTGTTAGACTTATATTGCTCCAAAAAGCCGCACACCTTCTTTGATTATTGCACTATTTCTTCCGTATATCAACGTATACCAATCACTCTCTGTGTGTGTGTATATATATATATATACTCCTTTAGATGCCAATGCGTACACCACAAATAGTTTTTTACAAAATGTAAATATGCCAAATATATTTGAACTCAGTTCTTAATATATCACCACATACCAGTCTTTATTCAGTGTAATAGAGCGCCCACTTGAGCGTCGATAGGGTCACTCTGTATATACTCCGCAAGAGATTTACTCCTTGATAAACTGGCACTTGTAGTACGAATATACATACAGATCTCCTGTGCCGGCTGAATAATGTTATTTGTCCTTTACCCCTTGTAGTAGTGCAGAAAAGTCCCGGGCTTCCTTCCTCCAGCTGTCCGTGTTGTAGCGGTCCCTCACGCCTGCCAGGACCTGCCACGGTGTCCCACGTGGTCCAGCTGTCCGTTACATGGCATTCCACGTGACAGAGGCTGACTCGCTGTTTAGTTATACTTTATGGTCACTTATCCGGACACTTATTGGAATGTCCTTGATCCTTTATTAGGTACAGTGCAAGTATTTCCTCAGGTATTGCTCTCACCAGTGCCCGCCAAACGCGTTTCTGGGCTATTTTATCCTGCCCCTTCCTCAGTAGCTAAGTAAAATTTTGCAAAAATAGACTTTTATACTTCTGAACTGATTCTTCAACCACCTTTCCACTGCACCGATCCACTATGACACATCTCATCAGGACCATTACTACTCCTATCCTCCACATCGGCTCCTTGGGGACTCACTTCACACGCCTACATCCAAGTGAATGGCTGTATATGTAAATACAAATGGATGCTTGTTGTTAGTAACCAGTGCATATTAGCAGCTCTGGCACATACAAAGTCCATATGCCCTATGGACATTGACAGCGTTTGGCAAGTGTGATGAGGATTTCACTGCCTGTTCCTGTAAAACTACAGAGAGCGTGGCAGTTGCAGAGAAAGCAGAGCCTCTAGACAACTCCCTTGTTGCTTTTAGAGGCTCATTTGCATATATTAAAACATAATTGTTTTCAGCAATGTGGGCACATATGAAAATGGGACTAAGACAGATGTCTTCAGCTGCCAAGTGTACATGTAACAGGTCAGCCAGTTTCATAGGTACAAAAATCTGCTGACAGAAGGGTGAGATCTGTGGCAAAACCGTATCAAATCGACACCAAAAACTGCAAGTAACCCATTTGTTTTTGTTGCTGTTTTGGTGTGGAAACACAGAGAAAACCACAAGGAAATCTATGCAGCCGTGTGAAGGTACTCTTAGGCTCCAGTAATGTGCAGTGGGGCAGGCGCCCACATCGGCCCTTAGTACTGATGTGCCATGCACATAACTATGAGTGGTGCACGCTGGCTGCTGACAAGTGCGCTTCATTCAATCTCTATGAGGATGCCTTCTAAATGAACTGTGCATGTCTGACAGCTGTCAGCTAATGATGGATTATGCATGGGCGTTTCCGCAGATGAGACATCAGTAGGGGCGACCGTCGACCAGAACATGGCTTGTCGCTCCAACATGCACAGCCCGCAGATCAGATATCAGTGATGTTCAGTGCTCAGAGGCAGGACTGCTTCCTCTTGCAGAGCTAGGCTGGAGAATGTAAAGTAATCATGGCAGGCAAAGAGGCTGATATCAGAGGTCACATGATGCTCAGCGAAATATGAGAATATGGCACTGTAGAAAAAGTCAAATGAAAACCCTTTTAAAAGAAAACTGATGGTTTGTATAAAAGATGGAATTCTCATGTACCATAATTAATATTTTTAATCTGCATTCAGTACCCCAAACTCTGCATATTAACGTCCCAAGTACCTGTATTTCATGTCAGGATGTTTACCTAGAAAACTTCCTGTTTTCATCAGCTTCCTGGTAGGTTTGCTAACCAGACCCAGCATGCTTTGCTCTGTAATGTTTCACAGGGCTTGCCTCTCCTAACCACATGGAGTAGGAAGGTGTAGTGGGTGCAACCAGAGCAAAGGGAACAGTGTGACAAGTGGAGCAAGCCCCAAGAAACATTACAGATAAAAGCATGGTGGGTTTGGTTAGCAAACCCAGCAGGAAGCTGAGGAAAACAGGAAGTTCTGCATGTAAACATCCTGCCCAGATGAAATGATGGAGGAAACGAGGGAGGGAAAGCATATACATAAAAAACATACTTGTGGCATAAATATTTACTGTATGGGGTACTAAATGCAGATTAAAAAATACATTGTTGGAATGGACAACTCCTTTCAGCTGCACAAACACTTGAGATACTTGTCGGCCAAACACTTATTCAGTTGACACCAATCCCCCCTAACCCTCATACACATGCTTGGCTGAGCTTGCATGTGTTCTCAGTAAGTAGTGCAGATTTAACCACTTCTGGTGGTACTGGTAACTTATCTTATTTGAGAACAAAGTATTGGGCATTTGGAAATCCAACATGAGGACACGGGGAGAGTCAAGGAGATCCCCTATATGTTAAATGGTCAGCCGATTCCTACATAATCTGCAAGTTTGGCCACATTCATCAAATATGTAGGGCCACCTTTACAGAGCCCAGTATTGGTTGTCTAATTTTTATATTTCTTCTATCATGGAGTACAGTATATTTTATTTCAATTTGTGCAAAAGTAAATCATTGGCCTGTCTAGCTGCTACTTGAGTTATATTAAAAATATACAGAAAATGTGCACAAAAACTTTCTGTATTTTTAGTTTCAAACTAGTCTCTAGTTGCTTTGAACTTTGAAACTTCAAACTTTTACTGACTGCTGCATTGCCACATGCTGTTGATATAGGTCTGAAGAAATATCTTTTCATAGCATTCTGTCTTCAGAAAAGAATCTTCATGGGTTTAGACCTGTAGAGTTCTCTATCTCTACACAATGTATCTGCTGCTGGATTGCCATAAAAAAGTGTCTGTATGAGCGATAGAAGGTTATTTCAAATGCCACACACCACAGTTAGATATGAAAGATGTACTAGTTGTTTTGGGGGTTGTGCTACCTCTCTCACTTTCCAGATTTGATGATATTTCATATAGCCCCCTGTGTCAGTATCACTGTAGATTGAGACAATAAAAAAGATTTCTATACTATGGGCAGAGGAATATTTTAACAGAGTACATAAAATATGAATTCTTCTGCTTGTTCACAACCTTCATACTTAAGGTAAATCAAACAGATTGGGTCACAGTGACACATTTTATATGTCCCCGGGGTCAGGAGGCAGTAAATAACAGGGTAAGACTAGTTCATTCCCTTTAGACCAGAGTTTTTCATTTTTAATGTGCAGATCACACAGAGCCTGAGAAAATAAAATGCTTTGGTAATAATATTTTTAGTACTATTTCCTTCTCTGCTGCACTGAAGAATGAATGCATTGTCTATTCACTTTATTTTATGAGTGCTCCTTAATCCTTTTCTCCTAGAGGGCTTTCCAGGAGCGCTTGCAGTATATAAAATATTTAGCAGTGAAGGTTATTATAAAGTGTTCATGTGCACTGGTTACAATGTGAGTCTTCAGTATTTACTAGATAGCAATAAGCCGTGACTACATGACTTGTCATGCAATGAGATGCAATGATGTTGCATTGCAGAATTATATCCAATTGTTGCACCAAGCGTAAATTGTGTCTGGCTGTGCTACCAGTAATGACACCAAATTCTAAAGCTAACTAATAAATTACTTGATAATGCTTCACACACATGTTCCATCTCTGTGCTCTTTCCATGAGAATTGGACCAATTCCCTACCATCCTGTTTTCTAACAGCCAGTTCCAGACTACGGCTCCTTGGGCCCACCAGAGGAAATTATTTTCAGGGCCCATCTCCCATATCATCAATAAAGTCTAATAAGTTTTGATTCAAAGAAACCAACCCTAGTGGCGAGTGATTAGCTCCAAAGACAGGTCCAAATCTTTTTCTCCTGGACCTTTGCAGCCCACTATGGTATCAGAGCCTGAACCCCTGGAGCATCCTTTGGTGGACTAGTGTATTACCGCTGACAGCGGTTTGTCTGTAGTGAGAAGCCTTGGAAAAGTCAATCCAAGTGATAAACAATGCCTCTCTCTATGGGCCCTATAGCAGCATCATAGGCTGCCTCTATGCTACTTATGCCCATGCATACACTCTTGTGGCATACTGTTTTATATTTATATTCTCTGTACCACCTTGTTTTCCCCCTTAAAAAAGTAAATCTATTGATATGCTCCTGTTAGACAGGGTGGAGAGACACTGGAAACAGTATATTTGGATGGTCACCATGTAAAATAAATTTCCCTGCCATTGTCAGCTAATTGCCTTGGGGTTAGCAACCAGATCACCAGTATGACTTTTATGCTGGTTACGGATAGTCAGGCGGCACTGCGTGAAGGTGTGGGTGCGCGGTTAGCGGACGTCACTCCGGATGCTTGAATGAAGGAAGGAACCGGCACTTGTTTGTGCTGCAATTATATCAGGTTTGTTCGCCACTCATAGGAGAAGTGACGCGCGTTTCGGCACATGCAAGTGCCTTTATCAAACAATGTGAGCAGCAGGATCACATTGTTCCTTCCTTCATTCAGTATGACGTTTATGTCATGGCCGTTAGCATAGCATGGCCAGTCAAATCTGAAGTGCCTTAGAAATACCACTAGGGCAAAAGGACTGAAACTAAGAGTATAACTTGAGTTATCAAAGTTGAGTTGAGTTATCATGAAGTGAATGAACTTCACCCCAGTGTGCAAGACTAAAACCAACCCACTCTCATGGGCACCAATGTGGTCAGGACTCTGCCTGTTAATGTTAAAAACCTAATAAAGTCAAAAGACATTAGGAAAGATTTATTATTTAGTGAAACTAATGCAAGAAGAGTTGTCAATTACAATCAATCAGGACATTGCTTTCATTTAAAACAAGGCGCCTAAAAAATTAGAACTTGTAGCTGATCGTTGTGGTTGTCACTTGTGTTAAGACCAACCAGCTCAGCCACCTACTTCTGTGGGTGCACAGACATGCACAGACACCTCTGAGTCTAGTGTCCATAACATATAGAGCCTATGGCTCTATAGTTTATTTATGGATGCCGGAATTCTTCTACATTTACTCTACTCTTGTGGTTATCTCCTCCAGCTTTTGCTTGCACCAGGTTTGATAAATCTCCTCCATTTTGGCGAGGAAAAGCTTTTAACTAAGTTACTCTACGAAACTATACAAATATTATTCAAAATTGCAGTATTCTGCATTTGCCCTTTCAGTCCATAAAGCATGTCATTTTAATTATGTGTAACTGGTTTCTGAATTGCTTTGAAATCTTTTAGTCTAAAATAAAACTGTAAGAGTGCAACATTACTGTTAATAATACAATTAATGCTACTACTTCTTTTAATAGTTTTTTTGACCTTTCTGTTAATGTATTAAATTGGAAAGGATCTTCCTCTAGCAACAATGTATTGGAACAGGCTTTCTTAAACTTAGATTTACTTTGAATAAAAAAATAGATTACATATTTAACAGACTTATGGTGTTAATATTAATAGCTGGAGCACTTAGATCTCCCAGCACTTTCAGATATAATTAATACATTCATTTAATTTTAATCACTTAATTGTAAAGAGATATCGCAGCAGAAGATTAAAAGTGTAGTTGACCTTGCTAAGATTTGATCTTTTAACCTCCATGGATTTGGGCAATAAAACCTCTTAAAACACAGGCATAACATATTTCCCTGTGGTCTCCTATGTAAGTTAACAATATCTGGATATGACCTTCAAATGTTCAAGGCTTCACATACCTGTACAATATATAACTTTATATATAATATATAATAGTTGTTCGTTGTTACTATACTTTTACATTTAGTAGAAATTCAAAAGTCAAATTTATGAGACTATTACTTTGTTATTCTGTGAGAGATTATGTCAAATGATGACTTTCACTCACCATAAATGAAACATTACTTTAAATTCCTGTTCTTGCTGTCTCATGGCAGTGAACACAATGACCAAGATGACCTACTTCCAATATACACAAAAAGCTGTATGTATTGGAAGTAACTACAGTTCAAATACAACTGCCATACAGGACTTATTTCCCAAATCACAATGAACTGCCACTACACAGAAGTACCTCCACCTCTACAGCAACCAATGAAGGAAAGAGCTAAAATGAGGTTGAGTGGGCTGGGACACAAGCAACTAATATATATATATTAATAAAGGACTTAAATAAGAAAGCTGTTCAGACCAATAATATTTTATAAGGCGTTTCTACAAACTACACATACTATTACATAAAAACAGCATTACATAAAATAAAATGTTAAACAACATTCTTGACCTAGCATTACAACATTCCAGCTAGTAATTACTGATTTGTAACCTCCCTAAGAGCATGCTAGAAGAAGAAAACCACATGTTCATGTGAACATCTACACAGCAAAAGTACCCAAAAGTTCAGATTCGAAAAATGTTTAATTAACTGGCTTTTAACCTTATATTAGTCTCAATTTTAAAAGGGTTGTCCAAGGTTTTTTAAGTGATGGCCTATCATCAGTATATGGCATTACTAGCCGATTGGTGGGCGTCCGACATACTCTCGCTGATCAGCTGGTCTGTGTAGCTCTGTTATACACAGCACCAGCAAAATTGTAGCAGCAGGAGCTCGCTACTACTGAGCTACTCCTATTGAAGTCAATGGAAGCAATGTTGCAGTAGCAATCTCCCACAATGTCAGCGTTGGTGTGTGGCTCTGTTGCTTAAAAGACCAGCTAATCTGCAAGGGTGTATGGTGTTGCTTAAAAAACACTGCAGAATTCCTTTAACCACTTCAGCCCCCCTAGCTTAAACACCCTTAATGACCAGGCCACTTTTTACAATTCCGCACTACACTACTTTCACCGTTTATTGCTCCGTCATACAACTTACCACCCAAATGAATTTTACCTCCTTTTCTTCTCACCAATAGAGCTTTCATTTGGTGGTATTTCATTGCTGCTGACATTTTTACTTTTTTTGCTATTAATCAAAAATGACTGAAATTTTAGCAAAAAAATGACATTTTTCACTTTCTGTTGTAAAATTTTTTTAAAAAAACGACATTTCTATATAAATTTTTCTCTAAATTTATTGTTCTACATGTCTTTGATAAAAAAAAGTCCAATAAGTGTATATTTATTGATTTGGGTAAAAGTTATAGCGTTTACAAACTATGGTGCAAAAAAGTGAATTTCGGCATTTTGAAGCAGCTCTGACTTTCTGAGCACCTGTCATGTTTCTTCAGGTGCTAGAATGCCAGGATAGTATAAATACCCCCAAATCACACCATTTTAGAAGAAGACACCCCAAAGTATTCGCGGAGGGGCATGGTGAGTTCATGTATCATTTCATTTTTTCACAAGTTAGCGGAAAATGACACTTTCTGAGAAAAAAAAAAAAAAAAGTTTCAATTTCTGATAACTTCTGGCAAAAAAAAAAAATCTCAGACGGACTCACTATGCCCCTCAGTGAATACCTTGGGGTGTCTACTTTCCGAAATGGGGTCATTTGTGGGGTGTGTTTACTGTTCTGGCATTTTGGGCGGGGCTAAATTGTGAGCCGCCATGTAAAACCTAAAGGTACTCGTTGGAATTTGGGCCCCTTTGTGCACCCAGGCTGCAAAAAGTGTCACTCATGTGGTATCGCCGTACTCAGGAGAAGTAGGGCAATGTGTTTTAGGGTGTATTTTTACATATACCCATGTTGGGTGAGAGAAATATCTCTGTAAATTGTCAACTTTGTATAAAAAAATTAAAAGAGATATTTCTCACACACAGTATGGGTATATGTAAAACTACACCCCAAACACTGCCCTACTCTCCTGAGTCGGCGATACCATATGTGCCACTTTTGCAGCCTAGATGCACAAAGGCCCTAAAACCAATGAGTACCTTTTGATTTCACAGGGCATTTTTACGCATTTGGATTCCAGACTTCTTCTCACGCTTTAGGGGCCCCTAAAATGCCAGGACAGTATAAATACCCCACATGTGACCCCATTTTAAAGAAGACACCCCAAGGTATTCTGTGAGGGGTATGGTGAGTTCATGTAAAATTTTATTTTTGTCACAAGTTAGTGGAATATGAGACTTTGTAAAAACAAAATTAAAAAAAAAAAAAAAAATTTCCGCTGACTTGTGCCAAAAAATAAAAATTCTGTGGACTCACCATGCCCCTCACGGAATACCTTGGGGTGTCTTCTTTCCAAAATGGGGTCACATGTGGGGTATTTATACTCACCTGGCATTTTAGGGGCCCCTAAAGTGTGAGAATCCAAATGCATAAAAATGGCCTGTGAAATCCTGAAGGTACTCATTGGTTTAGGGCCTCTTGCACCTAGGCTGCAAAAAGTGTCACTCATGTGGTATCGCCGTACTCAGGAGAAGTAGGGCAATGTGTTTTAGGGTGTATTTTTACATATACCCATGCTGAGTGTGAGAAATATTGCTGTAAACGACAACTTTTTACATTTTTTATTCAAAGTTGTCAATTTACAGAGATATTTCTCTCACCCAGCATGGGTATATGTAAAATACACCCCAAACACATTGCCCTACTTCTCCTGAGTACGGCGATACCACATGTGTGACACTTTTGCAGCCAAGATGCGCAAAGGGCCCAAATTCCAATGAGTACCTTTTAGGAGGGCATTTTACGCATTTTTCTTCTCACGCTTTAGGGCCCCTAAAATGCCAGGGCAGTAGAAATACCCCACATGTGAACCCATTTTGGAAAGAAGACACCCCAAGGTATTCCATTAGGGGCATGGCGAGTTCATAGAAGATTTTTTTTTTGGCACAAGTTAGTGGAAATTGATTTTTTATTGTTTTTTCTCACAAAGTCTCCCTTTCCGCTAACTTTTGACAAAAAGTTTAATTTTTCATGGACTCATTATGCCCCTCAGCGAATACCTTGGGATGTCTTCTTTCCAAAATGGGGTCACATGTGGGGTATTTATACTGCCCTGGCATTTTAGGGGCCCTAAAGCGTGAGAAGAAAAATGCATAAAAATGCCCTCCTAAAAGGTACTCGTTGGAATTTGGGCCCCTTTGCGCATCTTGGCTGCAATAAAGTGTCACACATGTGGCATCGCCGTACTCAGGAGAAGTAGGGCAATGTGTTTTGGGGTGTATTTTTACATATACCCATGCTGGGTGAGAGAAATATCTCTGTAAATTGACAACTTTGAATAAAAAAATTTAAAAAGTTGTCGTTTACAGTGATATTTCTCACACCCAGCATGGGTATATGTAAATACACCTCAAAACACATTGCCTACTTCTCCTGAGTACGGCAATACCACATGAGTGACACTTTTTGCAGCCAAGATGCAAAGGGCCCTAAACCAATGAGTACCTTTAGGATTTCACAGGCCATTTTTACGCATTTGGATTCTCACGCTTTAGCACCCCTAAAATGCCAGGGCAGTATAAATACCCCACATGTGACCCCATTGTGGAAAGAAGACACCCCAAGGTATTCTGTGAGGGGTATGGCGAGTTCACAGAAAAAAAAATTTGGCACAAGTTAGCGGAAATTGATTTTTTTTTTTTTTTTTACAGTCTCATATTCCACTAACTTGTGACAAAAAATAAAATTTTGCATGAACTCACCATACCCCTCACGGAATACCTTGGGGTGTCTTCTTTCTAAAATGGGGTCACATGTGGGGTATTTATACTGTCCTGGCATTTGAGGGTCTCCACAATCATTACACGTATGGCCAGCATTTCTGCGATTCTCCGTATATTGAGCATACGGGTAATGAGATTTTTTTTTTCCGTTCAGCCTCTGCGCTGAAAAAAAAAAAAATGAACGGCACAGATTTTTTCATTCGCATCGGTCAATGTGGATGAAAAAATCTCTGCCAAAATCAGTGACTGCGGTGTGGTGGGCTGGGCGCTAGCTACCTAACAAGTAGCTAACTAACTGGCAGTGATAAGGGACCCTTATGCCCCATTCACACGTCCGCAATTCTGTTTGCGGAACGGAATTGCGGACCCATTCATTTCTATGGGGACAGACTTTGTCCCGCTCGGATCCGGAATTACGGATCCGCGATTCCGAGTCTGCACTTCCGTTCCGCAAAAATATAGAACATGTCCTATTCTTGTCCGCAATTGCGGACAAGAAAAAGCATTTTCTATATAGTTCTGGCAATGTGCGGATCTGCAAAATGCGGAAAGCACATTGCCGGTGTCCGTGTTTTGAGAATCTGCGGATCGGATCCGCGGATCGGATCCACGGATCCGTGAATCCACGGATCCGCAAAACACATATGGACACATAAAGGGGTGTGATCAATGACAGGGGGGTGATCAGGGAGTCTAGATGGGGTGATCAAGGGGTTAATAGGTGAGGGGGTGGGGGGGTTAGTGTAGTGTTTGGTGCAACTTTACTGTGTTACCTGGTCCTCTGGTGGTCGATCCCAGCAAATGGGACCACCAGAGGACCAGGTAGCAGCTATATCAGACGCTGTTCACAAAACAGCGTCTGGTATACATGTTTGATGCGATTTATATCGCATCTACAGCCTGCCAGCGATTGATCATCGCTAGCAGGCTGTAGTATAACTCTCCAGACGCGCGCTCCTGTGAACGCGCGCGCGCCTGCGCGCGCGTTCACAGGAACTCACGGGTCTCGCGAGAGGACGCGCCGATGCGTCCACTCAGAAGATCCCGGCCGCCCGCAGGACGCAATCCTGTGTACGGCGGTCCGGGAGTGGTTAAGAACAAAGACCCTGTCAGTGCCATGTAGGAAAAATGTAATGATTCCTTTTTAGGCATAGAAGCAGCCAAGCTGATAACACACACTCAGAAGCTGCATGTTACTACACCTCCCATCTTTTTGGTTTGGCATGCTCATATAGGGTCTGTTATTGTGTTCTCTGTCAGGAGATAACTAACTCCTTAGCTGGCTGAGAATGTCCAACTAAACCTCTTTAGTGCCAGTAGATGAAAATATTTAACCCTTCCAGTGTCAGAAAATCAAGCAGCTCATTGTGTGAAATGTTATATATCTCCATTTACAGATGCATCTTAATAAATTAGAATATCATCTAAAGGTTAAAGGGGTTTAATATTTAATCGCTAGGATATAACCCCATTGTCTTATAGGTGCGGGTGCCACCGCTGGGACCCACACCTATATCAGGAATGCTAGAGTACTCTGGTCCAGTCACCACCAAGCGCGCTCCCCATAGAAGTGAATGGGAGCGCATCGTGCATGGCCGGCCACCGCTCCCATTCTTTTCTCCGGGCTCGACAGAAGTAGCCAAGCCAATGATCGGCTATTTTTGGCAGCCCCATAGAAAATGAATAGAGGGTGGCTGCGCATATGCAGTGCACCCTCCACCACTTTCGGGGCACCATTCTCGATATAGGTGCTGGTCCCAGCGTAGGGATCTGCACCTATGAGACAATGGGGTCATATCCTACCGATATGCCCACATTGTCTGTGATGAGACAACCCCTTTATTTCAGTAATTCAATTCCAAAAGGTAAACTCATATATAGACTGATTGCACACAGAGGGATCTTTTTCAAGCGTTTATTTTAATGATGAATATGGCTTTGTAAGCCGTATACCGGGGTGGGCTCCCCAGGATACAGCAAAAACAACTCAGCGGAAAACAACTCCACTACCAGCTTTTGCCAAAACAGAATTTTACTTAAACGTGGTAATAAACACTACCACAAATGCTGGGAACACACAATAAATTTACATACACCCAGTCCAATGGCTGAGACCCTTGTTCTGCACAGCACGGCGCCCTCCCGTGGATGCAGGAGGAAAGTGGAGTAATTTACCTACTGGCGGGCATGACTAAACTGACACACCTTACCTGTTATTACCCTAAAAAACAAGAATAACTGTTTGAGTGTGTAGTGCGGACTAGCCTGCGGTGCAGCAAAACAGCTTACAAACTTACAAAGTTCTACAGAATCCCCCCTCCCATAACTGGTCCTGTAGCACGCCTGAGTATTCCTTCTGAGCAAAACACCAGCCTGGCTTGAGTTTGTGGGAAGTTCATCGGCTCTCCAGTGTGAAATGTCATTTTAAGTTATGGAGTTCTTGCAATGAACACTTGTGGCCTAACACAAACAGACACCCTATCTAACTAACTACAGGCCTGGTCTCGGTCTCTAGGCGCCAACACTGTGATGAGGTGCGTGCACGATCTTACAGACCCGGGTCTTCTCTGCCACCACTAGTGACTCGGAACTGAACAAATGCCGCTCCAACAAGCATGCGGTGCCGCACTGTATGTAGCTTTGCTTATCAGCGTTCCTGGAAGCAATCCTCGTTCCTTTGGACAGGATCAGGGTCTTCGACACAATCAGCTTCACTTAGCTGCTGTTCTGGTCACTGAGGTAGGCTCTCACACCTGGATGCCATTGGATCCTCTGCTCACACAGTTCCTCAGTCTCAGCTCCCTCCAAGATGGCTGCTCTCTTTCTCTTCCTCTCCAGGCTCTGAAACTCAATATCTCATGAATATGGACATATATACAGTCTGTAACTGTGTTTAGGAAACAGCGGCATCTTGTGGTCAAACAGCAGGAGAGCTGTTTCCCCATCTCACAGCTTACATGTATTTAACACCCAAATGTCAGTATCTTAGAAAATTAGAATATTGTGAAAGATTTCAATATTGCAGACTCATGGTATCACCCTCTAATCAGCTAATTAACACAAAGCACCTGAAAAAGTTTCCTAAGCCTTTAAATGGTCTCTCAGTCTGGTTCAGTAGCTACACAATCATGGGGAACACTGCTGACTTGAGAGTTGTCAGGAAGACAGTCATTGACACCATCCTCAAGGAGAGTAAGCAATAAAAGGTCATTGCTAAAGCAGCTTGCTGTTCATAGAATGCTGTATCCAAGCATATTAATGGAAAGTTTAGGGGAAGCATATATGTTTGACACTTATTGCCCACACTGGAGTTAGAAAAGAAAATGTAAATGGAGGAATTGATTTTGGCCTGCATTTTGCAGATACTAGATGAAATTAAAATGTTAAAACATTATTTTAATTATAATTTTAGGTTTTTCATATTTCTTTTACATTTTGGCAGGTTTTACCTCCCATATATTCTGGCATTTGGCAAATAATAATAATTATGGTAATCCTAATTGACCAAAAACAGGAAAGGTTTATTCTGATTTTATGTCATTGAGAAAAACATGCATATGTGTCTTTTTATATAGTGTATGTAAACTTCTGGTTTAAACTGTATATAATATATGAGTTTTACTTTTTTAATTTAATCTTGAAATAAATTAAATCTGAACAGTACCCCTTAGGGCTCATTCACATGACCGTATATTTTTTCTGTTTCATTTCAGGTTTTTTTGCGGACCGTATGCGGAACTATTAATTTTAATAGGTCTGCAAAAAAAATGGAAGGTACTCCGTGTGCATTCCGTTTCCGTATTTCCGTTCCGCAACATTTTGAGTCTTGTCCTGGTATTGTCCGCAAATTATGTTCTGTGGCTCCAAGTCAATGGGTCCGCAAAAAATACGGATTGCATACGGAACACATACGTATGTCATCAATATTTTGTGGATCCATTCCCACTTTGCCCATCTGTTTACTGTTTACAAACATTACAGTACATTACAGTAATGATTACAAATTTTCTGTTTCCGTTTGCGATCCGCAAAAAATGGATCGCATACGGAAACCATACGGAGATTTTTTGCAGAAATAAGGAATGGAAATGGAACGGAAACTGAAGCACTACGGATACAAAAAATGGAACAACGGATCCGTGAAAAACGGACCGCAAAACACATACAGTCGTGTAAATGAGCCCTGATATTGTAAAGGCATGTAGGTCTACTGTAAGAGCACCACTGAATGGTGGGGATGGTGTGTTCAGGGTGATGTGCAGTCTTAATTTTCCACCACACATAGCGTTTTGCATTCAGGACAAAAAGCTCAACTTTGGTCTTATCTGACCAGAGCACCTTGCTGCGTCCCCTACATAGCTTGTGGGAAACTGCAAATGGGACTTGTTATGGTTTGCTTTCTTCTTGCCACTCTTCCATAAAGACCATATTTGTGGAGTATATGACTAATAGCTGTCCTGTGGACAGATTCTCTCACTTGAGCTGTAGATCTCTGGAGCTGAGGCGTGGCCTGGCCAGCAATGTGAGAAGACGTGGCTGCCTGAGCGACACCTACTATAATCATGAGCCACCCTGCAGCTGGAGTCCCCTGTACAGCTAGAAAGCACTGGAGCAGTGTGGGCAGACTCCCTGGGCACGCATTCGGGCATGACCCATACAAAGCGGGAGAGAAAGGGCCGGGGAGGTCCAGGACAGACGCTGACAAAACAATATTGCGCCACAGCCTCGTCCAAGTCGGTTGATGTAGCTGCATGCTTGGAGCAGTTTGCTCGTAGTCCCCCTTCAGAGGAAGGCTCCAGGGGCTTGGACACAGATCCGAGTAGGATTGCACAGCAGGAGGTAAGTGCCCCCCCCCCCCGCCCCCACTGGCACCAAGCAGGATAGAGGATCCAGCATGGCAGGCGCTGGAGAAGGTGAAGGGTGGGCCTCAGATGGGATGGCCACACAGACTGTACTTTCACTGAAGCTTCACCTCCCTGGGATGGCTCATGACCCAGAACCTATTCCTTGCAGTGCAGTAATGTAGCTTGGCCCTGGTGACCCATAATACATATATCGGGTCATTGCAGGACAGCGTCTCTTTTATTAGACAAGACATAAGAAAAATCTATGAGAGTTTAGCTGGAGTGAAGAAAAGAGTGGGCCTTTTGGAAGATCAAGTACCCCCTATAAAATGCGACCTGGCCAAAGTTATCCACAATATCCCTCTTCTCATAGATAAAATGGAGAGAACAGGTCACACCGCAACAATATCTGTTTGGTGGAAGAGCCAAAGAAAGCGGAAGGGGCTAATGCTGCTCGGTTCTTTGAAGAGTGGTTTAAAGCTAAATTCGGACAGTACTCTTTATCTCCATTATTTGCAATAGAACAAGCACCCAAGGTGCCGTTCCACCCACCGCCTCTGGGGGGCTCCCCTTAGACCAACTTTGCTCAGAATCCTGCACTTTCAAGAAATACCAACCAGCCATATTATGTCTTATTGAAATGCATCTTTCTAAGCAATTCCAGAGATTGCTGCATAAACCGTGGATCTCACATGCCTACCATTCCACCTTCTCTACACACTCCTGGGGGGTTAGTAGCCTAGTACACAGGGCTATTCCTTTTGAATGTTACTCCAGTGACATTGACCCTAGTGACCAATATGTCTGCCTGCACTGTTCTTTATATAAGATGCACTTTTTTTGATTGCTATTTATATTCCGTCACTGTATTCTTCTGATGTGTTAAAAAAAAGTTATGGCGTCTGTAGCTCTGGGCCCCCCTGTGCCTATACTTATGTTAGGAGACTTCAATAAATACCTAAACCCAGCCCTAGATAAGTTTCATCAGGACCCTTCCCTAGTGAATACTCTGGAGACCTCATTGGCAAGGCTGTTGGGTGAACTAGACCTCTAAGGCGTGTGGAAAATTCGGCATCCTCAGTAGAGATGAGAAAATCAAAGTTGACGAAGTGGAACTTGATCTGAATTTCAGGAAAAAAATTCGATTTGCACCGAAAAATCGCATTTTTTCCTAAAATGGCTGCTGCATGTGTTAGGAGGACATGAAGCAAGGAACTCTGGGAACGAGGGATCACCCACAATGCCACGCATGCAGCCAATCAGCAGCCAGCCAGTTCTGTGATTTCACAGCCCTATAAATAGCCTCAGCCATCTTGGATTCAGCCATTTTTCAGTGCACTTAGTGCAGGTAAAGACATCAGCAGGCGCTAGGGAAAGTGGTAGTAAAGACTTTAAAACTTTTATTTTGCTGTATAGAAGTTCAGGGAAAGGATAGGGAGGAATTATTCTACAGTATTGAAGCAAAACAGGGTTCAGTAGGGGGAGTTTACAGCCTGGGTAATAGGAATAATCCTATTATACCTTGCTGCACTGACTGGGGATCCAAATTGCCATTATACAGCTCTTTAATTGCAGCAAACCATTCATGTTATTAGGGTGCAAGTGCTGTTTGATGCAGCCATTAACAGGGTTTATTACAAGGAAATATGTATAAGTCTTATTTGCCCTTGAGCAGGGCAGTTATATATTCTAAAGCATTTTTTGGCTTGTATTGTATTAGGGGAAAAATGGGCTTATTAGCCGTTGTGTGGTGAAGTGAGAAAATTACAGCCCTTTTGGCGTGTATTAGTGGCAAAAAAATATATATTATTTGCCGTTCAACGGTGTAGTTATATGTTCTTAAGCCCTTTGTGGAGTGTATAAGTGGAAAAAAGTAAGGGCCTATTTGCCATTCAGCGGTGCAGTTATATGTTCTAAAGCCTTCTTTGGTGTGTATTAGTGGGGAAAAAAAGGTCTTATTAGCCGTTGTGTGGTGAAGTGAGAAAATTACAGACAGGTTGCAGCAGCGTAAGGGGGCGTGGCAGCAGGAGTCACAGCGAGAGGCCTGAGCTCCCAGTGTCATCTAGCGGTCATGTCAGGGATGGGGTGGCCCAGTTCTCTGGAAACTTAACCCGTTCTGGATTCAGTTGCTAGATGAGGAGGAGCCTCTGACAGGACCGATTACAGAGTTCTTTCGTACTAATTTGGGTTCGGCGTCTGTGGGGATGGTCCGGGATACTATAAAAAAAACAATGTCAGTCAATGCTATAGGTAGTGATGGACACTGAGACTGCTTACGTGGGGGCCCCATCCGCACAGACTGAGTCTGCTTGGAGAGAGGCACAAGATACACTCAATCCACAGAGGACTCGGTCATACTTAATGAGTTCTAAAGATACTATGAAGAATTGTACGCCTCTAAATTGTTGATGGATGCGGGAGATATAAAATCCTATCTTGCTCCTATCTCTGTCCCTATGCTGTCCCTGGAGTCAGTCAGGTACCTGGATGAGCGCTTGGGATTGGAGGAGCTCAGGGAGGCTCTAATTTCTTTCCCAAACGAGAAAGCACGGCCTCCCATCAGAGTTCTTTAAAAGATACCAAGAAATTACTGTCCCTCATTTACTAGAAACCTTTAATGATGCCTTGAGACTGGGGAAGCTACCGGCATCTATGCAGGAAGTAGTGGTGATACCAAAACCCGTTAAGGACCCAACTCTGCCTGAATCCTATAGGCCCATTTCCCTTTTGCCAACTGATGTGAAAAAACTAGCAAAGGTTCTGGCCAACCCACTTAATAAGGTAATTACTTCCCTCATACATGAGGACCAATCTGGCTTTATGCCTGACAAGAGTACATTCATTAATCTTCTGAGACTTTTTCTCAATCTTCAAAGGTCTGTGGACACTGGAGGTTGACGGGCAATAATATCTTTAGATGCTGCCAAAGCTTTTGACAGCGTGGAGTGGGAATATTTATGGGCAGTTATGGAGGCCATGGGGTTTGGTCAGGGATATATGTCCTAGGTCAAGCTGCTTTATAGTTTGCCGGCGGCAAGGATCAGGGGAATTGTGGAATTAAAAAAGGTAAGTGTGAACAAAGACTCAACTTATCCTGAACAATAGAATTGGTGCTCACTCCAACGACATACCCAAGGTTCAAAAGTTAAATGTATAATGAGATATATTGGAGGGCACACAGTATCTAGTGCTGCATGAGCGACCCGATTGCGTAAAAATCATAAATGTTTATTATAACAGTACAGGAAAATAAATAACTAAAATTAAAATCCTAAAAACTAACAAATGTCCTTTACTCCCATTCGGTTGGTGAGAGATAATATGAATGTTGACTTGTATATTCACAGCAATGGGAGTAACAACCTGCTGGCCGATACTCCTAGTAAACCATCAGTTCATCCAAAGTGCGGTGAGTGTGCAATCCATCAGATGTGTAATGAAGGCAGTCTTAATATTTCACAATACAACCACAAAGTCCATATTCATTATAGTATTCTTATTGTTTGTTGTCATTGGTCGGTCTCTATATTATAAGAGTATTTCCTCTGCAGCCTTTTCACTCTTATTATTTAAATTGGTATTGTTCTTATAAACACTATATATTAGAGAGGTGTCACTATGTATTTTCAAAGTGACCGAATTGGGGAATTATCTCCACAATTAACATTGCATAGGGGAACGATACAGGGCTGTCCAACCCCCTCTACTATTTGCGGTTGCCATTGAACCCCTTGCCTGTCTCTTGCTTTTTTCTCCCGGGTGGAGGGGGTTCGCATTGGGCTCATGTAAAGAGAGGGTCTCCCTATACACCGATGACATGCTTCTGTATGTGGGAAATTTGGAGCAATCCATCCACCCTATCATGAATTATATTATCGAATTCGGGAAAAGGTCATGGTTGACAATTAACTGGGACAAATCTGTAATCCTTCCACTTGATCGCCTTCTGCCTCCGATGGATTTAACTCACATCCAGTTACAGATAACCCACAGTTTTAAGTATCTGGGTGTTGTGATAACACTAACGCTAACAGACAATGTTAAAACTAATATTGACACACAAAAAGCTAAATTTACTGGGAAGGTTAATGCTTGGTGTAAATTACCCCTCTCGGTAGTTGGCCACTGTAATATAATTAAAATGATATTCATGCCCCAATTGCTTTATGTATTACATAACTCCCCAATATGGATCCCACAGCGGATATTCTATAAGATTCAAGGTTTCTTTTGATCCTTGGTGTATAAAACACAACAGCCTAGGATCCGTATGGAAACTCATCAAAGGAGTAAGGCTTTACTTTATTACTGCTCAATTACAACACTTTAAGGGGTGGAGACAGCATTTAGAGTTGGGACCCTTGGCTAGGATCGCCTACTTTATTATGAAGCAGATTGCGCCCATCACTATAGCAGAATTGGGAAGACCTCAAGGTTGGTCTGGGGGCTACCCCACTATCTCTCTAATAACTAAGGTTTGGTCTAGATTTAAAGAAATAGATTGTATTAAGGGGTTTCATGGTCATACACCCATTTGGCGCAATCTGCAATTACCAGAAATGTTTAGATTAGAGGGCAATTTCCTCACCGCTCGTCAGGTGAGTGTCGGGGGTAGGCGTTACCCGAGCCCCTCCCTGCTCCTGCCTTCATGTTGTGGGTATTCTATTCCTCCATCAGATCAATTCAGTTGGGGGTATAAAGTCATTTACACAGCTTCAGGCAGAGTTTGGTCTTTCTAGAAATGTAATCTACCAATACCTTCAACTGAGACATGCATATCAGGCGCAATTTAAGGATGGTTTACAGCTGTTAGCTTCCCCTCCTATGGTACAACAATTACTATGTGGTGGTGGTGCTAAGGGACTCATCTCTCAGATCTATAGACATTTATTTAATAAATGTAACTCATAGAGTTCATTGCCAGTGAAAGATATATGGGAACGAGACGTTGGTGTCATCTCCCAGGAACAATGGGATACAGTCCTGTCCTTAACCCCTGCTCTTACGCTCAGTGAGGCACAGAGATTATCCTAGATATATCTGGTACATAGAGTATATAGAACCCTTGCATTCTTGTTCAATATAGGATTGCGGACAGATTCTAAATGCCCCAGGTGTGAAGGGGCAGATGCTTCCTTGCTGTACATGTTCTGGTAGTGCTCTAAGCTGAGAACCTACTGGGAAGGAGTAATAAGGATCATTGCCAAAACAACCCAGATACAGGTGCAACGAGATCCTAGGGTCTGCATGCTGGGAACTTTAAATTCACCAGGAATTGATGATAAATTATCCTTGTGTATTCAAAAAAATGGTTTTCCAGGCAAGTGTTGGTAGCTAGGGATGAGCAAACCCGAACTTTAGGTCAAAGTTCGGGTTCGGGACCCGAACTTGCCCCGAACACCGAACCCAAACCCGTACCCCATTAAAGTCGATGGGGACTCGAACTTCACTTTATTATTTTCCGTTATAACATGGTTATAACTGAAAATAATAGCATTCTTAAGATAGAATGCAAAATAAAATTTGTTAAAATGAAGAAAAAATAAAAAAATGATAGAATGCTAAATAAAATGGCCATTGAGGGGTTAAAAAACTCACCTCATCCACTTGATTGCGCAGCCGGTATCCTCTTCTTTCTTCAGGACCTGCAAAAGGACCTGCGATGACGTCTTCTATCTTCATTCAGCAGGACCTGTGACGGCGTCCCCACGCTCGCGGTGACGTCACCGCAAGTCCTTTTGCAGGTCCTGAAGAAAGAAGAGGATACCGGCTGCACGATCAACTGGATGAGGGAAGTTTTTTTAATTATTTTTAACCCCTCAATGGCCATTTTATTTAGCATTCTATCTTAAGAATTTTATTATTTTCCGTTATAACCATGTTATAACAGAAAATAATAAAATCACCCGAACACCGAACCCGAACTTCAGTGAAAAAGTCCTGGGTTCGGGTCTGGGTACCCAAACTCGCAAAGTTAACCATATTGGTAGCTAAGCATTGGATACAGAGTCACCTGCCTACCAGACAGGAATTTGTGAACCATTGTAACACAATTTTACGATTTGAAAGGGGGTTCTACCTGAAAAAGATATGCCCTGCCAAGTTTATAAAAATATGGTAAGGTTGGTTTGCGGTCCTTGGATTGGCATCTGTGGCGTGGACGAGGGGTTGTTTGAGGGGGCAAATATCCATATTGGGGCAAATGATATGACCCCATGGGACACCTCCATTGCTCTTGGCCTGTTAATACAACCACACCTTATGGTATACCTCTCTACAGTCCAATGTATAGAATAATTTCACATCGTGCCTACCATATTAGACTACAGTATGTTTTTTTTCTGCTCTTTCCGATGTGGTCAGTCATAGTCATCTCTCTGCAGGATAGTTAGTTGGGGGGAGGGGTATTTGCATAATATGGTTTCTGTATCTTTGCAAAAATGATTCTGAAACGATGCGCTATTTGTATATGTAAAACTTTATTTCAATCAATAAAAATTATACTTGATTTAAAAAAAAAAGATCTTTGTAGCTCCTCCAGAGTAACCATGGGCCTCTAGGCTACTTCTCTAATTACATGGATGTTTAGGTAGATGGTTTAGTCTTGGTAGGTTTGAAGTTATACCATACTCCTTCCATTTTCAGATGATGGATTAAAAATTTTCAGAGCTTGGGATATTTTTGTATAACCTAACCCTGCTTTGCACTTCTCCACAACTTTATTTTTGACCTGTCTGGTGTGTTCCTTGGTTTTCATGATGCTGTTTGATCACTAATGTTCTCTAACAAACCTCTGAGGCCTTCACAGAACAGCTGTAGTTATACTAAAATTATGTAAATAAATAAATTACACACATGTGGGCACTGGGCTCTATTTACTAATTAGGTGACTTCTGAAGGCAATTGGTCACATTGGATTTCATTTAGGGATATCACAGTACAGGGGGCTAAAATGCACGCCGCACTTTTCAGATTTTTATTTATGAAAAATTTTGAAAATCATGTATCATTTTCTTTTCACTTCACACATACTTGCTGCTTTCTTTTGGTCTATCACATAAAATCCTAATAAAATAAATTTAAGTGTGTGGGTGTAATGTGAAAAAATTGGAAAAGTATGAATACTTTTTCAAGGCACTGTAGTATGAAAATGGTATGTTGACATAGTGGTAGATAGTTATATGAAAGGAGATTGTTGGGGTCTGCTAAAGTTGAAATTGTCACATTTCTCAAATTCTTGTACTAAGATTTGGAAAGGTACTACATCTGGGCAGTTTGGTAATGTAGATAGGGGCAGACTGTCCCTACAGGGACATTTCCAATGCGCATGGGGCCATCCTATCTATCCTGACGTCCTCCAGCAAGTTACATTTTTTTCTACATTTTTTTTTCCAGGGCCTCTTTGAGTTGCCAGTCTGTCTCTGAATATAGAGCAATAGATAAACAGCTTATAATGACAATTTGTGGTGCTATCACCCAATTAATCCCTACAACATTAGAATTTAAGTGAAGTGCAATAGACAAATGTTATATTGTCAGACTAGCAGGGGCAAAAGCAAGCATCCTTATTGTACACCACTGGTATTAAAAAAGGGACACGAGAGTATTCCATTTATCTGAACTCTAGCTGAAGGACATTGATAAAGGGAGACTATTTTACCAAGTATAAGGCTTATGCTTATCTGCTGAAGAAAGCTTTTAATAAACGACCAGTGGATTTTGTCAAACATACTGTCATTTTGGCATCTACAGAGACTGTGCAGATTGGAATAGCTTTTTTACATAAATGAGAAAGTGTGATTGTGTGCTCACCTACATTTAACGAACCACGCCTGATCATAATGGATGAGCAATTGTAGAAAGAAGCTATTAATCAATAGTGTGTGTATGAGAAATACCACTTTTTCTGGCCACTTGTAACTGGGATTTTTTAGCAGATTTCCTCTGTACTTTGTTGAACATCTAGTTTGCAGATCTCAGATCTCAGATATGGTGGGTGGAGACTAGCAGCCATCCACTGCACACAGAATGTAAAGGAGAAGTTGCTTCCAAAACTTCTCTCACTCACTCAGAAGTATGTCCCAGGATCATGAAAGTCATTACAGAAGTATAAATCTCCGGTGCTAAAACAGCTATTTTTTGTTAGCTTGCCTCAAAATAGTGGAATACAGAGCAACCAAAAATCATATGTACCCTAAAATAGTACCAACAAAACTGCCACCTTATCCTGTACCTTCCAAAATGGGGTCTTTTTTTGAGTTTCTACTCTAGGGTGCATCAGGGGGTCTTCAAATGTGACATGGCAACTTAAAATGATCCCAGTGAAATCTACCCTCCAAAAAACATATGGGGTTCCTTTCCTTCTGCGCCCTGCAGTGTCCCCATAAAGCAGTTTACGACTGCATATGGGGTGTTTCTGTAAACTACAGAATCAGGGCAATAAATATTTTGTTTGGCTGTTAACCCTAGCTTTGTTAGCATAAAAAAAAATGATGAATGGAAAGTTTGCCAAAAAAGTGAAATTGTGAAATGTCATCTCCATATTCCATTAATTCTTGTGGAACACCTAAAGGGTTAACAAAGTTTGTAAAATCAGTTTTGAATACCTTGAGGGGTGTAGTTTCTAGAATGGGGTCATTTTTGGGTGGTTTCTATTACGTAAGCCTCACAAAGTGACTTCAGACCTGAACTGGTCCTTAAAAAGTGGGTTTTTGGAAGATTTGGAAGATTTGCTTCTAAACTTCTAAGCCTTGTAATGTCCTCAAAAAATAAAATGGCATTCCCAAAATGATTGAAACATGAAGTAGACATATGGGGAATGTAAAGTAATAACTATTTTTGTAGGTATTACTATGTATTATAGAAGTAGAGAAATTGAAACTTGGAAATTAGCAAATTTTTGCAAATTTTTGGTAAATTTGGTATTTTTTAATGAATAAAAATGAATTTTTTTGACTCCATTTTACCAGTGTCATGAAGTACAATATGTCTCAGAATGGCTTGGATAAGTAAAAGCGTTTTAAAGTTGTCACCACATAAAGTGACTCATGTCAGATTTGCAAAGAATGGCCTGGTCCTTAAAGGGAACCTGTCACCAGGAAATTCACTGATAAACCAGGCATGCTGCCTTGTAGGGCTCACTCTGCTGAATATAATGATACCTTTTACTTGGTGATCTGGTGCTTTATTGTGGAGAAAAAGTACTTTTAATCTATATGCTAATGAGCTGATTTGAGTCCAGTAGTTGTTATGAGTCCAGCGTTTTTTCTATTTAGAGCTATAGCCACTCCCCTATTCACTTCTTCAGTTGTAAAAGGGGCGTGGTTTATTACATCATTCATTCATTTTAATAACTGGAGGGAAAATGAATAACAGGGAATGCTTAGGTAAAAAAAGGGGGAGGAATATATTATTGAAGTTAGTAATTATAATAAGGGCTAGTTTATTCATGGAGTGATAAACACATGATGGCTGATAAGGGACATGTCGCCGTGGGTATGGCAGTTAGGCTTTAAAGTGAAAGGCAGCAAGGCTTGTATTGGCTATAATGCAGGTCAGTTTTTTAAACCACGCCCCTTTTACAACTGAAGAAGTAAATAGGGGAGGGGCTACAGCACTGAATAGAAAAAATGCTGGACTCATATCAACTACTGGACTCATATCAGCTCATTAGCATATGGATTAAAAGTAATATTTCTCCACAATAAAGCAACAGATCACCAAGTAAAAGGTATAATTATATTCAGCAGGGTGAGTCCTACAAGGCAGCATGCCTGCTTTATCAGTGAATTTCCTGGTGACAGGTTCTCTTTAAGGTGAAAAATGGCCTGGTCCTGAAGGGATTAAATGCTGAGGCTATTCTTTGGGCATCATAGGCGATGAAACCATCAGATAATTTGATGAAAGTGAAATAGGTAGACTGAAGTTTAGGATGCAAGAAATTAGCTTGTATTTTCAATTAAATCTACCAAGTTTTGGGAAAGGTTATTTCGCTTATTTCTCTCCAGATTTGAAATTTGGGTTAAAAGACTTTGGATTTTAAAGGTATGCTATTTTTTAAGGCTTGAGCCTTGTCGGATGAGAATTCCTCTCACCACGCATTTGTGAGCCACTCGCTGCAAAAGCAGAGGTATTTTGTCAGTAGCTCCTTTAGATTGAGCACTGCCCACCCATCTTCCCAGGGCTTCTGAGCAGAGTATAAATATAGCAGGTTCCTACACCGCCCTGAACATTGTAGGCTTAGGTTAGGCCCAAAAAAGGCAGTTCTGTTTAGTGTTAGGTATTAGTTATGAGCGAGCATGCTCGGCCGAACTGGTGTTTGGCTCGAGCATTGCCATGCTCTTGTTCAGCCAAGTATTCGGCCGAATACTGCATGTGCTCGTGTGCCATTGAGCACAATGTAAGTCAATGGGAGAACCCCAGGCACCCTCTGCTCGGAAGAGGAGAGGGTGTCTGGTTCCCAAAAAAACTCAGATCCGTTGGTATATCCTAACACAGAGGCGTTCCCATGGTGATGGGGACGCTTGAAGTTAAAATATACCATCGCATCGGAGTTTTCTCCAATCCAACGGTATATTCTAACACCGAGGCGTTCCCATGGTGATGGGGACGCTTGAAGTTAGAATATACCAACAGGCGCGTACATACTGGCCCCCTGCTGCCTGGCAGCACCCCACCTCTGACAGGGCGCTGTGATCCGCACAATTAACCCCTCAGGTGCATATGCCTTCAGCAATGCGCCGCATAGACCTGTGAGTTTTCAGAAGAAGGAGAGCCCAGGAGGTGACAGCACAGGTGAGTATAATGCTGCTGAGTGACTAACTGACCTCAGTAGCGTCCTGGCTGCCATGGTAACTGATCGGAGCCCGGCAATTACACTGGGACTCCGATCGGAACTGCCGCTGCCACCAATGATGGGGGGGGGGACCCTGTGGCCACTGCCACCAATTATTTTAATACTGGGGGAGGTCAGGGCGCACTGGCCACCAATGATTTTATTACTGGGGAGGGGGGGAGGGTGCACTGGCCACCGATGATTTTAATACTGGGGACGGGGGGAGGGCGCACTGGCCACCAATGATTTTAATACTGGGGAGGGGGGGAGGGCACACTAGCCACCAATGATTTTAATACTGGGGAGGGGGGGGGGCGCACTGCTGCCCGGCAGCACCCGACCTCTGACAGGGCGCTGTGATCCATGCAATTAACCCCTCAGGTGCCGCCGGGCAGCAGGGGGCCGGTATGTACGTGCCTGTTGGTATATTCTAACTTCAAGCATCCCAATCACCATAGGAACGGCTCAGTGTTAAAATATACCGTCGGATTGGAGAAAACGCTGATGCGATGGTATATTTTAACTTCAAGCGTCCCCATCACCATGGGAAGCCTCTGTGTTAGAATATACCATCAGATTTATATTGCACACATACTTTATCCAGCTCACCTCCCTGGTCTTTTATTGCTCCCGACTCCTAAAGCCTTGGGTGTGTCCCGGTTTAGGGCAGTGCAGAAGATATGTAGAAAAACGGCTCCAGATTCAATAAACATCCTCTAAAACTTCTCCTTTATTTTGGTATAAAATAGTACAGCAGACACATCCACCTTGTATACAGTGATTGTTGACACGTTTCAGGCGGGCCTGAATCTAAAAAAGGAGCTAGTGTATATTTATCAATAACGTGCATTGAAGGTTAGCAAATAGATGTCTTTCCAGACTGGTCATATTGGATCCCTGTGAAAAGGGTTGTTATTTGGTATGAGGGGAGGCCATATAAGTGTTAGTCACCATATGTTTTATTAGGTAGTATGCTATTCACACTGTGCAGTTTTTTGTCCAGTCAGATGTTGGAAGTTTGGAGGTAGAGATTGTCAATGCCCCACGATCAGAGATAAATAGGGGTTAATCTGGGAAAGAAACCTGTGCACAAGTGTGAAAGGCATCTATGATTTGATTATGTGTGTTTAGGTGACAGGTTTTAAACATGATGGAGTGACCAATAGTGGAGGCTTTTCCCTCCCCTTGATTTTGGAGAGGAGGGATTAGAGCACACTTAAATTCATGCTCTCCATTATGATACTATGTTATGACTAAGGACGTAGTGTCTGAAACGCGTCAATAATCACTGTATACAAGGTGGATGTGTCTGCTGTACTATTTTATACCAAAATAAAGGAGAAGTTTTAGAGGACGTTTATTGAATCTGGAGCCGATTTTCTACATATCTTCTGCGCTGAATATACCATCAGATCTGAGTTTTAACGATCGTGAAAACTCAGATCTAAAAAAGCTGGCTATTTTTTTGGGGAACCAGACACCCTCTCCTCTTCTGAGCAGGGGGTGCCTGAAATTCTCCCATTGACTTACATTGTGCTCGGGTGCTCAGTAGAACACACGAGCATCACGATGTGTTCGGCCAGAGCACCCGACCACACAAGCATTTTGATGCTCGCTCATCACTATTAGGTATCCACTGCAGAACCCACCTTGACGCTGGTAGATGGGCCCTACACATGTTTGATCAAAAATGTGCGCAAAGAGCTTCCATTTTTCATGTATAGTCGGTATAGTACCACTTTAATCCAGAATAATCCCTAATCCCTAGTTCTATTATTTGCATGTGTAATGGTGTGCTGCCATGCGTTTTTTGTTTGCTGTCTGCATGCTAGCTTTATGGATGTGCACCTGTGACTTTAGATGTGCTAGTCTAAATGTTCTTGCAGTACTATTAATTTTATGCATAAGAGAGAAAAAAGTATAGTTCCTTACATGCAGAATCAGGATCTGCTGGATATCAGTTTAGCTTAATCATGTAAAGAGTTTTTTTGATAAATTTAGTTAGAATGAGAACTGGAAGACTTATCTTTGGAGATGTCCACCTCACTGTCCATTGCAAAATCGACATCACCAGCAGTCATTCAATAAAAGCCTCTTGTGCCACTAGGTAACCCTCACACAGCTGATAGTATAACATTCATCGTCAATAATGTAACTTTGTTCGTAAGGTAGCACAGAAGCTATCTGTAAGCTATCTGTAATTGTATTGCTGCCAAATTCAGACTTCCAGTGAAATCAGGCGTGGGACAGGAGTCATCCCACAATACAAGAGGGGGGAAGTCCAGCCTGCGTGCTGGGAAAGTGTTTGCTGTACCATGCAGCATGTGTTTTTTTGTTTCAACCTCATAATATTGCTGCAATGATCGGAAGGCCTGTCAGTGAAGGACTCAGAGAAGATACAATGAATGCCACTCGTATTGGTATGCGGTTCCTGTTGAGCAAATGTTTAGGATCTCCGTTCCTTTTTCTGACCCATAAGGTCAGTTTTGGGTGCTGGTGTATGCTGATTAAGGCCCCTTTCACACGAGCGTGACGGATTGGCTCCAGATGCGTTCAGGATGCGTTCAGTGAAACTCGCACCATTTTGCAAGCAAGTTCAGTCAGTTTTGCCTGAGGATGCGTTTAGTTTTTCAGTTGTTTCCGCGCGGGTGCAATGCGTTTTGATGCATTTTTCACGCGCGTGATAAAAAACTGAAGGTTTACAAACATCTCTTAGCAATCATCAGTGAAAAACGCACTACATCCACACTTGCTTGCGGATGCAATGCGTTCTTCACGCAGCCCCATTCACTTCTATGGGGCCAGGGCTGACTAAAAAACTCAGAATATAGAGCATGCTGTGATTTTCACGCAATGCAGAACTGATGCGTGAAAAACAATGCTCATGTACACAGACCCATTGAAATGACTGGGTCAGGATTCAGTGCAAGTGCTATGCGTTCACGTCACGCATTGCACCCGCGCGGGAAAACTCGCTCGTGTGAACGGGGCCTAACCCTCACTTCACACTTTAGCGTTTTTACGCGCGTTCGAACGCGCATAAAAACGCACAACTGTACAGTACCCATGCATTCCTATGGGCCTGGTTCACACTTGCGCATTTTTATGCGCGTTCGAACGCGCGTAAAAACGCCCGACGCAAAAGCAAGTATGTTTGCGTTTTTTGGCCCGTTTGACGCGCGTCCCCATAAACAGAGTTTAATAGGGACGCGCGTTAAACGCGCGATTCCTATTTTGTGCAGCTCGATTTAATTTGCGCGTTAAAAACGCGCGAATTAAATGCGCTGCACGTACGCCCAGGTCTGAACCACTGGTAAGAGTGTAAGGCTTTGTCAGGATTGTCTAGGAAATGCATCTGCAACTAACATTTTATTACTATCCCTTAACATATTCAGAAGCTAACTGTGTGGGTGTAATGATCAGTAGGTGTAGAATCACTGTGTCAACCAAATGGTTTGACTTTGGGCTTTTCATAAGGGTATTATCAGGTCAGGTCGGTACATGGGAAAATGGGTCACAACACCTTTGCAGGAATTACCAAGCTAGAATTACTTATTGCTCAGACACCCTGCCACAGATGAAAGTGCCTTAAAGGGGTTGTCCGGGTTCAGAGCTGAACTCGGACATATCCCCATTTTCACCCAGGCAGCCTCTCTGAGATAAGCATTTCATGCTCCAATGCTTTCCCTTGCCCTGTGGCGAATCAGGCAGGGCAAGGGCTTTTTCATTAGATCCGGTGACGTACCGGGTCTCTGCTAGGCAGAGACTTCCGCCCAGCAGTGAGCCCGGTGATGTCACTGGCACAAATGGGCAGGCTTTAGCACTGCCCTAGCCTGTAAAATAAGCTAAGGCAGCACTTAAGCCCACCTAATAGTGCTGGTGACGTCACTGGCAACACTACGTGAGAATGTAAACAAACAGCCCTTGCCCTGCGCAATACAGCGCAAGGGAAGGGAGACCATCAGAGCATGGAATGCTCATATCAGAGGGGCAGCCTGGGTGAAAAAAGGGGATGTGTCTGGGTTCAGCTCTGAACTAGGACAACCTCATTAAATAACGAGGTGCATCCAGCCATAGACTGGAAGAATTAGGGTGTGCACATGCTGGCCTTTTAAGACCCAGGAAGAACACACATGACCTACAGGCAGGGAGAGCAGGCAGGGCAGAGAAGCGTAGGCTATGACCTGCAGCAGAAGGACAAGACTGTTGGTGATGCAAAGAATGGGCAGCAGGTCCGGGCAACCATACAAGACCAGGAGGGGGACTGCAGTAGCATCCATGCCAGTCTGGAGAAGCCGTAGCAGGCATAGGCCTCCATAGTAACAAAGGGTGATTATTTAGCAAGCCAAAACATTCCAGGATGGCCTTATTCTCTTAAAGCTAACTTAAAATAAGAAAAAATGTGGTTAGTTTCAGTTATGCCACATTTCCGCACCTTGAGCAATTTAAAAAAATAATTTTTTGGGGAAAGTTCACAATTTGTCAGGCAACAGCTATTTGCATGGGAAAACTGTGAATAAGTTACTAGTATGTCCTGTCCTCATGTAATGTGTAATATACTGTACCTTTTTATATAAAGGATAGGACATAAAATATTTGTATGCATACATGCTTGACTTAAATCGGACCTATTATGTTGAACAAGGTGTTTGACCTGCAGGTAGCATGTTATAAGAGCAGGAGGAGCTGAGCAGATTTATATATTATTATTATTTAATTATTATTATTATTTATTTTTAGAGCGCCATTCATTCCATAGCGCTGTACATATCATAAGCGGTGCACATACATAATACAGGCAATTGCCTTAAGCATGAACGAGACAAGTTACAGACTGGTACAAAAGGATAGAGGGCCCTGCCCGTGAGTGCTTACAATCTACATGGTATGGGGGAAGAAGACAGTAGGCGAGGGTGAAGCTGGTCATGGCGGTATAGAGGCAGCAGTGTCACTAGTCGTAGGCTTGTCTGAAGAGGTGGGTTTTCAGGTTTCTTTTGAAGGATTCCACTGTAGGTGAGAGTCTGATATGTTGGGGTAGCGAGTTCCAGAGTATAGGGGATGCACGGGAGAAATCCTGGAGGTGAGTGTGGGAAGAGGTGATAAGAGGAGAGGAGAGAAGGAGGTCCTGTGAGGATCGAAGATTGCGTGTGGGTATGTATCGGGAAAGTAGCTCAGAGATGTAGGGAGGGGACCGGTTGTGGACGGCCTTGTATGTGTTGGTTAGTAATTTAAACTGAATTCGATGGGAAATGGGGAGCCAGTGCATGGACTGGCAGAGGGGAGAGGCAGAGGACTAAAGGGAGGAGAGGTGGATTAGTCAGGCAGCAGAGTTGAGGATAAATTGTAGGGGTGCGAGAGAGCTAGATGGAAGGCCACAGAGGAGAATGTTGCAGTAGTCTAGGCGGGAGATGATGAGGGAATGTACAAGCATTTTTGTTGATTCAAAGTTGAGGAAAGGACGGATGCGGGAGATGTTTTTGAGTTGGAAGCGGCAGGTGGTGGAAAGGGCTTGGATGTGTGGTCGGAAGGAGAGGGCAGAATCGCAGGTCACTCCAAGGCAGCGGACTTGGTTAACCGGGGAGAGTGTGCAGTCATTGATTGTGATAGATAGGTCTGTTGGGGGGGGGGGGGTGAGCAAGATGGGGGAAAGATGATGAATTCTGTTTTATCCATGGTAAGTTTTAGAAAGCCAGAGGAGAAGAAGGAGGATATGCGAGATAGGCATTGTGGGATTCTGGATAGTAAGGTGGTGATGTCTGGACCAGAGAGGTAGATTTGTGTGTCATCAGCATAAAAGTGATACTTAAAGCCATGGGACTCTATAAGCTGTCCCAGGCCGAAGGTGTAGATAGAGAAGAGCAGGGGTCCTAGGACGAAGCCTTGCGGGACACCAATAGAGAGGGAATGAGGCGAGGAGATGGTGTGAGAGTAGGAGACGCTAAATGTCTGGTCTGTGAGGTATGATGTGATCCAAGAGAGGGCCAGGTCAGTGATGCCAAGAGATGAGAGAGTTTGCAACAGAAGGGAGTGGTCTACAGTGTCAAAGGCAGAGGACAAGTCAAAGAGAAGGACAGAGTAATGTTTTTGGGTTTTGGCAAGTAGTAGGTCATTGGTGACTTTGGTGAGGGCACTCTCGGTTGAGTGGTGGGGTCGGAAGCCAGATTGTAGCCGGTCAAAGAGGGAGCAGGAGGAGAGGTGAGAGGACAGTTCAGAATGGACATGTTGCAAGTAGCTTTGAGGCATATGGAAGAAGGGATATGGGGCGATAACTGGACAAAGAAGATGGGTCAAGTGAAGGCTTTTTGAGGATGGGTGTAATGGTAGCATGTTTAAAAGCAGAGGGGAAGAGACCAGAGGTTAGTGATAGGTTGGAGAGATGAGGTAGGGCTGGGATAAACACTGTGGTTAGATTAGGGATGAGGTGGGATGGGATTGGGTCAAGTGCACAGGTGGTGAGATGGGATTTGGAGAGTAGAGTGGAGAGTTTTTCCTCTGTAATGGTGGAGAAGCTGGTTTTGGGAGAAGAGGACGGAGCAGCTGTGTGGCGGGTCTGTGGAGACTGTGTGTTGAAGCTTTCTCTCATGTTGACTATCTTTTGTTTGAAGAATGTGGCAAAATCCTCAGCCAAGATGAGAGGAGAGGGTGGGGGCGCTGGTGGACGGAGAAGTGAATTAAAGGTGTTAAAAAGTTGTTTTGGGTTGTGGGATAGGGAAGATATGAGAGATGAGAAGTAGGCCTGTTTTGCATCAGCGAGTGAGGATTTGAAAATGAGGAGGGATTGCTTGTATGCGGTGAATTCATCTTTAGAATGGGATTTCTTCCATCGCCTCTCTGCAGCCCTGGAAGCTTGTCTGAGATTTTTGGTCAGGTTGGTGTGCCAGGGTTGTCTGTTTATTTTTTTGGTTTTGTTGTGTGTAAGTGGGGCAATAGTGTCCAGAGTTGCACTTATTGTGGTGTTATATAGGATGGTGGCAGTATCTGGGTCTTGGAGGGAAAAAATTTAAGAGAGCGGCAGAAGAGAGTCGGAGAGCAAGCAAAAGTCAAGGTTCCTGCGGGGGTGTGCTAGTGTATGGACAAGGGGCGCAGCAGCAGAGACGAGTGAAGAGAAGGTGAGTAGTTTGTGGTCTGATAGCGGGAGAGGCGAATTAGAAAGGTTAGATAGGGAGCAGAGGTGGGTAAAGATAAAATCCAGAGTGTGACCATCTCTGTGTGTGGGAGCGGAAGACCACTGTGAGAGGCCGAAGGAGGAAGAGAGTGATAGGAGTTTAGAGGCAGCTGAGTGGCAGGTGTAAATGGGGATGTTGAAGTCACATATATACTGGTAGTTTTATGGGAAAAGATTCAGTATAACTTGTATTTCATTCATTTAAATTCTGGGCTTTGAAGTCTAGTAGGGGGTCTTATTGCAGTATGCCAGACCAACAGGGGAAACGTCTCTGTGAGGTCATGGTTAGAGTGTAAATAAGAGGGTGAAAACACAGTTTTTGGTTTACTCGTCCCTGGGCAGGGCTGCATAGAGTGAAGAGAAGAACAGCACAGGAATTCTCCAGGGTACACTCTGATGTAAGAGACACAGGTCAGATGGTGGCTGAGGTGCCCTTGGTGGTAACTTGGCTTTACTTGCTTATGGCTAGGTCCCTTTAGTCCTGATGCCAGTACCATTGTGGTACAACAATGCTAGGAATAGTAGTAGTAATTAAGGAGCAGAACACAAGTTGAATCCAACTCACAACTTTTACTGAATGATGGCTACTTGGTAACAGTTACATCCAGAAGTAATACTGTCTTTAAACATATAGTGGTAGGTTGCTGGAGATCCACTGCAAACAGGCTATGTGTACATTTCTCAGGCTATGCTATATATTTTGTTCTTACTGGTAGGTGACTTTGCTTCTGGTCCCCTTTATCCCAGTATAGTGTGGTGAGGTTGCCGGTGGCTGATAAGTCCTTCACCTTGACTCCAAAGGTCCTTGATGCCTGAAATAGCGGGTGTTATCCTTTGGGTTTGCACTACTTCTTCTTCCTCAACTTCCTCTCCACCATGCCCCTTCTAGGGCTCACTCATGACTCACTTTCTCAAGTGGCTTGTTCTAACAGACTCTAGGCCGGACTGACTGACTAGGCCTGAGCTGAGGTATATATATAGTGATGCTATCCCCATCTAGTGGAGGATGTATGTACTGCACCCTACAGCCTGTTAACAGGGATTGCACTGCAAATAGAGAACACAGCATGACATACGATGAAATATGACACAAAATACAATATACTTTGCAGGGCCAACATATATATATATATATATATATATAACCAGTGGGATGCTGCACTATCAGTGATTGACAGCCATCCCTCTAATGACTGTGTATACAGAGATCACTGATAGGAACGTCTCCTGGACTTCAGAGCCCAGACTGAGCAGGAATTTAAACAAATGAAATATAGGTTTTACTGAAACTTTTCCTATATACGTTTATATAAATCTGCTTAGCTCCTCCTGCTCTATTACATGCTGCCTGAAGATTAGACTGCGTTTTTTGGTGACAGGTTCCCTTTAACTGTACATTTCACTGGTATGCATATATGAAAATAGAACAGGCTTGCAATATAACAAGGTCATTTTCCTTGAAAACACAGAAGTATGCAGACTTTCAGAGATCTTTGTTTCTCGGTAAGTTCTGTTCCTACCCAGGTGTCTGTCTAACACAACACTAAATGACCATATGGCTGTAAACCTTATGGCTTCATGCAGGCTCAGCATGTGACACCACTCTCACATCCCCCTGCACCTTTCTTACAATTAATTGACAGGGTTGGCACCGAATCTAACAATGGCTTCCAGATAATATATCCCTCCAGAGAGTAAAATGACGGCTGTTTTATCTGTATGAATGAGCTGAGTAATGATTTGGACGGCTGGCCTGACACTGTAATAAAAAGATGTCAGGCTCAGTTGTGTGTCATTGAGCCGGGCTGGGTCTTATCTAAGACTACAACTCAACAGACCCAGATTTACTGAGCCCTGGTGTAGTCAACTGAATAAACATTGAGGCTTTGCATTATAAATCTCTGCCATGTGTTTAGTATCTTTATTTTCATGTAATTATTCCCGAGCTATATCACTGGTGAACAAAGATTACATCCTACATGAGATTTGCAATTAGATCCAAATACCTGGTAGTCAGTGTCCTTATTTCCACATATGGCTATGCAGCCATAATACCTAATGAACATTTACTAATCAAATTAGTCCAGAATTCTGGCTTACTTTCCAACAAAAATTGTCATATATGATTTGTACTTTACCATGTTTTTTATGTGCTTAAGCCACTTTTTGCAATTTGTTCAACAAAGAACATGGTTTAGTCGAAGAGGATGTGGCTCAGGGCAAATGGGCATGGCTTAAAAGGTACTATTGTCCTCCAAAATTATGCTAACATTTTGGTGCAAAGTAAGCCAATCAATAGACAAAAGATCACTGAAGAAGGGGGACATTATAACCCCGAAACGCATCTGGTCAGACCCCCCACATGAATGCTGATGCATTGTAAAGGCACAGTGAAAGACCATTGCCGAATACCAGTTTGCAAGACCGCGTGAGAGGTGGTACCAACACGGGGTCCGTATCCAAATCGGCGGGCTAACGTGCAGCGATCCACCAGCGTGGCCAACAAACAGGTTGTAGGACATAAGAACAACGCTTCATTGAGGTCAGTAGCTGTAGGACGGCAGAGGTTGAGATTCCCGGTAAGACTCAATCACTACAAGTAACAGTATCTAACTTCAGCGGGATGCCGCTGAGCTAGTAATACAGCGGGACGCCCCTGCACATAGTCTGGGCAATATCGCGCTAGACATAGAGATTAATTCAGTGACTTTTTCCAATGTCCAAGGCTGTTATGGTATGAAATATGGACATGTTAAAAACTTACTCTTTATCTTTGCTGCTAATTAGAATGGGTACATGAACTTGAACTTCATCGCTACTATCACTTGTCAGCACTGCTGTCACACTTGCCTATTGTTGCTACATAAACAAATACTGCTATATTTAATATTTCCATATATGAACTGGGAACTATTGTAACTTTTTCAACAACAGGATCTAATATACTATTATTTATTAGTCAATTCCATCTTTTGTACAGTTGGTTCCTGTTCAGCCACACGATTTATATAGGGTATTTGACTGCCATATAGGTTTTTTTTTGCATTATTGTACATACAGGATGCATGTGTTTTTAGATACATTATATTTTATTTCCACTCTATTTTACTATAATTATTAAAGTGTGGTCACCTAGGTATTCTCAGGTGTGCCCGGTTTTTATATTTCTCTTCAAATCTATCCATTTAGTAGTGGGGTGAAACTACTGAACTGAGAGCACCCTGGTTGGTGAACCAACAACCCAGTGCGTCCTACTACCATTAATTAATAGACAAAAGTGTCTAAAGATGCACCAAATTTATCATTCAGCTTGAGCCACTTTGATAAATATGGCACTTCTTCAGGCTGTCTAGTCTAAAGGGGTAATGTAAGGTACGATTTTTAAACCTTTTTGAGTATCTGTTTGATTTGAAGCCATTTATGCAACAAAATTTACAAAATCTTGTATGTCATTTGTTAAATTTGTCGCACAAATTTCAATATGATTTCTCCGGTCAAAGTCTAATCTTATTTGTTTCAAAGGTTCCATCAGTTTGTACTCCACCAGGAAAACTAGAGTACAGTTTTAATTTTGTTGCAGAGTACAATTGCAAAAAGTTGCAATCATAAATCTCGTTAAAATGTAGCTTCACACACAAATCATCTGTCTGCCCCTTAGTAAATGTAAACTGTCAAGCATGGAACAAACTACACGAAAAATGGTGCAAATACGTAATAAATTTCTTTACTCCACCAAGAAAACAAGCAAAAACACTCCACTTTTCTGGCACTGTGCATTTGATACAATACCTACACATTGCCTAAATATTAGACTGGATTAGTAAATCTGCTCCAGTGGGTGTGGTCTATTAAAACTGGTTCAATGGAAAACTGGAGCAGTTAACCATAGCAACCAATCAGATAGCTTTGTTTATTTTAAAGAAAGCCTCTAAGAATCGATAGCTGGAATTTTATTTTTTTTAAATTAATCTTCCTCCAAAGAGCATATAAAGTAGACTTTTCAGTATGGTATTTACATGGGTTATCTATCTACCTATAGGTCCAGCAGGCATGTGTGCAAATAGGAAGGGCACCTGCTAAGGGCATACAAATTTATTTGGTAAGAGGGTTAAAGGGAACCTGTCGTCAACTTTATGCTGACCTCACTGAGGGCCGCATAAAATAGTGACAGAAATGCTGATGTCAGCGGCGTGTCACTCATCAGTTAATAGTAAGTGGTTGCTGAGAACCAGCATCATAATCATTGCAGCTCAGGCCTTGAAAAGAGTCAGATCTACCTGAGAAGAGTCCTGGTTATTCATAATCTCCTGCTCTCCCCGTACATCTGCTGATGATAGGATGATTCTCTCCTAGAGAGAAAGGGAGAAAACTAGGTAGAAGACTGTCAGTCATCAGTAGGTGGGCAGGAGAGCAGGAATTCATGAATAACCAGGACTCTTCTCAGGTGGCCGTGACTCTTTTCCAGGCCTAGTCTGCAATGATTGGGATGTTGGTTCTCGGCAACCACTTACTTTTAATTTATAAAAGACAGACCGCTGAAATCAATTCACCTGTCTCTACTGTATGCTGCCGTTAGTATGGGCAGCATAAAGGTGATGACAGGCTCCCTTTAAGGCTCTAGACTATTGATGTCGCAAACATAAAATTTTCCGTTCGCGAACTGCGAAAGCGAACTTCCGCAAATGTTCGCGAACCGGGCGAACCGCCATAGACTTCAATAGGCGGACGAATTTTTAAACCCACAGGGACTCTTTCTGGCCACAATAGTAATGGAAATATTGTAGTGGAAAATTACGTAGTGGACGCAGAGTCGGGTTTTAATCCATAAAGGGCATAAATCAACTAACATTCCTAAATTGTTTGGAATAACATGCTTTAAAACATCCAGTGTGTGTATACGATCAGGTATGATGTTGTATCGCTTCACAGACATTGACAGACCAAACTCCCCTTTTAATGCACCGCAAACAACCGCAAACAGTCCATTTGCACAACCGCAAACTCCCCATTTGCACAAGGTTGGATACCAAGCTAGCCATGTCCCGGTAATGTCATTGAAGGTTTCTTCCTCCACCCAGCCACGTACAACACCAAGGGTCCCCGAAAGGTGAATTGAATTGATTTTTCGAACGGGGAGATGGTTAAAAAAACGCTGGCTCCCTCCCTTTGTTTTAATCCACGGTCACTGCGTCTGTGCCGTGCAATTTACTGTCACACCCGATATGAGTGGTATTTTCTGTAGTACTATTCTCATCAGTTTAATCCCTCTAACGTCCCCAATCTGGGGTCCATTTATTGAATTGATTTTTCGAATGGGGAATTGGTTAAAAAAACGCTGGCTCCCTCCCCTTTGTTTTAATCCACGGTCACTGCGTCTGCGCCGTGCAATTTACTGTCAGACCCGATATGAGTGGTATTTTCTGTAGTTCTATTCTCATCAGTTTAATCCCTGTTACGTCCCCTATTAGGACGTGTATTGAATGGATTTTAGATAAGTGGTACTACGCGTGCTAGGTACTGTGCCACCCGGTATGAGTGTTGGGCACTAGCAGAGGGCACACTACAGTCTGTGGGCCTGACACACATACACTGGCAGGCAGGCAACTGAAATTAGATTAAAGTGTACAGATAAAGTGCTTTATTGTAGGCAAAGTCCAGTGCCGTACGGTATTATTGATGGGCAGCACTGCCAGAGGGCACACTACAGTCTGTGGGCCTGACACACACACACTGGCAGGCAGGCAACTGAAATTAGATTAAAGTGTACAGATAAAGTACCTTATTTTAAGGCAAAGTCCAGTGCCGCACGGTATGATTGATGGGCAGCACTGGCAGAGGGCACACTACAGTCTGTGGACCTTCAGCTCCTCACACACGGGCAGGCCAGGCAACTGCAATATATATATGGAGAAAAAAAAATAAAAGCAGACTAATGTAGCAGCCCTAAAAAGGGCTTTTTGGGGTGCTATCAGGATGCTGTCCTTACAGCAGAGATCGGATGAGTCTTTCAGGACTGGAGTGGACACTGAATACATTAGCCTAGCTATCGATTACCCTATTAAATCAGCAGCAACTACACTCTCCCTCCTCTCACTAAGACTGCAGCTTCCGAATGAATCTAGAATGGATGCTGTCTGGGAGGGAGGGTATGCTGCTGATTGGCTGGAATGTGTCTGCTGACTGTGAGGTACAGGGTCAAAGTTTGCTCAATGATGATGTATAGGGGGCGGACCGAACATCGCAAGCTATGTTCGCCGGCGAATAGTTCGGGCCATCTCTACTCTAGACCAGGGATCAGCAACCTTCGTCACTCCAGCTGTTCTCAAACTACAACTCCCAGAATGCTCCATTCACTTCTATAGGAGTTGCAAGAGCAGCTGAGCCTGTGTGAATGCTGGGAATTGTAGTTTCACAGCAGCTGGAGTGCCGGAGGTTGCTGACCCCTGCTCTAGACAAACCATATCTTCAGGCTTCTATGATATAAATCTGTTTCTGATTCCCATCATGTTTTTCTTCTACAGGCTCCTAAGACCTTTAGACAAAATGTCTGTTTTTGTCATATTATAAAGCAACTAATTTTGAAAAGAATCAATAGTTTCTTTAAATTCTGACTTAAGCACTGTATAACGGCAGCCATCAATGATGATGGCCCATCATTTTCTAAGAAATCCTTGCATTAAAAGCACTGTTAGTAATTAATTCACATTAGCAGCAGTAAAATAAGTTCCTGCCGTAAAATAAATTCCTCTTATTCTGTTTAGTGGGATCTTCCATCTTTTAGAAGATATAATCATTAACTGTGATTGCAAGGTTTTCCAGCTTGCATCATTTTGTCAATGCTAAGTCGTATGCAGCCACTATAGCATTTGATGATGGATTCCCGGAAATTTGTCAGGTTAACACCAGCCCCAATATGTCAGAACTAAATTGAACTGCAACTAAAGCCCTCTTAAATTCTTTAGTGAGAGGTGACACAGGAATTCCAGTACATAATCTTGAAAGCATTTGCAGGGTAAGCAATTTCCAGATCCTTTTCCTTAATAGAGCCAATACAATTATAGAGCTCGATCCCGCACCCCCGATAGATAAGAAATTACCTGCTGACCCCGGTTAGAGATTTTAACTCTTACATTAAAGCCAGTCACACAGAGGACCATGTCTTCACAGCTGCCATGTGCACTAAGGTGTCACTTTGTGATAATTCCCCTTGTGAAGATGACACAGATTATCGTTTTTTTTCATCAGCTTCTATTTTGGCCTCCCAATATCGGTCTCTTTCACATATTATTAGAGTCACACATTTTCCATTCGAAACAAAAGATCTGCGAAATTGGATAAAAGATAGCAATCTTGTTTTATGATTGAAACTGACACAAGGTCACATCTCTGCAATTTAAGAGCTGGATCAACTGTTCCCACAATTTCATCATTTCCACTGATCATCACCTACTTACTGCTGTCACATTGCCTTCATTGCTAAACTACATGTGTTCTTGAAGCTGAGCTCAAATATAGAAGCGATTCATCGCAATTTATTACTGGATTGGATGGAAAAGATCCAATATCTAGTTAACTGCACAAGGCAACATTTAGTATAAGACTTCTATTCTAAAATTACGCTATTTGTTTAATTTTCTGTTTAATAAACCTTGCCTTCATAAGATCAGATTAATATATCAGAGCTCTTACAATTGAGGTGCAGTTGAGAACCTCATTACTATTATGCCAAGAAGCCAGCTGGAGAAACACCCTACTTGACATGTTTTTTTTCAGCGATTTTTTTGATGTTTGGGGCTACAGTTCCACTGCAACTTTTTTTTATACACAGATCCCAGTAAAATTACTCATGTCATGTGCCACTGTTAAACACCCCATTGATGCCATATTTACAATGTATAGCGTATTGTGAGTAGTGATGGCACAGGTGACCTATGAAATAAGTACAGCGCCTGCGTGAGACACACACCCTCAGACAAGAGGTCGATGGGCATTGCAGATATTTGTTTTGGAACCACATTGTGATTGATGAGAAAATCAACATATCTTGAGGAAGTGTTGGGATATGAGCGGTTAATTCTATTCATGCTGTAATGCTGGGCTGAGTCAGAGGGCAGTGTAGGGGGTTACAACCTAGAACATCTCCACTCTGTGTAGCACATTCTTGTAGCATATACTCAAGAGAACATTATGGTCAGAACGATGTGAAGTGCACAGAGAATACCACAGTCATACTGTGTGGTAGCTAGCTAGTAATTGGCGGTGAGTGATGCTCATCAATTGGCACACCACCCTAAGGTAGAGGTCAGAGCAGAAAAACCTGGGACAGACTGGAGCATTGGGTTTAAACAGCTGAACTTAGTACTTTCTAGCCATCACACTCAGACCAGCCATATGGCTGCAGAAAGAGACACCCGTTATAGTAGTGGCTTTGCATTACAAATCTCTGCCATGTGTAGTAATGGCACACCAGACTGTGATAAGTAAAGGTAGTCGAAGTATGCAGAAAGCTGTGATTGAGAGTATGACACACCTGTGAACTGTGAGTGTATATGTGTACCATCTGGAGAAGATTCATGGCCCTCAATAATGCTGCAACCAGAGGGAGAACCCAGTCCTAATTCTCTCCTGTCCTAATACTATAAACAGTAATATGCAGTGGTGATAATCAGTTCTCACATCTCTTGTGTTCTTCCCTGTCCTTATACTATAATCAGTGATATGCAGGGTGTTCTACTGGTGATAGATAATCAGTTATCACCTCATATATGTTCTCTCCTGTCCTTATACTAAAAAGTGGTGATAGATAATCAGTTCTCTCCTCTCCTGTGTTCTCTCCTGTACTTATACTGTAAACAGTGATAAGCAGGGTGTTCTAGTGGTGATAGATAATTAGTTCTCACCTCTCCTGTGTTCTTCCCTTTCCTTATACTATAAACAGTGATAATCAGGGTGTTTTACTAGTGATAGATAATCAGTTCTTACCCTCATACTATAAACAGTGATAAACAGGTGTGGTGATGTGTACAGTATAAGTGCTGGGAGGCGTGTATATCCCACCCAGATACCTCAGCTGGGTGAGATAACTGAAATCCAGAAAGCTGCAGTGGTTTCAGCAAAGTGTAGTTTGCTCAGACTGTTTTGTCTATACGTTTTTCTGGGCTGGATTTCATGTGGACTGGGGGATAGGTTTGGTAGTGGGATCTGCCAGTCCACACCCTTCTACTACATGGATTGTCTTTTGCTGGAGGTGATTGCAGGTGAGGCCTGCTGCTGTAATCAAGGAGGCATAAACAATCAATCCTCTGTGTATGAGAGAGAGGGAGAAAGGCTGAGGAAGCCTGAGAAAGAGGGGAACCTGAGAGGCTCTGTGTGGTCTCAGCCAGGAGGGCTGAGGGGCCACGAGGCTTTGTAAAGCCTGAAGTTTGGGGGGCCTAGCGACGCCTACGGAAAGAGGGTCTCACAGTCAGAGTCGGGTGGACTTCTGGACCATCTCCTCCCAAGGGTGCTGGTGTGGTCACAGCCTGGAGGCTGCTAGATCGTATATGGCTGAGGAAGCCGGATCTAGTCCCGTGTGTGAATGGCACTCTAAGGGTGAGGTAGAGACAACATGTGTATTAGGTAGAGCCCAGACTGGCAGGTGTTTATTTTCAATTTTTATGTGTGTGATGGTGCTGAAGTGCCAAAATAAATCAGCTTTTGGACTTGAACTCCATTACCAGAGGAGAAGTCTGTGATTGCGACCCCCTGAGAGAGAGTGATCCCTTACACAGGTTATGGTAATGGTGTTAGACTATATGGATGAACTCCATCTGAGAAATCAATTCCTTTATCATATATTAATTGCTATTTATGAAGCACGCTAACTCCCCATTAATGCCTAATCACAAAGGGGGGGTGGGGCGGTTGAACATAGTCTATTTTCCCTATCTTGGGCATACATGAATATTTAGTTTAGTTTCATATGCAGCCTATTAGTCTGAGAATGTTTTTTCTCATAGGAAGAACACTGAAATGACATGCACACGTTGTTTGTGAAGAAAATGTACCTCCTATTATTTATTATTTGGCACAAATCACATTTTGGATTTTTTTTGTGGTTGTTCACTGAACTGACTGTGTACTTACTGACTCTTATGATATACAGTATACAGCCTATACCTTATACATACATATCCTGAAACCCAACTACTGGCACATTATATTTGTTTCATGTTTTTATTTCCACAGAATCCTAAGCAGACGATCACGCAGTCCTACAATTCTGGACAGAATTTCCTCACCCTCTTTCCAGATGGGACAGGACAGGTTCTGTATCCAACTAAACAAAAATAAGGTGATATTCCCAGGCAATGTGTTGTCCATCATTTTGTAAAGACCCAAGGTGATGGTTGCTACCTCCATTTGTCATTGGGTACACGATCATGCCATGGATAGCTCATTCTCACAGGATGCTGTTCTCTCTAGAAGGCCATATAAAGCTGGCCATACACATTAGATAGAAGTTGGTTGATGGTTGAACATCTTATGTTCACGAACAATCTTACTTTGAATGAAAGATCTTTTAAAGTGCATAACATGAAGTCATAAGAATAGAGGCACCAGAATGGTCATTTTATGAGAAATACAATTATTTACTAAACAGACAAGTCAGGAGAGGTGAAGGATCCTCTTTAACCCCGGGCCAATTTTCGCCCTCCTGCCCCCTCCATTGTTTGCAAATCTGACATGTGTCACTTTATGTGGTAATAACTTTGAAACACTTTTACTTATCCAACCCATTCTGAGATTGTTTTCTTGTGACACATTGTACTTCATGACAGTCATAAATTTGAGCCAATATATTTCACCTTTATTTATGAAAAAATCCCAAATTTACCAAAAAGTTTAAAATATTCACAATTTTCAAAATTTCTATTTCTCTGCTTTTAAAACAGAAAGTGATACCTCATAAAATATTTATAACTTAGCAGTCCCCATATGTCTACTTTATGTTGGCATAATTTTGTAAATGTGATTTTATTTTTTTAGGATGTTAGAAGGCTTAGAATTTTAGAAGCAATTCTGAAATTTTTTGAGAACATTTCCAAAACCCATTTTTTAAGGACCAGTTCAGGTCTGAAGTCACCTTGTGGGGCTTACAGAGTAGAAAGCCCCCCATAAATGACCCCTTTGTAGAAACTACATCCCTCAAGTTATTCAAAACTGATTCTACAAACTTTATTATCCCCTTAGGTATTCCAAAAGGAAAATGGAGATGAAATTTCTAAATTTTAATCCAGATTTTCCATTTTAATCCATTTTTTTCTTTAACACATCAAGGGTTAACAGCCAAACAAAACTCAATATTTATTTCCCTGATTCTGTGGTTTACAGAAACATCCCATATGTGGTCGTAAACTGCTGTACGGGCACACGGCAGGGTGCAAAAGGAAAGGAGCAGATTTTTGCTGGACTGGTTTTTAGACACCATGTCCCATTTAAAGCCCCCCTGACGCATACAGTAGAAACTCCCAAAAAGTTACCCCATTTTGGAAACTACGGGATAAGGTGACAGTTTTGTTGGTACTATTTTGGGGGACATATGAGTTTTAATTGCTCTATATTACGTTTTTTGTGAGGCAAAATAACCAAAAAATGGCTGTTCTGGCACAGTTTTCATTTTTTGTCTTTTACAATTTTTATAGAGCAGATTGTTACGGACTCGATGATATCAAATATGTCTACTTTGTTTGTTTGTTTCAGTTTTGCATAGTAAACATTTTTGAAAAAAAATTATGTTTTTGTGTCTCCATTTTCTGAATGCCATATTTTTTATATTTTTCAGTCCATCGTCTTGTGCAGGGGCTCGTTTTTTGCAGGAAGACTTGACTTTTTTTTATTGGTACCATTTTTGGGTACATATGACTTTATATCAATCATTACACTTTATGGGGCAAGCTGACCAAAAAATTGGTTGTTTTGGCATAGTTTGTATTTATTTATTCTTACAGCATTCGCCTGAGGGGTTAGGTCATGTGATATTTTTATAGAGAAGGTCGTAACGGACTTGGCAATACCTAATATGTATTCTTTTTACTATATTTTTAAGTATAACCCTCAGTTCACACTTGCGCGTTTTACAGCGCGTTCGAACGCGCTGTAAAACGCATAACCGATGCAAACCAATGCTTCCCTATGGGACTGGTTCACATTTTCGCGTTTTACAGCGCGTTCGAACGTGCTGAAAAACGCCCGACGCATAAACATGTACTTGAGCTTTTTTTGGGACGTTTGTCGCGCGTTTTGGCCCATAGACTTCAATGGGAACGCGCAACGCTTGTATTTTGCGCGTTTTTGACACTGAAAACGCGCGTTCGAACGCGCGTTTATGAATTTGCAACATGCTGGAAAGGCCAAACTTCATATAGACAGGGATATTTGGTCATTGGACAACACTGCAGTCAATCACACAAACGCGCGTTTACTATTGCCAAAAACGGGCGTAAAACGCGCAACAAAAACGCGCGGAAAACGCGCGTCTCAGAAACGCTCAGGTCTGAACCCAGCGTTAAGGCTGACTTCACACGTCCGTTTAATACGGACGTGAACTGTCCATGGTAACCTGGGCTGGATTCCTGCTTAGAGCAGGAGCGCACAGCGTCATTGGTTGCTATATCATCTATACCAGTGTATTACTGTACTGCAGGGGCGGCAACCCATGACGCCGTGTGCTCCTGCTCTAAGCAGGAATCCAGCCCACGTTACCACGGACAGTTTCACGTCCATGTTAAACGGACATGTGAAGCCAACCTTACACAATAATAGCATTTTTGAAACCAAACAAATTATGTTTTAGTGTCTCCATAGTCTGAGAGCCGTGGCTTTTTAATTTTTTGCCCAATTGTCTTAGGTAGGGTCTCATTTTTTCACCTGAGGGGTTAGGTCATGTGATATTTTTATTGAGCTGGTTGCTACGGATGCGGTGGTACCTAATATGTCTACTTTTTTTTTGTTTATTTCACTTTTAAACAGTAATAGCATTTTTTTTTTTAAATCATGTTTTTAGCGTCTCCATATTCTCAGAGCTATAGTTTTTTTTTTGTTTTTTGTGGTAATTGTCTTATGTAGGGGCTTATTTTTTGCAGGATGAGGTGACATTTTTGGTACCATTTTGGGGAGCATACTCCTTTTTGATTGCATGGTGTTGCACTTTTTGTGATGTAAGGTGACAAAAATTGCTTTTTTTGACACAGTTTATTTTTTTATTTTTTTAAGTTGTTTATAAAACAGGGTGGATCATGTGATATATTTATAGAGCCGGTCATTACGGATGCGGCGATACATAATATGTGTGGGTTGTTGTTTTTTTATTTATTTATTATAAAATCTGGGGAAAGGGCCGTTTTTTTCTTTTTTTACTTGAAACTTTCTTTTTTTTATTAAAAACACTTTTTTACTTTATTTCTGTCCCACTATGGGACTTCAACTTTTGGGGGTCTGATCCCCTCTGCAATGCATTACAGTACATCTGTATTGTAATGCATTGCCTGTTAGTGTATTACACTGAGTAATACACTAACAGGTTGCCTAGGAGACGCAGCCTGGGGCCAGATCTCCTCGACCCCCATAGAAGCTCCCGATGCTTTTTAATGGGCTCCCTCACCCACCGCGGCATAGAAGGGGTTAATCTGCCAGCTTCGGCTGCCCGCTCGATCACCATGATGTAATAGTACGTCAAAATGTGGCAAGTCACCTGCCGCCATGACATACTATTACGTCATGTGTCGGGAAAGGTGTTAACATGAATGGATCACTCCAGTGATGTTGTCACACTGCCATATAACATTGTTTAAAGGGAATCTGTCAGCAGATTTGTACCTATGATACTGGCTGACTTGTTACATGTGCAGTTGGCAGCTGAAGGCATCTGTGTAGATCCCGTGTTCATACATGCTCGCATTGCTTAGAAAATTTTTAATATATATACAAATGAGCCTCTAGGAGCAACGGGGGTGTTGCCATTACACCTAGATGCTCTGCTCTCTCTGCAACTGCTGCACCCTCTGTACTTTGACTGACACGGCCAGGCAGCATAAATGTGATCACACCTGGCTCTGCCAAAGTGAAGAGGATGCAACAGTTGTAGAGAGAGCTGAGCCTCTAGGTGTAATGGCAACACCCCCGTTGCTCCTAAAGGCTCATTTGCTTATATTAAAACATCATTTCACATCATCAGTGCAGGCACATATAAACATGCGACCAACACAGATGCCGTCAGCTGCTAAGTGCACATGTAACAGGTACTATTCTGCTGACAGATTCCTTTTTAATAGTGCTATATGGCAGTGTGACAGCCTCACAGAAAGTGAATGACCATTCTGGGGCATCTATTCTTATGACTTCATGTTATGCCGTTTCTATATTTTTACTACTAGACATTTGTGGACTAGGTGTCACCAGTTGGGGGCATTTTCCTGCACAGTCTACCACTGCCAGCACTGATTGGATAGTGTCAGACTGTGCAGGGCAGGCATAGTATGTTCAATCTGCTGCAGTATTACTTAGCTGTTCTCTCTTATAAGTATAGAGTACCTCATTAATACAATTTCCCCTGTTATAAACAGGGGACCATGGAGTATCTTATCTCCAGGGTTACCTAGCTTTAAGGACCCCAATCCTGCCATTTTCAGAATGACTGACCAATAATGGAATGTATGGGGAGCTTCCAAATGCACAGGTCAAATAAAGCGCATACGTGTATGGGGGCGAATGAGCTATTGATGGTCTTTTGCTACCAAAGGGACTTAACCAATAGATTTATCTGAGCATTAAAGCAAAACTCCAGATCAACAGAAAAATTCACACTACCAGGGAATGAACAAAACACTTACATTGCGCCCTCCTTTTTATCTTTCAATTGCAGATCCACCAATTTCTAGGCTTCTTATCTCAGCTGGCCACACCGCAGCTCAGGCTATCTGATCCACCACTGTGCATTTGGTAGCCAAAGCTACTGCCTGCTTCCTTTGGATTGGCCAGCACTAGTCATGTGAACCGTGCTGACCAATTCAAGCTCAGGAATGGGCAAACAGCAAGTGTCTTCGACTACCAAATGGACAGTGTGCTTCAGGTATTCTGAGTTATGGTGCAGCCATCTTAAATGACAGAAAAAGAACTCGAGAATTGACTGATCTGCACCTGAAGAGACAAAAAAAAGCTCACCATGAAAGTGTTCTGTTTGTTTCCAAGCTAGTTTCTTGAGCTGGAGCATCCATCTAATATTTTATTAGCACTGACTGCATACAAATATAGGTGAAGCAACCATAATAAAAAAAAAAACTGCTGTATAAAAAACTGAAAAACACTGTCTACAATTTGGCTATATTCTAGAGACATTCAGAAACGAAAGTCAAACCATGTTTTACCCCATTTTCTTCACATGTGCTATTATATCGCAATGGCTTTTATGTTCATTTTTTGCATTCACTGCCAGTAGTTTCTGTATAAACATTTTAAAGGACATTCTCGTCAGAAACTAATTGTAATATACGATATATTAAAACATAAACATATGCTTGCCTGCTTTGTAGAGACATAAAATGCTAATCTCATCTCTGAAATGTTCCTTTCATTGTGCCTCGAATGGGTATGTAAGTGCGGTTCTATTTAGATAACAGTATTGCTATTATATACTGTACTAGGAAAAATCTAATCCATCCATTGACTTTTCTGAAAGATTATGTTTTCAGGAAGTTCTCTAGGGATATTTGAGGATCAGACTTGTGACTCACTTCTGCAATTTAAAAAAAAATAAAAATATTATGGTCAATCTATGGTTTATTTCAACCCCTTCTCGACTTGTGCCGTACAGCGGAAAGTGAGTTCCCAACCCATGCCTTACAAGTATGGGCCACTGATGGGGTGGACACAGGAGCTGTGCTTGTCTGACCAGGGACAGGGGTCTGACTGTTAGGCCTCTTGCACACGGCGGTAGTTGGCCCGGGCCCGTGCTGCGGGCCGCAAATTGCGGCCTGCAATGCACAGGCACCAACCGTGGGGCAGCCGCAGTGGATCGCGTACCAATTCACTCGAATGGGTCCGCGATCTGCCCGTTCCGCAAAAAGATAGGACATGTTCTATCTTTTTGCGGGACAGAAGTACGGAATAGAACCCCACGGAAGCACTCCGTAGTGCTTCCGTAGTGTTCCGTTCTGTCATTCCGTTCCGCATCTCCGGATTTGCGGACCCATTGAAATGACTGGGTCCGCATTCGTGATGTGAAATGGCCACGGAATGGTGCCCGTGTATTGCGGATCCGCAATACGGGCACAGGGCGCACATTTTCGTGTGCAATAGGCTTTACTGTATCCGCCGGCATCAGTTAAAACTCCAGTGCAGGTGGGTTAACCCCCTAGATGCCTCTGTCAATGCTGACCACCGCATCAAGGAAATTACAGAGGGTGGGTCCTCTCTCAACTCATCGGCTCCCCACAATGAGATCGCAGGGTGACAATAGTTGCCGTAAGTGGTGACCGAAGCCATACACAGGCCTCCGGGTCTGCTATGTATGGGAGCCTTTGGGGCCCAGTCCCCACTCTGGGTCTCATAGGCAAGTTGACAGTTGCAATGCAGTACAATACAGCATGTATTATACTGTATTGTAACAGCGATCAGGCCCTCAAAGGTTAAAGTATCCAAGTTTCAAGTTTAAAAAAGCACACTTCCCCTCATCAAGCAATTTACTATTGTAAAATACATAATAATACAAAAATTAACATATAGGTATCGCCGCATCCATAATGACTGGCTCCATAAAAATATCACAAGATCTACCCCGTCAGTTGGACACCGTAAAAAATAAATGAATAAAAACGATTGCAGAATAGACATTTTTACCAGTAGAACCTGACTAACAATTTAAGGGGCATGGTGTGTCTCTCAGATTGCACAAGCTGGGCACAGCATATTGAGGACTGAAATGCCATATCAGTGAAAAACTTGCAATTTTCATTTTGCACAGACTCTTGCTCATTAATTTCTGCAAAATACCTGTGATGTAAAAATGCTCACTACACCCTTTGATAAGTAACTTGAGGGGTTTAGTTTCCAAAATGAGGTCACTTAGGGGTTTTTACTGTATGAGTACCCCAGGGTCTCTGTAAATATGATGAGTCCCCAAAAACCATTCCAGAAAAATCTGCACACCAAAAGCCAAATGGACCTCCTTCCATTCTCAGCACTACCATGTGCCCATACAGCAGCTTACATCCACATTTATGGCATTTCGATACCCAGTAGGACCTGTCTATCAATTCAAGTAGTGTGATTTGAGTCTCAGATAGCATGAGCTGGGCACAGCATATTGCAAACCAAAATGCCATATCTGTGGAAAAATAGCAATTTTCATTTTGCATGTTCTGTTACATATTCATTTCTGCAAAATACCTGTGGCTTCAAAACGCTTACTCCACCCCTTAATAGCTTGAGGGTCAGAGTTTCCAAAATGATGTCACTTCTCAGGGGTTCCATTTATTATTTCACCCCAGAGCCTCTACAGTTATCACCACATTGAGAGTCAAAATTCACATAGAGCTCTTATTCTCCTGAGCACTCTCATACATTCAGGTAAAATAAAATGGCCACGTGTAGGGTGTTTCTCAAACCAGGAAACACAGCAGAATAATAATAATAGGACTTACTCTTCACTCTGGCACAATCTGGACACAATATATTGGGTACTTAAATGGCACATCTGTGGAAAAATTGCAATTTTCACTTTGCACCTGCTGTGCATTACTTTTTGCAAAACACCCGTGGGGTCAAAATGCTCACTAAACCCCTTAATAAATACCTTGAGCTGTAATTTCCAAAGTAAGGTCATTTCTCGGCATTCTATTTATTATTTTACCCCAGAGCCTTTTTAGTTGTCAGCACAAGCGGCATAAATCACTACATTGGTCCTCAAATCAGCATAGCGCTGTAACGAGAATTCAAAAGATTTGAGAATGAATAAGCTTACACTTAGTAAACATATTTATTCACTTAGAGTGATTAAATATAAGATAACACAGACAAATCATATACAGAATAATAAAAAGTAAGTAAAAATCACTAGCCTAAATATGCAATATGGGGTAGCGATCTAGTCGGCCATGCTATAACACATGGCTGTCTACCACATTATAACACATGACCGACACCCCAGGGTATACAAGAGATAGGGCAAATCAATACTTACATCCTACCTAGGATGAAGTTCCAAGTGGAGTTATACACCTCAGCCTCACCCCCGTGTGCATCACTCATGTCCTGAGATGTGTCTCTGAGATCACTACTCCGGAATGTAGCCTTATCAGCACAAGGATGGAGAATGGGTACTACATTACAAGGAATTACAAGGAATATCCTTACACAGAATACTAAAAGTAATATAAAAGAGGCAAAATCAAAGGGGACAGAACCAATCAGTACTTAAAAATAACCTTATACATTCCACCCCTGGTTCTTCCACTTTAATTCATTTTCAACAATTAACACCAGGACCTATTCTACATATATCATCCAATCATTTGACAGAAAACCACTTTGGAACTATTGGATTTCTAAAAAAAATAAATACAAAAATCAAAAAATGTTGTGTTGGACGAAAAAGAAGTGTCTCACTGAGGTCTTCTTCACTTCTGATCTTCTTGGGTAATAAAGTCTTTGGTGCAAGTGCTCTTTTACTTCTAAGCCATGTTGTATGTCCAGGCAAAAGACCAGGTGTTTCTAAAACCAGGAAGTACAGCATAATAATAAGAGTACTTATCGAATCTTAAAAAATTCTATGAAGCACCTGTAAAGCCAATCAATGTATCTGTAGATGAATTCCTTAAAGAGTTTCTTTCGCAAAACGGGATAAGTTTTTGGAGTTTTTATGCTGGTACCTCAGGGGCTCTGCAAATGTGACATGGCACTCAAGAACCATTCCAGCTAAATCTCCCCTTCAAAAGCCAAATGGCGCTCCTTCCCTTCTGAGCCCTGTGGTGTGCTCATACAGCAGTTTACAACCAGATATGGGGTGCTGTTGTAACCAATTTTGGTGTGCAACCGATTACTGCAGCACTGCTCCCAATCACTTCATTAAAGCTGTGCTATAGTAATCAGTTCCATACACTATACAGTGGACAAAGCTATGTAGTTCCCTTGCCAGAGTTTCTGCAGAATAACTGATGGGTGGTGATATGGGTTGATGGTCCCCGCCAATCAGATATTGATGGCCTATTCTGCAGATAGGCTATTATTTATAAAATCCTTAAAAAATCCTGGACAACCTCTTTAAAGAGGTTACCAATATTAGAAAAATCTTTCTTAAAAAAAAGCAACACACCTCTTTCCATGGATTGCGTCTGGTATTGCAGCTTAACTCTATTGGAGTCTATGGGGCAGAGCAGCAAGACTGCACACAACCTAAGAACAAGTGTGGTGCTGTTTTTTGGAAGAAAGCAGCCATGTTTTTCTAATCCTGGAAACCCCTTTAAGATGCACGATTAAAGAGGTTGTCCAAGTTATTTTTTTTATTCTTTGTATATTTCTACCTAAACAAAAGTAATGTATTTCCAATTGATTCTCTTTTTCTACAGTGTCCCTTTTCTCATATTTCATTGAGTGTTTCATGACCTTTGACATCAGCTTCTTTGCCTGCTCTGACATTCCCTGCACAAGCTTAGGGCTGCAGGAGAGAGCAGTCCTGCCCTGTACATGGAACGTCATGAAGTCAGATCTGTGGGCTGTGCTTGCAGGAGGGACAAGTCACGCCCCCTGTGCATGGATCCTCACTGCGGATGTCTGCTGTCTTAGCTGTCTCCTGCTGGATCCATCCTTAGCTGCGAGCTGTCAGGCATGTCCAGTCCATTCAGAAGGCATCCTCATAGAGGCTAGCTTACCAACTGCCAGTGTATATGGACCATACGAACATCAGCACTGAGATCTGAAAAGTGGGTGGATCTTGTCTATGTGTAGCCACACCCCCTTTAGTTTACTGGATGCAGAATGGCTTATCATTAACTTTTATAACCGAAAAAGCAGAAGAGGAATTCCAGTCAAAGTGAAAGCTTACTGCACTCTAACAGGGGAAATACTTTGCCTGTATAAATTGAAGAAGCAGTAAGATGTAAATAGCCAGGAGATCAACCAGAAGAAACCAGTGACTACTGGGAAGAGCTGCAGCAGGAGAAGAGCCATCTGTGTCAGCAAAGAAAACCAAGTGCAGGGAGAAGGGAAAGGTAGTCATAGTAGACACCCACAAATATTCATGAGAAGAATGTCACAGAATGTTATTACACACCCCCATGGCTCTGCAACTGCATGTAAACAAAGGGGCCAGAGCAGTACTAGGTACGTGTGGAAATATAATTTTCTTCTTTTGCTAGACCTCACATATCTAATGTATATATTCCTGACCATCAGTTTTGCAGAGTCATTTTTTTCTGTAACTTGGACAACCCCTTCTCCATACAACTTCCCAAACATATATATGTTGTAACCAATGAGTCGCTGGCACTAGCAACTGCAAGAGCCCAAGCAGTTGGACCTTTATCATAAATTTGCATTTTGTAAAAAATTTTTATTTATTTTTTGCTAAAATGATACCGCCAGATGTTTACTATAAGCCTAAAAAGACATTAGGAAAAAAAAACACAAAAAAGAAAGATTTACTGTTGATAGGTAATAAATATTATACAGCAGGAATATCACTTAACAAAAACACTGTTTACATTCACCATTTCCTCACATGTCATTGGTATGTTATATTATAATTTAGATATGAATTGAAATTCTAAAGTAAAAATTTACCGCCATCACCATCATAAATACACAGTGTGGGTTTAAAGTCCCTTCTGTATTCTAACAGGAACAGGTTGGTTGCTAAACGTGATTTTCTTTTGTTTTGTTTTGTTGCACAATAGGCAGCCATAGTGGTTGTCACCTTAGAATTAGGTTCTCTGAGACTGACGGTTAAGGTAATTGAAAAGTCACAGGCAATATGGATGCACTTCTGGGTCTACTTTTGGAAAAATGTCTGCAACTGAAAAGAAAAATGCAAGGTTTGATTGGCTCACCAGAGAACCCTCCGGTGGGCCAAAGCTCTGACAATAATACATAGTAACATAGTATATAAGGCCGAAAAAAGACATTTGTCCATCCAGTTCGGCCTGTCATCCTGCAAGTTGATCCAGAGGAAGGCAAAAAAAAAAAACTATTAGGTAAAAGACAATTTTTCCCACTTAAAGGGAATAAAAAATTCCTTCCCGATTCCAATCAGGCAATCAGAATAACTCCCTGGATCAACGACCCCTCTCTAGTAGCTATAGCCTGTAATATTATTACACTCCAGAAATACATCCAGTCCCCTCTTGAATTCCTTTATTGTACTCACCATCACCACCTCCTCAGGCAGAGAGTTCCATAGTCTCACTGCTCTTACCGTAAAGAATTCCTGCAGATGCAGAGGATGTCCCCTCGTCACAGTCCTGGGGATAAATGGATGATGGGAGAGATCTCTGTACTCACCCCTGATATATTTATACATAGTTATTAGATATCCCCTCAGTCGTCTTTTTTCTAAAGTGAATAACCCTAATTTTGATAACCTTTCAGGGTACTGTAGATCCCTCATTCCAGTTATTACTTTAGTTGCCCTCCTCTGAACCCTTTCCAGCTCTGCTATGTCTGCCTTGTTTTACAGGAGCCCAGAACTGTACACAGTACTCCATGTGTGGTCTGACCAGTGATTTGTAAAGTGGTAGGACTATGTTCTCATCACGGGCGTCTATGCCCCTTTTGATGCAACCCGTTATCTTATTGGCCTTGGCGGCAGCTGCCTGATACTGGTTTTTGCAGCTTAGTTTGCGGTTTATTAAAATTCCTAGATCCTTTTCCATGTCAGTGTTACCCAGTGTTTTACCATTTAGTATGTACGGGTAACTTGCATTATTTCTTCCCATGTGCATAACTTTACATTTGTTAGTGTTAAACCTCATCTGCCACTTATCTGCCCAAGCCTCCAATCTATCCAGATCCCTCTGTAGCAGTAATTTGAGTGTGTACCGTTAATAACCACCCTCTGTTTTCTATCACTCAGCCAGTTACTCTGTCATGAAGCCATGCTGATATGGCGTAATTTGCTTATTTTCATTGAGATACTCCAAGATAGCATCTCTCAGAAACCTTCAAATAGTTTACCCACAACAGATGTTAAACTTACCGGCCTATAGTTTCCAAGCTCTGTTTTTGGACCCTTTTTGAATATTGGCATCACATTTGCTATGCGCCAATCCTGTGTAACATTCCCTGTCAGTATAAAGTCCAAAAATATCAGAAATAAGGGTCTGGCTATGACGTTACTTAATTCCCTTAGGATACGGGAGTGTATGCCATCCGGTCCTGGCGATTTGTCTATTTTAACCTTTGTACGGTAAGTCGCTGTTGTACTTCATCCTGGGTCAGACAGGACACTTTTAATGGGGAATTTATTTTCACATTCTGCATTTCATCTGACAGTTTAATTTCCACAGTGAATACATTTTGAGAAAAAAAATATTTAACAGCTTTGCTTTCTCCTCGTCTCTCTCTGCAACTCCCCCCTCATTACTCTTTAAAGGGCCTACACCTTCAGATTTATACTTTTTAACATTTATATAATTGAAGAACATTTTAGGGTTAGTTTTACTCTCTTTGGCAATTAATCTCTCGGTCTCTAGTTTGGCCGCTTTTATTTGGTATTTACATATTCTATTTTTTTCCTTATAGTTTTTCAGTGCTTCCACGCTACCCTCCTGTTTTAGTGATTTATATGCTTTCTTTTTGTCACTTATTGCTTTCTTTACAGTTCTATTTATCCGCATTAGTTCCTTTTTATTCCTTAACCTTTTATTCCCATACGGTATGTACCTCTTACGATGAGATTTTAGGATGCTTTTTAAGATATCCCATTTTGTGGCTGTATTTTTTGAGGACTTTGTCCCAGTTAGTTAGGCCTATGGCCTCTCTTAGTTGGCTAAATTTAGCTTTTTTTAAGTTTGGTATTTTTATTCCTCCCTGTAGAAATGCTCTTTTGAATGATAATTGGAAGGTTATTATTTTATGGTCGCTATTTCCCAGGTGTCCCCCAACCTGCTCGTCTGTTGTTCTGTCAGGTCTATTGGTTAATACTAAGTCCAGTATGGCCATCCCTCTAGTCGGGTCCTGAACCAGTTAGGAAAGGTAATTGTCTTTGGATATTGCCAAGAACGCAGTTTCCTTTATGCAATGTACAGGTTTCAGTTTCCCAGTCTATATCTGGGTAGTTGAAGTCCCCCATAATAACCACCTCATTATGATTTGCAGCCTTGTCTATCTTGTTTAGTAGTAGATTTTCTGTGGACTCTGATATATTAGGTGTTTTATAGTAAACTCCTATTAGTAATTTATTATTGTTTTTGGCTCCATGTATCTCTAACCACAGTGACTCCACATGTTTATGTCCCTCACTTATATCTTCTCAGACTGTGGGCTTTAGACAGGACTTTACATAAAGGCAGACCCCTCCCCCTCTCAGGTTTTGACAATCCTTTCTAAACAGACTGTAACCTTGTACATTAACTGCCCAGTCATAGCTATCATCCAGCCATGTCTCAGTTATTCCCACTATATCATAGTCCTCCTCACACATCACTAATTCCAGTTCCCCAGTTTTGTTAGTCATGCTTCTGGCATTAGTGTACATACAATTAAGAGGTTTATGTATATTTTTCACCCGAAAACATTTCCTTCTGAACTGTTCTGGTTCCTCCTTCCATTTCTCCCCCAGTCCCTAGTCCCACTACCTTGCCCCCAGTCTCTATCTGCACTATCTTCCCCTCCTATAACGTAATTACCCTCCTCCCAGTCCCTAGTTTAAACACTCCTCCAACCTTCTAGCCATCTTTCTCCTCAACACAGCTGCCCCTTCCCCATTGAGGTACAGCCCATCCCTACGATAGAGTCTGCAGCCGAAAGAGAAGTTGGACCAGTTCTCCAGGAACCCAAACCCCTCCTTCCTGCACCAGTTCTTGAGCCACTTGTTAACCTCCCTAATCTCCTGCTGCCTTTCTTGTGTGGCTCGTGGTACAGGCAGTATTTTCAGAATGCCATAATCCTTAAAGTAAAATGTAAATAATATATCCATAGAAGATAACGCGTTCGGCACTGCCCAGAGCAGGTAGCGCGAAACGGCTGTTGCCTGATTGACCTGTGCAGTGCCTGTATCTACCTTGTTTTAATCTTCAATAAAGCTGCAAAAAAGATTTTGGTGAGTGCCGCTATTCATTCCACTCAATTGGTTGAAAATGTAAATAATCACCAAAATGTGACTGCTGGTATAATATCGGATTTATTAATATATGGTCAGTTTTATGTTTTGGGTGGAAATTAACTTTAAGAGTCATTTAATAAAGTGATACAATGTGAATGAACAACAAACTACCATCAAAGACTACAGAAAACTTTTGTGGAAACAATATTTATTTAATTTGCATAATTCTGCCAAAAAATAAAAATGATAAAAATTGCTGTTCAACTGAACACAAATCATGCCCATGTAATCACTTCAAGAATGCTCCCAATTCATCAGTAGAGATGTCCCGAACTATTTGCCGGCGAACAGTTCCCGGCGAACATCGCTTGTTTGCGTTCGACGCGGTGGGCGAATATATGCGATGTTCGGTCTGCCCCTTATACATCATCATTGAGCAAACTTTGACCCTGTACCTCACAGTCAGCAGACACATTCAGGCCAATCAGCATGCCCTCCCTCCCAGACCCTCCCACCTCCTATCAAAAAGCAAGGATAACATCCATCTTAGATTCATTCTGAAGCTGCAGAGTTAGTTAGAGCAGGGAGAGTGCTGCTGCTGCTGCTGAATTAATATAGGGATTCTAGGGAAAGCGTTAGCTACTAGTGTTCTGTGTCCACTCCAGTCCTCAAAGACTCATCTGCTATAACCCTTTTTAGGGCTGGTACATCAGTCTGCTTTTTTTTTTATATAAATATATATATATATATTATATTGCAGTTGCCTGTGTGAGAGGCCGCAGGCCCACAGACTGTACTGTGTACACACCACTAATATAGGGTGGCACAGTACCTTGCAGATAAAAAAGTCATTTAATTTTTACCCTTTAATATAATTGCATTTGCCTGCCAGTGAGTGTCAGGCCCACAGACTGTACTGTGCCCACTGCCTACCACTCATATAGGCACAGTACCTTGCATGCATAGTTCCACTAATCAAAAAAAAATGACAGGCACAGGCAGGCCACCCCTCAGGGGCCGTCGTGGTCATGGTGCTGTGATTTCCTTTGGCCCTAAAATAATGGCCAGTGTTTAGAGGCCACGTACCCTGAACTCGAAAAATTCTGAGGACATAGTTGACTGGTTTACAAAGGACACCCAATCTTCTACAGCTTCCGCTCGGAACCTTGATGTACCATCCTCCTCCAGCTCAGCTTCGGGAACCTCTCAAATTACCACTTGTCCACCCGCCGCCACCACCAACACTAGCACCACAGCCGCTTCACTTAATCATTCAGAGGAGTTATTTAAACATCAGTTGGAAGAAATGAGTGATGCGCAACCATTATTGCCAGAGGATGTAGATAACAGGGATATGTCTCAGTCAGGCAGCATTACACACATGGACGTCCAGTGTGATGATGATGATGTTGTACCAGCTGCTGCTTCCTTTGCTGAGTTGCCAGATACAAGTGAAGCGGTTCATGATGAAGATGTGTCCGCGGATGTCACGTGGGTGCCTGCTCAAAGAGAAGAAGAACAGGGGGAAAGTTCAGATGGGGAGACATAGAGGAGGAGGAGACGAGTAGGAAGCAGGAGGAGGTCAACACATGAGTACAAGCAGCACACAAACTTAAAGCGACCATTCTCCTCCTGGTCCAGCATCTTCAGCCACGTCAACCACTGCTGTCCTCCTTGCCCCCTCTTAACCACCCACCACTCCGCCTCTCACCTTCAGCAGTTTCTGCTCATCTGCCCACAGTCAGGTGTCTGTCAAGGAAATGTTTGAGCGTAAGAAGCCAATGTCCCCCTTGCCTGGCGTCTGACAGCTGGCTTGTCGGAACTTTTAGCCCCCCAGCTTTTACCATACAAGCTGGTGGAGTCTGGGGCCTTCAAAAAATTTGTAGCTATTGGAACACCGCAATGGAAGGTACCCGGCCGAAAAATTTTTTCACAAAAGGCAATCCCCAACCTGTACTCTATTGTGGAAAAGAAAGTCATGGCATGTCTGGCACACAGTGTTGGGGCAAGGGTCCATCTGACTACTGATACCTGGTCTGCAAAGTACAGTCAGAGCAGGTATATCACGTACACTGCGCATTGGGTAAACCTGCTGACGGCTGCCAAGCATGGAATGCGTGGCTCTGCTGCGGAGTTGGTGACACCACCACGACTTGCAGGCAGGCCTGCTGCCACCTCCTCTACTCCTCCTACTCCATCCTCTTCGCTAACCTCCTCGGCTGAGTCCTCTTCTGCTGCTGCGTCTTGCTCCACATCAACTGCACCCCCCCCCCCCTCCCCAGGGGCTATTCCACATCCCGATCGACTTGCCTGAAAGCAGAGAGTCACACCAGACCAGCACTCCTGTCCGCCCTGAATGCACAGGTGGATCAGTGGCTGACCCCACACCAACTGGAGATTGGCAAAGTGGTGTGTGACAACGGAAGCAATCTGTTGGCGGCATTGAATTTGGGCAAGTTGACACATGTGCCGTGCATGGCACGTGTTGAATCTGATCGTACAACGCTTTGTGAGTAAGTACCCAGGCTTACAGGACGTCCTCAAGCAGGCCAGGAAGGTGTGTGGCCATTTCAGGCATTCCTACACGGCCATGGCGCACTTTTCCGACATTCAGCGGCGAAACAACATGCCAGTGAGGCGCTTGATTTGCGACAGCCCGACACGTTGGAATTCAACATTCCTAATGTTCGACCGCCTGCTCCAACAAGAAAAAGCCGTCAACGAGTATTTGTATGACCGGGGTGCTAGGACAGCCTCTGCAGAGCTGGGGGAAGAGGTGAAAGTAATCCTCCTTCTACCATGACCATGCCGGCAAGGACAGGACGCTTTACAGACTTGTTGTTGATGGAGGACATGCGGAGCTTTTTAAGTCCTACACATCGCCACAGCCCTTCGGGGTCCACCCTCAGAGAACAACTCGACCGACAGGTAGCAGACTACCTCGCCTTAACTGCAGATATCGACACTCTGAGGAGCGATGAACCCCTTGACTACTGGGTGTGCAGGCTTGACCTGTGGCCTGAGCTATCCCAATTTGCAATAGAACTTCTGGCCTGCCCCGCTTCAAGTGTCCTTCAGCGCAGCAAGAGGTATTGTCACTGACAAGAGAAGTCGCCTAGGTAAAAAAAGTCTAGATTACCTCACCTTTATTAAAATGAATGAGGCGTGGATACCGAAGGGACGGACAATGGGGGATACATTTGACTAAAAAAGGCCTGATGAGATGCCTTGGGCTAAAAATGGTCCCCACGCTGCTGTATTTCATCTCTGCATGCCGGATGACTTGCGTGACTTCTCCGCCACAAACTAGGGTTCAAGCCACAATGTTTTAGTACTCTTTCTGCCTGGAAAACATAAATTTTTCCGGCCGCTGCTACAGCAGCAGCTGCAACAATACCTAATTTTTCAGGCATGTGTACATGCCTCTGGTGCTGCACTGTGGCTGCAAAAACAAAACAAAAAAAAGGCACATACATGTGTCAATTCCCCTTAGTGATCGTTACCTTGTTGTGGTGAAGGGGCTTGCGTATCACAATGAAGCGATCACCTCTATGAGTGTGTTGGCAATGTTGGCACACCCCAGATGATAAGTTCGTTGCTTCATTGTGAACAGACCAAAAGTGATCGGCTGGATAATTTTTCATAGAAAAAACATTGATTTTCTTTTTGATCATCTAAGGTGATCATTAAAGCCTACTAGGCCAACAATGGGCCCACACTGCAGAATTATTGTTTTCTGGGTCACTTAACTGTCACTGAACTACCTCAGCACGACCATAGGCTTTAAAAAACCGCCATCGCCTGCAATCTCCCAAACGTGCGCACGAGCACAGTCATCACTACACCAAGATTGACGCATAGAGGAAAAAAATTTATGTCATAAGTGTGTCAACTATTGACAACTATTTGCGGTTGTCTAAAATCTATTCGATACATGTCCCCTGATAGGGGACGTAACAGGGATTAAACTAATAAGAATAGTACTACTTAACACACCACTCATATAGAGTGTCACAGTACATTGTGCGACGCATGCGCAGTGCCCCAAATTGGAAGTAAGAGGACAGACCAATCATCTTTTTCCATCTCCCGGTTCCTAAAATCTATTCACGTCCCCTGATAGTGGACGTAACAGGGATTAAACTGATAGGAATAGTACTACTTAACACACCACTCATATAGGGTGTCACAGTACATTGCACGGCGCACGCGCAGTGCCCCAAATTGGAAGTAATCTATTCGATACACTTCCCCTGATAGGGGACGTAACAGGGATTAAACTGATAGGAATAGTACTACTTAACACACCACTAATATAGGGTGTCACAGTACATTGCACGGTGTTTGCGCAGTGCTCCAAACTGGAAGGAAGGGGACCGACCAACCATCTTTTTCCATCTCCCGGTTCCTAAAATCTATTCCATACACCGGCCGCTGATAGGGGACAAAACAGAGAATAAACTAGTAAGAACAGATTTTTTTTAAATTTAAAAAAAAAAAGAGGACAGCCTGGAGCTGGGTATTTTTTGGCCGCGTTACTGAACGCTCATGCACAATGGCTGTAGGCTCATGTGTCTTTTTGCGGAGGTGAAAAACCTGATCAGTCAAACCCAAGGCAACATCATCGACCTCATCCTATATACGTTTTTTCTGGAGCGTGCCCTGCGAAGAGTGCTGGATCAGGTCGTAGATGAGCATGAAGAGCAAGAGTTGTGGTCACCATCACCACCAGAAGCAGCCTTGTCGTCGTCGATTGCTGTACCTGCGGCAACGCAGAGAGAGGAGTCTGAAGAAGAGGAGTCGGAGGAGGAAGGTGGCTTTGAGGAGGTGGAAGACCAACCAAAGCAGGCGTCCCAGGGGACTTGTTGTCACCTTTCGGGGACCCTCGGTGTTGTACGTGGCTGGGTGGAGGAAGAGACCTTCAATGACGTCAGTGAGGACAAGGAACGGGACATGGCTAACTTGGTATCCAACTAAACGGGGAGTTTGGTCTGTCAGAGTTTGGTCTGTCAGAGTTTGGTCTGTCAGAGTTTGGTCTGTCACTGTGAAGCGGGCGTAACCCTTACACTACCTGATCGATACAACATCATACCTGATCGTATACACACACTGGATGTTTTAAAGCACGTTATTCCAAACAATTTAGGAATGTTAGGTGATTTATGCCCTTTATGGATTAAAACACGACTCTGTGTCAACTATGTAATTTTCCATGGGAGTTTTGCCATGGATCCCCCTCCGGCATGCCACAGTCCAGGTGTTAGTCCCCTTGAAACAACTTTTCCATTACTATTGTGGCCAGAAAGAGTCCCTGTGGGTTTTAAAATGCGCCTGCCATTTTAAATCTATGGCGGTTCGCCGGTTCGCGAACATTTGCGGAAGTTCGCAAACGGAAAATTTTATGTTCGCGACATCTCTATTCATCAGATTGGCTAGTTTTATAGGCGTTTGGACCATAAATTGATGTACTCCTTTGTAACTTAAGGCCAATGCACGGGCACCGACCGTGGGGCAGCCGCAGCGGATCGTCGACCCATTCACTTGAATGGGTCCGCGATCTGCCTGTTCCGCAAAAAGATAGGACATGTACGGAAGTACAGAACGGAACCCCACGGAAGCACTCCGTAGTGCTTCCGGACTGTTCCGTCATTCCGTTCCGCAACTTCGGATTTGTGGACCCATTGAAATGAATGGGTCCGCATCCGTGATGGGGAGTGGCCACGGAACGGTGCCTGTGTATTGTGGGTCCGCAATACGGGCACGGAGCTCACACGTTCATGTGAAAGAGGCCTTAGTGAAATTTTTATAATGATTAATCTTTTATGTATTAGACTATTATTTAAAATATTTTAAGTATGTCAATGTAAACATATAAAGTGTAAGCTTTAATATGCTAGATTTAAAACTATACACAAGAAATTATGTTTTCTAGGTTGCTAACATGATCCTTCTTCCTTGACTACAAATCAGATATCCATCAGGAAATATTGGTGTCTTGATTGCCTGCTCAAAACCCACCCAGTTTGTCTTTATCATTTTGGAGGATGCTGAGAAGGAACCACAGATTCAAGCCATTTTCATGAGTAATGGTCATGGAGCCTGCTACCATCATAACGGCACACTTTGGTGAGTTCAATGGTATATTAAAAGACAATTTAAAGCAAGGCACTGGAGAAAAGAGAGTCTTATATCAAATAGGACTGACTGGCAAATCTCTGAGTTATCGCTTTGATTTACTTTGTAAAATACTATCATGTATCAGCAATCAGTATATAGTATCTTGGAGGTGCTGAGATGTTACATGCTGATCACATTTCTTGAGCTGGATGAACATAAGTGATATAGACAATTGATATACCCTTAAGTGAAGAAAAAGTAACACTTAGCACATACAGAAATCTGAATAAATATACTAGGACTCCTCTGAAAAGATATAAATTCTCTATAAATTTATAAAAAGTAAATTCTGCAAAATATAGTAACCATGGCTGATTCTGAATACTGTATATTAATACATGAAAATCATATAACACATCAACTAAAAATCCACATGGAATCCGAATTTGAAAGTGCAGGATTAGAGCCACAGTAATAGGATACAACACATGAATCCGAAGAAACAAAGCATACATATATAAATTAATTATAACATATAGGGGGTCATTTATCAATCTGAAATATGCCTAAATTAGGTGTATTTAAGGCGTAGATTGCGGGACAACGGTTGGTTCCCGCTCACACCAGGTCTAAAATTGTAGGCATGGCGTAGGCGGGAAGGGGATGGGCCAACAAGCCCGTCTCATTTAACATTTTGTACACCTGTTTTAGGTCTAAATTTAAGAAAGCTAGGAAGCTTATACTTAGAACTGGCAGAGGATCCGCCTTTCATAACTGTGGCTCATCCACCGCCAGATATAGGGCTTTATTAAGACCAGCGTCTAAAACATTGGTCTTAATAAATGTGCCCTATAGACTCGCACAAATAGCATATGAAGTCAGAAAATCAGTGGGTTAAACAAGAGAGTAAGGTAGGAATAATAGATATTACACGAGGAGCCACATGTGTGTCCAAAAACAAACTATTCATGGAGAAGTCAGTAACACACTAAGAAATGTACACACACAAATAATGAAATAAATAATTAAGTAATGAAAATAAGTACTTTATTCCCCACAAAAAAAGAGAAACATGGTTAAAACTAGAAAAACAAGGTATTTAGAGGGGCCACAAAATAATATGGCCAAAAATTGAGCAAAAATAACAATGGGACAGATTTACTAATCCTGTTATATGTAAATGTAGACTAGAAAAGTAAAAAATCTGCTAGATGCATAATAGTGGCTCATTAGTGGCACTTTTACACTATCTAGTCTATGTTTATGCCACCTATTAACCCCTTAAGGACCGGGGGTTTTGGGATTTTTGCGTTTTTGTTTTGCGCTCCCTGCCTTCCAAAAGCCATAACATTTTTATATTTCCGCTCACATAGCCATATGACGGCTTATTTTTTGCGGGACAAGTTGTACTTTTTAACGCTACCATTTATTTTTGCATGTGATGTAGTGGGAAACGGGAAAAAAATTCCAAATGGGGTGAAATTGCAAAAAAAAAGCAATTTCACCACAGTTTTACGGGTTTTTAAATTACAACGTTCGATTTGCGATAAAACTGGTTAATTTTATTCTTCAGGTCAGTATGAATCCGGCAATACCTAATATGTATAGTTTTTCTTGCGTTTTGATAGTGAAAAAAAAAATTAAAAGTGGGAATTTTTTTATTTTATTTTTTTGTCGCCATGTTTTGACCCCTATAACTTTTTTGTAATTATGCGTATGGAGCAGTGTAGGGGCTCATTTTTTGCGGGGCAATCTGAACTTTTAATTGATACCATTATGGGGTGCGTATGATGTTTTGATCACTTTTTATTCATTTTTTTAGGAAATGAAGCGTCCAAAAATGGCGAATTAGCCATTTGGACGCTTTCTTTCCGTTTTATGTTTACCGTATGGTGAATATTTTTAATATTATTATAGTATGGGCGTTTTCGCACATTGCGACACCCATTATGTGTAATTTTTTTATTTTTTATTTATTTTATTTTCATTTTGGGGAAAGGGGGTGATTTGAATTTTTATATTTTTTTATTTAATTTTTATTTTTTAAACTTTTTTTTTTTTTTTACCACTTTCTTATAGTTCCCATAGGGAACTATAAGATGCAATCATCAGATTGCTATTCTCATATATTCCAATGCAATAGCATTGGAATATATGAGAAAATCGCATATTTCCTATGGAGCCTATTACAGTCATAGGCTCCATAGGAATACTGTGTAGTACCCTAGGTTTCATTCACAGAAACCTAGGGTACTACATGCATGCTCCGGCTCCCCCTTGTGGCCATCAGGAGCCGAGCAAACCGAAAGTGAAACTTTCGGTTTCTTGCTGATCAGATGCCGTGGTCAGGATTGACCACGGCATCTGAGGGTTAAATGTCCGCGATCGGCATCGCTGCCGGTCGCGGACATGAGCTGCGGTGTCAGCTTGATGAATCAAGCTTTACCCGCAGCTAGGCGCCCGCTCCGTGCGGGAGCGGGCGCCATCTTTAAAGTGCGGACGAAGGGCGTATATGTACGCCCTTCGTCCTTAAGAGGTTAAAAGGGTTGTCTGAACAAAAAGAAAAATTAAATGGAGGCATCTTTTGAAAGCACACAGCACTGGACTGCTGAGCCTCTGCAGTGGTGTGCTGTTTTTGCACAAGTAAATACTGAGGTAAGTGACTGGCTGCGGTGGTCAAATAAATGGAAAGGGCACTTCATCACATCCGGTCAAGCACATACAGTGGGGACGGGAGACACAGTGCTGGAACGGCGGGACTTTCAGAAGTGACCCCCCTTCCTCTACTTAATTTTACTTTTTGGTCAAACATTCCCTTTAACTAAGCCAAAATTTATTTAAAATATATAATTCATATAATCACCCACACGAAATCACCCTTAAAAATCAAATGTAAATTGATTTAGATGGTCTTTGTATATAGCCCCCACATAAAAGCATTGAGAGTATACAAATTATAACAAAAATAAGAGGAACATCTTACCATTAGACCTGGCTACCAGGTCCCACTGTTATATGGCACTACAACACCCAACAGGCAAACATTCATGTTTATTTCAGTGGCAATACAGTGGGGATGATTTATCAAAACTTGTGCAAGGGAACACATAGCATAGCAACTCATAGCAACCAATCAGATTCCACTAGTCATTTTTAAGAGCTCCTTTGGAAAATAAAAGGTGGAATCTGATTGGTTTCTATGGACAACTGAGCCAGTTTTCCCTTGCACCAGTTTTGATAAATTTCCCCGTGTGTTTATCTCCCAGCAGAACAAAAGGATCGCGCACAGTGAACCCAATATGCTCAAATCTTGTTTCGCTCAGCATCTACCATTGAGAGATTGTTCTGTATGTGTAGCATAAACAGTGGACTGAAAACATACTTTCCACAGTCTAACCCTTAAACATAAAGATGCCATTACCACCCCAGGGTTTCAGGGCACAAATTTAGAGGTCCCTAGACCACCAGGAATGTAAAACAGGGTAGTGAGTTTTAGAGGCAATATAAAACTAAATAATGTAAAAAATGTTAAATATTTTTTTTTTAAATGGTGGTTTCCTTTGTATGCTTTTAAATGCCACATTCTTAGTACACATCACTTTATAATCTTTAAGTTGCTTTCAGAGAGCATAGTCTAAGACTACATTCACTTGGATGTAATGCAAGAACCATGCAGGACCAATATATTTAGTCCCACAAAATGTATAGTATACAGCTCTTACACAGAGCATACAACTTAGAAAAATATTGCAGAAAAAGACCTGAAGGTCAAACATATTTGGGTTGATTTACTTATTTTGTCTAAAATGTAGTCAGAGTAGCAGTCTGAACATCCACCAAACTTATCCCAGTGGCTCAGGCTGGAAGATAAATTTAGTGAATGACGACACATTTTTGTCTAACTTTATATCACCAATTGGTTGGCTTACCTTGGTTCTCATTGTCATGTCTTAAAGGGGTTTTCCAGGAGTAGAATATTCAGTATGGGTCACTGGAGCGCCGCACAATTGATCAATGGCAGTGCCAGGTTTCAGACCCCAACACACACACACATATCAGATATTGATGATCTACTTCAGCTGTGTTTAAACCCCCAAGATGTACACTTGCTTGGCTATTCTCAGAACTCCACAGAAATGAATGGAGCATGCTGGGAGTCGTAGTTTCACCACAGGTGGAGTGCTAGAGGTTAGCCATCACTGACCTAAGTTGAGGAGAGATCATTAATATTCTACTCTCAGAAAATCCCTTTAAACCATGTCCCTTCTCCATTGAACCTTCCCCCCTTTCCAGCTAAGATACACAACCCTCTTCGAGAGAGGCACCGTGGATTATGGCACACAATATGGGCCATAATTCAGGCACAGTCACAATGGTAAATGAGGGCCACACTGCTAAATACTAAACAGTCTGCCATTTTCTGTTGGTCACCTAAGAATTAATTCTGTACTTGGTATTGAAGCCCAGGCCTATTCACTATAATGGGACTTATCTGTACCTAGGCTATGTAACCGGGGAATGTGACATCAATGGCCTAGGAAGTGGCTGGTGCACTGGGGCCTCATCAAACAGCTGAATGGCATGAGTTTTAGGAGTCGGACCCCCGCCAATGATATATTGTTGACCTATCCTAAGCATACGTTATGTTACTCCCGAAAAAAAAACTTTGATCAAGAAATCTATACTTTCCCAATTTTACAGTGCCACACATTAATACTGCAAAAGGCATGTGTCTAAGTATTCTTAGACTCTAAAGAGAGATCCCAATCCTAGAGACCTGATGGAGCACATAAATAATCTGAATGGTTCACAATATTCTAAGAGATTAGAAGATGTTCCAGTGTGTATTGCTGGGATGCTTATTTCCAATGTGAAAATTGGATTTTTGCAAAGCCTGGTTAATTCTCTCTGGGGTGCACTACCAAGGCAGGCACTGTCATAAACATAACCTTTTTTCTTCTTATGATCTGTGACTTTCAAATGCATATGAATTGTTTTGTGAATAACAAAAAATAAGTGAAATGAGATAAAGAAAAAAAGAATCAGTAACTTGGAATAGAAAACCATTTTTGAGCTAAAACTGCAGTGCTTCTCAATGTCTTGAGATCTGTCCCAGAGGCGCAGAGTGCCAATTGCACTTAATCGAATTCCACATGGCACTAGCAGAATAAATTTAACCTGACATATACTATTCCTGTGTGTTCATTCACAATGGAAAGAGCATACAAATTAGAGATTTAAAACTCTGTAAGTACTATGTTGGAAAGAACAAAAGAGACCTTGTTAGAAAACCAACAAAAGTATTTTTGATGTACTACTGATCCGAGATTTAACACAGGCGAAAAGATGTGCCACACACAGAAATTCTAGAAGAGCGATGAGTTTCTGAGAGAGCTCCATTTATACAGATTATAGGGTGTCCTGAAGTCCACTGACCGCGGAAAGTGTAAGAGGGCAGCCATGTCATCATAGTTTACAGTAGCTTATAGTCCAGCAACAAAGCCATAATGGACTCTCAATATGTATCCCATTAGAATTCGATTGACCTGTACTGTAGCTCCGCGTGCGTCAGATTTTATACATACATACGTCTGTCCACATGGCAAAAGCCCTGTGCATGAAGTCTATTAACCTGTTTTGAGCCTTCCAACTAAGCAATTCTTTTTTTTATTATTTTTCCATTGATGGGCTTGTTTTTTGCAGGACAAGTTGTAGTTTTAATGGAACTATTTTGACGTGGGTGGACACACCCCTCATTGATTAAGGTTTAAGTCCCCTTTCACACGGCGAGATTTCCGCGCGGGTGCAATGCATGAGGTGAACGCATTGCACCCACACTGAATCCGGACGCTTTCATTTCTATGGGGCTATGCACATGAGCGGTGATTTTCACACATCACTTCTGCGTTGCGTGGAAAATGCAGCATGCTCTATATTGTGCGTTTTTCACGAAAAGCAGGCCCCATAGAAGTGAATGGGGCTGCGGGAAAATCGCAAGCATCCGCAAGCAAGTGCGCATGCAGTGCGATTTTCCCGCAAGGTTGCTAAGAAACGGGACCGATCTTTATTATTTTCCCTTATAACATGGTTATAAGTGAAAATAATAGCATTCTCAATACAGAATGCTTTGTAAAATGTGGATTAAGGGGTTAAAAATAAAAAAATTAACTCACCTTATCCACTTGATCGCGTAGTTGCCGATCTCTTCTGTCTTTTTCAAGCATTAGCTGCCATCTAAAGGACCTGTGGTGACGTCACATCACATGGTCCAATCACATGGTCCATCACCATGGTGATGGACCATGTGATGAGCTCGGTGACTTCATCACAGGTCCTTTAGCGGGCAGCTAATGCTTAAAGAAGACAGAAGAGATCGCAACTACGCGATCAAGTGGATAAGGTGAGTTAATTTTTTTTATTATTAACCCCTTAATGCACATTTTACTGAGCATTCTGTATTGAGAATGCTATTATTTTCCCTTATAACCATGTTAAACGTGACGCCCGTGTGAAAGAGGCCTAATACCTCTTTTTGGGGGACAGGGAGAATATGTCTGTCTTTTTATGCTTTACATTTTGTAACAATCACTGTGCAGCATAAATAACATGATCATTTTATTCTCTGGGTCAATATTATAGCAGTGATACCAAATGTATATAATTTTTTGAAGTTTTATTATTTTTGGACAATAAACCCCCTTTTTTTAAAACAAATGTTTTTTTGTTGCTGTTTCACAAGAACCATACCTAAAAGGCCCTAATAGAGCATTCAGTAGACCCCTGGCTGTCATATAAAGGCATCAGCACACCATGATCGCATTTGAAGGGTGACAGAGGGAGTCCCGTATCTCTCAAACTACTTAGATGCCACAGGTTTCTCTGATCTCAGCTGTTAGAGCAGGAGCACAACTGTTTTTTAGCTCCACCAGACACAGGAAACTCATGCTGGGATAAACCTGCAACGCTGTGTATTACAAGGTGTAAAGCAGGCATCTTCAAACTGCGGCCCTCCAGCTGTTGTAAAACTACAACTCCCACAATGCCCTGCTGTAGGCTGATACCTGTAGGCTGTTCGGGCATGCTGGGAGTTGTAGTTTTGCACCAGCTGGAGGATGCCTGGTGTAAAGACCTTTAGTGACCATGTAAAAAAGTGTATTGGTGGTCACTAAGGGGTTAATCTTAATTTATACAATGATGTTAGAGGGATTACCTTTTATAACTAAAATTCCATAAATTATTTATTTTACTCACTTATATAGAGCTGACATATTGCACAGTGTTTTACGCCCATTATCATCACTCAATGTCCCCAGTCTAGTGGAGCTCATAATTTAGTTTTTCTATCAGTATGCTTTGGTCCGTGGGAGGAAACCCACACAAAACATAGAGAACATATAAACTTCAGGCAGATGTTGTCCTTGCTTGGATTTTGCTGCAAGGCACCAGTGCTAACCATTGAGCCACCATAAGGCATTGTTCACATTTCTGTGAAAAAAAGCATACGTGTTTCATCTGTGGAGATGTCCGTGAAGGATCCGTGGTTGGTCCGTGTGTCCGTTTTTTAACATCCGTGTGTCATCTGTAATTCACGGACGTTGCTGAGCTGAAAATTAATTTCCAAAGAATCTCCTGTCATTCTTCAGTAAAAAACAGATGCACCATGGATGTCATCTGTGGTGTGTCCGTGATTTTCACGGGCCCATAGACTTCCACATCATGGATCAAAGTAATGATTTTTTTTACTGTCCCACGGTAGGCAAGTGTGAAAAAAAGTATGAAAGATTTCAAAAATAGAAGTGTAAATAGTTTATTTTTATCAATAATGCAAAGTGAATGAGCAACATATAAATATAAATCAATCAATATTTGGCGTGACCACCCTTTGCCTCCAAAACAACATCAGTTCTTCTAGGTACACTTGCACACATTGTTTGAAGGAACTCTGAAGGGAGGTTGTTCATCTTGGAGAATTAACCACTTCTGTGGATGTAGGTTTGCTTAAATCCTTCTGTCTCTTCTTGTGATGTTGAGGTCAGGGCTCTGTGGGGGCCATATCATCACTTCCAGGAGTCCCTTTTCTTCTTTGCTCTGAAGATAGTTCTTTAGGACATTGGCTGTGTGTTTGGGGTCGCTGTCCTGCTGCAGAATAAATTTGGAGTCAATCAGACAGATCTATAAAGATATTGTGTGATTCAAGGGTTTTGATTCAAAGAAATAGACCCTGGTGGGTGGCAAGCTATTGGCTCCAAAGTCAGTTCCGAACATTTTGTTTTCTCCTGGACCTTTGAGGCCCACTATGGCATCAGAGTACCAGAGGACTCTCCGGTGGGCCAGTCCAACACTGGACACATAGAAGCTACTGTGTCTGCTATGCGGGTAGTTAGCCTATGCACAAATCGATCCATAAACCTAGTTTCTACTGCGCAACAAAAAATGCAACAAAGAAAATAGAATCTATCTAAATGATTCTGGATATTGTATTGAATTGTTATACTTGGAGGACATAGTTTTTACATCTACACGTGAACATATAGAAACATCCCTTGCCGTTTGATGTAGGAAAAGAAGCCAAATGTATTTATTTCTGCTATCAGGAAACTGCTGGAACACATTTAGAATCTCTCATGAAATTCTGCTCTTGAACAACAAAACAAGCAGCACATTACGCCATTAATTTGTAACCAAAAAAGTTAATCTAGCGATATCCATATTTAAATGGAGAAAACAAACAGATATCATCAATTTTCAATGCAGCATAACCTAATTGTATGCTGTGCGTCTGTGTCTTACAAATGACATTTTAATGAAATAAACCAGAATTCAATTAGTTTTGACTTAGCTAGATTCTGGAGCCAATTTCTGCTTGGGTGAGCTGGTGTAGGAACACTCTAAATAATGAATACAATTAGAAAAGTTCCATCGTATCTCCATTCTCCGAGCATTGTGCAGTGCATCAATGCCTTTAAAAATAAACCTGATTGACGCGTGATGCACAGATTAAAGGTGAGCTAAAATGAGCTGCATTATATAGCACAGAAAAGTAATAATCTGCTTGAACATAAAAGCACAAGGAGATGACTGGCAGCTCTTTTCAGACCACGTCTTTAACACATTGATTATTCTCTATGTGTGAAGTCTGATCATTAAAAAGATTCAATTTCAGACATGGAAAATAAATCCAATATAAGCCATTATTAGTTTTTTTAAGATGATTTTCTCCTTGAATTTAGGAAAATGAGTACCAGTGGCATAGATAGCTGGCTACAAACCAAAAACACAAAGCAAGACATACACAACTTTTCCTGGAGTATTCAAAACCTGATAATAGACAATAAAGATGCCCCAGGATTTATAATCCTATATAGGATTATAGGATTAGAAATGCATGACTGCTTTCTTCTAGAAACAGCCACACCTGTCCATGGGTTGTGCCTTTTACTGCAGCTCAGTTTGATTGAAGTAATTAATGTTGAGCCGCAGTACCACAGACAACCTGTCGACAGGTGTGGCGCTGGTTATAGAATAAATCACAGTTATTTCTCTAATCTTGCACACAGTGTTGCACCTAGCCTTTCTGTTGCCTGAGGCGAAAACTGTTACCTCCCCAGGCCAAATTCTCAACCTTTACCTCTTCCCTCCAGCCCTAGTGTTAAAGACATACTTGGAAAACAGTACATAGGGTGCTAAAAAACATACAGGGTAATAAAGCGCCACATACCGCTTAAATCCAGTAATGTCTTCACTGACGTAGATATTCTCTTTTCCTTATCTTCTCCATTCAGAGCAGACAGCCATGATGATTTCTTTCAGCCAACTTTTGTCTCTGCAGAGTTTGGCACATAGACATCCTACTTCTCCATCCTCTTCCCCACCTTCTGATACTATGCTCACTGTGCTCCACAATACTATACTGCAAAAACAATGCCCCTGAAAATACTAGTACCACACAGATAACGCATCCTTCAATCATTACTGGCACACAGAGCCCTAAAAAATAACTGTACCTAGCAAATACTTTCCCTGACACTTATAGTGCTTTAAACATACAGTAGTGTCCTCCAAAACTATGTGTGCTAAGCTGATACTGTGCCAGGGTGCCCCCCACTGTAACAGTCCTCCCAAAAGCCCCACCAATAGTAATAATTCCCTGCCAGACAGCACTGTGGAAACAGTGCCCCCCAATAGTAATAATGTCCCTCATTTTTCCCCAGAAGTTATAGTGTCCCCATACTAGTAATCATGTTCTCTGTAGTCCCCCAGTAGAAACAAAGTTCACCATAATGCCCCCCGTAGTAATAGCTCCCCCTATAATGTGTGCCTGTACAAACCCCCCATAATGTGTTTCAGTACAAAAAAAATGGCCCCCTATGATGTTTGCCAGTAAAATAATTCCCCTTATGAGGTTTGCCAGTAAAATAATTCCCTTTACAATGTGTGCCAGTACAAAAAAAATACTCCCTTTTCGTGTCCCCAGTAGAACGAATGTCCCCATAGTGGCCCCCTTATAATGTTTGCCAGTACAAAAATGCCCCATTATGATGTGTGCCAGTATAATAAATGCTCCCTTATATTGTGTACCAGTACAAAGAATTACCGCTTTTTAGTGCCCCCAGTAGAATGAATGTCCCCATAGTGGCCCCATTATCATGTGTGCCAGTACAAAGTGCAAAAATGCCCCTTTTTAGATTCCCAATGTCCCCATAGTGTTCCCCCAAGTTACAAAATAATGACCAATTGTGGCCAAACACCATGCTGCCAAATAAAAATAATAAACTCAAATACTTACCTCCATTCTGCTGTCAGCAATGCTGTGCAGGTCACAGACCTCTTCCAGTCAGTACCCTAAGCTGTATGCAGCCCGGCTCAGGCAGCGAGATGATGATGACACCGGCCTCTGATAGGCTACAGGCACTAGCACTAACGCCTACTAGAGGGAAGAGGGGAGCAGGGAGACATCACTCCCATGCCCTGCCGCAGCATTCAATTGTATCACTCTCCTGAGAACATTGATACCGTTAAATATGCAGAGAAGAGCGCTTCTACAATGGAAGCTTTCATTGCCCAAGGCTCTTCCGCTGCATCCCCACTTGTCCCTACCTGGCGGCGCCTGAGGCAATCGGCTCACCTCGCCTCATTGGAGGTGCACCCCTGCTTGTACAGTCCCTTTAAGATAACTTTTTTTACATTTATTGTACAGTTGAATACAAGCTTCATCATTATGGTTGGATTTATAAGCATTAACTATTAAGAATATTGGATTTTAGCGGTGATTGTTATGTGTGAACGGTGATAATGTAAATAGCTACTGTATAATAATACATCAGATGTACTCATTAATTGGAGCCTATCAACATGAAAATGCAATGCAGACAGCATGTTACAGAGCAGGATAGGTCACCACTACAGATGACGGAATCGAAATTGATGAAGTGGAATTAGATCCGAATTCCAGGAGAAATTCGATTCACGCCGGAGCCAAATTTCCTTGTGCTTCATGGTAACGAATCGCATTTTTTCCTATAATGGCTGCTGCACATGTTAGGACATGGAACAAAGAACTCTGGGAACGAGGGATCACCCACAATGACATGCATGCAGCCAATCAGCAGCCAGCCAGCCCCTGTGATGTCACAGCCCTATAAATAGCCTCAGCCATTTTGGATTCTGCCATGTTCCAGCGTGCTTAGTGCAGGGAGAGACATCAGCAGGCGCTAGGGACGATGCTAGGAAAGACTTTATTGTGCTGAAAAATCGATTTACAAGTTCAGGGAAAGAATATTTAATGTGTAGGGAAAGGATAGAGAGGCATTATTTACGCTATAAAAGGAGAACGGTATAATAGGAGAGTGTACAGCCTGGGTAATAGGAGCGATTCTATTACACCTTGCTGCACTAATTGGGGAGCCAAATTGCAGTTATACTGCTGCTTTTAGGTTGTTTGCATTATATGATACATCACGAATTCCAGCAAACCTTGCTCGTTTATTGGGGTGCAAGTTCTGTGTGATATAGCCATTTACGGGGTGTACTCATAGGAAATATATGTACGTCTTATTGGCCGTTCTGCGGTGAATTTTGATTGTTATATTTTTTTAGGTGGGTTTATTAATAGTAAAAAGAATACATCTTAACTGCCATTCTGCGGGGAAGTTACATTGTACTACAGTTATTGATGGGCTGTTTTGAATTTTGATTGTTGTTTTTTTTTGGGGTGCTGGCGTGTATTAATAGGAAAAAAAGGAACAAATATATGTCATAATTGTCGTTCAGCGTTGAAGTTACATTGTACTACAGCCATTTACGGGGTATATTAATAGGAAAGATACGTACGTCCTATTAGCCGTTCTGCATTGATTTTACATTGTTTTACTTTTTGGGGGGTGTATTAATAGGAAAAAGAATACGTCTTAATTGCCGTTCTGCGGTGAAGTTACATTGTACTACAGTTATTACAGGGTGTATCAATAGGAAATATTCCTCCTGCTGCCACCTCACCACTATGTGGTCTCCTCATGCCGCTGCCACCTCACCACTATGTTACTGGGCCACTTTGTGGTCTCCTCAAGCTGCTACCATGTCACCACTATGTCACTAGGCCACTCTGTGGTCTCCTCATGCTGCTGCCACCCTCCCCACTCCATGACTGGGCCACTATTTTGCCTTTTTGGCCTGGTTGATATAATTATTTATTTGACCCTTCATCTGATCTTCCAGAAGGAAGGAAAAATGAGATGCACAACAGATCCTGTCTATGTAGCAGCTGTAAGGCCTGTATAACATGGTCCCTATTTTGCATCAGAATTGGCTTATGATTTGGTAGCCAAAAGCAGGAGTGGGTACAAAACACAGAAGACATGCAAATATTCTATTCACGTTTTTGATCTACTCCTGTTTTTTAGGCTTTAGCAATACTGATGGACTACTGACCAAATGCTGACCGAGTGAAGGCAGATGTTCAACAGACAGGATCTGTTTTTTTGGGGTTATTGTTCTGACGGATCAGAGGAAGGGCAAAATAATCAGTGACGTCAACACAAACTTACTGCTGACACCCTCTCAGGGGGGCTCTACTTATACAAGCATTTAATAGAACAGGTTCTGTAGACATCTATGTGGAATCAGCTGACGGAGTGGGGTCTTTCATGCTATAGCCCCATAACTGACCAAATAAGTGAAGTGTGCAGTGATTCTAAGAGAGACGCCTGTCATCTACATATCATACTGACTCATATTATTATTTCACTACCACAGCAGACTCCCTATGTGTATTACTGCAAGGCACAGTGTTCTACACTACTATACAGGCTCTCTGCAGCCAGGAAATAGCTGTTTTTGAACGCGTTTCGCCACAAATAAATTCGGATTGAATCAAATCTTTTTGGAAAATTTGCCGAACCGACCGAATCGAATTTTTGAGAAATTCGCTAATTTCTAGTCATCAATACCAGGATCCTGGAAAACCCCTTTAAAATGTCTCTTATTTAGATACTAAATATAATAAAAAAAAATATTTTTACTAAGCTTTTTATATTGTTTTGGTAGTTCTTTCTTCACAAATGTCAAAACATGGACACCTTTGCATATCACCTTACAAGACTTAATGTCACACAGATTTATTTCCATCTTAGACTGTGTTCACATCTGCAGACATGCTCCACATTTTTGCCCTGTAAAATTCCAGGCTCCCTGATAGAGAACTCTATGGTCGCCATTATCCATCAGGCACTGTTCATTTCTGTCATATGACCAGTTCGGTGCTGCCTAAGAACAGAACACAAAAGCATAAAACATAGTCCAGATGTGAACGTAGCCTTAGAAAAAACTCTCTGCATATCAATATCAATATTGTTTCCTGTCCTAGCAATGCACAGTACAAAAACATGTAACTGATCTTTAATGGGGACGGGTTTTCTGAGACTTTTATACTGATAACTAGGGATGAGCGAATCGACTTTGGATAAAACATCCGAAGTCGATTCGCATAATACTTCATTTGAATACTGTACGGAGCGAGCGTTCCGTACATTATTAGAATTTATTGGCCCCTATGAGCCGAAGTTATTACTTCGTGAAATCTTGCGAGACTTTGCATAATAACTTCGTGAATAAATTTCTACTGTAAAAAAACATTTCCCGAACTGGATTCGGTTCCAAGCACAGCGCCATCAATCTAAAGTGGCTGTGATTGGTATCATAGCTTAGTTCCATTCGCTTTAGTGGGGCTGAGCTGCACCTAGGCCATGTGACCGATGTAAGTGATGGCTTAGGAAAACCTCCAATAGCAAGCGGCTGTGCCTTCTCATACAGCTGATCAGCAGAGGTCCCGAGTGTCAGACCCCAACCCATCAGATACTGATGACCTATCCAGAGTATAGGTCATTAGTTTAAAAAAATCTCTGAAAAACCACTTCAAGAAACAGCAGCAGACATACTGTAAGTCTACCGACATACAAAGCCAATGTCAGTCTTATCTGCTGTTCTATGTGAATATTCTGATGAAAGCAAAGTCATTCTGGAATGGTTATTTAACGGCCTTTAATAACAACAAAATACATTAAAGGGGTCCCCCGAGAATTAAGAAAATTAAAATATGTAAATATTACTTTATTATAAATATATTCCCAAGTACCTTTCATTAGTTATAATGGCTCGTTTGTCTAGGGAGCAATGATTAGGAGAAACAAAATGGCTACTGTCCTATTAGCACACACAAAACCTGTCCTACTCACACAGCAGGACAAGTTACTTCACAACACTGAGCTAAAGAGCTGCCTCCTCCTCCTCCTCTCTGCTCTACTTGTCAGGATTATGATCCTGAATACAGTTTAATATGATATTTAGCTGAATCTTTGTGGGAATTTAGTTCATGAGGAGACATGAAGTACAAAGAGGATGGACAGGACAGACCGTGGTAGTGTGAGGCTGTGGTAATGGAGACTGCATACAAGTGCTGCTGCTCATTAGCCACATCTTCTCATGAACTCAATTCCAACATAGATTCAGCTAAAGATCTTATTTGTATTCAGGATCATAATCCCTGACAAGTAGAGCAGAGAGGAGGATGAGACAGCTCTTTAGATCAGTGTTGTGAAGTAACTTGTCCTGCTGTGTGATTAGGACAGGTTTTTAGTGTGCTAATAGGACAGCGGCCATTTTGTTTCTCCTAATGATTGCTCCCCAGACAAAACGAGCCATTATAACTAATGTAAGGTATTTGGGAATATATTTATAATGAAGTAATATTTAAGTATTTTAATTTTCTTAATTCCCGGAGAACCCCTTTAAGTTCTTAATGGATTGTTGGGACTGTTACTGTCAAAATTCAGCATTTACTGCTGTTGTAGCTTTAATATATTAATGGGGATACAGTTATTTGACAAGCAATGCAATCAGTATGGATACATTTGAAATCTCTAGCGCACTTCAATGTAGATATATGAGAATTAACAAATGTGTCTACCAAGTGACTGTATGACATAACAATATAGTCCTTGACGTCTGATTTCTAGCAGAATTGTTCTATGGGCAAGGGTTCTCCAGACAGGCCAACCCCTTTAACATTGTACATTTAACTGCTACAATATAAAGAAAATTAAGAACTTTTTTTTTTTTAGAAGTAATGTTAAAAGGGGTTAAAGGGGTTTTCCAGGCTCCTGATATTAATGACCTATCCTCAGGATTATCCAATCAGTGGGGACGTGACACCCTGACCTCCCCTTCATCAGCTGTTTCCTGCAGCCTCCAACGTCGGAACTAGCGCTTTGAATAGAACAGGAAGCGCAGCCCCATTTAAAGTGTAGTGGCCATGCCAGGTTACTGCAGCTAAGCTCCCTTTCACTTCAATCAGTGATCAGCTGATCAGTGGGGGTGAAGGGTATCGTTCCCTCACCGATTGAATATTAATGACCTATCCTGAGGATAGGTTACCAATATCAGAAGCCTGAAAAACCCTTTTAAAATGTCACTTATTTAGATACCTATGTATTAATAACATTTAATAACAACTAAGCTTTGCATTTTGTTTCTTCACGTGTCAAAATCTGAACACATTTACAAGTATCTTAAAAGACTGAAAGTTTATAAAGTTGAAAAACTTATAAATGAAATTTTTTTGTGTTATGTTGTTCTTTTTATTTCACTGTGAACTTACAATTCCCCAGAAACTACTTTATTTTCAAAGAGTCTACATTATCTTTTTATGGCTACAATGGCTATAACGTTTTGATCGTTTGTAAATGATAAATGGATCATACATTTGTAAATTTGTGCAACTAAGGCTTTAAAAGCAGATTTTAAATGAGGAGTTTTCACTAAGGGAACGGTGATCCTGTTGTATTCATATAGAATTATCAGAAATGCGCACACTCAGAAATCAATATCCATAGCCTCCTTTTACTTACGGATTCATTTAAGATAAGAGGCCAGGGTCTGCAGTAAGGTTGACCTTCACTAATGCGTTGAAAATCACTTGTCAGTGTTCAGTCATCTTACATCCTTGTGCAAGCCAAGCCTCTTGGATAGGAGATAAGTCCATTTCATGCAGCCTGGCTTTACATATCAAGATGCCAATTTTTTCCTTTTTACATGCTGCTCCAGTGCTTTTACGTTTAGATTAATTTTTTGTATTTTCTTGTATTAAAGCTAGAGGTAAAGTGTGAAAATCTGATTAAAAGACGTACTGAGTATAATCTGTATAAGTGTCCACTGACACACGTGAAATGGCTGGAAATGCCTGTTCAGCCAGTCATTAGCTAAGGCAGGCATGCTCAACCTGCGGCCCTCCAGCTGTTGCAAAACTACAGCTCCCAGCATGCCTGAACAGACTACAGCTATCAGCCTACAGCAGGGCATTGTGGAATTGTAGTTTTACAACAGCTGAAGAGCCGCAGGTTGAGCATGCCTTAGCTAAGGTAAGTGACTTCTGGGGAATTTCTAGACACTTTCTGTGTGAGTTGGGAGTAAGAATTGGAGAGCAGCGGGGACTGGACCAGCTTTGTACCAGCAGTGGTTGGTGACCAATGAGCTAGTACCTACTTTCCATTTTTAACCCTAGCTGGCCCTTTTTTCAAAAAATAAATAAATAAAAGTTTTCCCTCAGAAAACCGATTTAATGGAATGTGACATTTGATGAGCCCCGTTGAGACATTTCAGTGATCTACAGTACTGTTCAAAAAGCCAGTAAATCACCTCTTAGAAGAGATATGTCTACATAACAAATAATTTCCGTGTAAGTGCAGTAGAGTAATAGAAAAAAAACATAGACCTAACAATTAGGACAGACATGACGCTCATTCTGAGTAATTGAATCATTAATGGAAAGGGGCTTGCTCAAAATAATAGCAATGAGGAGATAATTGGTGAAGTTACTCATTCGGTGGAATAACAGGTGTCAATTTTGGCCCATACTTAAGGTAGGAGTGTGGCAAGTGTTTCACATGTTGGCTATGGTGCATTTCCATTGGAAATACTGGGGAACATGGGTCGTTCCAGACATTGTTCTAATTTAAAACATAATTTGATTAGAAAGTTGATTGAAGAGGGAAATAATTATATAGAGAAGTGCAGCAAATTATAGGATGCTCAGCTAAAATGATCTCAAATGACTCAAAGTGGCAACCAAAACCTGAATAGTGCGGAAGAAAGCAGGGAACTACTGTTCAAATAGATCAAAGAATAGTCAAAATTGCAAACACTCAGTCAATGATCACCTCCAGAAAGATCAAAGAAGATATGAAGTTACCAGGTAAGTACTGCTACAATCAGAAGACACTTCAGTGAAGCCAAGTTACCAAGAAGAACTGCCTGCAACGTCCTGCTGTTGGAAAAAAGGATATGTTCTTAATAGGTGAAAATTTGCCAAGGAACACATTGACTGGCTCAAAGAGAAATGGTGCAACATGCTGTGGACTGATTTTGGGGGGTCTAGTACTGCAGATAGTACGTCAGGTGACCTGAGAGGACTGAATTCAAGGCACAGTAACACGGTGAAGACAGTAAGGCATTGTGGTCTAAACATCATGATATGGGGATGTTTCTCATACCATGGTGTTGGGCCTATTTTTTGCATATAAGGGATCTTGGGTTATTTTGAATATATTAGAACACGGTACTTGAGGAGATCATGTTGCCCTCTTTCAAAGAAGAAACGTCCTTGAAATAGATGTTTCAACATGACAATAATTCAAAACACACCAGTAATCTAACAACATCCTGGTTACAGACAAATAGGACTGAACTAATAGAGTGGCCAGCCCAATCCCCTGACTTCAATCCCATAGAGAACTTGTGGGGATGACATCAAAAATGCAGTCTGAGGCAAACCCCAAAAATGCAGGACTGTGGAACGTAGTCCAATCGTCCTGGACTGCCTGTTGAGATGTCCAGGAAGTTAGTCGACTGCCATGCAACACAGATGTCAAGCAATTCTCAGAAACAATGGTTATGCCACTAAATATTAGTTCAGTCATTAAAAGAAAAGTAAAATCTCTTCTTTAGTTTCTAAACAAATTTTTTGAGTTTTTAAAGAAAAATGCTGGGACTGCTATTTTTTTTAATTCATATTCCCTTTTCTTTACTTTCAGTAACTGATTAACACAAACTGGAAAAAATGTTGTTACTGGTTTCATTTGGAATTGAATGAATGTGAAGTATTTCCAGTGCATGTGTATTTATGGAAATAAAAGTTTTTAAAATGATTTTGTGATTTATTTTTATATATTTTTTTGCTTTTTTTTTTTTTACGCATTCATTTCTTGAACATTCCTGTAGCAGCTCATGTTTGTATTCCCCTTTAGAAATAGCTGTGTTAATGTTTAGGCAGAGGAAGAATAAAAAATAAATAAAAAATATTTTCAAAAAATGTTTAAAAATGACAGACAGCAATCACCGTTACTTTGCATGTTTTGTCATAATTTGGTATAACATGCATTCTGTATATTAGATCACTAGATAAAACCCTTTAAATAAATTCTGCGTATTTATGGTAAAAAATAAAATAGACGATGAAACAAATGGCAAAATCTGCTTTGTTTTTTCAATAAACATTTTTAAGTTTCATATAAAAATTGTATATAAATGTAATATAGATTGATACCGTATATATATATCTGCTGAATCCTTATCAGGCTAAAGACAATCTGTCACGGGGGAACAACCTCATGTTATGAGGAAGCACAAAGCGTTATCACTAGAAGGCTGCTGTTCCCACCTCTAACCTAGGTGCCAAATGCAGACATGTTTCTGTTGTGAATTCCCTTGTAAAGTTTCAAGTCTATAGCTTCACATCAGTATAATCACGTTAACAGTATAGTTTCCTTTATTGACAACAGCAAGCAGAGCTATGGGGAATTTCAGATGCCCTACAGACCCATCAACATCTATAGACTGTTTTATGACAGTCTACTGCCTGAATGCCATTCACAGACTATAGACTGCCATAAAACGTACCATTACTCTGTGCTAATGTTACATTGGATCACATTGTGTATGACTCATACAACCTTTATTTTTTATGACTTGATGGAAAATAGTCCATAACTGCACAGATTGAAGGCCTGTTTACCTCACCAGATCATTAACGGTGTACAATGGTTCCCATGTGCTGGATCCTGAAAGTTTTTATTGCTAATTGAAGCAGTTTCACAATTTTGGAAATTACAAACAATCAAGTTGCAGAATTAGAGGAAATGTTCCCTGTTTATCTTGATGCTCCACACTCTATCAAGTGGCTTTCACTATCTTTTGTTTTACCAAATTTTATCCTAATATGCCTTCTTCTTGTGATCCCTCATCATAATGCTGTAGGTGAGCTCTGCTTATCTTATTGGAAAGGTATAGATATCAGTAAACACACCAAGGCTTGTAAAACAATTAGGACCTATCAGTAAAAATTGAAATTAGAGGGTTGTCAATGTGACATGCTTTGCTCAGATATATCCATTGGATGAGCAATTTCAAAGTAATTGAATCTTTCAAGTGAAGCCAATTACATTGCTAAATTGGTTGCCTATACTTATTTCGATAGAGTCCACCAGAATGGGGTTTCCATTCTCTGAGTTCTATTTTAATAGTTTTTCTAATAGAAATTACTGTCAATGCTGCCAAGAACGGGACCCGCAAAATATATTTATCTCAGCTTGACCCTGAGTAGATAAGGAAGTCCCCTTTGCATTGCTAATAGCATGGAAGCAATCTCTTATTCTTCCATTTAATAGAAGCCTTCTGTCACTGTTTGGTTGTGGCATACTAATGATACTTGTGTGTGCTCCTTATTAACCCATTACTGCTACAAATGAGGGGGATTTATCATCACACATCGTTGTGTAGATGCCTAGACTTGGTTTTTCAATGAGTGCAAAACAATCATTAATTGCCAAGGACCAAGACTTAAAAGCTTTGAGGCAAAGCAATATTTTTCATATATGCTTTTTGTCTGTGAGTTCATGTTAAGGATATTAAACATTGCCTTTTTTCTAACTACATAACAAAATAACGTGGTCTCAAAGAGCAGGAAATACCCCAAATGCAGTTGTGCATCTATACCCGGGGGAGCAAATCCTGCACATGTGGTGTGTTGCTAGTGGCAATCCCCAGCAAAAAATGCATGCAATGGAGGATGCCTGCAGTGGATCACAAGTGCCACAAAGACATCCCACACAAGAAAGCAAAATGTGTGGATGTAATTGACTATATGAAATAAACATTTACAAAAATAGGTGCACTACTGTGGCAGATGCAATCAGCAAAAAGTATTGTTATATGAAGGACATACCGGAGCCCCTGAATCCCGTCAAGGTATCTCAGGTGACGCGGGACCTAACGTTAACCTACCTGTGCCGTATGGGCTGTACCAAGGGCCAGTGGGCAAATTACAGAAGCATAAGGTCCGACTCACAGCAAACAGCTCCCAGTTACCTCCAGTGTGAAACCACACATACAATAGGAGGAGTGAGGAGGCTGCGAGTCCCACCCATGGCTGACTGATATGACGCAGGCCTCATAGGTGCACCAATTGTTGCCTATAGATGAAAATCAAGGCATCCACTACAGTAGTGCACCTATTTTTGTAAATGGTTGTCCTTTGTCTAAGATGAGCAATTGCAGAATTGTACACATGTAGATGCATTTAGGATCCTTATAGCTTGCTGTTGTCACGCACTTACCGGCATCGCATGGTCGCTGAGGACAGGCTATTTAAATAGGCAACTGCTAGCCACATTGCCTGTGATTGGTTTTCTAAGCCTCACTAGCTAGTTATGTATTTTCTTCTCTGGATCACTGGCTTTTGCCTGTTTCTTTGACATTGCCTCTGATTACTTATTTTGCCTCTGATGTGACCTCCTGGTTTTTGTTTGTTTTGACCTTGCTTTGCCTACTGACTTTGTCTTTGACGTTTTTTTCCTGGTTTCACTTTGCTGTGTATTTTTATCAGATTTGGGATTCTGATTCGGTCCTGGGTTTACCTGACAGGTTTTCACCTTTGTCTTTCTACTCTTTTCCCATTTTGGTTTAGGCACCTGCACTTAGCCAAGAAGTGACTGTTGTTCAGTTGTGGGCCGTCACTTAAGTTGGATCGTGCAAGTAGATAGGGACGATGGTGCAGGTGGAGTACAGGGCTGCACTGTTCACTGCCAGTTTTCATGAAAACTGTTTAACTCAAACAGAATGTCCACCTTAAAGGGATTCTGTCACCACTTTTAAGCCCTGTGAGCTAAACATATGCTCATGTCCAGGGTATCATTATGATTTCTAAGGTGGCCTTATAAAAGAGATCTGTGGCTTAATTTTGCTAAAAAACAGGTTTTACTAACCTGTCAATCATAGAATTAAGGTGCCCAAGGGGAAATCCGTGGATGCATGGTGCCCGGCCGCAAATTAAGCCACAGATCTCTTTTATAAGGCCACATTAGAAATCATAATGATACCCTGGACATGAGCATATGTTTAGCTCACAGGGCTTAAAAGTGGCGACAGAATCCCTTTAAGTAAACTGGTACCCATCAATATATTAGGCATAAATAGCATCTATCTAAACCATTTGCTTTCACAAGCAACAGTCATCCTGTAATAAAGCAGGTAAACCACACAAAGATGTCTGCTCTATAGACAGAATAATGACTGCCATAAATGGAAGCTTATATTCTTTGAACACCGTGACATGACAATGGAGTTGTCAAGTATAGAAATTCATTTTTCATGTACCATACTTCTTGAGGTGATAGATGAGGTTCAGCTGTACAGGAACACCATCGACTAGTCTGCAAAAGCAGCTACTTGTATTTGGTCAGTATTTCTAATCAGTACTTGGAAGCTAAGACAGGGTGTGAAACTTAAAAATAAAAACCATATAGGAAAGATTTGTGACTCTTCTGTGTGTTTGGCTTACAAAACAGATGACAAATATTGACCATGTAAAAGTGGCCTATATTTGATCATTGAGGGTTCCAGAAAATGGCTACTCCGTGAGGGAACCTTCTAACAAAAAGGTATTGTCCAAAGAAGATGACCCATTTAATTTCCTTTGAACCCTGCAAGCTGATTTCTGGAATACACATATTTATACATCTCATAGATAGACATTGAAAAATTAAAAACAAAGTTTTGTATTTAATTTTTATTCATATTTGAAATTTCTACTATAGGACTGTGTTAGATCCATGTGGTGGCTCTTACTTTGACGAGAATGGGGCCCAGAAGAAACATTGGACTTGGTGGGATTTCAGCCGGCACGTACATGCGCCTCCTTTCCAACCAATCACCTTTATGCTTAATTCCAACATGGAAGTTAAAATGTTAAAACAGGATCAAGTCTATCTGTCATTCACAAAAGACAAAGAGAAGATTATCTTTAATGTTGGGTCTAAACTTCTGGTAAGTAATTTCTCCTTTTCTTCAGTGTGTACTAATCCAACTAAAATATCTATTATTAGTAGTATTAATATTAGTACAGGGTGGGCCATGAAAAAGTAGCCCGTCTCCAATATCTCCAAATTAAACTGCCTAATAGTGAATCTGTCTTAGTTGCCCATAGCAAAGTTGCCCCAATCAGAGCTCAGCTTTCAGCTCCTACACGGCTCTGAAAAATTGAAAGCTGAGCTCTGATTGGTTGATATGGACAACTAAGACAGATTTACTATTAGGCAGTTTGATTTAGAGATATTGGAGACAGGGTACTTTTTCATGGGCCACCCTGTAATATAGACATATTACTACTAATAATATTTGCAGCAATTCATACTGGCTCAATATTATGGAAAAACTTTTATTTTATATTCCTTTTGGTATTATTATAATTTTCAATTTTTAACTTATTCTCATGAGAAAACCATACCTGCATACTGTACCTGATGTTTTAGTAATACATCAAATAGCTCCAGAAAAAAATCAAAGGCAATGATCCACATGGTAATACAGGGCTGTAGACACTCCATATGTAAAGAGACAGAGATCATGAAGAATGCAGTGTCTGAGACCTCTGCCAGAAAACTCTTAATGTGCCATCTTCCTTCACCACTTCAGTTAGCAGAACTAAGGCTATCCCATTTATTCACGAGAACCTGTTGTGAGGCCTGTTACACCTACAGAGTAAGGCAGCAGTAAATAGGTGCAAGCTCAAAGGTGGCAGACCTATAAGATGCCAAGTAGTAGCACCAGAGGCATAGAAGCCAGAGTCTAAGCCAGGAAAGTTAGAGGGAGCCAAATCTTTAGTCAAAGAGCTTATCCATAAACAAGCCAAAGTCAGTTCACCAGGAGAGACAATTTTAGCCAGATCAGTAGACAAGGGGTTAATCCAGAGACAACCAAAGTCAATACACAGGAAAGTCCAACAGATGCAGCACAGTTCTGAGCAGACAGAACTGACAGAAGCCAGGAACAAAATCACAGGCAAAGATAAACAGCAAATGCCAGTCTTAACCCCCCTCCCCCAGTTCAGATTGGACACTGAGCCAGAAACCTGACTGGCTCGGCATCCAAGACCACAGATAAGTTGACGAGACAGGGCTTTGCTAGTTTGCATAACAACCCTCCTAAAACAGCCATGCACTAAATCATGGCAAGGTTGGTTCCTGATACCATGTGCCTCTAAGGTATATATATAGTACGTCTGTAATATAGCATGTGGTGCTACTTGCCAGAAAACCTCAATATACAGATACAGTACATGCTCATAACAGGCTATAGGCAATCAGAAAGAAACCCAACCCTGTACTAAACTACTGTGCCTAATCTTTTTTCTTTCTTTGCAGTTGAAAGATCCTGAAATAGCTTCCAAAGAGAAGTGGAGCACTGACGAGACTGAGCTTTATTGTTCTTCTAAAAAACTTGAAATCTTCCGCCTTTTAAACAAAATCCACAAACTAGTGAGAATCTCAGCTACTTCTCAAGACAGAGAGGACATAATACTAGACTACATTCACCAGCTGCAGAAGTCATTAAACGTGATTATTACACTTGCCTCCAAACAGGAGAATATTTCCAATGTTCACAAAGCAAAGGAAATGCAAGGAAGTGTGACTGTGGTGAAGAACAAGAAGAAGTCTTGCCTGCTCCCAGGCAGCACCTTGCCCTTTAAAACGGAATTTCTTAATGTTGAGGGGAAAAAGGAGTCAACACTCAGCAGTAACAAGCCAAAAGTAAAACATTAAGACTGGTGCGCGAAAAGATAAATAAAATGTGTGCGTGCCTGCAAAGGAGTTATCAGACATTGCTATATCTCTTCAATATGAAAGTAAATGTATCCTGTACCTCATTAACTGGCTTAAAAAGTCGTGCCACAAAGGTCAAATTCATGTTTGTCAGGGATCTCCTTGGAAATGGCAAGGAGGAGCCTTCGTGCTGGGGGAGATGTGTAAGGGCTATATTACACCAGGCGATCAGTTAGACTAGTGTTCCCCAACTCCAGTCTTCTCCACTCGCCGGTCATGTTTTCAGAATGTCCCACAGAATGAATACCTGTGATAAGGCCTGATGCATTGACGCGGATTTTATCACCTGCTCAATACTAAAGAAATCTTAAAAACATAAGCGGCAGGTGGGTCCTGACGACTGGAGTTGGGGAACACTGATGTAGACAATTGTTGGGAAGGTAGCATTCCTTTCTGGCAATCGCCTGCTCGTCAGTGGAGGAGACCACTGTAATCACATGCAGTGATCTCCTCCATTGTATGGGGAGGAGCAATCTCTAATGCCATCGCTCGTCCCCATACGGAATCATTAACGGTCAGCCTGGTCAGTAATGCCTGTGGTAAAAGTTGCTACAAGTGGTATTTTCATTTACAGATTCTGAAACTGATAACATAGTATTCATCGGGCTCTGATTCAATGATAACCAATCTTAGAAATTGAGTTGAGGAAATGGGGGTCTGTGGGGTGTTTTGGTCTTTATGCTATCCCTTAAGTCTATTCCAATATTCACTGACCTTTCTTCTTCCTACAAACAAGCAAATGCATCATCAACTGATCACATCTTTCATACGGCACCCAAAATCGTCATTTGTCAGCAGTACAACACTCTGTGTCAACAAGGGATGTGCGGCCGACAAACTTTAAACTGATTCAGGAACAAATGATCGTAGTAACGATTTCTCGTTCCCCATTCTGTGTGCACCGGGCCGTGTAAAAATTAATATGTAGTCAATTGGTACTAGTTGGGGCTGAAACTGTCCTGTGTCCATGGCCAATAATGATCGATTATCTGCCCCATGCACTTTAAACTGTCTGTCTACTGTGCATGAATAGAAGATGTTACTGCAAAGTAGAAGTGATCCCGGATGGGTCAATTCTAAAAATGTAAATACACATGTATAAGGAGTGCAAATATCACTGGAAAGACCCATGCTCGAGGCCTAAAATCACTACAGTCATTGGGGGAGATTTATCAAAACTGGTGTAAAGTGGTGTAAAAAATGAAAGGTGGAATTTGGTTGCTATGGACAGCTAAGCCATTTTTGGCTTAGCTGCCCATAGCAACCAATCAAATTCCACCTGTCATTTTTCAAAGCTCCTCTGGAAAATGAAAGTTCGAATCTGATTGGCTGCTACAGGCAACTACACCAGTTTTCCTTTATACCAGTTATTATAAATCTCCCCAATAATGAGCACATTTACACCATCAATTTGTTGTTACCCATAGCCTTTCATTTACAGTATCCTGATCTGTTCATAAGATTTTGCTGTATAATCATAGGAGCAGATAAGTTCTAGAATTCTGGTGCAGGTGCCTTGTACCACATTTAGTAAGGGTTCTAACCAATTTTTCGGACAAGTGTGCGTGGCATAAAGAGGTCGTTCGCGCTTAGGGGCTTTTTGCCCAGATACCCCTGTGTTTCCGAACCTGCGGAGGGAATCATATTTACTTACTCTGCCTCACTGGGTCCCAGCTGCTCTGGTCCCCTGCTGCCACTGATGGGATATGGCCCTGTGTAACAACATCTGGTTTGACAAGAGACACAATGACTGGCTGCAGCAGTGATGCATCTTCCACACGTCTAGTCAATGGGTCACAAAGAATTACATGCAGGACCGCTGCGCGTCAATGGCAGCAGGCATGGGCGTAGCTATAGGGGGTGCAGAGGTAGCAGTCGCTACCGGGCCCAAAGACCCTTGTGCCACATAAGAAGACACACAAAGCACTGAGGGAAGGGGGCCCAAGCTGAACTCTTGCACCAGGGCCCATGAGCCGTTAGCTACGCTCCTGGCAGCAGGGGATCCAAGGAGCCAGAACCTAGTGGTATGAAGCAGGTAAGTGTGCTTCTCTCTGTAGGTCCGACGTAGTGTACGTGTGTGTGTGTGGCGGGGGGGGGGGGGGTCGTTTGGTCAGGCCTAAAGGTCCCTGAACTTAGGCAATCCCTTTAAGATTTTTAGTGTAAAATTCTGGCACAACGTAATGTGTGCTAGACTAGACTGTCTAAGGCCTCTTTCACACGGGCATCATGTTTGACGCCCGGATAAGAGGCGGGTGCGTTGCGGGAATATGCACGATTTTTCCGCTCGGGTGCGTTTGTAATGCGTTTTGCATGCGCGTGTGAAAAATCGCCATGTTTGGTACCCAGACCCAAAGCCGGACTTCATCACTGAAGTTCAGTTTCGGGTAGAGTATTCTGGAGAATTTATTATTTTCCCTTATAACATTGTTATAAGGGCAAATAATAGCATTCTTAATAAAGAATGCTTAGTAAAATGAAGATGAAAGGGTTAAAAAAAAATAAAACTTAACTTACCTTTGCCACTTGATCGCGTAGTTGCGATCTGTCCTCTCTTCATGCTTTAACTAACAGCTTAAGGACCTGTGATGACGTCACATCACATGGTCCAATCACATGGTCCAACCCCTTCATCTTCATTTTACTAAGCATTCTTTATTAAGAATGCTAATATTTTCCCTTATAACCATGTTATAAGGGAAAATAATAAAGATCTGGTCCCGTTGCTAAGCAACCATGCGGGAAAATCGCACTGCATCCGCACTTGCTTGCGATTTTCCCGCAGCCCCATTCACTTCTATGGGGCCTGCGTTGCGTGAAAAACGCACAATATAGAGCATGCTGCGATTTTCACGCAACGCAGAAGTGATGCGTCAAAATCACCGCTCATGTGCACAGCCCCATAGAAATGAATGGGTAGGGATTCAATGCGGGTGCAATGCGTCCTCCTCACGCATTGCACCCGCGCGGAAAACTCGCCCGTGTGAAAGGGGCCTAAAGGTGTACCGGTGATAAATCTAGCGCATTTGTAGATCGTCAAGTCTAAATTTGCATTGTCTACCCTTACCCTGGGTTCAGACCTGAGCGTTCTAAAAACGCGCGTTTTACACGCGTTTTTGTCGCGCGTTTTTGCAATTAGGAAACGTTCATATGCGCGTTCTTGTGATTGACTACTGTGGTGTCAATCACAAAACGCGCGACAAACGCCCCCAAAAAAGCTCAAGTACTTGTTTATGACGCTCAAAATAGACATTCAAGTGAGAACCAGGGCCATAGGAAAGCATTGGTTTTCATGTGTTGAGCGTTTTACAGCGCGTTTGAACGCGCTCAAAAACGCTCAGGTGTGAACTTAGGGTTAGACAATGTTACTAAATCTGTCCCATAGAACAACATTCAGTGCTAAACTACTAATAGTTCATGGCACGTCTTGTCAAGAAACTCCCTGTAATCCCCTTCACACTTTATGAGTGCAAGGTTTTAATAAGCTTGTCTGTGCTCATTACTAAACTACTTAATATAAATGTAAATGTAGCTCTCAGACATCTGGACAGCAAAAACTAAATGCAATTATACCAGAGAAATACAGGCGCTATGCAAGGTAGGCCCCGCACAGCTGGTGATATGGCAAGTAGTGGGAGACTTTAAAGGTACGTAAATGTCTGAATTATTTATTGAAGTACTGATAAACACACGTAATTAAAAATGGCAACAACTGTACTAAAAAAAAAACTTTTTATATCAATGCCTCAGCTTCAAAGGATTGTACAGGAAAATGAAAGGTCTGCGAAAATAAATAATAAGACACATTAAGAAAAAGAACAATAAGAAATATTACTACAGGGTATGCACACAACATCAATACAGCTAAAATATGCGCAGAGTAAAGAAAGTGGCAAAAACATGCCAAGAACATACTTCAGGATGACCTGTAAAGCCTTGTACACTTCTTCAGGATGAGGATGCGACTTACATACTAGACTTTCGTATTCCATAACCGCGCTGAACAGTATGATGCTGAGCAGGGATGAGTAGACTCGAACCTCACTGGGTTCGGTTAGTGAAGGCATTTCGTTATAACGGAATATAATAGATTTCGATGACGGAATGCAAAATGGAAGCCTTTAAAAGACGTTTTGATCCATCATAACAGAAGTCTGTGGCCAAGCTTAACGGATCCGCCTGGTTTCAGTTATGCAGGACTTTGTTTTCCATTCTGCATAACGGAAACCAGACGGATCTGTTATGCTTGGCCATAGACTTTCATTATGATGGATCAAAACGGAATTGCTCTTAAAGGCTTCCATTTTGCCTTCAGTCATCGAATTCCATTATAACAGAATCCATAACAGAATTATTCACTACCTGAACCCAGTGAGGTTCAGGTTCGCTCATCTGTAATGCTGGGAATTCCCCGGAAGTAGCAGAGAGGCGAAACTCGCGTCGGGCAAAAGATAGAATGATCGCCCATGTATGGACTTTATATGTGATTTGTGTAGCCTGTATACAGTACTTGTAACTACAGTATAATAAAAGTCTTTTCATACGATTAATGGTGTCCACCCATCTGCACTATTTATATAGTTTGTTCAGGATGTCCATACACATTAGATGAATGTCAGCTCAAAAAGCCAATTATGTAATGGCAGAGGCTGGAGGAAAGCAGGATCAGGAGTGTTCGATCGCAGTCATGATCCTTTGTTCTCTCCGAGGGAAGTGCTATCTCTGAGCAGCTTATTCCTCTCTTCCTATTAAAATCGAATGCACATTTTGCCGTACTGAACGTGTGTTAATATGGGGAGAGCAGGAGAAATGGCGTTTAACTGAATAACATTATCTAAAGTAAATGGGTATCTTAAAGGGGCACTCCAGTATTTTTAAATTGATGGCCTATCTCAAGGATAGGCCACGGATATCTGGTAAATCGGCATCTGGTACCACAGCCTTTCAGCTGGTCCAGAGTAGTTCCAGTTCTGGAACTGCACAGCATTGTCTGCACTGGTTACTACAGGCTGCAGCGCTACTCCAATTCACTTGGATGCTATAGTAACTAGCTCCATCTAATACACAGTGGACACAGCAGTGTCGTTCCGGTCCGGAGTGGCTACAGAAGAGCTGATCGTTGTGTGAGTCGGACCTTCACCTATCTCATATAAGTAAAGTGACCTAATGATAGGTGATTTATTTTTAAAAAATCCCAGACAATCCCTTTAAATTACATGTATAGTCTAGAACGGTCGGCACTGTAGACGGCGGGTCCAGGGGGCAGGTTATCCCCAAGTACAATCTTGAAATGGAAGACCGGCACTCTTGAGTTGCTGAGTGAGTTTTATTGGTCACATAATATAATACAGTGACGCGTTTCGGCACTCAAGATGCCTTTTTCAAATTATATCAATGTGGCACATTGATACGGTTTGAAAAAGGCACCTTGAGTGCCGAAACGCGTCGATGTATTATATTATGTGACCAATAAAACTCACTCAGCAACTCAGGAGTGCCGGTCTTCAAATTCAAGAATCCCTTTAAATTAGTCTTTTGCTGTTTTCGAAGGCTATGCCGCCAATTACACTGTCACTTTAGTTTCAAACTGATTGACTTGCAAGCTAATGGGATTTACCAGGACTTTTGATAGTCTATCCTCTGGATACGTCATCAATATCAGATCTGTGGTGAATGGGAGCTGAGCTACAGTAATCCGGCACAGCCACTACACCGTGTACAGTGGTCCCTGCAGCTGGCTCCATAAACTGTGTTAGGGTACTTTCACACTAACGTTTTGGATACCGTTTGTGAGATCCGTTTCAGGGCTCTCACAAACGGTCCAAAACGGATCAGCTCAGGGCCAAAGCATTCTGAATGGATAAGGATCCGTTCAGAATGCATCAGTTCGGCTCCGTTCCGCTTCTATTCTGTTTTGGAGACGGACACCAAAACGCAGCATGCAGCATTTTGGTGTCCGTCTGACGAGGCGGAGCCTAACGGATTTGTTTTTAATTACAATGTAAGTCAAAGGGGACGGATCCATTTTTAATGACACAATATGGTGCATTTGAAAACGGATCCGTTCCCCATTGACTTTAAATGTAATTCAAAATGGATCCGTTTTGGACTTTGTCATTTTTCTTTAAAACTAATGCAAACGGATCCGTTCTGAACGGATACAAACGTTTGCATTATAGGTGCGGATCCGTCTGTGCAAATAAACAGACGGATCTGCACCAACGCAAGTGTGAAAGTACCCTTAGTTCCAGTGGATGTGGCTCCTGCGAGCAGCTGATCAGTGAGAGTGTTAGGTGTCAGCTACACACCAATCTGATAGTAATGACCTATGTTAAGAAAAGATCATCAATATCAATATCTTAGAAACCCCCTTTAAAGGGGTTGTCTCACTTTAGCAAGTGGCATTTATCATGTAGAGAAAGTTAATACAAGCCACTTCCTAATGTATTGTGATTGTCCATATTTCTTCCTTTGTTGGCTGGATTCGTTTTTCCATCACATAATACACTGCTGAAGTGAGACAACCCCTTTAAAGAAGACCTGTCGGAGTTCCTGACATGCCCATTTCAGTGTATACCGCCCTATAAAATAACAATTCTAGAGTAGCTTTTCTTATAACTATGCATTCCTGTGCAGTGGCTTAATATTGATTACCGATCCTTGGGATAGCCTGTGCCACTCCTGATGATCATCTGTTTCCTCTTCAAAATGACCTTTGAAGTGGCGGTAGAATGTAATTACAACTAATTGTCCCATTGACTGGAATAAATCATAAATATTAAAGGGGTTTTCCCATAAATAAAAAAAAAATCAATGTTTTTAAAACCAGCACCTGGATCTGAATGCTTTTATAATTGCATGTCATTAAAAAATTTAGTATACCCACTGAGTAAATCAATCTGTACAGCAGCACCTGCCATTTCATCTTTTTTTGTGCAGCAACACATTTCATTTATCTTAAATTTCTTTTTATTAAATTTAAAAAGAACAGTAAAACATAAGATGGACACATATCAATCATAGAGAATTACAGCGGTATTCTTCAACCCAAACCAATTCAGCACAATTTGGAATAGTCATATCCCAATAATAATATAGTATTGCATATATCCTGAATAGAAAACATAGGCATAAAAAGGGGGAAACAAGGGGGAAAGGGAGAATGGCTTCTATTCCTTTTTTCTGTGTCCACCTTGCTGTGGCGGTCGCACACGCTCAGTTTCATCCTTCAACTGCCACCATATCTATCTACTGTTAGAAGCTGTGATAGTTATAAGGTGTAGCAGAAAGGACACTCCCCCTTAGAACACACCCCTTGAGCTACTAGCTTGACATAAATCAACAGAGCAATTTGAGTAATGAATGGTTGGATCTCTGGATCCATGAGGTACCGGGATGGTTCTAGCTTTGTTAGAAAGAGACTATCATGTACTATATGACATCGGATTTTAATTTTTTACATTAAAAGGGGTTTTCTGCAACTTTAATACTGATGACCTATACTCTGGATTAGGTCATCAGTATCTGATCGTGGGGGTCCAACATCCGGAACTACCGTCGATCAGCTGTTTGAGAAGGTAGCAGCGCTGGCTTCCCTAGATAAAAGGGGTGTGTCCCTACAGTCTGACACTGGCAGCACCATTTGGACAGTATTGTAGTCTGCAGGGACACACCCGCACCTGGTAACACTAAGCTGGCAATTTATTCATAAATTTCTAGGAGAAATAACATAGGAATAGCACAAAGCAGAGTTCTAAGAAAAGATGCTCTAGAACTGTTAGATTGTGTGGAATACAATTGTTTAGTAAAACAGACATTTCAAGATAGTGACAGATCTTCTTTAAAAGGAAATGTCTATATTCATCGTATATTCTCCACAATTAGGTCTGGAGCAGGGTAAAGCCTTTGGGAATCTGGTAATCCACAGTGATGAGAATGGCCTTTGTGGATAACATCCAGCATGTACATCTTTGCTGCAGACTTAAAAGTTTGGATAATTAAGCTCACCAAGTTACACACATAACCATCACCACCGAAATCGTCATCTAAACATCATTCTAGGGTTAAAATATTTAAAAAGGGAAAAAAATGATCATCACCACTGAATTTGCAGGACACTAACCTGGCTGCAATCATTTAAGTCTGATAACACCTTTATTATGCTGGTTACAGATTTACAAACTACCCAGCCCAGTTAAATGTAATATTGCAAATGTATTTAAAGTGCATTGTTAGGTTGTTAATGAAAATCTAAAATAAATTTATATATATATATATATATATATATATATATATATATATATATACGCACCTAGGATTTGGCGGAGGAAAATAAGAAAAAAATATTTTTTTCATCAGACGCCCAAGCTCAATCAGCCTCAAAGCAGACGTTAAAAAAACTATGCGTACTACGTCCTGACGCTGTATACGCAGTCAGAACACAATGCACAGCAGGACCAGGAAGAAGACCAGGAAGGGTGAGTATAGCCGTGCCCGTGTCTCCCACATACTGAAGACTGCTTCCATAATGGTCAAAGCAGTCATTAGCATTCTGACTATAAGACGTACTGCCACTTTTCCCTCACTTTTTTTTTTGGGGGGGGGGGAGTTGTTTTTTTTTAAAGAAACATAGTAACATTGTTTATAAGGCTGAAAAAAAGATATCTGTCCATCTAGTTCAGCCAGTTATCCTGCAAGTTGATCCAGAGGAAGCAAAAAAACAAACAAACTGTGAGGTAGAAGCCAATTTTCCTCACTTTAGGGGGAAAAGAACTCCTTGCCGACTCCAATCAGGCAATCAGAATAACTCCCTGGATCAACGACCCCTCTCTAGTAGCTGTAGCCTGTAATATTATTACACGCCAGAAATACATCCAGGCTCCTCTTGAATTCCTTTATTGTACTCACCATCACCACCTCCTCAGGCAGAGAGTTCCATAGTCTCACTGCTCTTACAGTGAAGAATCCTCTTCTATGTTTGTGTACAAACCTTCTTTCCTCCAGACGCAGAGGATGTCCCCTCGTCACAGTCACAGTCCTGGGGATAAATAGATGATGGGAGAGATCTCTGTACTGACCCCTGATATATTTATACATGGTTATTAGATCTCCCCTCAGTCGTCTTTTTTCTAAAGTGAATAACCCTAATTTTGACCCCATTCCAGTTATTACTTTAGTTGCCCTCCTCTGAACCCTCTCCAGCTCTGCTATGTCTGCCTTGTTCACAGGAGCCCAGAACTGTACACAGTACTCCATGTGTGGTCTGACCAGTGATTTGTAAAGATGTAGGACTATGTTCTCATCACGGGCATCTATGCCCCTTTTGATAAAACCCATTATCTTATTGGCCTGACACTGGTTTTTGCAGCTCAGTTTGCTGTTTATTAAAATTCCTAGATCCTTTTCCATGTCAGTGTAACCCAGTGTTTTACCATTTAGTATGTACGGGTGACTTGCATTATTCCTTCCCATGTGCATAACTTTACATTTGTCAATGTTAAACCTCATCTGCAACTTCTCTGCCCAAGCCTCCAATCTATCCAGATGCCTCTGTAGCAGTATATAGTCTTCTTCTGTGTTAATTACTTTTACACATTTTAGTGTCATCTGCAAAAATTGATATTTTACTGTGCAAGCCTTCTACAAGATCATTAATAAATATATTGAAGAGAATAGGGCCCAGTACTGACCCCTGAGGTACCCCACTAGTGACAGTGACCCAATCTGAGTGTGTACCGTTAATAACCACCCTCTGTTTTCTGTCACTCAGCCAGTTACTTACCCACATACAGACATTTTCTCCCAGTCCGAGCATCCTCATTTTATATACTAACCTTTTATGAGGTACAGTGTCAAATGCTTTGGAGAAGTCCAGATATACGACATCCATTGATTCGCCGCTGTTAAGTCTAGAACTTACCTCCTCATAGAAACTGATTAAATTAGTTTGGCATGACCGAAACATACAATAATTATGCAGGTTACCATGGGAAATTGATATAGTATGACTGCTGGCAAGTGGCTTTTTCCCTTCTCCCCTGTTAGCATACGGTGCCATTTCAGACAGTCTTGTTTCCAGGAATACACTACCTAAGTAGTACAATTGGGTTATCAGGCAGCATATTCCGAGCAACCAGTCTGTCTCCAATAACAGCCTTTGAGAATCTAGTAATCCACAGTGATGAGGAATGTTTCCTCCGGCTGCAGTCCGTTTTTACAGTGGAGGCTTATTTCACATGATCAATGTTTCAATCCAGATGCACTCTGTTTTTAACAGTGGAGAGTATCCGGACTGAACCCTGATCCATTTATTTCAATAGATACATGTACAAGTACTGTTCACTTACCATCTTTCCGTTCAGGAAAAAAAAATTGCAGCAGTTTCTATCTGCACTGAACAAAAACATAAACGCAACAGAAACCGATTGTGGCTGCAGCTGTCCGGGTGGCTGGTCTCAGACGATCATGGGGGGTGAACATGCTGGATGTGGAGGTCCTGGGCTGGTGTGGTTACCCGTGGTTTGCGGCTGTCAGGCTGGTTGGATGTACTGCCAAATTCTCTGAAACGCCTTTGGAGACGGCTTATGGTAGAGAAATGAACATTCATTGCACGGGCCACAGCTCTAGTAGACATTCCTGCAGTCAGCATGCCAATTGCACGCTCCCTCAAACGTTGCGACATCTGTGGCATTGTGCTGTGTGATCAAACTGCACATTTCAGAGTGGCCTTTTATTGTGGACAGTCTAAGGCACACCTGTGCAATATTCATGCTGTCTAATCAGCACCTTGATATGCCACACCTGTGAGGTGGGATGGATTATCTCGGCAAAGGAGAAGTGCTCACTAACACAGATTTAGACAGATTCGTGAACAATATTTGAGAGTAATGGGTCTTTTGTGCATGTAGAAAATGTTTCAGATTTTTGAGTTCAACTCATGCAGAATGGGAGCAAAACCGAAAGTGTTGCGTTTATATTTTTGTTCAGTATATAACTGTTGTTCACAAATGACTGATCCATTCAAGTTATAGGCCTCACGTTTGACGCCCGGATAAGAGGCGGGTGCGTTGTGGGAGAATGCAAAGTAAAAAGGGCAGTAGAGGGTTAAAAATAATAAATAAATAAAAATCGCCTATTCCATTTAATTGCGTAGCTGCCGGTCTCCTGTTCTGTCTTCAGCTGGGTGGGGGGTGAAGGACCTTCAGTGACGTCACTGGGTCACATGGTCCAATCACCTGCTTCCATCATGGAAGCAGGTGATTGGACCATGTGACCCAGTGACGTCACTGAAGGTCCTTCACCCCCCCACCCAGCTGAAGACAGAACAGGAGACCGACAGCTACACAATCAAATGGAATAGGCGAGTTTTTTTATTTTATTATTTTTTAACCCTCTACTGCCCTTTTTACTTTGCATTCTCTATTGAGAATGCTATTATTTTCCTTTATAACTATGTTATAAGGGAAAATAATAAAGATCGGGTCCCCATTCCGATCATCTCCTAGCAACCATGTGGGAAAATCACACCGCATCCGCACTTGCTTGCGATTTTCCCGCAGCCCCATTCACTTCTATGGGGCCTGCGTTGCGTGAAAAACGCAGAATATAGAACATGCTGCGATTTTCACGCAACACAAAAGTGATGCGGGAAAATCACCGCTCATGTGCACAGCCCCATAGAAATGAATGGGTCCGGATTCAGTGCGGGTGCAATGCGTTCACCTCACGCATTGCACCCACGCAGAAATCACGCCCGTGTGAAAGGGGCCCATAGGGTCAGTGAAAAAAACCTGGCAGCACATAGACAGCATCTGTGTTATCCATTTTTCACTGAAACACTTAATACAACTTCAGACAAAACAGATTCAGCTTACACGCAAAAGCATTCGTTTTTCACTAAACTGATGTTCTGACTCGCTCGTGTGAAAGAGACCCCAATGATAAAGCCAGTTTTTTTTTTCCATTAAAGGGGTATTCCGACCGTGGGTGTACAGAATACTGACTGTGGTTCTAAAATGGTTCAATGTCCAATACTAGCTGTTGCTGTAGGGCTTGTAGTAGTCAATTACACAGGACCTCCTGAGGATGATTTAGTGGGAATATCTGCCATACCCTATGTACTGTAGATGCCAGAATAGGCTAATACTATCAGCTCATCATTAAAGAGGTTCCCCAAGAGCGATTTAAAATGGACTCAAGTAACCGGTTCTAGAATGTGAGCAGGACTAGTTGCCTTCACTGGCAGAGCTGTCTAGGGTGGTGAGGAGCAGGGCCTCAGTACACACTACGCTCTGGCACTTCTAAGCCTCAATCACACGTCAGTAATTTCCATCAGTGATTGTGAGCCAAAACCAGGACGGGAACCTCCACAGACATAAGGTGTAAGGGAAGATCTGCACCTGTTCTGTGTTTAGAGGCGCGCCTGGTTTTGGCTCATAAATCACTGACCAAAACACTGCTATGTGAACGAGGCATTACGCTCTGGTTTTCCTGTCAGGCTGCTCAGCCATGATGGCATATCGTAGGCAGGACCGCATCACTACCATCTCCTGTAGAGCAGTGTAGCATGTAGAGAGGCCATTTTAAATCATTCCCGGAGAATCCCATTAAACTGGTACCGAACTACTGGCAGACAAGTATGTAGTCTGATATCCTATGCTGAAATAATACTACACATGTAAATGCCCTGTGCTTGGCATTCAAGATCTCTCGTCTCTTCACATCCACACAAGGGACAATACACAAAATCCATTTCTGGTCATAAAGCAAAACCTTTATTTAAAAACTTAATAAAAGCTCTTCCGCCATTTTAAATGTATGCGTCTAGGATTATGTACATGATTTGTACCTGACCCCTATCAAACTGTACACGGAGGAGTAAGCAGTTACATTTCAATCAGACGATGGTTTATTTTTCTTTATTGTTTCTTTCAGTTTGTACTTTATAAATGACGGAACAAAATATTTCCCCTAATTTTAAATACATTCCCTTATAACTACAATCTTCCTGTACAAGAGCATTAAAACAATTCACATATGTACAGTAATTAGCTGAACACATTATAAAAGGAGGTAAATATACATATATTACAAGGCACGGGGTAGAAAGTTACAACAGACAGTCTTCATAAGAAATTCATTTCTGCCATGTCCGTTAGTCTCCCAGAACCCGCCACCACAGATAGCCATCCAGAATGCGATTACTAGATTACACTCCTGGGCTAGCCCTTGCTATGAATGAGCTACAGTATAAACTGGCATAATATGAAAATACCGTACCTTGCACAGCGATAGCTAGAACGTGGTAAATGTCTGAGCAGGGACGGATTGGAAACTTAAAGTGGCCCTATAAAAAAAAAAAGTGGCCCCATGTTGTAGTAGTGTCTAAATTGACTGGAGGTGGGGCAACATAAGTAGGAGGGGTCAACAATACCACAGCGCAAACTACCATATACCTCAGTGGCGTACAATATAGTGTCCCAAAAGCTTTCCCTCCGTGGTGGCCATCAATAGTGCCATCTTCTGTTCTCCTCCTCCTCCTCCAGTTGTCTCTGATTAAGATATGGAGCATGGGGCTTAAGATATGAGATGCGGGCCACAGTTGAATGCAGGAGGACATGTGCGGTCACTGGCTGAGTACACGGCATTAATTACCACCGAGAGCTCATTATGTTCCCAGCCAGCAGCAGAAATGGGGACTTGGGTGGCCCCCTGGGCATCAGCCCACCGGGAAACTTCCCTGTAAGGTCTATGGCCAATCCGCCCCTGAGCTTCCAGAGGAAGCAAGTATAATAAAATGTGTAAAATGCAGCTAAAGGAGATATACATTCTCAGGATGGCAAGGATGCAGCAACGCACATCTCCCTGCAAGATGCAAGGCCCCCCATGAATTTTCTGAAGTCTCAGGGCCCAAATGCAGCACTGTATCTACACTATATAGAGTCATCTTATATTTCTCTGCAAGACTTCAAAGGGGAGATCTATTTTAGTAAATTCTCCAATACTAATCATATTTGGAATTAGTCTTGCGTGCAGTTCCCTAAAGCATGAATAGGGGGCAGCAAAACTCCCAGCAGTCCTTCATCAGGCTGTTCTGTAATACAATGGCAGTCAGATGTTCTAAGGTTTCCGTGTTCTACATTCGGATACCTCCCTATCTGCAGCAAGGACAGTTTGGCGACCAAACATTTATCACAGAATTGTCAAAATCTAACCCCCCCCCCATTTTTATACCGAATATAACCCAAAAAGTGGATATAAAATCTAAATGCAAAGGGAGTCTCCCAGCAATTTTGACAGCATTTGTGACTGTAGCCGCCACTAGAGGGAGTTTATTTAGCATACTGCATACCGTTATGCTCCACATTAAAATACTATGCAGTAATTTCCCAGGCCCCCTCTAGAGGCAGCTGGAGGAAGGGTGATAGGTTTTAAAGGGAGTCTATCAGCACTTTTGAATATGCTAAACGGCTGACAACACTACATAGTAGCTGGGGAGCTCATCAGGAGCAGTAAAAATATGAAATTATATTCTGCCAGATTCTAATCCTTAAAAGGGTTATTCTGGTTATATGAAGTTATCCATGTAGGGGATCGGTGGGGGGTCCTACTGTCGGATATACAGAATGGTATATCTGATGAGAAAAAAAATGCACTAAAAGGTACTGCTCTCCTCAGCCACTACCTAGAGCTATCAGCAGTTTAGCATGGTCAAAACTACTGACAAGACTCCCTTAGAAAAAAAAGAACTGCAAACTCATGAATACCCAAGTTGGATACTTCAGTAGGACTGTTATAAGGAAGACACCATCATGGTAAAACAATACAACGTCATCTGTACACTGTGGATGTCTGACATGAGACTAACGGGATGAAATCACAACTACATCAATGTTTTTGCGTGTCAGACAATCAACGAGTAATGCAGTAACAACAAAAGCAGTACAGCTTCATAACAGGAATGCCATATGGGCCAGTATTATTAGGAATTACTATGTAGTAACGGATTTCTTTCGGGATGCTACAGCCTAGGATACCAATGAAACACTCAGGTACTCGTATACTACATTACGTGGGCAATGCTGCAATATATCTACGTGAAGGGTTAATATACCAGGTATGGGATACTGAAAAAATACTTTAAGAACAGTTACATATTACCTCCTTGTTGCCACTGAAAACACACTCAGTGCTTGTAGAGGAAATAAATACAGAAAATCCAATTTTCTAATTATAAATTGGCGGCGGCAACACAATGCATTTAGGGAAAGAAAGCCTGATCTAGTGCCGCTGCTAGTAATAAACTACCGTAAATCTCATTTTACTAAATTGAATATGTTGATGTGCCAAGATATTCCTAATTAAAGGTCATTCGACATATTGCAATTTGTATGGTAATGTTTACTCCCCTTTCCTGGTGACATTATTTGTTCTCATGCTAAAGGGGAAAGAAAAGCCACGCTAATTTTGTAGAGTCTTAATTAAAAGATACTTCAATAATCCTGGAGGAGAATCCCAAGGGAGCTTAAGTGTTAGATATTGGTCCTCTTACCTCTGATGTAAATGTGTCCTTTCAGCTGGCGGTTCACAGATGGATCTACCAGCCCTCGGCTAGAGGAAACGCTTACACTAAATGCACAGTTAATGCCATATGTAGCCAGTGGACCTCAAATCTACACAGCACTGGTGGCCATGTTACACTTGCCTTTTTTAATAAGACAAGGGACTGTCAGTCTTTAAACCTTAATCCCTTAATGACTAAGCCTGAAAGGGGTTAACCAGCTTTTTAGGACTTTTTAATTCCTTCCCCCCTCCTCACCAGACCTGTGGAGACGAGCATACTTACCTGCACCTCGCTGCTCAGTTCAGACTCCTTAGGTCCGCTCTGCTCCAATCCCTGCATATACAGTCATGTGAAAAAATTAGGACACCCTTTGAAAGCATGTGGTTTTTTGTAACATCTTTAATAAATGGTTATTTCATCTCCGTTTCAACAATACAGAGAGATTAAAGTAATCCGACTAAACAAAGAAAACTGAAGAAAAGTCTTTTCAAGATCTTCTGTAAATGTCATTCTACAAAAATGCCTATTCTAACTGAGGAAAAAGATAGGACACCCTCACATGTATTCCCTCTTAAATTGGCTCAGATCTCACACAGGTATATCACACCAGGTGCACATAATTAGTAGATCGTTACTCTGCATGTTGAATGAGGCTTGCCCTATTTAAACCTCAGACATTTAGTTTGGTGTGCTCCTGACTGTTGAAGTGAGAGTGAGCACCATGGTGAGAGCAAAAGAGCTGTCAGAGGACTTCAGAAAAAGATTGTAGCAGCCTATGAGTCTGGGAAGGGATTTAAAAGATCTCAAAAGATTTTGAAATCAGCCATTCCACTGTCCGGAAGATAGTCTACAAGTGGAGGGCTTTCAAAACAACTGCCAACATGCCCAGGACTGGTCGCCCCAGCAAGTTCACCCCAAGAGCAGACCGCAAGATGCTAAAAGAGGTCTCCAAAAACCCTAAAGTGTCATCTCGAGAACTACAGCAGGCTCTGGCTACTGTTGATGTAGAAGTACATGCCTCTACAATCAGAAAGAGACTGTACAAGTTTAACTTGCATGGGAGGTGTGCAAGGAGGAAACCTTTGCTTTCCAAGAGAAACATCGAGGCCAGACTGACATTTGCCAGAGATAAAGTTGACAAAGACCAGGACTTCTGGAATAATGTTCTTTGGACAGATGAGTCCAAAATTGAATTATTTGGACACAACAGCAGAGGACATGTTTGGCGTAAACCAAACACAGCATTCCAAGAAAAGAACCTCATACCAACTGTGAAGCATGGAGGTGGAAGTGTCATGGTTTGGGGCTGCTTTGCTGCAGCAGGACCTGGTCAGCTCACCATCATAGAATCCACGATGAATTCTACTGTGTATCAGAAGGTGCTTGAAGAACATGTGAGACCATCAGTTAGAAAATTAAAGCTGAAGCGGAACTGGACCATGCAACATGACAATGACCCAAAACATACTAGTAAATCAACCAAAGATTGGCTGAAAAAGAAGAAATGGAGAGTCCTGGAATGGCCAAGTCAAAGTCCAGATTTGAATCCCATTGAGATGCTGTGGGGTGACTTGAAAAGGGCTGTACGTGCAAGAAACCCCTCAAACATCTCACAGCTGAAAAAGTTCTGCATTGAAGAGTGGGGTAAAATTTCCTCAGACCGATGTCGAAGACTGGTAGATGGCTACAAGAACCGTCTCACTGCAGTTATTTCAGCCAAAGGAGGCAACACTCGCTATTAGGGGCAAGGGTGTCCTATCTTTTTCCTCAGTTAGAATAGGCATTTTTGTAGAATGACATTTACAGAAGATCTTGAAAAGACTTTTCTTCAGTTTTCTTTGTTTAGTCGGATTACTTTAATCTCTCTGTATTGTTGAAACGGAGATGAAATAACCATTTATTAAAAATGTTACAAAAAACCACATGCTTTCAAAGGGTGTCCTAATTTTTTCACATGACTGTAAATGTCCAGCATGGACTAGAGTCCCGTGTGCCACTGCACCCAATAACTGGCCTCAGAAGCGGCACATCACTGGGTCACGTGCTGCTTGGAGGGGACAATCATTGGCCACAGCAGTGCACGTGACTCCCGCCTGTACAGAAGTTTATATGTGGAGACTAGAGCACAGCAAAGTGAGCAGTGGACCACAGGAGCTGGAAGCAGGTAAGTATGCTTCCCTCCACAAGTCTGGTGGGGAGGGGGGAGAATTAAAAAGCTTAAAAAAAAGCTGGACAGCCCTTTAATGAACAGAATTTTTTATTTTTTATTTTGCATACATGGAAGTTTGACGGTCCAAACTTCTTTTTTGTCAGGCTACCAAAATAATTTTTGCAGCTTTTCTTTCCATGACACATAGGACTGTTTATTAATATGTATTTTTAGAGTATTTTTTTTTTTCTAGTTTCTACAAAAAATATTTTGTTTTCTTTTTCAAATTTTAGTTCTTTGATTCTTTAAATTGGCAAATTCACATCAAAATAAATTAAAAGGGGTTTCCTAATTTGTGTCTAGTATTCTGATACCTAATATATATACACACACTCTCGGGTGAATAGGAGGCTATGGTGATGGCTTGGGAGGAGGGGGTGTTTTTTTTCCTTTAATTGTATTTTATTCTATGATGGTTACTTGCATATGTATATATTTTGGTACAATTTATTATAAAATTATACTATTTACACTGTCAGTTTCAGGGAAAAGTGGCCCCTGAGGTGGCACTTGCCACATTTATGGCGCTCATCCATTGCTATGTAAAAGACAAAACTGAAGCCCAAGTGGTTAAAAGAGCTTCTGTTCTCATCCTCTGTGCACCCAGACTGCAGGAGAAGGAGCGTTAACGCAGCAATGCAAAGAGACATTGCTGCGGACCAGGAACCGACACCACCGACCATCAAATGGCCCATTGTCCAAGACGTCATAAACATGGCTGCTTTCTCCCAGGAACAGCACCACACCTATCCATGGGTTGTGTCCGATACTGCAAGTTCAGCTCCACAGAAGCGAATGGAGCTGCAGTACCAAATACAACCTGTGGACGGGCGTGGCACAGTTTCGAATAAAGCAGCCATGTTTTTCTAATCCTGAACAACCCCTTAAACACATCAATTCAATGGAATCTGAAAGTGTATGTGACGAGCTACATCCACTATAAAGAGCTCACCATTCTATACAATAGGTAGCAGTGAAGGCATTGAACCTTTTGTATACTTCAACAGTCCTGACAGCTGAATTTCCATTATATGTGAACACAAAGAATAAAAAGTAGGAACTGGGGGGGGATAACCTAAAGCAATATAGTTGTGGCTAGGTATAATTTTTATTATATTTGGGAAGTAAGAGGTGTGTGTGTGTGTGTATATATATATATATATATATATATATATATATATATATATAGACACACACAATATAGATCTTATTTTAATCAATATTAAAACAAAGTTTTGAATAAATTCAAACATTAATGTATGCATCATTTTAAAAAGGTCAATTTATGGGGATACTTCTAGCTGAAACAAGCGGAACATGCAGAGTAATGGCCTCTTATGTGGGGTCTGAGTACCCGAGGCTCCGTTTCCTGGGGTAACTTTTTTGGAACCTCAGACTGACCGGCAGGAGAAGAACTTTAAAGTGAGCAACTAAGCGCTTTTCAGAGAACATAAGTGCTTTGGTACACTAGATTCATCTGCTTGATGCATGTCTCTCTGCAATAACCTGCGCCGTCCTGCAGGACATCACTTCTGCCTTTCTGCTTCATTTCTCCCAGGAGCATCCAGACAAATGGGAAAAATTTAGCACTCTTCAGCTATTTAGACATCGAGAGCAATAGATTGACCTAAAAGAAGGAAAAAGGAACACACTTGTCAGCACATGACAGATTAAGACTAACGCTTCTTCTATAATACGTCTGTTCGCTTCCTCTGGTCCTCGCTGAGGTTTGGGAAAGTTTTATTTTTAGCCACTTCAAATACATTCATGCCTACCAAATGTGCGCGTGTAGATTTGCTTTGCATGCTTCCTGGCATAATGCACATTTTATATGGGCTACTGCATTGCATGCATGAGTACACACATCTCCTCTAGAAAATCCAGCCGACAAGCAGAAGAAAATGCTGCCTCGGTACTTTCATTTGTATAGGTAGGAAGCTGCTACGTTGCCATGGAAACAAAGGACTGGTCCCCCTCAAATGTATAAGCCGCTCAGAAGGCAAGTCAATAGTGAATGCGGTTATTTATAAGAAACCACTACCCATAGGGGCATTTAAAAGGAGCACTAAACCTAGAAATGAATGATCAAAGCAAACAGGAACATCAAACCGAGTTCTACAGTTCTCTGAGAAGGGGTGTCACTGAAGCTGCTCCCCCAGCTGCTTGATTGACAGGACCAGACATCTCAGTTATCCCTGAATCCTTCAGATGTATTGTTTCCGCTACTGGAACAGCACACAAACAGTCAAGGCCTGCAAGTGGAAGCAGAGCCTCTGCATTTGCGCCACTACTTGGAGGAGCAGCAGCACGGGCGTGAGATTGTCAGGGCCAGCATGTCAATCAAGCAGCATGGGGAGCACCCTCAGATTGGGGACAGCCCTTCACAGGTGTAGAACTCTGCTTGATGAGACACATCGACTCATACAAATCAATTCGCTTATCTCTATTTGATAGGCATTAAAGGATTGTCCAAAATTACAAAAATAAATAAAAAATCTAACCATACCACTTTTGTCCTTGGTAATGACTGGTATTGCAGATCAGCCTCATTCACTTTAATGGCCCTGCACTGCTATACCAGACACAGCACAAAGAATAGCCTGGGGACTAAAAAGGAAATCCTTTGGTAACCTCAAACAACCCTCTCCATATTTACCAGTTATCTATGAAATATCCTAGCATTAGACACCGAGAAATCTGTTTGCATCTAAAACATTTTAAGCATCCAAAGACCAGCAAAATTGCTTTTCCCAACAGAATTGCATTTTCCTCAAGTGCCAGTAAAGGTGTAAGGCAAATGAATTCCCCAGGGATTCCCTGCAACGGTCTTCTCACTGTTTAGTAGCTTGCACTCCACAGGCATACTACTGACAGTTGTGATCTATGGGGCCATACTTCTAGCGGGATTACAATAAAGCAAATAGCAAAAAATGTGTTTCATAAACATAAGGTTACAGTAAGTGCATCTAAAACGTAGGTAGGCTATAAATTAATATGTAGCTAGTACACGACTCATCAAAGGCTTTGTCATCACAGACAACCACGTTCATATTGTAGCTGCTGTGGTTCCCAGCATACAACCAATTTTCCTCTAGGATGCTGATATACACTAATAAAGCATATGCACTAGGGTTCACCCCAGCAAGCCTTACAATTCAGCATCTGCTGACAGCACTGGTCTATGTATAATCACGTATTCACATGTGCTGGCCAAGGAGATTGTTTGTATTTAATTTCTGAAACAATGCCATAAAATAAAAAAAAAGACAAAATAAACGCCATTAACATATTCTTCTTACTTTATGTTTGAATAAATGATATCATGGGTCTGTGCTGCTGTGAGGGTCAGTATTTATTGAGCTAACCCCTTATCTGTTTATGTATTGTGTTATTTTTTGGGTTGTGTGTCGTGTATGTATTGTATTTTTCATCCTATAAGACTAATTTTTTTCCCTTCCAAAGTGTGTGTGTGTGTGTGTGTGTGTGTGGTGGGGGGGGGGGGGATGTCAGTGTGTCTAATGGTGCAAATACTAATGAGGGCTTCTATTATGGAAGCGCTCATCAGTACATGAGGACAGTGGAGCGGTGAATGCAGTGCTCCCTTTGCATGCTGCATCTGTACTCACCTCTTCCTGGTCTTCCCCTGCAGGACTCTGCACGCTATGCTGTGACCTGCACACAGTGTGAGGATGTCAGCGTGCTCTGTGACCACACTCTGTGCAATATCGGGTCACAGCACAGCGCGGCAGAAAGGCGCTGGATCTCAGGAGCGGCGGCAGAGGCAGGAGAAGTCCGTGTATTTTTTTTTTTGTCTGATCTGAGCTCTGATTAACTTGAGGGTCTTTGTAACATGGCCTGTCTGATCAGAGCTCTGAAAAGGGGTCTGATTGGGAGTCTTATTAACATTAGAGGTCTGATCTGAGGTCTGATTAACATTGGGGGTTTGATTGGGCTCTGAGCTGAGATCCGATTAACAATGGAGATCTGATCTGAGGTCTGATGAAAAAATGTTTTTTTCTTATTTTACCTAGGTGCATCCTAAGGGCAGGTATGTTATATGGCAAAAAATAAGGTATATGGTCTAATAAAATGATATAACATACTTTTGGGTACCTTTGGGTGTGCACAAAATATTTTCTATGCGTTGCTATTACTGTATGAAGCTAGAAGTTTATTGTCAAATGTACGTTGCACCCTGTTGTTCCATCATTTTCCACATCCACATCGGTAATGCCGGTCAAATTCTAGTGTGTGAGTGTTACAAAAACAACCGAGGTTTCATATATAGAATGCTGCTAATATATAAAGAGTAAAGCCATGAAACCGAGATGTGAGGCCTGAAAGAGTAAAGTGGAGTGGATAAAAAAAAATAACATGTCTGCGTTGGCTGCACACTTGGTACTGAGGATGATGTGCCCGGATTATCACTGCATAAGAGCACTTCAATAATTGTACCTGTTCCATCGAAGGACACGCGATGATCTGTAAATCCTCGCTGCTGAATTCTTCTTTCAACAGCAGGTGGATCTTCTGGAAGACTTGTTGAATGTTGTTCTGTAACAATACGGCAAGGAAAAAAGGAAACACAATCATCTATAATGTAAATATATAAAACTTTGTGGCATATATATCAGGGCTATAAGTACGGTGTATATACTGTAGTGTGAACAAAGCCCTAGTATAGCTGCAGGTGGTGCTGCATTGGGCTCTAGGGAACATATTTGTCTCCAAGAGAGGTGGACACTGATGCTGCAAAGTACAGAAAGATATATAAATTAAAATAAAAGTGAGATAAGCCATTTTATAGCTATGGTCTTCAATCAGAAAAAGAACGTTATGACCCATATCAATGTACAGGTAAGAAAAAAAAGTGTTAAGACCACTTGAATTGAAAGGTGCTAGCTTTACTAAGACCCCTCATAAATCAAGAGCTAGCCTTCTGATAAAGCCTTATAAAACCAGAAACCCATAAAGAGTAGCATGCGGTTAGCTCTGGAAAAGTACTCACCCGGACTGGCTTGAAGAGAATGAATTCTGTGTCTTTGTTAGCGAGGTAAAGAGACATGCTCCTCAGCGTCACCGGCAGTTTGGTTTTTATGGTCTTGTAGGTGGAAGCCACCAGATCATTAATCTTTACTGAGGAACAAAGACACATTCAACAATGAGCCATAAAGGAAAAACCTTCTAGGAATCATCAGGGAGAAGTACAACTATGGACGTAATACAAGCCAACGTCAAACAAATGCTGGAAAGGCTCTGATCTTAAAGCGGCCACACATATGATTATGATCATCCAGACTGCGGGTGATCAATCGCCCAGCGAATCGTTTATACAAACAATTTAGGCTACTTTCACACTCTCGTTTTGTGCGGTTCCGTCATGGACGGATCCGTTCAGATAATACAACCGCCTGCATCTGTTCAGAACGGAGCCGGTTGTATTATCCTGAACATAGCTAAGACGGATCCGTCTTGAACACTATTGAAAGTCAATGGAGGACGGATCCGTTTTCTATTGTGCCAGTGAAAACGGATCCGTCCCTATTGACTTACATTGTGTGTCAGGACGGATCCGTCCCCATTGACTTACATTGTGTGCCAGGACGGATCCGATTGGCTGTTTCATCAGACAGACACCATAACGCTTCTCCTTCTCCAAAGCGGAATGGAGACTGAACTGATGCATTCTGAGCGGATCCTTTTCCAGTCCGAATGCATTAGAATGCAAACTGATCCATTTTGGATAGCTTGTGAGAGCCGTGAACAGATCTCAAAAACGGAAAGCCAAAATGTGAGTGTGAAAGTAGACTAAACCATCCATATGCCAGACTTATCCGGTGAAAATAAATCTCAACAGAGTGGGCTTGCGTAAAGTGACAAATGGTTGGCCGATCATGCCACACACTTGGTTGAAGCCGACAAAATCCATACTGACAGATTATATTTTTGGCAAACAGTCTGCCGTCGTTGTAATACTCGGCAGACAGGCCAAAATCAACCAAGCTGGCCCCCTGTAGTCATAGGTGTATGAGCAGCTTTAGACTCAAGTGTTGTGGCTTCCGTTTATAATGGGATCTGCACAGGATCCATCACACCTGGGATGGCTGCGGCACCTGACGGACCCCAATGACTTATAATAGGGTGTGTTGGCTTCCCCCCCGGCAAATCTGACACAAATTTGAATAGAGACATAATGCAAATAAAAAATTACAAAATTATAGCGTTAAAAAGCAACAGAAGATGAGCAATGACAAAAATATCCCGCATTTTGGGCTAATGCACACATTGCAGATTTGATCAGCATTTACCATCGGATTTCGAAGCCAAAATGAAGAGCGGCTGCAGAGAAAAGAAGGCTAAATATTCCCATTATATTTCCCCTGTGCTCTCGTCTGGTTTTGTTCTACAAAAACTGTTTAAAATACTGTTCAAATGTGCAATGTGTGAATGAAGCCAAATGAAGATATACAGAAAAGCTTTCCTTTAACCCTTCTTGCAGTTTATTGCAAGCTATGGGCAAGCAAAGCAAATGGCCATTACAATTTTGCCCGAGCTCAAAGTGTGAAGGACGAGCAGCGTGTCAATGAATACTTAGTATCTGGAATCAACTTGGCATTTTTACACCATAAATGCCCAAAACGTGGCTCTATGCAGCCTGTGCCAGAGGGATTGTCACAAACTATCAGTCCTCTTTGTTCTTGCATAAGAGCAATATATACATGATATAAGACATGATATTTCTAGGCATTATGTTTTCCGACGGTGAGTGCAGCGGGGATAGGAAAATGAGAACCAAGACGTTCCTTTTTTAGTAAAACAACTTGATGAATAATGGAGTAGTTTAAAGGAAATAGTGAAAAGAACAGATGAAAAAAGTCCAGTTTTAGCATCTAATACAACTGTTTGACAGCTATCACGAACACAGAATATACAGTACAATTTTAGGAAATAATACAATTGTACAAATACAATTTCCAGAAGTGACCCCCCCCACCTCCAGTAATTTGAGAACTGCCCCTTTTTTATCATTTTGTTAAAGGGCATCTGAAGGCATCTGTGTTGGTGCCATGTTCATATGTGCCCGCATTGCTGAGAAAAATGAAGTTTTAATATATACAAATGAGCCTCTAGGAGCAACGGGGGCGTCAGTGTACATTTTGATCAAAAAGTAATAAGCCACTCGCCGCGCCAAGGCCATCTCTATGAGTGGTCCCAACGCTAAATCCTACCCGTTATGGGCCATGACAGCCACATAAAATCCAGGGAGTGCGGGCCCAGCATGCATGCTAGGATCCACCTTGCTTATTAACCCTTTTTGGTGCCATAACAGCCTCCATTAGATCCAGAGACGCAGGTACCAACATGCATGCTGAGCCCACTGTGTATTCTTCCTGGAGCCAGGTGGCTATTAGTAGGTACTATGAAAGCAAGTTCAGTTTAGGGTTGGGCAATAAACCGGTAGCTACGATATACCGCGATATTAGAAAACAGCGATATTGCGATATCACTGTTTTCTAATAATCGTGGTATTCTGTGACGTCATGCGCTCTGTCTGCGGCGCCTTCCTCACTCACCACCCGCCGGCCGCCGCACATTAAAAATCATTGCCGGCTCCTGCGTCCCTGGCTCCGCCTCCACCTACCCGGCGCATTGCTGCCCACATTCTCGGGGGGTGCAATTGCCCCTTTGCCTCTCTCCCCCCCTGGATCCGCCGGAAGACTCACACAGGCGCACTGGCAGAGGCATTGAAGTGCGCATGCGCCTGACAGTGCGCCTGTGTGAGTCTTCCGGTGTACCATGAAAAAGCATTAAGTCATGAAGAAACATTAAGCAGCTGATTTCTGGGGGTGTGTCGCTCTGCTCTGCTCCCTGCTCTCGGCTCAGATTACATATTCAGGGGGGCGTGTTCTATGCAGCTCAGCGTGCTTCTCTTCTCAGGCAAGTGAAGTGAATAATAATTACCTACAACGGCGCTGGGCTGGGAGGGGGAAATCTGTGGATGACACTGGATGGGGGGGAATCTGTGGATGACACTGAGAGGGGGGAATCTGTGGATGACACTGAGAGGGGGGAATCTGTGGATGACACTGAGAGGGGGAATCTGTGGATGACACTGAGAGGGGGGAATCTGTGGATGACACAGAGGGGGGAATCTGTGGATGACACAGAGGGGGGAATCTGTGGATGACACAGAGGGGGGGAATCTGTGGATGACACAGAGGGGGATCTGTGGATGACACAGAGGGGGGAATCTGTGGATGACACTGAGAGGGGGGATCTGTGGATGACACAGAGGGGGGATCTGTGGATGACACTGAGAGGGGGATCTGTGGATGACACTGGATGGGGGGGGGATCTGTGGATGACACTGGATGGGGGGGGGATCTGTGGATGGCACTGGATGGGGGGGATCTGTGGATGGCACTGGATGGGGGGGAATCTGTGGATGGCACTTAAGGGGGAGGGATCTGTGGATGGCACTTAAGGGCAAGGGATCTGTGGATGGCACTTAAGGGGGAGGGATCTGTGGATGGCACTTAAGGGGGGTTTGTGGATGGCACTTAAGGGGGGAGTGGATCTGTGGATGACGTCTCCTTGTAGCTGCCGCTGCCCCCATACAGTATAACGTCTCCTTGTGGCTGCCCCCATACAGTGTAACGTCTCCTTGCGCTGCCCCCATACAGTATAACGTCTCCTTGTGGATGCCCCCATACAGTATAACGTCTCCTTGTGGCTGCCCCCATACAGTATAACGTCTCCTTGTGGCTGCCCCCATACAGTATAACGTCTCCTTGTGGCTGCCCCCATACAGTATATTGTCTCCTTGCGCTGCCCCCATACAGTATAATGTCTCCTTGCGCTGCCCCCATACAGTATAATGTCTCCTTGCGCTGCCCCCATACAGTATAATGTCTCCTTGCGGCTGCCCCCATACAGTATAACGTCTCCTTGCGCTGCCCCCATACAGTATAATGTCTCCAAGTGTTTTTTTCTTCTAAATGGGCATTTATCGTGATATATATCGTTATCGCGATAAATTTCTTAATATCGTTATCGTGGCAATATTTTTGATATCGCCCAACCCTAGTTCAGTTTTATACTTACTCTGATTAAAACCAGCCTCTAGGGCAGAGAAACTAGTCAGGTGGGCATAACTTAACCCCTTAAGGACCGGGCTCATTTTCACCTTCGGACCAGGCTATTTTTTGCAAATCTGACCAGTGTCACTTTATGTGGTGATAACTTTAAAACGCTTTTTCTTATTCAGGCCATTCCGAGATTGTTTTTTCGTCACATATTGTACTTCATGACACTGGTAAAATTAAGTCGAAAAATTTCATTTTTATTTATAAAAAAATATCAAATTTTCCAAAAATTTGGAAAAATTTGCAATTTTCCAAGTTTCAATTTCTCTACTTCTATAATACATAGTAATACCGCCCAAAAAAGTTATTGATTTACATTCCCCATATGTCTACTTCATGTATCGATCATTTTGGGAATGCCATTTTATTTTTTGGGGACGTTACAAGGCTTAGAAGTTTAGAAGCAAATCTTAAAATTTTTCAGAAATTTTCAAAAACCCACTTTTTAGGGACCAGTTCAGGTCTGAAGTCACTTTGTGAGGCTTACATAATAGAAACCATCCAAAAATGACCCCATTCTAGAAACTACACCCCTCAAGGTATTCAAAACTGATTTTACAAACGTCATTAACCCTTTAGGTTTTCCACAAGAGTTAATGGCAAATGGAGATAAAATTTCAGAATTTCGATTTTTTGGAAAATTTTCCGTTTAAATCCATTTTTCCAGTAACAAAGCAAGGGTTAACAGCCAAACAAAACTCAATTTTTATTGCCCCGATTCTGTAGTTTTCAGAAACACCCCATATGTGGGCGTAAACTGCTGTATGGCCAAACGGCAGGGCACAGAAGTAAGGGAACGCCATATGGTTTTTGGAAGGCGGATTTTGCTGGACTGGATTTTTGACACCATGTCCCATTTGAAGCCCCCGATGCACCCCTAGAGTAGAATCTCCAAAAAGTGACTCCATCTAAGAAACTACACCCCTCAAGGTATTCAAAACTGATTTTACAAACTTTGTTAACCCTTTAGGTGTTCCACAAGAGTTTTTGGCAAATGGAGATGAAATTTCGGAATTTCTATTTTTTGTTACCTTGCCTCAAAAAAAGTGTAATATAGAGCAACCAAAAATCATATTTACCCTAAAATAATACAAACAAAACTGCCACCTTATCCCGTACTTTCCAAAATGGGGTCACTTTTTTGGAGTTTCCACTGTAGGGTAGTGATGTCGCGAACATAAAATTTTCAGTTCGCGAACAGCGAACGCGAACTTCCGCAAATGTTCGCGAACAGGCGAACCGGGCGAACCGCCATAGACTTCAATAGACAGGCGAATTTTAAAAACCAAAGGGACTCTTTCTGGCCACAATAGTGATGGAAAAGTTGTTTCAAGGGGACTAACACCTGGACTGTGGCATGCCGGAGGGGGATCCATGGCAAAACTCCCATGGAAAATTACGTAGTGGACGCAGAGTCGGGTTTTAATCCATAAAGGGCATAAATCAACTAACATTCCTAAATTGTTTGGAATAACATGCTTTAAAACATCCAGTGTGTGTATACGATCAGGTATGATGTTGTATCGATCAGGTAGTGTAAGGGTTACGCCCGCTTCACTGACATTGACAGACCAAACTCCCCTTTTAATGCACCGCAAACAGTCCATTTGCACAACCGCAAACTCCCCATTTGCACAAGGTTGGATACCAAGCTAGCCACGTCCCGGTGATGTCATTGAAGGTTTCTTCCTCCACCCAGCCACGTACAACACCAAGGGTCCCCGAAAGGTCAATTGAATTGATTTTTCGAACGGGGAGATGGTTAAAAAAACGCTGGCTCCCTCCCCTTTGTTTTAATCCACAGTCACTGCTTCTGCGCCGTGCAATTTACTCTCACACCCGATATGAGTGGTATTTTCTGTAGTACTATTCTCATCAGTTTAATCCCTCTAACATCCCCGACTCCCCAATCTGGGGGCCATTTATTGAATAGATTTTTCGAACGGGGAGATGGTTGAAAAAACGCTGGCTCCCTCCACTCTGTTTTAAACCACGGTGACTGCGTCTGCGCCGTGCAATTTACTGTCACACCCGATATGAGTGGTATTTTCTGTAGTACTATTCTCATCAGTTTAATCCCCGTTACATCCCATATCAGGGATTGCCTTTTGTGAAAAAAAATTTAGGCCTGGTACCTTCGACTGCCTTCACAATGACAGACCAAGCTCTCATACACCAAACTGAATTGATTTCAGGAACCGGGAGATGGAAAAAGCAGCTTGGTCGGTCCTCTTACTCATAAATTGGGGCACTGCGCGTGCACAGAGCAATGTGCTGTGACACCCTATATGAGTGGTGTCTTAACTAGTACTATTCCTATCAGCGGCGGGCGGGTGCGTGGTAACTTGAGAGCAGGTGACCAAAGCTGAGCTGGAGGAAGATGGTGCGTCAAGGTTCTTAGTGGAAGCTGTTGAAAATTGGGTGTCCTGTCTAAGCCAGTCAACTACGTCCTCAGAATTTTTCGGGTTCAGGGTACATGGCCTCTGAACACTAGGCATTATTCCAGGGACAGTGGAAATCACAGCACCACGACCACGACGGCCCCTGTGGGGTGGCCTGCCTCTGCCTGTCATTTTTTTTTCGATAAGTGGTACTGTGCCACCCTGTATCAGTGGTGGGCACTGGCAGTGGGCACACTACAGTCTGTGGAAGTGGGCCTGACACGCACTGGCAGCAGGCAAGCAACTGAAATTAGACTAATGTGTAAAAATGAAATGCCTTATTTATCGGCAAGCTACTGTGCCATCCGGTATCAGTGGTTGGCACTGGCAGTGGGCACACTACAGTCAGTGGAAGTGGGCCTGACACGCACTGGCAGCAGGCAAGCAACTGAAATTAGACTAATGTGTAAAAATTAAATGCCTTTTTTTATGCAAAGTCCTGTGCCAGCCGGTATGAGTAGTGGGCACTGGCAGTGGGCACACTACAGTCAGTGGAAGTCGGCCTAACACACACCGGCAGCAGGCAAGCAGCTGAAATTACACTAAAGTGTAAAAATTAAATGCCTATTTTGATACAAAGTCCTCTGCCAGCCGGTATAAGTGGTAGGCACTGGCAGTGGGCACACTACAGTCACTGGAAGTCAGCCTGACACACACTGGCAGGCAACTAACCTTAGATTAAAGTGTAAAAATTAAATGCCTTTTTTTGATGCAAAGTCCTGTGCCACACGGGATGACAGGGGTGGGCACTGGCAGTGGGCACACTACAGTCAGTGGAAGTCGGCCTGACACACACTAGCAGCAGGCAAGCAGCTGAAATTACACTAAAGTGTAAAAATTAAATGCCTTTTTGTATGCAAAGTCCTGTGCCAGCCGGTATGAGTGGTGGGCACTGGCAGTGGGCACACTACAGTCACTGGAAGTCAGCCTGACACACACTGGCAGGCAACTAACCTTAGATTAAAGTGTAAAAATGAAATGCCTTTTTTTGATGCAAAGTCCTGTGCCACACGGGATGACAGGGGTGGGCACTGGCAGTGGGCACACTACAGTCTGTGGGCCTGCAGCTCCTCACACACAGGCAGGCCATGCAACTGCAATATGCATATAAAGGAAAAAAAAGCAGACTAATGTTGCAGCCCTAAAAGGGCTTTTTGGGGTGCTGTCAGGACGCTGTCCTTACAGCAGAGATCAGATGAGTCTTTCAGGACTGGAGTGGACACTGAATTCACTAGCCTAGCTATCAATTTCCCTATTAAATCAGCAGCAACTACACTCTCCCTCCTCTCACTAAGACTGCAAATTCCAAATGAATCTAAAATGGATGCTGTGCAGGAGGTGGGAGGGTCTGGGAGGGAGGGTATGCTGCTGATTGGCTGGAATGTGTCTGCTGACTGTGAGGTACAGGGTCAAAGTTTGCTCAATGATGATGTATAGGGGGCGGACCGAACATCGCATATGTTCGCCCGGCAGAGGCGAACAAGCTATGTTCGCCGGCGAATAGTTCGGGCCATCTCTACTGTAGGGGTGCATCAGGGGGGCTTCAAATGGGACATGGTGTCAAATAACCAGTCCAGCAAAATCTGCCTTCCAAAAACCATATGGCGTTCCCTTCCTTCTGCGCTCTGCCGTTTGGCCATACAGCAGTTTACGACCACATATGGGGTGTTTCTGCAAACTAGAGAATCGGGGCAATATATATTGAGTTTTGTTTGGCTGTTAACCCTTGCTTTGTTACTGGAAAAATGGATTAAAATGGAAAATTTGCAAAAAAATAGCTATTTTCGGACCGTTTTTATTTTTTGTTATTTACATGGTTGAACTGACAGGTTAGATTGTGTGCTATTTCTATAGAGCAGGCTGCTACGGACACGGCAATACCAAATATGGCTACTTTTTGGGGGGGCTTGTTTCAGTTTTACATAATACAGCATTTTTGAAAAAAATGATTTTTTAGTTTCTTCACATTCTGAAAGCCATATATTATTTTTTTTTTTTCGGGCGACTGTCTTATGTAGGGGCTCATTTTTTACGGGATGAGATGGCGGTTTGATTGGAACTATCTTGGGGTGCATATGACATTTTGGTCGCCTGCTATTACACTTTTTGTGATGTAAGATGACAAAAATGGCTCTTGACACCGTATTTTTTTATATTTTTTTTTTGTGTTCACCTGAGGGGTTCGGTGATGTGTTATTTTTATAGAGCAGGTTGCGACGGACGTGCCGATACCAAATATGTATACTTTTTATTTATTTATGTTTTACACAATATTATCATTTTTTTAAAACAAAACAAATCATGTTTTAGTGTCTCCATAGTCTGAGAGCCCTATTTTTTTTTTTTGGGGGGGTGATTGTCCTATGTGGGGTATCATTTTTTGCGGGATGAGATGACGGTTTGATTGGCACTATTTTTGGGTGCATATAACTTTTTGATCGCTTGCTATTACAGTTTTTGAGATGTGAGGTGACAAAAATGTTTTTTTTTTTACATTGTTTTTATTTTATTTTTTTAACAGTATTTACCTGAGGGGTTAGATAATGTGATATTTTTATAGAGCAGGTTTTTACGGATGCGGCGATACATAATATGTATACTTTTTATTTATTTATTTTACTTTAACACAATAATAGCATTTTAGAAAAAAAAATTATGTTTTAGTGTCTCCATGTCTGAGAGCCATATTTTTTTATTTTTTTGGGCGATTGTCCTATATAAGGACTCATTTTTTGCAGATGACATGGCGGTTTTATTGGTACTATTTTAGGAGGCATACGCCTTTTTGATCACTTGGTATTACACTTTTTGTGATGCAAGGTGACAAAAAATGGCTTTTTTACACCATTTTTTTGTGTTTTTTTTTCTGGTATTTGCGTGAGGGGTTAGGTCACGTGATATTTTTATAGAGGAGATTTTTACGGACGCGGCGATACCTAATATGTGTAGTTTATTTGTTTTTTTTAATTTTTATTCAGTGATATGTATTTTTCTTATTTTTACTTTTTTTTCACTTTTTTTACATGGATCTGGTGTCTATATAATACAGAACAGTAAACTATATAGTGTACTGCACTGTATTTTTTTACTGGTCACAGTCTGGTCAGACTTCTGCCTTTAGCAGAAGTCTGACCAGAGTTACTATACCATGAAAAGCGTCCTGCTGCCATGGTAACCATCACCCGCTGCCATTACAGAGCAGCGGGTGATGGGAAGAGAGGTGAGCTCCCTCCCTCTACTTTCCTCTCCTGTCGGGGGGGGCTGCAAAGGTACAGCAGCCCCCCGATGGGAGAGGGAGGGAGCTCCCTTCATGTTAACACCTTCTATACCGCGGTCAGTACGGACCGCAGTATAGAAGGGGTTAAACTGCTGACATCTGCAGCACAGATGTCAGCAGTTTATAGCAGGCGGTCAGCAATGTGCTGACCCCCTGCTATTCCCACTAGACACCAGGGAAATGGATTGAAAGGAGGCGGGCGGGGGATCGCAATTGCGATCCCGCCTGCCGCACCGCCCGCCTCCCGCAGCACCGCCCGCAATTCCCCCCCCTGCACCGCCCGGGGGGACAATAAGATGGCGGGGTTAAAATTTAACATTGGGGGCATATTTTAGTCTCTGATCCCCGCGGTCACAGACGGCGGGGATCAGAGATCGCACAGCAAACCGCAGGTCTGAATTGACCTGCGGTTTGCTGCGATCGCTGACATGGGGGGGTCACAGGACCCCCCTGGGCATTGTGCCAAGATGCCTGCTGATTGATTTCGGCAGGCATCTTGTTCCGATCACCGCCACGTGTGCAGCGGTGATCGGAACTTCTCAGGGCGTACATGTACGCCCTTGGTCCTTAAGGGGTTAAAGGAGGCCGCCACACCTCCAGTATATACTACACAGAAACACAAGGGGGGGTCAGTCAGCACGTCCCTGTATGCAGGTGCACGTAGCCATGGCAAAATATACATACAAACACAGAAATGCAACAGCACTCTGCAACCAGCACTCTGCCCTGCCGCTATACTAGAAGTTGTCAGAGGCGTTAGTGTACATTTTGATCAAAAAGTAATAAGCCACTCGCCGCGCCAAGGCCGCCTCTATGAGTGGTCCCAACGCTAAATCCTACCTGTTATCGGCCATGACAGCCAAATAAAATCCAGGGAGTGCGGGCCCAGCATGCATGCTAGGATCCACCGTGCTTATTAACCCTTTTTGGTGCCATAACAGCCTCCATTAGATCCACCCTCTGCACTTTAAGAGGGCCAGGCAGATGTGAAGATGTTTTCACTGCTTGGCCCTGTCAAAATACAGAGGGTGCAGCAGTTGCAGAGAAAGTAGAGCGTCTAGGAGTAATGGCAACGCCCCCGTTGCTCCTAGAGGCTCATTTGCATATAATAAAACATCACTTTTCTCAGCAATGCGGGCACATATGAACATGGGACCAACATAGATGCCTACAGCTTGCCAAGTGCACATGTAACAGGTCAGCCAGTGTCATAGGTACAAATCTGCTGACAGATGTCCTTTAATTACTGAATTGGCATCAGTTTTCTTTCCTACTCAATGAGGGACATTTACTAAGCATGTTGTGCCAGAATTATGGATTAAAAATGCGCTAAAAAGAATGGTGTTTTTATTTGCGCCAAATATATCAACTGCCTTCTCTAGAATTTTTACCATAAAGAATGCATCATGCCAGAAATGAGTTATAAATGTCAAAGTGGACGGGGCTATCAAAATGGCGCATATTGCACCTCATTTATCATCCTCTTATCAGCAGAAATGGCTCAAATTGTCGCGGACAAGTAAACTAGCTTATGTGGTGGTGTTCTGTGTAAAAAGTCCCATTTATGGCAGAAAAATTTGGCTTTTTGTCAAAAAATCGCATCTATGAAAAGAAAAAACAAGTGATCGGTAAGTATTAAAACAGGACGCATTTATTTTTATCTAATATAAATGAGCTAAACAACAGGGTTTTTTTTTAATAAATTGACCTCCAACAAGAACAAAACAATAACAAAAATGTCCCGAGTGAGACAAAAGTCACAATTTACCACTGGAAACGTCGCAAATATGCTTCAAAAGTAGCAAGTGTGGTCTGGGAAGGGCTGGTTGAAATGGCGCATTTTAGTGCTACTTACATTAAAATGTAGCAAATTGAGAGAAATAGGCGAATAATCAAGTTTATATTTAAAAAAAAAGTCACATTTTAAAAGTGCCTTGCGCCTTATGATCTATGAGGTGAAACAAATTACCACTTTTGATTTGTAATGTGAGTATTTTTTTGGCACAGATTACGCCATTATTGATAAATGTCCCCCACTGTCTGCATGTCCACAATACAGACGGCATTAGTGTACTCGCAGGGATTACTCGGACCTGTGTTTACTGCCCATTTACTGCCCAAGATTTTTGTGCGTGCAGAACAAGACAAATACAACATATCATAAGTGAAAGAAAGGCAAGATCAGCCCAGTCTCTGTACAGTTACCTGAGCCACGTTCTCCAGAAATGTCAAGCAATATGATTTGTATCACAGAACTGTTTTCCATTAGTAAGAGAACACAGTGGAAAATCACAAAAGCCTGGTTATGTGTCACTTCTAGTTGGGAAGAAAGCCAGAAGGTAAAAGATAATTTAGAAGACAGGGAGGAGGGGGAGAGCCCTCGTCATTTGGTTGATGTTCTGCTTTGGCCAAGTAAATTCTCTAGGAACATTGTGTAGTTCTCCATTCAGAGAGATGTAAATCACCAACTAGTGTACTTCTTAGATATAATATAAAACATAATGATGAAGAAACTCTATATATACTAAAATAATTGCCTCACTAACCTTGCTGCGCCCACGGCTGTTGTGTTAGGCTGTATTTAGGGCCACCTTGATTAGCCATGGTCTTCAATGCAGTCACCTATACAAAAAAAATAAACATCAATATAGTTCATATAAATTCCTTCTTTGTATACAGTTGCAAGACACCCAATGGCAAATACATTGTCACACTGGTAATAACTGTAGTCATGTATTTCAAGTCTGGAGCCCTGATGAATAGAATGTAGATTTAAAGGGAATCTTTCAGCGGTTTTGACCATGATAAACTGCTGGCAGTACTATGTAGGGGTGGGAGACACTAGTACAAGCATATCTTTTGTGGAGCTTTTATATTTAGGAGTAGTGAGATTATGAACTTTTGTTCTGGGTGCTCTGGAGGCGGAGCTCACTGTGAAGTACTCTTTGCATTGAGCTGCTTCACAGCCCCTCCTTTCCCCTCAGTGACAGCTGTAGTGGTCTTAAGAGTTTAATGTATAACAGTTGGCAAGAAGCCAATAAGCACTACCTAATGGCGGCTGCAGACAGCCAGAATGTAGTGAATGTTTTCTCTACGCGCTGCAGACCTTCAGTCCACAGTCTAGCGTAAGCGCTGCAGACCTTCAGTCCACAGTCTAGCCTAAGCGCTGCAGACCTTCAGTCCACAGTCTAGCCTAAGCGCTGCAGACCTTCAGTCCACAGTCTAGCCTAAGCGCTGCAGACCTTCAGTCCACAGTCTAGCCTAAGCGCTGCAGACCTTCAGTCCACAGTCTAGCCTAAGCGCTGCAGACCTTCAGTCCACAGTCTAGCCTAAGCGCTGCAGACCTTCAGTCCACAGTCTAGCCTAAGCGCTGCAGACCTTCAGTCCACAGTCTAGCCTAAGCGCTGCAGACCTTCAGTCCACAGTCTAGCCTAAGCGCTGCAGACCTTCTGTCCACAGTCTAGCCTAAGCGCTGCAGACCTTCTGTCCACAGTCTAGCGTAAGCGCTGCAGACCTTCTGTCCACAGTCTAGCCTAAGCGCTGCAGACCTTCTGTCCACAGTCTAGCGTAAGCGCTGCAGACCTTCTGTCCACAGTCTAGCGTAAGCGCTGCAGACCTGCTGTCCACAGTCTAGCGTAAGCGCTGCAGACCTTCTGTCCACAGTCTAGCGTAAGCGCTGCAGACCTTCTGTCCACACTCTAGCGTAAGCGCTGCAGACCTTCTGTCCACAGTCAAGCGTAAGCGCTGCAGACCTTCTGTCCACAGTCAAGTGTAAGCGCTGCAGACCATCTGTCCACAGTCAAGCGTAAGCGCTGCAGACCTTCTGTCCACAGTCAAGCGTAAGCGCTGCAGACCTTCTGTCCACAGTCAAGCGTAAGCGCTGCAGACCTTCTGTCCACAGTCAAGCGTAAGCGCTGCAGACCTTCTGTCCACAGTCAAGCGTAAGCGCTGCAGACCTTCTGACCACAGTCAAGCGTAAGCGCTGTAGACCTTCTGTCCACAGTCAAGCGTAAGCGCTGCAGACCTTCTGTCCACAGTCAAGCGTAAGCGCTGCAGACCTTCTGTCCACAGTCAAGCGTAAGCGCTGCAGACCTTCTGTCCACAGTCAAGCGTAAGCGCTGCAGACCTTCTGTCCACAGTCAAGCGTAAGCGCTGCAGACCTTCTGTCCACAGTCTAGTCTAGAGGTAGTGACCCAAAACTGGGAGTGCTGCAATGTGCACAGATTAACAATGGTTAAGCGACTACAGACCTGTCAAAATATGTGGGTTTTCAGGTTGCAACTGAAGACTAGGTTTTTTCAAGGGAGGGAAGGAGCACTACACTTATATGTAAGAATCTGATTGAAGCACATTAAAGAATGAGATGTCATGTGCAGAGTAGAATCAGCATTTGGGTTGGTATCTACAGATTACTGAAGAGGGGCCATCTCTGGCTGGCTGCGGTACAAGTCAGTTTGATGGTAGACTGCAGAGAAAAGTGGTGCATTTGTCAAACTGGGATATAATGATCATTTGCACAAAAATTTTAAGGATGACGTAGATACAGTAAAATATTTTTAGGGCAACAAGTGGCTTTAGTAATGAGAAGATCAAGACCACACAAATAGATGTCAGTGTCCAAAGTGGCTATAGATGTATAAATGTACTGGTCCAGAGACAGTTCCTTGAGGTTCATCAAATGACTGATGCAATGACTGAAACATAAAAAGGTCGGGTGTAACTAGTAGGGGGAAATCCAAGTTCAGGAAAGACCAGAAGGGGGAAATCCAATATGATACTCACAAAGGACATAATCTGTAATAAAAGAGAGTGCCCAGAGCTGAAGGGAGGTCTGGAAGAAATAGTTACAGGTAGACGGGTATTTAGCACCGTTTTGACGACACAAAAGTAGAGTTAAAAAGTCGCCAATTATGGCGCATGCCATATCTGACCTGTAATTTCTGTGCTTCTGGCCACTTTTCTAATGGGGGGAAAAAAGGGTGGGCTGGTGTGAATTATGGCTCAACACTGAAACAGTCCCAAGCCCCTCTTAATAAATTAGGTGCATCTCACTTGGTGCACAGGAGATTAAAACTGGGAAGGAAACGCCAGTTTTTATTAATCTCACTCATAGCGTTTCTTAGATTTTGCTGTTAAAATGTAGTTAATGGAGTTTTACAAAAAAAAAAAAAAAAGATAACAAAATAATACATAAAAATACTGGTCAACTTTTCACAAAATAATGTACTTTTAAATGGTAAGCCAGTTTGTTGTAGATGTGCATACTCAGACACACAAATTCATATTTTACGGTGCTAGCCATAGGACTATAATCATATTAAAGCAGGAGGCTGCCCCCTGGTGTTCACTGGAGGGATTACAAAAACAAATGTCAGTTCAGAAGCGCGTAAAAACAGTTTATAAACTAAAGGTTGATTCACACCAGGGATGCTACAGCTAATAATGTGTTGTATATGGTGATTATATGTATATGGATTGTGATGTCACAGTAATTCGAGATATTACAACTAATAATCTGCTGTACATGATGTCATAGTGTTACTGTATCATACCTCAGCTATTCATCCATGGATTGTGATGTCACAGTAATTCAGGATGATATTACAACTAATAATCTGCTGTACATGATGTCATAGTGTTACTGTATCATACCTCAGCTTTTCATCCATGGATTGTGATGTCACAGTAATTCAGGAAGATATTACAACTAATCTGCTGTATATGATGCCACAGTAACTGGGTATATTACAGTTAATAACCTGCTATGTGATTCCATATTACTGTGACATCACAATCAGAATACAAGTAGAACTAGTAGAAACCAGTATTCCTACGAGATCACATACAGCAGCAGATTGCTAGCTGTAGAACAATAAAGCACTATTGTGGCCTCACAATACTCAACCCTTTAGCATCACCGATACCAGCAGATTACTAGCTACAGTAAAGGTCCATTCACACGTCCGTAGAGTGAGTCCTCATCCGTTCCGCACGGGTGCAGACCCATTCAATCCCAATAGGGATGGAAAGGATGCGGACAGCACACATTGTGCTGTCTGCATCCGCATTTCCGGTCCGCGGCTCCGTACTTTTAGTCTGCGGATCCCGTAAAAAAAATAGAACATGTCCTATTCTTGTCCACAATAGCGGACAAGAATAGGCATTTCTATAGGGGTGCCGGCCCGGTGTATTGCGGAACTGCAATACCCTACGGACGTGTGAATGGACCCTAAAGGAGGATTAAGACGGCCCGACTGAGCTTCCGATTGTCGGGAAGGAAGAGTTCCTTCCAACAGTCAGCTACTCATTCACTGAAGGAGACTGCTGCATTTACATGCAGCAATATCCTTCACTGTACGTGGATAGGGGATCGCTATATCCACCCCTCGTCCTCATACAGAATCATGGCTTCTGAGCAGCAGGTCCTTGTTTAGACCACACCACCTGCTGCCCAGAAGCCATGATTGGTGGTGCCTGCATTAACAACAGGATCAACCAATGAACGAACGTTTCGCTCGTGTATCGTGTGATCGGCGGCACATTTAGATGGCCAGATGATTGGGAAAGGTGGTACCTTGGAACCGAGACAAATTAATTTATGAAGTTTTTGCGCAAAACAACAACTTTGGCTCATCAGAGCCAATACATTCTAATACTGTACGGAGCTCCTGCTCTGTACAGCATTAGAACGATGTTTTATCCAATTCGCTCATCCCTAGTTATGATGACAAATTCATCTGTCTAATACTTTCTTATATGATCCACACCTGATTTGGCTTTAAAAATTGCATCAGAAAGCCTGCACATGTGACAATTAATAGCAGTGATACAGATCAGCATTATTGCGCATACGCACAACAGAGCTATGTACACAGCATATGTGTTCCGTAGGGCACAAAGGCCATAGGGATCCCCAGAATGGTGCCACACATACGTCGTCATTCTTCCCTGTACACAGCAGTTAGTGGGTTGAAGTAGAACACATAATTAGTTTGACACCAGTGTAATCTAAAGGGAAGGCATCATTTACAGTAGTACAATACAAGATTAGCAGTTCATTACTGGCGCTTTTTTTGGGCTGTTGTAAAACGATCTTAATATGATAATAATACTCTATGCTTAAAAAAAAAAAAAAAAAAAAAAAAAAAAGATGCAGTGAAGGCTAATAAGCAGCGTTTGAAATCCAGAGGGTCAGCGAAAGCTTTATGGAAGACCTCCAGCTAGTCTGTGAGGATAACAGAACGTATTTCTGCACAAATCTGCGTAGCTTGTGACGTTCTTTCACCATGGCTGTGATTTTCTGATAGCAACGACTGATAAGGATTTCTATTCCGGTTGCCCTGGATGACGTATCATCAGCATAGGTCATCAGTATCTAATCTATAGGGGGTTCAACGCCCGCCACTCCTGCAAATCAGCTGTATGAAGAGGAGGCGGCGCTCCATGTGAGCGCTGCTTCCTCTTCATTACACTACGAGTGGTCTCCTGTGGAGCGGCAGCACAGTGTAATTACAAGTACTCCATTCAAGTGAACCGAGCAATTACTTGTCATTACATTGCACCACCGAAACTTACGAGACGAAGAGTGGTGTAATTAACAGGAAGCAGCGCTCGCAAGGAGCGCCGCCACCTCTTCAAACAGCTGATTGGCAATAGGTCATCAATATAAATGGCAGGAAAACCCCTTTAATTTTACTTTACAAAGCACATTTCACCATATACACAGCAAAACTGGATGACATCAAGAGGGACGTAATCTGTGGAATGAAACCAACATAAAATGTACCTTTGCCATGAAATCCTCTAATGGTTCCACAAAGATCTTGCTCTGCTGCTGAATGAACTGCTCACAAGCCGCCTTGAGGTATCGGTCAACATCTTTCTTCGAGTCAATGTAATGTTCTTTTATTTCTGGCGTTCCCTGAAGAGTAAACCGCATTCTTACTACAACTTCCAGCTGGAACAAAAACACAATGTTCAAGAGAATAAGGAGCTACAAGTTACCTGCAGTAAGAACTCAAGGATGGCATTATTGCTGTTCAGCCTAAAAAAGTGGGGAACGGTCTTCAGGTGAAGAATTTTAAATGCGGCGTCTAGAAAACAGAAACATAAATGAATGACCTGAAGTGCACGGAAACCTGGGAACTGCAGAGGGTGTTTATCTCCACATAGCCTAAAGTAACAAGCCCACACTGAGGAGAAATTATGTAGGTATAATCTATATATGAAAGAAAACAAAAAACCAACAGATTTACCGGGAACAGAGCGCACAAGCTAAAAAACCTGCAATACGAGAAGTTTCTTCTGTTTCCACGGCAGAGTAAGGGTTCTTTTAACAGGGGTCAGGCACAGGACAACGACCGGTAACCATACCTCCCAACCATCCTGGATCTGGTGGGACAGTCCCGGATTTCAGTGGCTGTCCCATGGTCCCAAGATGGCCGAGGTATGTCTCCCATTAAACTGTTTTAGCATCCTGAGGACACAAAGAAAGTTAGGTGTAATGGCCGATGGCTCCCAGCTTCACCATTCACCCAGCCGTGTGATGTGGTGACCTCATCGCGCCAGTGCGCTCGGCGCTGCAGGTGTGATGATGTCACTTTATGATGCCTGCTGCTAGGGAGAGCAGGATAAGCTCCATTCGTTGGAGGAACAGAGCTAGGTGAATGTTATTTTTTATTTTACTAGCAATACAGGGGGGCACCAAGGGTGTATTCTACTGTGTGGGGGCTCTAAGGGGACTGGAATGGGCGTGTATAGATAGACATTAGGCAGAGTTAGACGTGGCTTTGTTTTTTTGTTTGTTTTTAAAGTTCACCACTGATGATAACCCTACTTGACCTTTTTAAAAGTTGGTAGGCATGTCACTAATGAACTGATTATCTGTTGCCTGCTCCTTCAACTGCACTGACATGCAGCTATCCTCTTTCTATGGGAATGAATGATTGCTACTGTGATCATTTGTCCCTAGGGATGAGCAAACTGTGTGTGTTTCAAGTTTGGCGTACAAGGTTCGGTTATCTAAAAATTCTATTATGGATTCCGCTATCATGGACCATATAAGTTATGGTCCGTGGTAGCGGAATCGCTTACAGACTTCTTAGATAACCAGAACCTTGTACGCCAAACTTGAAACACAAAGTTTGCACAACACTACTTGTCCCCATACAGATTCAGCAAGGCTATGTGCTGCAGACAGACAACTATTTTAGGTGCCGCATGAAAGATGCAATCACCCAATGAATAAACATTTAGGCCTCTTTCACGTGTTCTTGCGTTCTTGCGATCCTCTTGCGTTCTGAGGATCTGGCGGGCACTTCCGTCCCGCCGGATCCGTCAGAACGCAAGTCGCCTGAAAGCATTAGAAGACTGATCAGGATCCTGATCAGTCTTCGAAATGCTTTCAGGTTACCATGGCAGCCAGGACGCTTCTGAAGTCCTGGCTGCCATGGTAAGTACTCCACAGCAGTGTACTTACCTGCGCTGCGGCCGACAGGCGCTCCATGACGTCACAGGTGCGGGCGGTGCATAGATCAATGCGCCACCCGGACCTGTGACGTCATGAAGAAGCGCCCGAAGCCCGCAGAGCAGGTAAGTACACTGCTGTGGAGTACTTACCATGGCAGCCAGGACTTCAGTAGCGTCCTGGCTGCCATGGTAACCGATCGGAGCCCCAGCTTACACTGGGGCCCCCGATCGGAACTGCTGCTGCACATGGCCAGAGCTAAATGTCGGATCCGGCGATGCGCCGAAACGACATTTAGCTTAATGCCGGATCCGGATTAATGCACTTCTGGTGTTATGGCATGTCTTCCGGATTTTTGGACGGAGACAAATCCGCAGCATGCTGCGGTTTTGTCAACGTCCAAAAACGTTCACATACTGAACGGAAGGCATCCTGATGCATCCTGAACAGATTTCTCTCCATTCAGAATGCATTGGGATAATCCTGATCAGTATCTTTCCGTCCTAGAGCCCCGAGGACGGAACTCTAGGACGGAAAGCAAAAACGCATATGTGAAAGGGGCCTTACTTGTTCTTCCAGTGATCAGCACCACATCTACGCAGCCCAGTTTTCAGAATGTGTTCAAAGGGACATTTATTCCCAATAACTGCCCCAATCCTGGGTCATGTGCTGCTTGGGGAACACCTCGCCACTGGTTCTAGTGATTGGCTGTGGCGGCCCACGTGACCAATCACCTGTTCCAGAAGTTTACAAGCGGGTACCAGAGCACAGTGGACAGAAGGAGCCAGAAACCAGCAGCAGGTAACAGGTAAGTATGCTTCCCTCCACAGGTCCAGGGGGAGAGCGTCCACACATCACCACAGATCATAGCCGAGATTGATCAGCAATTTGTCATTTTAACTGGTCATTAAATAATCCTTCAGGTAATGACCGCCTGAAATCCCTAACCTGTGGTCAGCCTAATTTAAAATTAAGCAAACCCCCAGACTATAAACTAATCACAGATTGTGCTGCTGGGATGCCCAAGAATCAGTTGTAATCTGTGAAGGAACCCATCAACAAGTGTATGATTTCCCTGCAGCAATACCACAGAGGAAATATAGCATTATACAGATCCCACTAAAATAAATACAATGACTTTTCTCTAATACAGGATAGGTAAAGGATAAGCATTGTTGCAAAAAAACAAAAACGGAAGCAACACGGATGTCATTCGTATTTTTTGCTGACGGCAAAATACATGCGATCATGTGCATGAGGCCTTATGAGCAGCAGTCTCTCCCATTGCTGACTGATAGCTATCTCCTTATGCTGTACATAGCGAGAAAGCCTCTAATTGGCAGCGGGTGGGCCGCGAGGGTCCACAGATTATGTATAAGGAGGATTGCAGGCATGCGGAAATCAATGACAGCACTCTAGTGTTAGGCTTGGAAACTGCAGCAAGACATCCAGTAAGTGACCCCGATCAGGTTCTCTGCCACTTCTCGGGGCAGTATAAACTCTGTGACAGTCACTAAGTTTTACAAAGGGAATATTGGTAAGGATGGTATATGTAATAAACTACTTCATGACTCTCCTTTGTGCTTATAGGGTTATAGAAAATGGATATCATTCAATCAAGATGGCTGCCAAATCCTGTTTTACCTCTGGGACAGCGCCCTGCTGCATGGCATTTTAGAACAAAGAAACATATTAAAGGTTGCTTCCATTGTATGAGAGTATGCAGATATACGCCCTTGGATTATTGTCTAATTGGAGGAGTCCATGTATGACCCTCCCCTCAACTAAGGGTATAGAATGCTTTATTATGCTTCATAATAAAGTTAGGTTCTGCTTTGACCTGATACAGTGTCAGTGTAGAACTTCCATGCACGTATTACATATTACCTAGTTTGGAGCAGGTGAATAAAACTAAGCTCTGCTTGTGAGCATCGATATCAATAGCTAAAAATTACTATACTTATACAGCTGAAACAAACAATATAAACTAAAAAAATAAAAAAAACATCACCGACTTGAATGGAGATGTGCGTAAGATAAAGAAAAAGGCCACTCACCTCTTGAAAGTTCAGGCACCAGAGGTCCCATCCCCATGATTCTGATGGTCCCTGGCGTACTGGAAGAGTGATGTCCCTTCACGGTCACTTGCACCACTGCATCCATTCACACGCCGTAGTGTTGAGGTGTCCTGAGCGGAACGTGACCACTAAGCCTCTGCAGTCATGTGCTGCTTAAGAACACATCACAGGGGGTCCAGTGAATGGCTGCAACAGTGCACATGACCTTTGACAGAGGATCAGAAGCATAGAGATAGGACCACTGGAACGGAGCTGCTTCAAGGGGCGAGTGGCTTTTTATTCTTATTTTACACATATTCCAGACAAGAATTAATTTTGGCTTGGGGGTTGGACAACCCCCTAACCTTTTCCTGGCCAAGAACATTTCATACGTCCTTACTTCTGCTGTAAAAAGATTAGTAAAAGTCAATTCATTCACATACACCCTAAAATTGGTACAAAAATAAAAAAAATCACAACCTGTCCCGCAAAAAAATAAAATAAAAAAAGGCCTCATACAGTTACATACATCAAAGAAAAAAAATAATACAGAAAAGAAAAAACACCATGGGCCAGATTTATCATTAGCTTTAATGGAGTGAAAAAGTCAGAAAAAAGTGCACAATTGTTAAAATTGCGCTTTTTTTGCGACTTTTTCATGCTCTGCATTAAGCTCTCCAGTTTTGTGAAAGTGGGTGTGTTTTCTTATGTAAATGAATCTCTAGACAGATTTACTATTGCGACCATTTAAAAAGTCACAAAAAAGTCGCACAAAAATGCGCAATTTCACTCCAGGGAGGACCATGCTTATCTTATGCGACTTTTTAATAAAACATGCGACTTTTTTTGTAAAGACGTGCGACTTTTGTAAAGCCGTTTACTGAAGGATACCACAAACCACATTTATCACAGTATTAAAAGACCATTAATAAATCCGACTAAGCCAAAAGTGACTTTGGGCATATGTAAAAGTGGAGTAAGATTTAAGTGTAATGATAAATCTGGCCCATGGGTCTTGAAGAGTGGCTCACAAAAATGTTCTTTTTTTATAAGACATGCTTTTATTAAGCAAAAGTACTAAACACATACAACTATATCGATTTTGCATCACAGTAACTGTATCTACCCATAGAATATAGATAAGAGCACATGTGCAAATGGTGAAATACAAAAACAAACAGTGGTAAAAGTTTTTTCCCACACTCCCCCCACATACACGCAAAATGGTGCAAATAAAAACTAAACCTCGTCCTGCAAAAAAAACAAGGCATCGTACAGCTTTGTTAATGGAATATTAAATAAAATAAATTGGCATAAATTGATGGAAAAAACTAAACAGTCCAGAAAACCCAAAATTGGCAAGTCCTTAAAGGGGTTGCGCAGAATTTTGATACTGATGGCTTATCCTCAGGATCAGTGGGAGTGAACACCCTGCACCCCCTCCCATCTAGCCGTTCTGCTGTAGCTACAGTGCTGAAAGTCAGCCCTAGAAGTACACAGCTCTGTCCTGTCCATTGTGTAGTGGACGGAGCCGATACCTGAGAATGCTGCACTTAACAGCCCCGTTAAATACAAAATGGAAGAAGCTGTGCAGGGTGTTGAGCCCTCGCTGATATTGAAGGCCTGTCGGGAGTATCAAAATCCTAGACAAACCCCCTTTAACGGTTACCCCATTAAATTATTTATTCACATGATGGGTGATAAATAATGGATTGTGGGGATCCAACCAGTTAGACCATGAATCCTCAAACTGCGGCCCTCCAGCTGTTGTCAAACTACAACTCCCACAATGCCCTGCTGTTGGCTGATACCTGTAGGCCATTCGGGCATGCTGGGAGTTGTAGTTTTGCAACAGCTGGAGGGCCGCAGTTTGAGGATGCCTGACTTAGACCATATGCACTTCTCAGAACAAGGGGTTCCCGAGTCCCCTCTCGATTGAAGTGGTAGTGGGCATTTTGGTCCACCAAACAACTGATTTTTATGGGGCTGACGGAGAGAGTGCTCCAGCAGCCATGTAGAAGTGAATGGAGAGGTGGAATGACATGCACACTACTGTTCCATACAGACAGGGGATTCGGGCACCCCTCTTCTCAGGATCGTGGGGGGGTTCCAATGGTCAGATAAATAATTTTCATGGGATAACCCTGTAAATCCTGCGCATTAGAGAGGACCTGTCAGCGCTCCTGACATCTCTCACAGAAAATAGTTGTATTCTCAACCAATTCTACAGCATCTTTTCGACTGTCCGAAGGGTTTCGCCATGACACGCTCTGAGGCTGATTCACACAAGCATAATACAGACTCTCAGTATCATAGACCCATATGACGCTGATAGTTTTAGAATGCAGTGCACACTACTGCTCCATTCAGAGAGTGGACTCGGGCACCCCTCGTTCTCAGGATAGTGGGGGTCCCAAAGGTCAGATCTCCCCACGATCCGTTATCACCTATCCACTGCCCTGAACTCTCAGTATCATAGACCCATATGACGCTGATAGTTTTAGAATGCCGTGCACAATACTGCTCCTCGTTCTCAGGATCGTGGGGGTCCCAAAGGTCATATCTCCCCACGATCCGTTATCACCTATCCACTGCCCTGAACTCTCAGTATCATAGACCCATATGCAGCTGACAGTTTTGGTCAGTTAAACCCAGTCAGGCTGTGACACAGGGGAGTAACATGGAAGGAAAGTACATCTGTGCTATGCTCCTGTAAATCCAGCCTGACAGTTACACGCTGTTTTATCACTGACTGGACAGCAAGAGCATGTAGGGACGCCCCGCTGACAAGTGGAATGGTAACACTAGTAAATGGATTCCTACATTCCAGGTGGAATAACGGAGAAAAAGCACAGAGTTCTAAGAAAAGATGCTCCAGGATTGTTACTTTCTGACAAATGCAAGTACTTAGGGTACTTTCACACTGGCGTTTTGGATTCCGTTTGTGAGATCCGTTTCAGGGCTCTCACAAACGGTCCAAAACGGATCAGTTCAGCCCCAATGCATTCTGAATGGATAAGGATCTGTTCAGAAGGCATCAGTTCGGCTCCGTTCCGCCTCTATTCCGTTCTGAAGGCGGACACCAAAACGCAGCAGTCTGACAATACGGAGCCAAACGGATCCGTTTTGAATTACAATGTAAGTCAATGGGGACGGATCCGTTTTCAATGACACAATATGGTGCATTTGAAAACGGATCCGTCCCCCATTGACTTTCAATGTAATTCAAAACTGATCCGTTTTAAATTTTGAAATTTTTCTTTAAAGCTAACGCAAGCGGATCCGTTCTGAACGGATACAAACGTTTGCATTATAGGTGCGGATCCGTCTGTGCAAATAACAGACGGATCCGCACCAACGCAAGTGTGAAAGTAGCCTTACTAAAACAGAAGTGTCAGGACAGCCGACAGGTCCTATTTAATGGCTCCTTTTTATGATGTATGACCGGACTGCATCAACACTCATTCTATTCAGAGTGTCCGCACTGCACCTCATCATCCCAATAAAGGGGATAAAGCCTTCACCCTCATTAATACAATGACTGGAACAAGAATCACTTACCTTTACACCCACTTTTTGAAATACTCATTGGCTGACACAGAAGTATGCTCATATGGCAAATGGTTGAGCTACTTCTCCTGCCAACCAATTAATAACCCCAAAAGGACATATTTACCCCCTGACCTTAACACCATCAGGGTCCATTCACACAACCGTGGCACGGCCATGTCCATTTTGAGGACCGCAAACTACAGATCACCGGCCGTGTGCACCCCACTTCCTATCTTTTGAGTCGCAGCTACACGGACCGGGATGCACACAGATGTCCTTGACACACCGTGACACGGTCATGTGAATGTGGCCTAAGAAGTAGAAATGGTTTCAGCAATGTTCAAATGCAATGAGGGGCTTTGGTTAGACAGATGTGTGTGCTAGGCGAAAGTATTAATATATTACCAGCTGTAACATGTGAAGGCCACATGCGACAAGCAGATCCATAATCCTCTGCATCAAGCAATTCAGTATTAGTGTATTAAGTTCAACTTTATATTATTAGCGTTATTATATAAAGTTATAACGCATCATGCAACTGAGCTGTACAAGAAATATCCCACCCGTACTCCTTCCTTCTCCTTAGGAGAAATCCTACTGGTAGCTACGACACATAGAGGTACGGTCACAGTAATCACCAAATTCGGCAACTATACAGGTTAGGGGCTCATGCACATGCCCGTGGTTTTTGTCATTTTTTGTGGATCGGATGCAGACCCATTCACTTCAATGGGGCCGCAAGATGCGGACAGCACATCCGTATGTCCGTTCCGTGACCCCGCAAAAATATAGAACATGTCCTATTCTTGTCCGGTTTGCAGACAAGGATAGGACAGTTCTATAGAGGGCAACGACGTTCCATTCCGCAAAATGCATGTGTGCATGAGCCCTAAAACAAGATCCCCATAAAATAGGAATGGATGTGTTGGACGGCCCATCACAGCCATGAGCTTTTTTTTGGGGGGTTTCGGCATGCACAAGTACTCTTCTGAAATAACCACCCGGAAATGGTGTTAGGATAAATTGAAGGCTCAGCCATGCTTAACACTGAGAGCGCGCAGAGTAACAAAGCAGGACTAAAGGGATTTAAATTCTCCACGCTGCCTTGCAAAACAACTAGAATGCAGCAGCCTGTATTCTGCAGCTGAAGAAGTTGGAAAAAGCTGGAATAAAACAAGACAGGGAAGCCATTGGGAATTTACAATCCATGTTTTTTTTTTTTTTTTTATCTCTATTGGAAAACTCATAGTGATAAACAAAGGAATGATCACCAGAGAAAACACACTACAATGTTTTGAAGTATTAAATGAAGTACTATATATATATATATTTATTTCATCGAGCTGGAGATACTGCGGGCAATTCACTAAAGAATGGGGTTTCATGCGCCAGTCGTATTAAAAAGGGCTTAGAAATGAGAGGCAGCCATTTTATGAAAAGACGCAGGTCCCTCAATATATGTGTTTCCTCTGTTAACACCCATGCACCAGAAACTAAAACCTACGCCAGTATGGAGCGGTTAGAATTTAATTCTGGCGAAATTACACTAAACGTGTCAGGCCATGGTGGCCATGACGACTTCTGCTAAGATGCACTCACTTTTTAAGAAAGTGTTGAGAGCAAAGTAGAAACTCAAAAAGTTTACGTTTTCCACAAAAATACCATTGGCCCAAATCATTGAGACTTATGTACTCATTTTATAAATGGCCCCCAGCATATTTGGCCATTTTATTAACGTACTACAATTACTGTATTGTAGACTAAATGATCACATACGTGTGGCTTGAACTGTGGGCACCACACAGCGATTACTGCTAATTGCCAAGCCGCACTAGGACTGCACCCTCGTTTCAAGTGGCAAGTCCAGGAGTGGCCCGACAATTCGCAATAACCACGGTGCGGAGCCTTGGGCTGCACATGTAATAGCACCCTTCCCTTCCAGATTTAGGTTGATGAATTTCCTTCAGTGATTAGGCAGCAGAAACCTAGCGCATTAGTGCAGACTAAAGACAGACAGTGACGACAGACATCATGCACATTATTGCAGGTGAACATGAAGAAAACCAGACTATACGTGTAGTAGGTGACCAGAGCAGGAGAGGTTTTACTTGCGGTCCGGCTCTCCCACACACCACAAGTGAAATACCTCTCGTTTTCTTGAGGTCCAGGGAAATTTCCTTTATGGTGAAATCAGTATGAAAAGGGGCAATCTGCTCTCGCATGATAAGAAGATGTTTGATCAGGAACAGCTGTCCGTCAACCTGCGTCTGAAGACAAACAGACAAAAAGGACATGTTATAAGGGTTTAGTTACGACAGATAAATCCTCGCTCCACAGGGATCAACAAGAGTATATGACAATTAATACCAAGGAGTCATGGCTTCTGAGTCACTAGATGTAATGTAATACACAGGGTGGGTACTGCGCATCTGCTGAACATTTATCTAGAATATTCTAATTCCACTGGATCCAATCTTATTTTATATACTGTACACACAGGGTGAATCCACAGGTCACAGACAGCTCCACAAACCCATCCACAAAAAGTGGGGGGAAAAAAACAAAAAAACATGGATTTTCACTGTGGATTTCCCACTTTGCAATGCACAGGGTAAATTCTTCAACAAATCCAATGCAGATTACCCATATATATATATATATTTTTAACTGTGTACACATTCTAAACAATTTTAATTGTCCCAATTAGAGTTGAGCGAACTTGTGTTTTAAGTTCGGCGTCCAAAGTTCGGGTTCGGGTTATCCAAGCATCCCGTTATGGATTCCGCTACCACGGACCATAACGGCATTTGGAATCCATAAGGGGATTCTTCAATGAACCCGAACCTTGGACAACACGGAGGACCTGGGGTGACGTCACCGTCATGTGATCAGTGCAGGGGGCGTGGCTCAGTACTGGATTGGATAAGAGGTGGTAACCTACCACCTCTTATCTAATCCAGTACTGAGCCACGCCCCCTGCACTGATCACATGACGGTGACGTCACCCCACGCTGCCACTTGACTCTGGAACAATGGAAACATGTTCTGTGGAGTGACAAATCACTCTTCTCCATCTGGCAGTCTGATGGACGAGCTTTACTTTGACGAATGCCAGGAGAACGTTACCTGCCTGACTGCAGCGTGCCAACTGTAAATTTGGGGAAGAAGGGATAATACTAATGTGTTTCAGGGGTTGGCCTAGGCTCCTTAATTCCAGTAAAGGGAATCACACACCATTTTGGACAGTTGTAACGCTTCCAACTTTGTGGGAGCAGTTTGGGAGAGACCCTTTGCTGTTCCAGCATGACTGTGCCCCAGTGCGGAAAGCAAGGTCCATAAAGGCCTGGTTGGGGAGTTTGGTGCAAAAGAACGTGGCTGGCCGCACAGAGCCCTGACCTCAACGCCATCCCACACCGGAGATTGTGATCCAGGCCCTCTCCTCCAACATCAATGTCTGACCTCACAAATGTTCTTCTGGATGAGTGGCCAAAACTTCCCCCAGTCCAGAATCTTGTAGAAGCCTTCCCAGAAGAGTGGAGCGGCTCCATATTAACACCTATGGATTTAGAATGGGATGTCAGAAAAGCTCCTGTAGGTGCAATGTGCACGTGTCCCAGTGCTTTTATCCATACAGTGTGTGTGTGGTGTCTATATACTGTATATATTCATAGATTGTAAGCTCTTGCGAGCAGGGCCCTGTCTCCCAGTGTTTTAGTTGCCAGTTACTTTTGTTTTGTATATGAACCCTATGACTTTGCAAAGCGCTGCGGAATATGGTGGCGCTATATAAAAAATTATTATTATATATAGATAAATCATTTGTACAATTGATGTCTTAGATAACAAGTATAAGATGCATGGTAAGACTCGTATTTTAAAATCAGCAAAAATGCTTCAAGACATAATTTTACAGATAACTAACATATATACACTCCATAAACCAATGTTCAAATCTACTTCTGCATTCTACACAATGTTTATAGCATGTCTGAAGTGCTCTGTGTTCATGTACTATGACCCACTGCTGTGAATGAAATGGATAATATGTGACATTCGGGACTGTAGAGGACGAGCTGAAACGGGATAATGGCCCACTTCTATATAATGCAACTTGACTGGCCGGAATACCAAGGACATCAAAAATCCCTAAGGCAACAATGCAAAAAAGAAAAAATCTCAACATGTCTAACATGACAACCTCCCGCTGGGAAATTTACCGGATTTATCCACACCCTGAGCATAAAGATATTTTAATGAAGAAAATGCCAAATAATTTTGCTCCTGCCAGTCACTTGTTTAAATCCATGTAACACAAAATGTAAATTACATATGCATGAAAAATATATGATAAGAGATGTAAATGAGGATACACATCAAAGCAGACACACCTCACCGTCAATGCCAACAACATGCCACTATTATTATTGTGATTGCTGAATTAAAATGCGTTGTGTCAGTATAAAATGTGGCCTAGGGTATAGTAGAGTATTATACAGATGGAGCGGTCGCCAGCACGGTAAGTATCATAATGAGAGAGGACTTTAGTTTGCGTTAGAGACCTGAAAGAGGGCTACATTTAAATAGATATATATTTTTGGGAATCAAAAGAAACTTTAAAGGTGCGAATATAATGATGATGTATATAAGGGATTACAATATTAAAGCGAAAAGATATTTATGGGGGGGGGGGGGGGACTGTACAAATAAAAAATTAGGCTCTAGTACCTGTTGGGGAGCCTCTAGCCTGGATACGGGATGAGATACGGTTGGGCATGGAAGCATACAGGTCTGCATGGTTTCTATGGTACATTTGCCCACAGATGTTACAGCTGGGCCTGTAGATCCCGCACACTCATAGGCCGTACAAGCCGATATCTCACCTGGTTATACTGATTCTTTAGGAGTAGGGCAGCTGTGGACCATAGCAGTGGTTCACCTGCTCAAAATACTCAAACACACCAATAGCTGATCTCAGGGAGACCAGCTACAGAAAACACCGTGGAGCCTCACCTAAGAGTCTCAACACAGCAATCCGAAGTGCAAAGTTCCCTGGGAAACAGGAATATGCAAAATAAATGTGGAGCCCCAGTTATGGGTCTACAACACAATGAAAGCCAGATATCCCTCAAAGGAAGGAAAACCGAGCAAAGGGGTGTCTCCATTACAGAGATCACCAAATCCACCATATTAAGTGGCCCCTATGTCAAGATCCCGCTTTTTTACAAGCTTTAAGGATGTGACGGGGAAAACCTAAGCCAGTTATCCATCCACAGACAGCTGTTTCGGGGTGTTGCCCCTCATCAGTGCTCAAAATACAGTTTTTCTTTTGTTAATCCAAGGTCCCGTTCCCGAGTTGATACTTTTTCTTTATATGCAAATTGGGTGCAATTAGAGCGTCACCATTGCTCTTGTTACACCCCAGATCTGCTTCTTTATGTAGTCAGCCACTCCCTTACTGCTTTGCCACTGGTTGGCCCTGTCAATCAAGGCAACCAGGGAGAAGCTGGCCACTGAAATGAGTGGAGCTTGGGTGCAATGAGAGTAACGGTAATACCCTCATTGCACCAAATGACTAATTTGTATATACTTCAGGAACGGAGCCTCAGATCAACAACAGAAATACAGCATTTTAATCAGGTGAACCACAGCTATGTGTCTATGAAGTCAGTTTGATAGGGAAGTCGCTGGTAACAGACTCCCAAAACCAACGAACTGTTTTGCCCAAGTCCAGCTTGGGCAGTGGTCTCGTTTAAAAGTCTGACATTCCAAGCTTTCATACAAGACCAAAATGACAGCTAAAACTACAGAAGAGATATCCCTGTCAGAAATCAAGTCAAGAATAATCGCGGGTAAAACCTGCTTTTACTTTCACTTTCAGCTGCATCCACAGCATCCGAATTTCTAACAGTGATATCTTCCCCTGTACTGAACATATTGTCTGAAAGCTAGGAATGTTGTTACGCTGTTACCAAACTAGAGGCACTGAGCAGCTAAAGCATACAAACCCCCCGCCCACCCCCTGTCAGTCTGGAGGAGAATGAGGGAGCAGCTGCAGAACGAGATAAAAACACAGTAAAAACATATAGAAATGTGGTATTATAATCAGTGTACTGACCCAGATACTAAAATTGGATTATTTTTACCACACAGTGAACGCTGCAAAAAAACTTTCACAAAATAATGTAAGATTTGATTTTTTTTTTATGTTTCCTCCCTAAAAATAAAATATTAAAAGTTATTTAATACACCATATACACCCCAAAATAGTTCCTAAAAAACCTACAACTAATCCCGCAAAATAAAAAAAACACTTAGTTATGACTGTTAGAACACAAAAGGTGAAAAATATTATTGGTCCTTAAGGCTAAAATTAATGACGTCACTAAGTGGGTAAAAATGCAATAGTGTCCCCTGAGTTGTGCACCAACAAGATTTACTGCAGACACACATTAAAATTCTACATTAAAAAAAGACATTTTTGGGAGGGTTTTCCCAATTTTAACGTGACTGTTAAGAGGTTAAAGATTGCACCAAATTCTAACAGTCTGCGACATTTGATGAATACGGTGCAAATCACAGCAATATGGACTCCCTCTTTCAGTGTAAATCCAGCTTTAGTGACCCTCCACCTGTTTAGTGTGCTGCATACAGTTGTGAGTAGTAATGTTTATATGTCTGGGCTATAGAAATGGCAGATAAATAACCTTATACAAGTCACAATTGCTCGTCATAACTGCAGATTAGTAGCCGTTTAAGAAAAATGCTCAAAACAAGAATGGATTTGTTTAGCGAATATAAGCAGTTTGGCAGCTGGTGATATGAATGGAGGAGATCAGAATGAAGAATGGTCGAGCACAGATAGCATTTGGCGAGTGCAGGGCTTTACACTGATGCACTTAAAGCTCCGAGACCTCACAGCTAAAAGAAATCCCCTCTGACAAGCTGCAGCTAACAGATTCAGACGTCTTCCTCAGGCAGAACAAATTCTCAGATCGGGTTTATTCATCTACGAGCAGTCAGGGAGAGGTGCCATCTAAAGGTGGTGGAGATTTATTCTAACGCTATCCCTTTCAATGCTTGAAGCAATGAACCTTCTTGTCAAGAAATTCTACGTAAGTAGTAGCTCAAGAGGTTCTTGGAATTGGAGCCTAGCTACAAAAGGTGCAGAGGTAGCACCGGGTAAGTTTTACTAATTTGTCGGGTGATCACCAGAACATTTACACAGGCCAATTATCAGGAACAAGCATTCATATTAACATGCGTTCTTGATAATTGGCCCCAGCATCTACCTGTGTAAATGAGCCTTAATGGGGACCCAAATGTCCATCTGCCACATAAATGGTAGGTGGGAGGTCCCGGTTACTAATCTCGCACTATGGCTTGGGTCCTCTACATGTGGCTCTAGCTGCTGGCAGCAGGACATACTCTTGTGCACCAAAACTTTAAAGGGATCCTGGGATTATCTGTTCTCCATTTCCCCGCACCCCCACTGATCAGCTGTTTGAAGGGGTTGCAGTGCCCTTCCTAGCATAGCAAACACAGCATTGTACATGGTATAGCAGCTCTGCAGCTCAATCACTTTCACTTGATTGGGACTGAGCTGTACCAAGGCCATGTGACCGATTGGACTTGACATCGCAGGCGTAAGATGAACATTGCGGTTTCGTAAAGACAGCTGATTGATGGGGATGTCGGAAATTGGACCCTCAGTGATCAGATTTTTATGACCTATCCTGAGATGTCATCAACATTTAAAGGGCTTCTGTCACCCCCCAAACATCATTTTTGGACTTAATATGATCGCTATTGTCCGCGGATTCCATATATACCGATCTTACCTCGGTCTGTGACTTAATTTCTTTAAAAATGGTAATTTTGTCATATGCTAATTTCTTCACTACCAGCAAGTTGTGCGGTTACTTGCTGGTAGCCGCCGCATCCTCCGTCTACAAAAACGCCCCCTCCTCCACTTGATTGACAGGGCCAGCGAGCGCTCTCCTCCTCCGGCTGGCCCTGTCTGCAGTTCAAATCCCGTGCCTGCGCCGTACCGATCTTCATTCGACGCAGGCGCTCAGAGAAGGACGCTCGCTTGGCTGCTCCTTCCTCAGTGCGCCTGCGCCGATGACGTAAGCCCTACACCCGTCTTCTCTTCCCGGTGTAGGGCTGACGTCATCGGCGCAGGTGCACTGAGGAAGGAGCAGCCAAGCGAGCGTCCTTCTCTCAGAGCGCCTGCGCCAAATGAAGACCGGTACGGCACAGGCGCAGGGGGCGTTTTTGTAGACGGAGGATGCGGCAGCTACCAGCAAGTAACTGCCCAACTTGCTGGTAGTGAAGAAATTAGCATGTGACAAAATTACTATTTTTAAAGAAATTAAGGCACAGACTGAGGTAAGAGCGGTATATATGGAATCCGCGGACAATAGCGATTATATTAAGTCCAAAAATGAAAAATTATGTTTGGGGGGGGTGACAGAAGCCCTTTAAATCCCCAACAAAAACTCTTTAAAGGGGTTATCTCATCTCGCTGTTACACAGTCCCAACCACCTTCTGGCCGGGAAACATCATTGAATGGAGCGAAGTGAAGTATAATGAAGAGGAAGTGACCCTTGCATGGAGCGCCACCTGCTCTTCAAACAGCCGATCGGTGGGGGGCCGGGTGTCGGACTCTCGCCGATCAGATACTGATGACCTATACTGACAATAGGTCGTCAATATTAATGGCTGGACAACCCCTTTAAGTAAAATTTAAAGAGGTTGTGCAAGAATGGAGGCCAACCGCCCCTACCCCACTTTGCCAGACCTGTAAAGGGAAGCTTACTTAGCTGTTTCCTAGCGCTGGCTTCCCACTCCTTCTCTTCCCAGCCTGAGATGGTCCGCTGGGCTTCCTCACTGAAAACATTCGGTTTGACACCACCTGCAGCCAATTACTGGCCACAGTGGTGACCGTCCTGCATCACAAAATATGGTCGTATCACGGAGCCGCTCACCGCCATGGCTGGTGATTGGCTGCAGGAAGCGCTCAAACCGCTTTACAGGTCCGGCGAGAAGAAAGGGCGGGGGGGGGGGGGGGGAACGGAATGGGGTGTTCCAACAGGCAAGGCTTTTTTTGTTTTTTTTAAGTCTTGGCTGACTTTACATGACTATCTCACCCCATTCTTGCCGTTAAATGTAAAATTCCCACAAACAGCAATATTATGCCTATCTGAATGCAGCGTTAAGCTGAACCTGCCATAACACTATGTCGACCTATGGTAGGCATAGTATGGGGAAAGTCTGCTCTGTTAGCCAAATTGGCGCCAAAAATATGTGCAGTTGTGCTAATATAGACCAACAAGAAATACATCAGACTCGTAATTAGGCTGGATACATGACGTGAGGGCGATGTGTGCCCCTCCCAGCGGTGGCTGATGGGTTCCTATGTATCTGCCTGTAGTCTTTTGAGCAGTTTTGGCCAATGGTAGAGCACACCGTTACTATACTGTGCTGTTCTCACATAGAGCAGTATACTATGATGACAGATCTGTTTTAATGTGCTATACATGCTGATCAGTGCCATTGAACTATAACAAAAACTGCACTTTTAAGTTACCACCAGATATACAAGAGAAATTCCTGATTTTTCTAATAAAATCCACAATGTCCATTGCTTTTATCATTTATTGGTAATCTCAAAAAATTCGTAAAATGTTTCGGAAACCTAGATCGGGGCCCAATTACTTTTTTATGTGGGAGGACAAAATCTGCTCACAAAATAAAGCTGCTTTTAGACACTAAAGAAATCCTTCAGAAAAACCATAAGTGAAAGCAATAAAAAAAAAATAAATAATTATAAAGCAAATGCAGCATTGAATTAATATTTTAACAACAAACATTTTCATAAAACATTTGTTCAAATTCTGACTTTTTAAGATGTCCTCCAGACAAAAGAGATTTGTGAAGCGAGTGACCCACGTGCCTCCAGCAGAAATAGAAACAGCTCACAATAGGGGATCCTGGCTTTTAGGAAACTGCAATGAATGTGAATGAGTCATTAGCAGTTTTAATGTCTTAAGTGGCACGTGGCTGTGGAGTAAATGGCACAAATTAAACCCATACTGCTATTATACTCCAAGACTACAAACCGTGAGGAATTCAGAGCACCAAAGTGACCGATTATCTGAAGTGCTTTGCTACTTGTTCACAGGGAACTCTCCAAATCTCTGGTTCCTTTTTATTCAACAGAAAATGAATGGACACATTACAGCTAGATATCTGACCTTGTTTTTCGTAATGGCATCTGAGGCACCCAACAAGGACTGAATACATGCTGACAGAGCCTCTTGAGACAGACCTTGAAACACTGCCCTCTGGGGGGAAAAAAAGAGACAAATACAGAGGATTGTAAGGCACAGTCAAAAGAGGAAATCTAAAACTAGAAATGGAAATAGAGGGGCACATTTATTTAGACGTCGGTCTTAATATAGGCCCATTACTGGCAGTGGATCCGCCCAAGTGATGAAGAGGCGCTGGCCTCTCCATAACTTCGGCAGATCCTCAGCCAGTTCTAAATGGAAGACGGCTTCCTTGCCGTCTTACACTTAGACCAGTTTCTATGCCTAAAACAGGAGTAGAAAATGATGAATGAGATGGGCCCACTGACCCGTCACCTTCCCCGCCCACTTTCTTTAGACCTGGCGTGAGCGGGGAGAGGTTGCAGATAGCAACTAACTGTTGTGCGGCAATCTGCGTCTGAAATACGCCTAGTTTAGGCGTATTTCAGATTAGTAAACAACCCCCAAACTGCAAAACATGTGTCAACCACTATGACTATGATTTACAAAGAATGATTAAACAAGTGTATACTCACTTGCAGCACATTCTTCCCGGTTCTTAGTGGGGTTTTTTTTTTTTGCTAGTCCTGGCAACAAGTGTTCTTGTGTTTTTTAAACAAATTTAAAAGGCAAGGGGACACACAAATACAATTGGAACAGGAGTGAAAATATGACCCAAAAAGACACCAGAAAAGAATACTGACTACCAAGTAGTCAAAGAAGCCATAACACAAATGCACATCCTACAATAATTCAACGGTAAAAAAGATTATGTATTTATTAAGACAACACAGACACAAAACACACATTTAAAAATTGTATACAATGAAACCTGGCGTTGGCAAAGAAATGTATGCGGCCAGCGCCAAAAAAAAGATCCACCAAAATACAAAATGATATCAGCCAATGTAAGGCCCAGCTAAATCAAACACAGCCAAAGTAGACATAATGGGCCTAATATAGCATCAATCAAATTTCGTGCATAACAATCCACATATAAATACCATGGCTTAAAATAAGAAGCTGATCAGGTGGATCTGTGCGACATAAAATACGCCCCACGCGTATCGCCGGCTAAGCCAGCTGGCCAGTTTAGCCGGCGATACGCGCAGGGCGTATTTTATGTCGCACAGATCCACCTAATCAGCTTCTTATTTTAAGCCATGGTATTTATATGTGGATTGTTATGCACTATATTTAATTGATGCTATATTAGGCACATTATGTCTACTCTGGCTGTGTTTGATTTAGCTAGGCCTTACATTGGCTGATAGAATTTTGTATTTTGGTGGATCTTGTTTTTGGCGCTGGCCGCATACATTTTTTTGCCATCGCCAGGTTTCATTGTATACAATTTTTAAATGTGTGTTTTGTGTCAGTGTTAAAAAATACATAATCGTTTTTACCATTGCATTATTGTAGGATGTGCATTTCTGTTATGGCTTCTTTGACTACTTGGTAGTCAGTATTCTTCTTGTGTTTTTTACCTACTACCGGATACTTGTGTCCTTTGGCAATCATGATAAAAGATAGCAGGGAAAGTCAAGACCACTAACATCCACTGATAATAGGAAACATCAAGAGCATCAGTATCCACTGGTAGCAGGGAACATCAACAGCACCAATATCCATTGGTAGCAAGTAATGTCAAGAGCACCAGTATCCGCTGGTAACAGACCAGTAGTGTTTCCCCGCTACCACTTGCCCTGAATACCGTGGTACTTCTCTGTTAGCAACAGACACTGGTGCTCTTCTCTGCAACCACTCAAAGTGTCCTTTGTGTCTTCAATAACCCCAAGCCAAATTTCTAAAGCTTCTTGTATGTACGATGTCCAACTTACATCAATGCACCTGTACAACTTGGAGAGACACACCAAGGTCCTTCTTACTGTTGGGTACCACATGCCGTGCAGATCAGCTGGTGAAATTGTATTCTGTGCTCTAAGACCTAAAGATTCTGATGGGCCTACAAAGAAAGAGCCATAGATTACAGTCAGGCACAATACACTCGACTATACTGAAAATACAGTAAACACTGAAGATGAGAATAAAAGGAAAAATCCACTCGCAAGCTAAAAATGCTTTCAAAACGCAACCCTTAAAATCTTTCATCTTATGAAGGGGCGTTCTTTTAAAGGCTGTAGAAACGTCATGATATTAAGAACCAGTGTCCAATGTGCTCGTCAATTTCTAAACAATGACATAGGAGGTTGTCCACAACCGGTCCTCTATACATCTCTGGCCTGATCTCCGGTCCTCACAAGATCTTGCTCTCTGCTCTCCTCTTGCCTGCTCCTCACACCATAATCGCTAAGGCTCTGTGCACAGTTGCTTTGTTAAAAAGCTCCCCGTAGCCATCATTTCCAAAAGCAACTGTGTACCACTGGATTATAATGGGATCTGGCGGTGAGCGGGTTAACAAAGCCTAAGATCTCTTAGGTGCATCCCCCATGGCGAATCCAGAGAACTCTCCTCTTCATAAAAGTTAAATGCCCTCTGTCAGCAGATCTTTACCTATGACACTGGCTGACCTGTCACATGTGCGCTTGGCGGCTGAAGGCATCTGTGTTGGTCCCATGTTCATATGTGCCCCCATTGCTGAGAAAAAAAAGATGTTTAATTATATGCAAATGAGCCTCTAGGAGTAATGGGGGTGTTGCCATTACAGAGAGAGCTGAGCCCATTGCTCCTAGAGGCTCATTTGCATATATTAAAACTTCACTTTTCTCAGCAATGCGGGCACATATGAACATGGGACCAACGCAGATGCCTTCAGCTGCCAAGCGCACGTGTTAGGGTACTTTCACACTTGCGTTGGTGCGGATCCGTCTGTTTATTTGCACAGACGGATCCGCACCTATAATGCAAACGTTTGTATCCGTTCAGAACGGATCCGTTTGCATTAGGTTTAAAGAAAAAGGACAAAGTCCAAAACGGATCCGTTTTGAATTACATTGCAAGTCAATAGGGAACGGATCCGTTTGAAAATGCACCATATTGTGTCATTGAAAATGGATCCGTCCCCATTGACTTACATGGTAAAAAAACGGATCCGTTAGGCTCCGCCTCTTCAGACGGACACCAAAATGCTGCAAGCTGCGTTTTGGTGTACGCCTCCAAAACGGAATAGAGGCGGAACGGAACCTAACTGATGCATTCTGAACGGATCCTTATCTATTCAGAATGCATTGGGGCTCAACTGATCCGTTTTGGACCGTTTGTGAGAGCCCTGAAACGGATCTCACAAACGGAATCCAAAACGCTAGTGTGAAAGTACCCTGACAGGTCAGCCAGATTCATAGGTACAAAACTGCTGACAGATGCCCTTTAAACCTTATTTTATGTACAGGGTTTCTGGAAGTAATAAAGTTTTACAAGAAACGTGATTATTTCACTGGGTGTAATAACAGTAGGACCCCGAATCCTTAAATATTTGGTCCAAGAGGCAATTTTTTTCTGGTGGAGTCCCATAGAGTTCCTCCATCTTATAGTATTTCAGATGGACTCATGAATAGGAGGTTGTTGCTCAACGGTCGGCAAGTCAAGTCTGTGCTAAACCGCAAACATCTTTATAAAAAATAAAATTGAAGGATGGATTTACAAATAGGCATTCTGCAGCATTTTTCTATACTTTCGCGTTTTTAGTGCCATTTTTTGCACCTGTTTTTTGGTGCGTTTTTGCTTGAAAAATTGCAGCGCCAGATGTTAGCTGAAAGTCTAAGGAAAATATGAAATGCAGAGTACAAATGCACCCTTTGTATACTAGCATTTTATTTTATTTTGGTGGCATTTTTTGTGTCTAGCATTTTTATAACTATTTTTTTAAATAGCATGTTAAAGCAACTGCATTTTTTCAGCGATTTTTTATCTCCTATATAGCGGGAAACAACGTGAAAAAAAAGCCATCCACACTTTTTTGGGGGAAAAATGGCTATATAAAACGCAAGCAGCTTCAATAAAGTTTTTTAAGTTGCAAAAAAGGCCTAGAGAAAACATGTAGAGGAAGCGTTAAAGGCTATGTACACCTTCCAAGGCATTTATTTTTATGATTGCATTTTACTCATTTTGAGCTAAAAATTGTTTATGTTCAGTCGTGTATGAGATATGGGGTTAACAATCAGTCTGTCTGCAGGCTATCACCAAGATTTCCTGACTAGGGATGAGCGAACCTGAACCTCACTGGGTTCAGGTAGTGAAGAAATTCTGTTATGGATTCAGTTATAACGGAATTCGATGACGGAATGCAAAACCGAAGCCTTTTTAAGAGGCATTCTGTTTTGATCGGCCATAATAGAAGTCTATGGGCCGCATAACGGATCCGCCTGGTTTCTGTTATGCAGGACTGTTTTCCGTCCTGCATAATGGAAATCAGACGGATCTGTTATGCTTGGCCACAGACTTCTATTATGGCCGATCAAAACAGAATGCCTCTTAAAGGCTTCGGTTTTGCATTCCGTCATCACTGGTTCCATAACATAATTCCTTTCCTTCCCTGAACCCGGTTAGGTGCGGGTTCGCTCACCCCTAATGCTGACCTCATAAACACTTAAGTTATATTCTATCCGTTTGAGCTATATTGAGTGTTTATGAAGTGAGAAGATCAGACATAAGAGCTACACATGAGCAGTCTGATGATAGGATTCAAAGAAAACTGAAACCGACAGCTGGAAAACGGGCTGATTTTGAAACAGCTGAATATTTTTAAGAAAAGGCCTATTGAAAAAAATGATTTTATTTAGCACAAAATGAGTAAAAACGCAATCATAAAAAAGCCTCGAAGGTGTCCATAGCTTTTAAAGCTGACCCATTTCCTTGCATCGTTGGGCTAGAGAACGTTTGGTTAAAATGGCTCATTATGGTTCAGCGTAAAGTCCATGTAAGTTCTGGCCACTCTTCTCTACCGTTAGGCCCCACGCGGTCTTTGTATAGCCAGAAGCCATTCTCCCGCTTGCCTCGCAATTAACGTCTTTATAACACAAACAGCAATTTACACTTGAGCTACTCCGAGGAAACATTTCCAAATGTCGTCGCCATGGAAACCGCACATCAAACACGACTCAAACCGTGGTGGGTTTAGCAGATAATGATAAATGGCCTCCTCAGGAGGATATCGAATGTAGTGAAATGTTTTTCCCCTTGTCCATGGCTTTCCCTTTGTGAGGTGACATTGATTGCTTCATTCCGGCATAGAAAATATTCATAGAGGGTAAAAGGGTGGACGAATTCAAGGCGCCAAGCTCCAGGCATGTGGTCTTAGAAACAAAGTGAATCCATTTTATTTTTCTCATGTACTGCCAATAGCTGAAATGTAAAACGTGCCTTATTGCAGATGTGCCTTTATATTTTTTGCACATTTGGAAAGTTAACACCCTTTGAAGAAATATTCTTTATTAAAGTTGGCGTTTTACACACCAGGTTAAATCGGAGGTTCATTGCTCTAGATATAATAATATAACATAATAATAGATATAAGATGCTCTAGATTAATTAAGGGGCATTTGAACTGATAAAAAAAAAAAAAAAAAAAAAAAAAATCGCCTGCTATTAGCAGTTGTACACTTGCGCCAATGAAGGTACCGCTTTACACACTGCGCGCCAATTCACGAATGTATACTGGCTGCGACAGGTCATCAGAATTCATTATCACGCAGACAGATCCTTGGTACTAGATAAACCAGTGGTCTAACAGGAGACAAAATTCTGCAGTGCTGCACCCATATCACACCCACAGCTCTGAGCGACCCCAAATTAGAGACGGGGGGGTAAAATCGGAAAGGCAGAACTGTGTATACCTACAGCCCTCAGGCACTTGATGACAATATAGTAACTACCTTCCTCTATAAAACGTAGCCTTTAATATAAATTACATGTAAAATAACTCCCACAAACAGAAAAAAACGGAAGACTTAAATATAAATCATATTGGTTTATTTTTTACATACAAACTACAGCATCAGTCTATAAGCTTCCTGGATCTACACATTAGCAAGAATACTAATAACACCTTAACAACCACATTATTTCGGAAGCGAACCTCAACAAACAGCTTGCTCAGATGGGAAGCTTCCATCCAAAGCCATTAAAACGGGGTATCCCCAAAGGGCAGTTCCTGCGCATACGCAGAAACTGCTCAGACCAGACCGAATTCAGCAGTCAAGCCTCTACCCTGTTTCATCGCTTTAAACAGAGGGGGTACTCTGATGACTGTCTGTACGAGGCCTGGAATCATGCTGGGTCCATGGATAGATCAGCATTAATTACAAGATGTCATAAGGATTATTGGTACATAGGACACTGAATCCAACCAGGTCCGTGAGATATTAGGACGCTATTGGTCATTAATAAAAATCTGATCCGGACCTGACAGATCTTCTCCCGGAACATCCTTTCATTACCTTTAGACGCGGACGCAGCATAGGGGATCAACTAGTACATAGCCACTTTGAGGCACCCCCGACCCCAGCACCTGGCTTGTGGATAGGAGAAAAGGCACCCACAAATGTGGAAAATGTAAGGCGTGCCCTTTTATTGAGGTAGGAGATTCCTCCACAAATGCCAAGCGAAACTATATGTACACGGCCCGAAGTTTTGCCAACTGTAATACAACTGGTTTGGTTTATATGGCCCAATGCAAATGTGGTCTGAGATATGTTGGGAAAACATGTCGGGCCTTCAAAAAGAGTGAGTGGGTGATATTCGCCACAAACGCGATAAACCACTGTCTAGACACGTTGTACTCCGACATGGAGCAGATCCGAAAATAATAAGCTTCTCCGTGATAGAAACAATTAAACACTATCAGGGGAGGGACATAGATATCATCCTGAGACAAAAAGAGTCCAAGTGGATTCACATGTTAAATACTATGTCCCCACTAGGATTAAACGAGAATATCGATTATTCTTGCTTTCTATAGCTGACCATACAATCACTTATAAAGGAACAGGTGTAAACCAAAGTACTGTACTATTTTGAGGAGGGTTTGTAGCCGTCTCCTGGACTGTATGTCTTCACCATTCCTTATATGAATATGAATAAATACTTCTGCCTATATTAATCTGGCATAGAAATCGAAAGAATAGCTATAATATTCCTGCAGTACGCCTGACCCTATTAGCGGTGGCTTCCTGCTCTGTAACTGTGCCTTAATGTAATTATGGCCATATTACCATATATTGATACCTTTGCTGACCTAGGGGCTAATCTATGTATATTATATACTATTAAATAATGGCGGCCATCATTATATAATTATGTGCTCTGACCCATAGAGGCAAGCTCATTGCTGCCAGATCACTACGGAGTATATCTGTTTATTATATATAAATATGAAAGAGCGTACTTATGGGATCTTGAATCCAGTGACTAGGACTACGTCACTTAACCCCTTAAGGACACGGCCCTATTTCACCTTAAGGACCAGGCCATTTTTTCAAAATCTGACCATTGTCACTTTATGTGGTGATAACTTTAAAACGCTTTTTCTTATCCAGTCCATTCTGAGACTGTTTTTTCGTCACATATTGTACTTCATGACAGTGGTAAAATGAAGTCGAAAAATTTCATTTTTATTGATAAAAAAATACCAAATTTACCAAAAATTTTGAAAAATTTGCAATTTTCCAAGTTTCAATTACTCTACTTCTATAATACATAGTAATACTGCCAAAAAAAGTTATTGATTTACATTCCCCATATGTCTACTTCATGTATCGATCATTTTGGGAATGCTATTTCATTTTGGGGACGTTACAAGGCTTAGAAGTTTAGAAGCAAATCTTGAAATTTTCAGAAATTTTCAAAAACCCACTTTTTAGGGACCAGTTCAGGTCTGAAGTCACTTTGTGAGGCTTACATAATAGAAACCACCCAAAAATTACCCCATTCTAGAAACTACACCCCTCAAGGTATTCAAAACTGATTTTACAAACGTCATTAACCCTTTAGGTTTTCCACAAAAGTTAATGGCAAATGGAGATAAAATTTCAGAATTTCGATTTTTGAAAATTTTTCCGTTTGAATCCATTTTTCCAGTAACAAAGCAGGGTTAACAGCCAAACAAAACTCAATTTTTATTGCTCCGATTCTGTAGTTTTCAGAAACACCCTATATGTGGTCAGTAAACTGCTGTATGGCCAAACTGCAGGCGCAGAAGGAAAGGAGCGCCATATGGTTTTGGAAGGCAGATTTTGCTGGACTGGATTTTTGACACCATGTCCCATTTGAAGCCCCCGATGCACCCCTAGAGTAGAAACTCCATAAAAGTGACTCCATCTAAGAAACTACGCCCCTCAAGGTATTCAAAACCAGTTTTACAAACTTTTTAACCCTTTAGGTGTTCCACAAGAGTTATTGGCAAATGGAGATGAAATTTCGAATTTCTATTTTTGTTACCTTGTCTCAAAAAAAGTGTAATATAGAGCAACCAAAAATCATGTTTACCCTAGAATAGTACCAACAAAACTGACACCTTATCCCGTAGTTTCCAAAATGGGGTCACTTTTTAGGCGTTTCTACTGTAGGGGTGCATCAGGGGGCTTCAAATGGGACATAGTGTCAAAAAACCAGTCCAGCAAAATCTGCCTTCCAAAAACCATATGGCGTTCCCTTCCTTCTGTGCCCTGCCGTTTGGCCATACAGTAGTTTACTGACCACATATGGGGTGTTTTGCAAACAAGAGAATCAGGGCAATAAATATTGAGTTTTGCTTGGCTGTTAACCCTTGCTTTGTTACTGCAAAAATTGATTAAAATGGAAAATTTGCAAAAAAATAGCTGTTTTGGGACTGTTTTTATTTTTGTTATTTACATAGTTGAACTGACAGGTTAGATTGTGTGCTATTTCTATAGAGCAGGTTGTTACGGACGCGACAATACCAAATATGACTACTTTTTGGGGTTTTTGTTTCAGTTTTACATAATAAAGCCTTTTTGAAAATAATTTTTTTAGTGTCTCCACATTCTGAAAGCCATAGTTTTATTTTTATTTTTTGGGCGACTGTGTTATGTAGGGGCTCATTTTTGCGGGATGAGATGGCGGTTTGATTGGCACCATCTTGGGGTGCATATGACATTTTGGTCGCTTGCTATGACACTTTTTGTGATGTAAGGTGACAAAAATGGCTCTTGACACCGTATTTTTTTTTTTTTTTGCTGTGTTCAGCTGAGGGGTTAGGTCATGTGTTATTTATATAGATCAGGTTGTGACGGACGCGGCGATACATAATATGTATACTTTTTATTTATTTATATAAGTTTTACACAATAATATAATTTTTAAAACAAAAAAATCATGTTTTAGTGTCTCCATAGTTTGAGAGCCATATATATTTTTTTTTTTGGCCGATTGTCCTATGTAGGGGCTCATTTTTTGCGGGATGAGATGGCGGTTTGATTGGCACCAACTTGGGGTGCATATGACTTTTTGATCGCTTACTATTACACTTTTGTGATGTAAGGTGACAAAAAATGGCTTGTTTGACAACGTTTTTATTTTTATGTTTACGGCGTTCATCTGAGGGGTTAGGTCATGTTATATTTTTATAGAGCAGGTCCTTACGGACGCGGCGATACATAATATGTATACCTTTTTTTATTTATTTTGGTTTTACACAATAATATCCTTTTGAATGAAAAAAAACATGTTTTAGTATCTCCATAGTCTGAGAGCCATATATTTTTTCAGTTTTTAGGCAATTGTCTCAGGTTGGGTATCATTTTTGTGGGAGGAGGTGACGGTTAGATTGGCACTATTTGGGGGGCATATGACTTTTGATCGCTTGCTATTACACTTTTTGTGATGTAAGGTGGCAAAAAAATGGCTTTTGACAAAGTTTTTATTATTTTTTTACAGTGTGTACTTGAGGGGTTAGGTCATGTGATATTTTTATAGAGCAGATTCTTACGGACGTGTAGATACCAAATATGTCTACTTTTTTTTTTTTTTTACATTTAACACTAAAAGCATTTTTGAAACAAAAAAATCATGTTTTAGTCTGAGAGGCATAGTTTTTTTATTTTTTGGCCAATTGTTTTAGGTAGGGGCTCGTTTTTGCGGGATGAGATGGCGGTTTGATTGGTACTATTTTGGGAGGCAAACGCCTTTTTGATCGCTTTGTATTACACTTTTAGTGATGTAATGTGCCAAAAAATGGCTTATTTACACCATTTTTATTTTTTTATTTTTATGGCGTTCACCTGAGGAGTTCAGTCATGTGATATTTTTATAGAGCAGGTTTTTACGGACGCGGCGATACCTAATATGTGTAGTGTATTTTATTTTTTTTAGTTTTTATTCAGTGTTATGTGTTTGTTTCATTTTTACTTTTTTTCACTTTTTACATTTTTTGACCCAGACCCACTTGGTTCTGAAAGATCCAGTGGATCTGGTGTCTGTATAATACAGTACAGTACACTATATAGTGCACTGTACTGTATTTTGTACTTTAGAAAGTCTGAATAGACCTTTAGCAGGTCTATTCAGACTTTCAGCACCATGGAGAGCAGGACGCTTCTGAAAGCGTCCTGTCTCCATGGCAACCATCACCCCCTGCCATAACTGGGCAGGGGGTGATGGATAGGGAGGGAGGGGAGCACCCTCCCTCTTCGATCCCATCCTGTTGGGGGGCTGCAAAGGCACAGCAGCCCCCCGATGGGAGAGGGAGGGAGCGCTCCCTCCCGGTTAACCCTTCCATACCGCGGTCCGTACGGACCGCGGTACGGAAGGGGTTAAACGGCTGGCATCTGCAGCACAGATGCCAGCCGTTTCTATCAGAGTGTCAGCAATGTGCTGACACTCTGATAGAACCACTAGACACCAGGGATAGATTACAGGGGAGGCGGGCGGGGATCGCAATCGCGATCCCGCCCGCCGCACCGCTCCGCCTCGCGCCGCCCGCAACCACCCCCTGCACCCCGCAGCCACAGTACGATTGGGGGCTGCAGGGGGTTAAAAACTGTTTGGGGACATTAACTCTCTGATCCCCGCGGTCATAGACCGCGGGGATCAGAGATCGCATGAGCGCTGCAAACCGCAGGTCTGAATTGACCTGCGGTTTGCAGCGATCGCCCATATGGGGGGGTCACAGGACCCCCCTGGGCATTGTAACAAGGTACCTGCTGAATGATTTCAGCAGGTACCTTGTTCCGATCACTGCCAGCTGAGCAGCAGTGATCGGAACAACTCATGACGTACCGGTACATCATGTGTCCTTAAGGACTCGGGAAACATGCCGTACCGGTACGTCATGTGTCCCAAAGGGGTTAAAGTGAACCTGTCACCTGGAATTGACTTCATAAACCATGAACAGTACCTGATAGTGCCCCACAAGACGCTTCCAACAGTGTTTCCTGCGCTTTTCCTGTATTTAAAATCTAAAAATCGCCTTTTAAAATCCTTGCAGAAATCAAGATAGAAGTCAAGGGGGCAGCGGCCTCCTTGACTCCAGGTCTGCCTTCCCTGCCCTAACCCCGCCCCTCTGCTCCATAACTGACAGTAGCTAAAGCTGCCGGGACCACGCTCGTACAGCCCATGCATGCGCCTCACCCTCACATGATGCCGGCTACGTCACCACGGAGCGCGTTGACTCCACAGAGTGACGTGGCCAGGTCACGTGATCGACGCTAGGGCGTCAGGTTACCAAGGTATTGGCTGACATAGGACAGCGCACGTCACATGCCCATAACCATTCAGGGAGTTACAGATACCGACGCTGGGGAGAGCGCAGACGCTGGCTCCTCCCACCAAGAAGTAACGCGGGCTATTTAAACCAGGCCTCACGCCATACCCGGCCACCTCACACACAGGACCAGTGAGGCGCCGACAATCGTGAGTTTCTTAAACAACTAAGGGTCACATTCTACAGGAAAGAGGTCAAGTATCTTTACTAAAGCTCTGGCTAACATTGCCCATTGTTTTTGACTTCTTACAGACTGTCCATGGGCCACTAATGGATGAGCAGGGGCACACTGCAAATTTTAGTGACAGTTTGGGATCGTCCAAGCTTGGTCCGGGCACGAAAGTAGTATCACCTTACTTGTATTAAGTGGCACATGCTATTATATATGTGTGACTTTTCCTAGCGTTTTCTACACCAACAGTATTCACTGGGATCACGGATTCTGACTTGGCTTGGAAGTGGTCTGGTATCTTGACCCCATAGGGTCATTGCTCCATGCAGTGTATTCCCAGTTAAAAGAAACTAATATATAGGCGTCATGTGCGGTTCTAATGTCTGACAGGACAAGCTATTCTAAATACACTAGACCTACCAGGTTACCTATTACAAGTAGCTGAACTTGTGTCATTAAAGTCGATGGCCTTGCTGACTGCTCTGCCGTCCTTAATCTAGTATTGATGCCGAGTACGATATTAAACTAAATGTCCCCTGAAGAGCCCGGTTATCAATAAGGGTGAAAAGCGTAGGGTTCAGGGCGCTTAACTGCATGCCACCATTTTTGGCAGCAAATCTAAGCGCCATGTTTGTATATATTTAGATCATATTTATATCAATATATGTGTCTGGCATCGTAGTACATATTTGTATGTGCTGATATACATATAGTCGGTGTATCGCTGACACGAGACATCTTGAGCAAGTGTTTATCATCTCATATGGTATCCACGGCTGTGGCGTTCCATTGCTCTATGTACTGTAAGTTTGTTGTTTTTGTGTACCTAGAATAGGCCGCCACCTAGGGGTATAACAGCAGTAAAGGGTTAGCCTAGGGCCCATTAGGAGGTTCCAGAACACGGGATCACCCCTATCGGGGCGGCCATTCCGTTTATAGGCAGGGTGCATCAGTATAGGGCCACATATAGGGATGGGCCCAAATCGACAAGAAAACACCCTACCTTGACCACTATGTCCTCAACCACAACGGAGGAATAGACACGTTGCTATTGAGCATTATAGTACATATCCCTGATGTGTAATTTTCTTGTATTTTTTCTTTTTTCTGTGTTTTTTCTGTTTGTGGGAGTTATTTTACATGTAATTTATATTAAAGGCTACGTTTTGCGACAATAATTATACATATATACCACCTGTGGTTATTACTCCCTCTGAAGGGATACTGTCTTAGCTGTGATACCTTCCTCTACCAGACAAGTGTATGCATACTTTTAGCTCATGCACACAACCTTATGTATTTGGTGGTCCGTAAAAAATGGAACGGAACAGATGGCCCCTAATAGTATAGTGTTATCATTGTCCATAATGCGGACAATAATAGGACATGTTCTATTTTTTTTGCGGAACGGACATATGGAAACAGAATGCACACCGAGTAAGGGCTCATGCACACGCCCGTATGTATTTTGCCGTCCGCAAAAAACGGATCAGCAAAAAATACAGATGACGTCCGAGTGCATTCCGTATTTTGCGGAACGGAATAGCTGATAGAACAGTCCTATCCTTGTCCGTAATGCGGACAATAATAGGACATGTTCTATTTTTTTGCGGAAACGGAATGCACACGGGGTACCTTCTTTTTTTGCAGACCCACTGAAATCCCCATACGGTCCACAAAAAAAAAAAAAAACGTAACGGACAATGAAAGAAAATACGTTCGTGTGCATGAGCCCTTGAGCAGACATCAGATACGTCTGTTGGTACATACGGTGCCCGCGTTTGTTCGTTCTCCTTATAGGCAGCAGAGGTCCTTGTAAGAGTAAAGGCAGTCCTGCCCCATCCGAATTCCACATAACAGTGCCTTCACCTGAACCAGATTTTTTTGTAGAAAATTTCTGCAACTGGAAATCAGTTCCTTTTATCTGAATGGGGTTTAAATAGATCCTTGCACTTGCCGCCAAAACAACCACATTTAGGTGAATGAAACTGATTTTCAATCACAGAAAATTTGCTGTATGTGAAGGCACCGTAAGGCCACATGAACATGGCGTGTATTACACGCAGATTTTCTGCATGGATGTTTGTGCAGAAAATCTGCTGTTTAATATAGTACCTGCTGAGTAGATGATATTCGGAAAGTCTCATCTAAGTGTAGATTGCGTTAAAATGCGGATATTGAAATCTGCAACATGTCACCTGTTTGTTCAGATTTTCAGTGCAGATCTCACTTTTGCAAAGCACAGGATGAAATCTGGAGCAAATTCACATCAGAATCAGCGACAAATACTGCATCTAACACACGCAGATTTCGTTGCAGATTTGGTGTGGAAACACAGAAAATCAGTACAGTACTGTGTGCATGTACCTTAAAAGTACAGTATAAGAATCCTACATGCACCAGCTCCAATTTGCCCTCAGAATGCAGATTCCCATGCTGCTCTCTTCAAACGCACAGCAGTCCCAATAAAATAAGGTAAAGCTAATATCTGCCAATTTCTGATGTAAATTGTGGCAAATCTGTTGGTCCGAGGAGGGCCTGTCCCCTTCCATCTGTTGGTCCACAGAGGTTCAGCCTACTGGAAAAAAGTCGCCAATTTTTGCACAAAATGGGGCTTGTGCACAGCAGCCTGCAAGAAGCTCTCTAAAAGTTTACTAAAATGGAATGCATTTATAGTTCCAGTGAAAAACATACCACTTTTGATTAGATTGTCAGCTTCTGTATCCACCAGATGGACATCAGAAAATGAGGCATCGGGAGACTGCAACCTCTTTTGTTCCTCCTTCAGACTCTGTGCAATTTGCTGTGGATAAGACATTGTACAACTTTAAGAAGCAAAATCAGACAAAAAATGATATATTTACCACAACTATTCTATTTGTTCCATGGAATCCTTTTCTGAACAGGTAACATTCATTTAGTAATTGTTAGGCGTCTCTGGTGTCATCTACACCTTTGTTTTTTTGTATTATTGCATTAAAAAATATTTTTTAAATGGTCTTAATAAAAAATATGGCATCCTTTTCTCTGTACAGAGCTGACTGCTCTAGGAAACACACTTTGGATTTTCAGTTTTTTCCCGTCAGACCAGGAACAGACAGACTCCTTATCTCTGCTCTCTGACATTATAAGCACTCATTATAGCTCAGTTCTCATGTTACTGATAAGAATGTGGCTTAAATAAGTGCTTATGACCTTTTAGTAGTTTAGAGAGAAGGTTTATTAAATGACCGGCCCAAAGTGAAAGTACTAGTCACACAGCTAGAAAAAACAGTTAAACCTTTGTGACAGAACAGCTCAATATTTTTAATAAATGCCAATTGAAAAGTGATTTTTAGCCAAAAAAATGACTCCGAAGGTGTTCAAAGCCTTTAAGGATAAGTCCTGGCAAGGTGAATTTGCTGTGTGGGTTCCCCAACACAAATCCACAGCAAGTTTCAGTACATTAAATAAGGATGGAGATTTTGAAAGTGCTATCAAAATGTAGCTGAGATTTTCCACATGTAAACGAAAATGCTGTGGATGCAAAAATCTTCTGCATGTTCATTCTGTTGTGCAAATGCCGTGGATTTTCACCCCTTCAATGTATAGGGGTGAAATCTCTGGTGGACCAGATCTGCGGCGGTCATATTCTGCCCTGTCTGGACCCTGAAGTGGATCTGTCAGTCTTTTACACATTTTCCCATTCTTCTGAGCAGGATTCTTTAACCGTGTATTTTGGAAGTAGCATCCTTTTACAGCATTTTTGTTTGTACTGGTTGTATTAAGCAGAAGTATTCTTTATTATGTGCCTGAGGCAGAGCGTACCTCCATCATCTCCAGCTTGTCAGGATATGCCAGATCCCCAGGAGCAGGTTTATACCCTAGGATATCAGTCTGAATATAAATGTGTGTCCGGTAGACAAGCCTCTCTTGTACATCTTCTAGCATTTGCTGCACCACAGCAGCAAGGGCACCAAGCTGGTCAACTAAAAACAGCACATAAAGAGAATATAGAGAATATAATTAATATAAAAAAAAAAAAAAAAGCTGCACTAAAGGATTTGGAACAATATTTTCTATATGAAATAGCTATACGAGTTTAACGGGGTTGTCTAGGATTTTGATATTAAAGGGGTTGCCCAGGTTTTTACTATTGATGACCTATCCTCAGGACACCCCGCACCCCTGCCTATCAGCTGAATGAGGGGATGGCACAGACAGTGAACAAAGCTGATAGCTGCAGCGCTGCTCCAATTCACTTTAATGGGAGCAACAATGCAGCTACCAGCTCCATCCACTATACAATAGACAGATCTGTGCAGTTCAGAACAGCTAAACGGAGCTGGTGCGAGGGGTCATACCCCGACTGATATGAAATTGATGATCTATTCTGAGGATATGCCCTCAATATCAAAATCCTGGACAATGCCTTTAATTAAATCATAAAGTAATAAAATATGAAAAAGTCCATGAAAGGGGGGGGAGGGGAATATTTTTTTAAAGGTATTGTACGATTTAAAATGACCACAAAAAAAGGGCTTCACTAAAATCCTGCTTTTATGTTCTCTGGATATATGGTTTATTTTACTATTGGTGGCTCATGTCCCCACCATAAACCAAAGTCACACTGGTTAACAGGACGCCAACACAACGGACTTTTCTATAAGAGCAATTTTTGTATTCAGTGAATAAACTAAACTAGGCTACAATGTGGATAGGTTGGCCTTATGCAAATAAAGCAGTAATAGGCGGTGATAGCTATACAAACTGGAGAATACACCAGTGCTTTGTCCTCTGAAAGTGAAATAGTTAAAACCACAAAGCGATTGGTTTAACTTTAATAAAGCCATAATAGAGAGGAGCGTGCCTTACCGTTATTTTGCACATGATCTTCAAGCATCTCAATTTTCAGTATACCACAAAGTTCAGAGAGTGTTTCCAAGTGAACAACGTGAATGATGAGCGGCCGTAACACATCGTATAGCGACAGACACAGTTTCTCCAAAAGTTCACTGTAATAAAGAAAATATATACATTAAAAAAAAAAATCAAGGACTGAAATGCAAAGTAAATCGTGAAGAACAGTTTCTAGTGGTCCTAAAAGAGATATCCAGTAACAAGAAGACTACAACTTTAGCCTTTTACAGCGAAGCAAAAATACTTTGTTAAAAGGGAATCAGACTCCTCAAAACTGCTGGCAGAGGTACAATAGATAAGTAAGGGTTTAAACACACAGCAGTGGGTGCTCATGCATCTCGCACAACCAATGAGAAGACATTTTAATTCTGTTCAGTGTTCCACCTCTCTGAACTTAAAGGGGTTTGCTGAGATTTCAGTACTGATGACTAATCTAATCCATGCCTGGTTACTGCAGCACAACTCCCATTCACTTGAATGCTGCAGTACCCAAGCATGACCACTGCATGGTGCTGTGTAATTCTGCTGCCTGGTTCCAGTCTCGCACAGCTGATCGGTGTCGGGAGCTGGACCAGCGCCAATCTGATATTGATGATCTATCCTGACGATAAGTGATCAATAGCTAAAGCTTGAAGAATCCCTTGCAGACTCCTAAACCCTTCCTCTCCGCTCTGAGTGATGGTTCTAGCATCCAATCATTAGACTGCAAGAGGCAGTCACTAAGAGCAGAGGGGAGGGATTGGGAAACCTTCACTGCAGAGAGCGAGACTGCACGTGAATGGACTGCTATCATGTCTGTGAAGGTCACGGTGCTGTGGGTCCATACAGTAAAAAAAATATGCTTCAAAGTCTAAAAATTTACAACACAGAAGCAAAATACTGGGTAAAGGAGCTCGCTCTTAAAGTGGTTTTCTGAGATTTTAAATAATACAGAAATGTACGTAAAATTGTTAGGATGGTCACCAGAGGCACACTGATGTGCTAGGAACTGAATACTTCAAAGGGAGGAGTCAGAAATAATAAACTGATGAAAATATATGGCAAAAATTAAATACACAGAGTCCAGAATAACATTTACAAATTTACCACATACTCCAATTTTGGTGTTGGTTTGGTGAAAAATTCATTGTAAAGCTGATGTTCATCTTGACACACATGGACCATGAATGCGCAACCACTCCGCACCTAAGAGAAAAGAATCCTGCATTTAATCATAATTCTTGAAAAGTGTGTGATATGCAAGACACAGAAGCCAATCTCCCAACCAGGAGCAACAGCTAACTGCCGTGTCTTTGGACTATAAGACGCACTTTTTAGCAAGAAAAATGTTTTGCTAAAAAGTGCCTCTGTCTTACAGTCTGCAGTCAGGGTGGACCAGCAGTCCAAGGCCTCCTAGAATGATTCCTTAATGGCTCTCAAAACGCTAATACAGCGCCTCGCTGGATCAGTGAGAGAAGTGTGTGTGTTGCAAACTTGTCTCTCTCCCTGCCTGTGTGTGTATGCAGCAGAGCTGTGTGTGTATGTATAATGTGTGTGCTGCAGAGCTGTGTGCATTTGTAGAATGGGAAAACATTTTTTTATATATATATATATATATATATATATATATATATATATATATATATATATATATATATATATAAGAAAAACAGAATCCACGGCACCACCTTCAGTAGTCTGTGTCTTTATTTCACCAAGGTCAACGTTTCGGTTTTCCCAATGAAACCGTCCTCAAGCCAGTGATGCAACAAATGCCGTGTTACAAATACTTATAGGGGTGTGTTGATTACATGATTGAATAAAATAAGTTGATAGTGCAATCCATAAAAAAGCATCATTAAGTGAAATATATAAAAAAGTATGTATTCAGAGAGTTGAAGTCCCTCTCTGCACCACAGGCACACCAAGCGATTCACAAGTGGTGCGGTTCACCAGTTTTTTCGTTTATATATATATATATATATATATTTAACCCCTTAAGGACACGGCCCTATTTCACCTTAAGGACCAGGCCATTTTTTCAAAATCTGACTAGTGTCACTTTATGTGGTGATAACTTTAAAACGCTTTTACTTATCCTGGCCATTCTGAGATTGTTTTTTCGTCACATATTGTATTTAATGACAGTGGCAAAATAAAGTCGAAAAATTTCATTTTTATTTATAAAAAAATACCAAATTTACCAAAAATTTAGAAAAATTTGCAATTTTCCAAGTTTCAATTTCTCTACTTCTAGAATACATAGTAATACTGCCAAAAAAGGTTATTGATTTACATTCCCCATATCTCTACTTCATGTATCGATCATTTTGGGAATGCCATTTCATTTTTTGGGGACATTACAAGGCTTAGAAGTTTAAAAGCAAATCTTGACATTTTTCAGAAATTTTCAAAAACCCACTTTTTAGGGACCAGTTCAGGTCTGAAGTCACTTTGTGAGGCTTACATAATAGAAACCACCCAAAAATGACCCCATTCTAGAAACTACACCCCTGAAGGTACTCAAAACTGATTTTACAAACGTCATTAACTGTTTAGGTTTTCTACAAGAGTTAATGGCAAATAAAGATAAAATTTCTGAATTTCGATTTTTTGGAAAATTTTCCATTTTAATCCATTTTTTCCAGTAACAAAGCAAGGGTTAACAGCCAAACAAAACTCAATATTTATTGCCCTGATTCTGTAATTTGCAGAAACACCCCATATGTGGTCCTAAAATACTGTATGGCCAAACGGCAGGGCGCAGAAGGAAAGGAACGCCATATGGGTTTTGGAAGGCGGATTTTGCTGGACTGGATTTTTGACACCATGTCCCATTTGAAGACCCCCGATGCACCCCTAGAATAGAAACTCCATAAAAGTGACTCCATCTAAGAAACTACACCCCTCAAGGTATTCAAAACCAGTTTTACAAACTTTGTTAACCCTTTAGGTGTTCCACAAGAGTTATTGGCAAATGGAGATGAAATTTCAGAATTTCTATTTTTTGTTACCTTGCCTCAAAAAAAGTGTAATATAGAGCAACCAAAAATCATATTTACCCTAAAATAGTACCAACAAAACTGACACCTTATCCCGTAGTTTCCAAAATGGGGTCACTTTTTGGGAGTTTCTACTGTAGGGGTGCATCAGGGGGGCTTCAAATGGGACATGGTGTCAAAAAACCAGTCCAGCAAAATCTGCCTTACAAAAACCATATGGCGTTCCCTTGCTTCTGTGCCCTGCCGTTTGGCCATACAGCAGTTTACAACCACATATGGGGTGTTTCTGCAAACTACAGAATCGGGGCAATAAATATTGAGTTTTGTTTGGCTGTTAACCCTTGCTTTGTTACTGGAAAAATGGATTAAAATGGGTAATTTGCAAAAAAATAGCCGTTTTGGGACAGTTTTGTATTTTTTGTTATTTACATCGTTTAACTGACAGGTTAGATTGTGTGCTATTTCTATAGAGCAGGTTGTTACAGACGCGACAATACCAAATATGACTACTTTTTGGGGTTTTTTGTTTCAGTTTTACATAATAAAGCATTTTTTAAAAAAATTTTTAGTGTCTCCACATTCTGAAAGCCATAGTTTTTTTTTGTTTTTTTTGCGATTGTCCTATGTAGGGGCTCATTTTTTGCGGGATGAGATGGCGGTTTGAATGGTACCATCTTGGGGTGCATATGACTTTTTGATCACTTGCTATTACACTTTTTGTGATGTAAGGTGACAAAAAAATTACTCTTTTTACAACGTTTTTATTTTTTATGTTTACAGCGTTCACCTGAGGGGTTAGGTCATGTTATATTTTTATAGAGCAGGTCGTTACGAACGCGACGATACCCAATATGTATACTTTTTTTGATTTATTTTGGTTTTACACAATAATATCCTTTTTGAAACAAAAAAAAAAAAACATGTTTTAGTGTCTCCATAGTCTGAGAGCCATATTTTTTTCAGTTTTTAGGCGATCGTCTCAGGTTGGGTATAATTTTTGCGGGATGAGGTGGCGGTTAGATTGGCACTATTTGGGGGGGTCATATGACTTTTTGATCGCTTGCTATTACACTTTTTGTGATGTAAGGCAAAAGTTTTTTTTTTTTTTTTTTTTTTACAGTGTTTACTTGAGGGGTTAGGTCATGTGATATTTTTATAGAGCAGATTCTTACGGACGTGGAGATACCCAATATGTCTACTTTTTTTAAATTTTTTTACATTTAACACTAAAAAGCATTTTTGAAACAAAAAAAATCATGTTTTAGTCTGAGAGGCATAGTTTTTTTATTTTTTGGGCAATTGTTTTATGAAGGGGCTAATTTTTTGTGGGATGAGATGGCGGTTAGATTGGTACTATTTTGGGAGGCATATGCCTTTTTGATCGCTTTGTATTACACTTTTAGTGATGTAAGGTGCCCAAAAATGGCTTATTTACACCATTTTTGGTTTGTTTTTTTTATGGCGTTCACCTGAGGGGTTCAGTCATGTGATATTTTTATAGAGCTGTTTTTTACGGACGCGGCGATACCTTATATGTGTAGTGTATTTTATTTTTTTACTTTTTATTCAGTGATTTGTGTTTTACTTTTTTTCACTTTTTACATTTTTTGGACCCAGTGGTTCTTGTAGATCCAGTGGATCTGGTGTCTATATAATACAGTACAGTACACTATATAGTGTACTGCACTGTATTTTTACTTTTCACAGTCTGGTCAGACTTCTGCCTTTAGCAGAAGTCTGACCAGAGTTACTATACCATGGCAAGCAGGACGCTTCTGAAAGCGTCCTGCTGCCATGGTAACCATCACCCACTGCCATTAGAGAGCAGTGGGTGATGGATGAGGAGGGAGGAAGCTCCCTCCTCTGCGATCCCATCCTGGGGGGGGCTGCATGGGCACAGCAGCCCCCCGATGGGAGAGGGAGGGAGCTCCCTCCCTGTTAACACCTTCCATACCGCGGTCCGTCCAGACCGCGGTAAGGAAGGGGTTAAACGGCTGGCATATGCAGCACAGATGCCAGCCGTTTTTCTATCAGAGTGCCAGCAATGTGCTGGCACTCTGATAGAACCACTAGACACCAGGGAATTATTACAAGGGAGGCGGGCGGGGGATCGCTATTGCGATCCCGCCTGCCGCACCGCTCACTTGCCGCACCGCCTCCCGCCTCCGCAACCACCCCCCCTGCACCCCTGCCGCCATTACAAGATTGGGGGCTGCAGGGGGGGGGTTAAAATAAATATCTTTGCCGCAATTAACTCTCTGATCCCCGCGGTCACAGATTGCGGGGATCAGAGATAGCTAAAACCGCTGCAAACCGCAGGTCTGAATTGACCTGCGGTTTGCAGCGATCGCCGATACGGGCGATCTACATCAGCAGGAACCATGTTGCTACCGCGCCCAGATCGGGCACAGTAGCAGTTTAAACACAGGGCGTACATGTACGCCCTGTGTCCTTAAGGACTCGGACATTAGGGCGTACATGTACGCCCTGTGTCCTTAAGAGGATATATATATATATTTATTCTAGCAGAACAAGCATGGCAGGATACTATAGAGCAAGGACAGGAGACACAAGTGCCTTGGATAGGTACATTTAATGAGGTGACCACATGCGCCATCTGCATTAGCAGATGACACATTAATGTTAACAGGAGCTGACCAAAACTATTTACCCTCTCTATGCTAGACCCCAAAGTTACTGACCTCGACCCCTTCACTTCATTAAACCATCACGTTTTTTTTTTTTTTATTAACTGTTGCCTAAACCGGGGTGTGTTTTATAGTAATTCATTTCATCTTAGTTCACAGTTCTAAAGGATATCCAGCTGTATAACAGCAAAAAAGGGGGGCGAATATATTGAAAATAATGGGAAGACGAAGCACAGATGCCGTGTCCATTAGATGATATTCTTACCAGTGCACAGTGATCCCTGTTGTTCTGGCTGGTGAGATCTGTAATTGTGGTGGTGATACTTGGACTAAGCAGGTTCTCCCGTTGATCTAAATAGCACTGATGTATTTCACCAAGAAGTAGCTGATACCTTTCAAAAAGGATTACAAAAAAGTCACCAAAAGTGCATAGTGCAAAAGTCAAACCTGTTATCACAAATGAAATACTTTGAATCTCCTGCACAACATCTAATGCAGAATAAAGCCTCCGTGCTGCTGACTGCCTCCATTTATAGCAGTTCTTTCTTTTTCAGTTGTGTTCTAGACACATCAAGGCTGGTACCTGGTTGGTTACTATGAACAATACCAATGCTTTTTTTCTGCAACATTTCTTTGAGCAAGGAAAATTAACTGTGAGCCTCATATATACGTGTAAGAACCTATAGGTTTCACTTATATAGTCAGGTTAGTAACTAGAAGTTGTAACTTAGTTCCCATCAGTAAAGGCTCCACTTTTGTCTGCACTAGCTTTTAGAGTAGGTTCACACAGAGTTTTTTTTTTTGAGAAAGTAGGGGGCAAATTTTCCTGCAGGTTTTTTTTAGCCAAAGCCATAGGTAGATCCAGCAGGAAGGAGAAGTACAAGTCCTTACTTTATATTTCCTTTCAAATTTACTTCTGGCTTTGGCTGAAAAACCTGCATGAAAAACTAGATTTTTGTACTTACCATAAAATCTGTTTCTCTTCCGTTTATTGGAAGGCACAGGCTTGACCTTGCATATAGCTGTTGCCACTAGGAGGCGACACTAAGCACAAAAGCGTGAGCTCCTCCCTCCAGCTATACCGTTCCTACAGGGACGAAGCTAAAACAGTTTGTGCAAAAGCAGTAGGAGAAGTAAAAAGAAAAACAGGAAAACCAAACAATATAAAAACCCAATGTACAAACCTGTAACCAGAGAGAATGGGTGGGAGCTGTGTCCCCTAATGAATGGAAGAGAAACAGATTTTACGTTAAGTACAAAAATTTTGTTTTCTCATCCGTATCATTGGGGCACACAGGCTTGACCTTTGGACGTTACAGAGCAGTCCCAGGGGTGGGCCATAAATAAGAAGCTATCCGGCCACCCCCTGCAGAAAGGTCTGAACCGCAAAAGGCCAAGCCAAGTTTCATTGAAAAAGAATGGAAAGCGCTAAAACTTGCCGTTTGAGGGGACTGAGAACCAGCCCCAAGTCCATGCCAGACTGCAGGAAAGACAAGAGTCGAGGCAACAAGAACCGAATGGGAGACAACTGGTGGGGTTCGCACCAACTGAAGTAGGACTTCCAGGTCCAGTGATAGATCAGGGAGGACGACACCTTGCTAGCATGAATCATGGTCTGGACAAACGCATGCGAGAAAAACCGAGCCCTTAGTACGGTGGCTTCAACAGCCATGCCGTTAAATGTAGAGACCCTAAATTCGGGTGGAAGATCTGTCCCTGCGACAAGAGGTCCTCCGAAGGGGAAGACCCCACGGTTCGTCGGCGAGGAGGGAGACTAGGGATGCGTGCCATACTCTGCATGGCCAGTCCGGGGCCACGAGACTGACAGGCAGACCTTTGGACCTGATTTTTTCAGAGAAGACACGGAATGAGCGGAAGAGGAGGGAACACGCAAGGAAACATGAACTGCGTCCATGGGATCACAAGGGTGTCCGACGCCCGAGCCAGAGGATCCTTGGCCGTCGCCACGAAGGTCTCGACCTTGCGGTTGAAGTGGGAGGCCATGAGATCCACATCCGGCCGACCTCATCGCTCACAGATCGTAAGAAAGACCTGTGGATAAAGAGCTCATTTGCCAGGATCGGGTCTCTCTCGGCTGAGAAAGCCAGCGATCCAATTGTCGACGCCGGGATATGAACTGCCCACAGAGCTGGGACATGGCTCTCCACCCAGGAGAGGGTGAGCGCTGCCTCCGACATGGCTGCAGGGTTCCGGGTGCCTCTCTGGTGGTTTAGATATGTGACTGCCGTGGAGTTGTCGGATTGAACCCGAACTGGATACCTCCGGAGACGGTCCATCCAATGAACCAGAGAGAGACGAATAGCCTGCAATTCTAGGATATTAAATCGAAAGTTCGTGTTCCTCGCGGGACCAGGAGCCCTGGACTGAGAGATTGTCCAGAAGTCCCCCCTAGCCCCAGAAACTGGCGTCCATCGTCAACACTATCTAGCGGAGGGGAAGGAAGGAGCGGCCCGACATCAGCATCGGATACATCAACCATCACCGAAGGTCTCAGCGCATCGGGGCAGGGAGAAGGATGAGTCGATCTAGGGAGGCTGGAGAACCGTCCCAAATGGTCAGAATGCACAGCTGAAGAGCCCTGGTATGGAACGGAGCATAGGGCACTGCTTCGAAGGAAAAGATCATGTGGCCCAGAGCCCTCATGCACTGGCGAATGGGAAGAGGCTGAGGTCGCAACAAGGAGAGAATCTAATGACGCAGAGTGGAGAGTTTGTACGGGGGCAAGAATATCTTGGCCCGATCGGTGTTGAACAGCATGCCCAGAAACATCAGCTGCTGAGATGGATGAAGACATGACTTTGATAGGTTTAGAACCTATCCGAATCATTTCAGGGTGCCCCAGATAATGCGCAGGCTGTCCGCCGTTGCCTGGAATGACAGACCCTTGATCAGGATATCGTCCAAGTACGGAATTTCTAGTATACCCCTGGCATGAAGCAGAGCCATGACTGAGGCCAGAATCTTGGTAAAGACTCTGGGAGCTGTGGCAAGACCGAACGGGAGGGCCACAAACTGGTAATGTAAAGGTCCCACTGCGAACCGAAGATATTTCTGGTGACTGAAATAGATGGGAACATGGAGGTAGGCGTCCTTGATGTCTATTGAGGACAGGAATTCCCCCGGGTCCATGGATGCAATGACCGAACGCAGGGACTCCATCCGGAAGCGGCGGAGTCGAAGGAATCGGTTGAGGGCTTTGAGGTCTAGGATGGGACGGACCGTACCCTACTTCATGGGGACTACACAGAGATTGGAGTAGAATCCACGAAAACGGTCTTGAGGCGAAACCGGAACAATCACTCCCTGCAGCAGAAGGGAAAGAATAGCCTGAAAAAAAAAATGGGCAGCGGAGGGAGAGGTCGGGGGGGACGAGCGAAATAAATCAGTGGTGGGGATCGGAACTCCAGTTTGTAACCCTCCACTATGACTTCTCGCACCCAGGGATCTGAGACGTGAGCTAGCCAGACATGCTTGGGGAGGGCTGCTACACCGAATAACAGAGGGGACTTGTCATGGGCGGCCGTGAGGACCTGAAGGCTGGAAGGATGCAGAGGCTTTAGGAACCTCTGGTCCTCCTTGTCTTCTGGAGACAGGGAAGGAGCAGCGGGCTTGGGGACCCCCTGGTCTCCCGTCTCCTGGGTGGGAGTGCAGGCAGCTAGAACTGCCTGTAATCCCGCTAGGAAAAAAGAAAAAAAAGGAAAAAAAAAAAAAACTAAGAAAGGAAAAAATCTGCAGGCCTGCAAAGGGAGGTCTGCCTCCTACAGACACTAAGCTAAAACTGTTTTAGCTTAGTCCCTGTAGGAAGGAGCTCATACTTTTGTGCTTAGTGTCGCCTCCTAGTGGCAACAGCTATACCCATGGTCAAGCCTGTGTCCCCCAATGATACAAATAAGAAATCTGCTTTGAATCCTCCTCCAAAAAAGTCAGTGTGAACCTACCCTAATAAAGGAAACCAATATTAGCTGCAGCAGATGGAGTCATAGACAGACAGTGCTCTCCATCTCTGCCCACGTGAAAATTATTGCCACACAGAAGGACACAACAGACATCATTGAAGGCCAGGCAGAGGAGTAAAGCACTGGACACCAGTTATTAAAGGGGTTCTCCAATGAGTACTGTAAAAAATTAAAATCAGACTTTATATAGTACAGGACAAACCCTTTCTAAGAAAGCTAGCACCAGCCCTGTACCGCACATGTATCCAGAGATCTCCCCATTCATTGCTCCGCTAGATTTATATCAAGCTGACCGCTCAAGGGGAGTGTCTTTTCTGCTACAGCTAAGGGGGCGTGTCTCAGCTCTCCCTATCACAGCTCAGGGGTGTGTCTCAGCTCTCCCTATCAAAGCTCAGGAGGCAGTTGGAGGTTCAATTTGCAATTCCAGCCAGTAGGATGTATAGATAGAGGGAAAAGAAAACAAAGTACCTAGTCCAGCAAAATATATTCCCTTTAAAACATAACTTTTACTTAAAAATTACTAAAAAAACGTAGAGACAATGCCCCAGTTCGTATAATTAAATACCAAAAAATTACCCTTATGTCTGTTGATCACAGTCGCCTGTATCCAAAGTGCCAGTCCCTCAGATGTGACAAAGCGGGAGGAGGGAAAGTTTGTATGATGCCTAATTGTCCCTAATTACCCCCTATACTCAACCTCAGCCCAGGGGCCTCCCCTGATGGTGGGGATCCCCTGTCCTCGTGCCTGGTCTAATATGTCCTGTAAATTCCCTAACTAGCAATTAGGCATCATACAAACTTTCCCTCCTCCCGCTTTGTCACATCTGAGGGACTGGCACCTTGGATACAGGCGACTGTGATCAACAGACATAAGGGTAATTTTTTGGTATTTAATTATACGAACTGGGGCATTGTCTCTACGTTTTTTAGTAATTTTTGAGTAAAAGTTATGTTTTAAAGGGAATATATTTTGCTCGACTAGGTACTTTCTTTTCTTTTCCCTCTATCTATACATCCTACTGGCTGGAATTGCAAATTGAACATACAATAAATTAATGAAACCAATTAGGGGGGGGGGGGGTTGATGGCCCTTCAGGCTCTGGGTTTGTAATTTTAATCCAGTTCTACGTTCATTATTATGTGTAAGATTTTCAGGGATTTGGTGTATGTATAAGGTACCGTATCTGGTGGAGTTAGATCTATATCTATATCTGGATGACCCACTGCCCATTTATGTATGTAAGGGGATTTACAGTAGTTGAGAGGGCAGTGTAGACCCCGAGTCTGGTAGGGTTACTATCTTTCATAGAACTTAATTTGTAATTGATTTTATTAATTCATAGTATGTTCAATTTGATATTATGCTATAAAGTATGTGTTCGTATTATATGTGTGGTCTTTCTAATGACATCGACAAGTCACATTCTCCCCCCCCCCTGTGTCCTGTGGACACAGAGACACCTGAGAGAGATACATCCGACAGAGCGCTAATACACAGCGGGCACAAGGCTAGCTCATCAACAGTTAAATCTCAGGGAAACCCAAACTTTTACTTGTCTAAAATGGGTAAATCTATAATGCTCTTTAGTAAACTATTAAAGGGAATCTGTCACCAGGTTTGAGCCCTGTCAGCTAAACATATGCGGACGTTCAGGGTCTCATTAGCATGCCTAATATTGGCTCATCTAAACAAATGGTAGCGTTATTTTGTCAAAAAACAGGTTTAACTAACCTGTCAATCACACATATAAGGAGCCCAAGGGGAGGTCCAGCGATGCAGGGTGCCGACCGCAGACATCGCTGTATGTGGCCAGCGCCGCCTCCTAATGCTCCGTGCCGCCTCTCCTCCCCTCCTCCTGCTGTAGCGCTGGCTGCACGCACAGCGCGTGCGCACTTCACTTCAGAAGTCGATCCAAGAAGTCCGCACGGGTGCATGCCTGTGCGCACGCGCGACTTCTTGGATCGGCTTCTTGAAGTGAAGTGCGACGCGCCGCGTGCGCATCGAGCCAGCGCTACAGCAGGAGGAGGAGGGAGAGGCGGCACGGAGCATTAGAGGCGGCGCTGGCCACATACAGCGATGTCTGCGGCCGGGCACCCTGCATCGCTGGACCTCCCCTTGGGCTCCTTATATGTGTGATTGACAGGTTAGTTAAACCTGTTTTTTGACAAAATAACGCTACCATTTGTTTAGATGAGCCCATATTAGGCATGCTAATGAGACCCTGAACGTCAGCATATGTTTAGCTGACAGGGCTCAAACCTGGTGACAGATTCCCTTTAATATACTATTCAAAATATGCATTTGAAGTAAAACTTTCCCATAAAAATAATACTCACTCTGGTAACTTCTCTGATCGCTGCTCCATTTGTTCAATAAGCGTCTAGGCGAACAAAGCAAGACAGTCAATAAGACGTGGTGTAATAGTACAGCATACGGGCTATCATTTCAAAGCATTTATCAGAGCAAGCTGACATTATTTGTAACAATCCACCTTATGTGAAGGAATGACTCAACATCCAAAGAGCAGGGCTACAGATCGAAAAACAAGGAACGAACCACGATTTTATAAAGCAATAGATTATAGCTCCCATGCACACATAATTCTACATTGATAAATAAAAAAAATACATAAAAATGTCATCACAAAAAATATCATCCTTTATCTCAGTGGTGGCGAACCTATGGCACGGTGGCGAACTCTATGGTGTACACAATATGCCTTAGACTTCTCCTGCCATTCACCAGCGCAGGGCGCACTATGAACGGCACAGGCAGCGCACTGAATATAGTCACCTATTTTAGCTAAATGATAAAGTACATGGAAGATATACTATACTAGACTGTAGTATTCAGGTAAATTGCTGGGTTGGCACTTTGCGATAAATAAGTGTGTATTTGGTGGCAGTTCTGTCTCTAAAAGGTTCGCCATCACTGCTTTATCTTATATGTTGTGAGACAGCTGCCGAAGCTAAGGAATACTCACCCTGACCTTCGGAGCTGCTCCCCTAAACTTGACATAAAATAACGTGAACGCGTTGTCAGAATGCGGTCCTGTTGATGGATCCTGCCGGGGAAAAAAATAAAATAAAACATTTATCACATCTAAAGACTGTACGTTTCCAGGCAGTGGAGGACTTCAACATGACCTTAAGGGCATAGAACCAGATTTAAGGCTAGTTTCACACTAGCAGCAAGGAACTCCGGCAGGCCCCCGGACTACCGCTCCGGCCCTGTTGACTATAGTAGGGGCGGGCCGGAGTTCCGGCAGCAGCACGACAAACATGCCGAGAGGCGGCCGGAATAAGGCCTCTTTCACACGGGCGTCATGTTTGACGCCCGGATAGGATGCGGGTGCGTTGCGGGAATATGCGCGTTTTTCCCGCGCGGATGCAAACGTTTGTAATGCGTTTTGCACGCGCGTGAGAAAAATCGCCATGTTTGGTACCCAACCCGAAGCCGGCCTTCATCACTGAAGTCCGATTTCGGGTATTCTGGAGAATTAATTATTTTCCCTTATAACATGGTTATAAGGGGAAATAATAGCATTCTTAATAAAGAATGCATTGTTAAATGAAGAGGAAGGGGTTAAAAATAATAAAAGTTAACTTACCTTAGCCACTTGATCGTGTAGTTGCGATCTCTCCTCTCTTTCCCAGCATCAGCTAAGAACTAGAGGACCTGTGATGACGTCACATCACATGGTCCAATCACATGGTATATCACCATGGTAAGATGGACCATGTGATTGGACCATGTGATGTGATGTCATCACAGGTCCTTTAGTTCTTAGCTGATGCTGGGAAAGAGAGGAGAGATTGCGACTACGCGATCAAGTGGCTAAGGTAAGTTAACTTTTATTATTTTTAACCCCTTCCACTTCATTTTACTAAGCATTCTTTATTAAGAATGCTATTATTTTCTCTTATAACCATGTTATAAGGGAAAATAATAGAGATTGGGTCCTGTTGCTAAGCAACCATGCGGGAAAATCGCAACGCATCCGCACTTGCTTGCGGATGCTTGCGATTTTCCCGCAGCCCCATTCACTTCTATGGGGCCTGCGTTGCATGAAAAAACGCACAATATAGAGCATGCTGCGATTTTCACGCAACGCAGAAGTGATGCGTGAAAATCACCGCTCATGTGCACAGCCCCATAGAAATGAATGGGTCCGGATTCAGTGCGGGTGCAATGTGTCCTCCTCACGCATTGCACCCGCGCGGAAAACTCGCCCGTGTGAAAGGGGCCTAACAGTATGAAATCATATTTTTTAAGATGATGGCAGATTCAGAAATCATACAGCACATTGCCCTAGCAATTACAGTGTGTAATGTGCAGACAACCTACAGAACACCCACCGGCCTATGGGTAAGTATATTAACACTACAGTAGTTTCAATACTAAAATCATATTAGAGTTTTGTTGTAGGAAATTCTTGAAAGAGTTTGTCCCATGAAAATATTTTACATGTTCCAAAGGACACACCCCCTGAGAAAGTACACACACCCTAAACTGCCAACTTAAAATCCACGTACTGGGCTGGTTCTAAGTAGGGATCGACCGATATTGATTTTTTTTTAGAGCAGATACCGATATTTTATACCGATATTGTGCGCATTTTAATTTTGGGAAATTTTTTTTCTCTGTTACGCACTGGCCACCAATGTTTTTTATACTGTGGACAGGGGGGGCTGAAGGCGCACTGGCCACCAATGGACAGAGAGAAGAGGAGGAGGAGAAGCTGAAGGCGCACTGGCCACTAATGGACAGAGAGAAGAGGAGGAGGAGGGGCTGAAGGCGCACTGGCCACTAATGGACAGAGAGAAGAGGAGGAGGAGGGGCTGAGGACGCACTGGCCACCAATGGACAGAGAGAAGAGGAGGAGGAGGGGCTGAGGACGCACTGGCCACCAGTGGACAGAGAGAAGAGGAGGAGGAGGGGCTGAGGACACACTGGCCACCAATGGACAGAGAGAAGAGGAGGAGGAGGAGGGGCTGAGGACGCACTGGCCACCAATGGACAGAGAGAAGAGGAGGAGGAGAAGGAGGGGCTGAGGACGCACTGGCCACCAATGGAGAGAAGAGGAGGAGGAAGAGGGGCTGAGGGCGCACTGGCCACCAATGGAGAGAAGAGGAGGAGGAGCTGAGGGCGCACTGGCCACCAATGGACAGAGAGAAGAGGAGGAGGAGGAGGGGCTGAGGACGCACTGGCCACTAATGGACAGAGAGAAGAGGAGGAGGAGAAGGAGGGGCTGAGGACGCACTGGCCACCAATGGAGAGAAGAGGAGGAGAAGGGGCTGAGGGCGCACTGGCCACTAATGGAGAGAAGAGGAGGAGGGGCTGAGGGCGCACTGGCCACCAATGGAGAGAAGAGGAGGAGGAGGAGGGGCTGAGGGCGCACTGGCCACCAATGGAGAGAAGAGGAGGAGGAGGAGGGGCTGAGGGCGCACTGGCCACTAATGGAGAGAAGAGGAGGAGGAGCTGAGGGCGCACTGGCCACCAATGATAATAACGTTTCAGATATTACAAACGCAGGAATTAGAAACACATTGCCCAGACCCTGCCTCTGGAGCCGCACCTAAGGGGTTAATTGCCGCGGATCACAGAACTCTGTCAGAGGCGAGGAGACTATGAGCAAACGCATTGCGCAGGTGAAGCAGAGGACACTACGAGCACATGCACTGCGCAGGTGAAACCGGGAACAATACACCTCTCTTCACTGCGCATCGGCCGGATGCAACTGAACTCATCTGCTGTAATTTATAAGGTCTTTCAATACCAGTGGTGACATGCTCATGTTTAGAAAGATAACCCCCAGCTTTATAAAAACAGGATGGGCGTTTAGGGCCCTAAACCTAGTGTCAGGGTCCCTTTAACAAGGATGCAAATATGTTTTCTGACAGATGCCTCGAAGTGTTTCCACAGATTGAACTGTAAAGATGCACACAGCTGCTACTAAAGTCTTCATATTAGCAGGTATTTAAAAAAAAATAGTAGAATAAAATCAATCATATCAAAACCAATGTGAAACACAGAACCAGAAGAGAGCCTGCCCCCAAGAGCTTACAAATCTGCATCGAACCTATAACCAATGCAAATCACCGCTCTCCTGACATACCCGTTTCATGAGTTGATTTGTGAGGTTCTGTAGTGTGTTCACCGTGTACGTCTTCATAAGGTACATAGCTTTAGAAAGACACTGCTTAACCTTCGCCATATAAACCGGATAATCTTTATAGTTCGGCTGTATGTAAAAAAAAAAAGAAAAAAAAAAAGGCATCTTAATTAGTGAATAAACCCTTAACACATTAAAGAGGTCATCAAGGAAACGAAAATGATGACCTATCCTCAGGATCGGACATTATTATCACATCGGCGGGGGTCGGAGTCCTGGCAGCTCACCAAGCTTAGCGTCATACATTGTATAGCGGCTCAGCCCCATTCACTTCTATGGGGCTGAGCTGCAACTAGGCCACGTGACCGACGTACGGTGATATCCCATGGCCTAGGAAAAGGCTGCAGTGCTCATATAAATCGGCGGGGGTCCTTGTGTCGCCGATCCGATAGTGATGACCTACCCTGAGGACAGGTCATCAGTATCATTTCCAGGACAATCCCTTTAATGTATCCCTTCATCGTACATGATAAAACACACAGATCGTGTAGAAATAAGTCCACTAAAGACATAATGCATGGTGGAAAACTTTGACCAGAGTCCCACATCCAGGAAAGAAGAAGAACACTGCGCGCTGTAAGCATCATGAAAATGAAGGTGACCACCTACAACTGTTCAGCTCTGTATGAATGTACCTACCCAAGTAGGGCTGATCTATAATGTACAGTATAGAATAATAAACCCAGGAATTGCTCAATGTCTGAGTGCTCCAGTCATACACTGCCGCTTCCCCCTGTGTAGTCGGGCAGTCACAGAGGCATACACTTCACCGCTGCAGCCGCCATCATCACCGCTGCAGCCGCTAACAACAGGATACCGGGACTGAATCGGTTAACCAGCCCTGACCTCATATCTTATAGGATCCAAACCGGCTTCTTTATTACATTTTTTCAGTTTATAAAAGTGGGTAGATAATCCATATCCCAATTAACCCCTTCCTTCCTTCATGTATATTTTCCTCCTATTACTTCACACCCAGCAGACGACTACTGATCATCAGTTACCGTACTTCGGTTGCATTTACTTTGTCTCTGATGCCATCTACTGGTTATGAAAAAAGCTGCAATCTTCGATGGAGAAGTCACTGGGGGTCATTTATTTTAGCGTTTTGCACCTGTTTAAGTCTATTTTTTCCTATTTTAGACAATAGTTTATTTTTAGGTGCACTTAATAATGAAAGTGTGCCTGTTTTGGAAGCATTTGCGCCTTGTTTGACAATTGTAGACCAATTCTGGCTTTTTTTTTTTTTAGCATTTTTTTTTTTTTTACAAATGAATTAGGCGTAAAAACATTCCCATTTTTACTACACTCCAGGAGTGGCGTAGTTCTGTTTGCCCGTTTTGTGTTGGCCCGTCCAACAATTTTGTTAAAATAGTCACATCAGTGGGCAAGCCTTTTCACAAATATATGTATATGGCTGCAATTTCTTTTTCGCTGCAGTTTGTGCCCAAATCATGATTCATAAATCACTGAAAAAAGTGCACCACAAGGATAAGCAACTGACAGCACTAGCTAATCCCTCAAGCCGATGTAAAAAGCCGAGACACTCGCCAATATCTTCCTTGACGAGTGTCTCAGCTTTTAACATCAGCTTGAGGGCTTAGCCAGTGCTGTCAGGTGCTTATCTTTGTGGTGCACTTTTTTTCAGTGATTTATGTGCTTTATATATTTTCATCCGCACTTTGTGTAGGATGCCTTTGTGGTGCATGTGGTTCGCGCCGACATCCTCCATTGTATGCAATTTTTGCTGGGGATGGTCGCTTACTGCGAACCACATGCGGAGGAGCTGCTCCCCCAGTTAGAAACACGCAACAGTGTTTGGGGTTTGAGCAGTTTCTTCCATTTAGGCCACGTTTATTTCAGCGATTTATTTTTATTATTTTTTTTAATTCATGATCCAACCAATTGATCACCTGCTGTGTGACTCTTTATAAATACTATGCAAAATAGTGACGGGCTTAAACCCCTACGCCAGGGATCGCCAACCTGCGGCTATCCAGCTGTTGCAAAATTACAACTCCCAGCATGCTCAGCCTGCCTACAGCTATCAGCCTACAGCAGAGCATGGTGGGTATTGTAGTTTTAGAACAGCTGGAGAGCCGCAGGTTGGCCATCCCTGCACTACGCCAATCTAATTGCATTGTAAAAAGAACAGACAAGCATGATAAATGACCCCCACTGTCTGAACTGATAGACCTAGCATAGGCGCTGCGACCATCAGCTGCACCAAAACCACAAAAAAAAATATATACATTAGTATACATGAATAGAGTTCCTTATAGTATTTCAGCTGTAAATGAAAACTATACATGCAGTTCTACGAATAAAACACAGAGAAGAAACAGTGGATTTTGTAGAAAAAGCACCAAACAATCTGCTCCCATTAACAAACATGCAACATTTATGGTGTTAATATAAATCCTAACTAGAAAAAGTGAGAAACCAAATTCATGTATCAATGTATATGGAAAATAAAGGGAAGATGGACTTTAACTTACATGGGAGGAGATGTAAGATATGCAGTCATCAAGCTTTGAGAGCATGGGTATAAATCCTTCAGTATTCACCGATAACGTGGGGGAATTCAACTTCTAAAAAGAGAAAAGATCACAAAAAAACAATTAAACATAAAATGTCAGTGTAGTGACAAGTGTCCAGGTAACGTACGTCTTCTGAAATGTCGCATCGATACCTTTTCATGTTACACAGTAAGGATTATCCCACAAAATGTACTACTATGCAAGAAATAGTGAATTTCAAATAAAGTATTACAATAGAAAAGCAACGAAAATATTTAGTGTCATTTTCCTCTGGTGGCGCCCCCTGCTGTTTTTCTTGTAGCTGCAATTCTGCGGTGGACTGACATGTTCAATAGATTTCGTGCTCCCTTCCGATCCCCTCTGTACTGGTGTAGTGATATTATAGTCACCTTAAATTCATTTGTCCTTACTTCTAAATTTATAGAAATATAAGGAAAGCCCAAAGTGTCAAAATTACACTAGAAAGCAGCATTTTTTGCTTTAGCATTGTTCAAATAATAGTACATATTACTATATATATTCCGCTACCAGCGAAAACCCCTATAACATATCCCTATTGTCATTGCACTAATGTTACAAGTTTATTAAATTTTTATTTTTTTTTATTTTGAAAATTTGGAGGCACTTCATTAAGTTTTGTTTTTTTTTTGTAAGAAAATCACTTTACAGGGAACATAGATAATTGAAAATGCACACTAACGTATTTTCTTTCCGTGTCTGTTCCGCTTTTTTCACAGACCGTATGCTGAACCATTGATTTCAACAGGTCGGCAAAAAAAAAAAAAAAAACTGTGTGCATTCCGTTTCCGTATGTCCGTTCCACAAAGAAGATGGAACATGTCCTATTATTGTCCGCATTACGGACAATAATAGGACTGTTCTATTAGGGGCCAGGTGTTCCGTTCAGCAAAATACGGAATGCACACGGATGTCATCAATTTTTGCGGATCCGTTTTTGCAGACTGCAAAATCTATACGGTCGTGTGCAGGAGCCCTAATCCGCAAGGAACACTAGACACCAGAGCACGAGGATATAGTTTTGTATTCATTTAAACTCCCTTATATTATTAACTCTGGAGTTAAGGAGGCGATGAGTGACTGACAGCTACTTCTATATGCGCAGTCATAGAGGGGGAGGTTGTCAAACACGAAGCAGGGCCACCTCTGTGACTTCAAAGCCCAAAAGGAGCATCGATTTTAATGAATAAATGACATTACAAATTACCATATGGCAGCGCATCTGACGCTGGGTTCACACTTTAGCGTACTTGATACGCGCATTTTTGTCGCGCGTATTACAGCGAGTTTGTGGAAATAGAAAACGCACGTCGTACGCGCGTTCATGTGATTGACCACTCTGGCGTCAATCACTATACGCGCGACAATACGCCCCAAAGAAGCTCCTGTACTTCTTTGGACATAGGGCGTTTTACAGCGCGTTCGTACGCGCTGTAAAACGCTCAGGTGAGAACCATGCCCATAGGGAAACATGCCTGTTGAGCGTTTTACAGCGCGTAGGAACGAGTTGTAAAATGCTCAGGTGTGAACCCAGCGTCATAAAGTGAATAATAGTGAGCGCTTCCATTGTGGCATTTTGAATGGACAGGCTATAAATGTTCAGCTGGGACTCATCCTTTAAATGTTTTCCAGGATTCCAGGTAAAATTTGCTCAAGCAATGGAGAAATGGGCCGAAATAATACAAGCCGCAGCACTCCTCTAGTAAATCCCCACTTCCTCCAGTGTGTTGATCGCTTCAATAAATCGCTGGCCTCAGTGGTACAACTTTAAAGAGGACCTGACATCTCTCCTGACAAATATATTTTAGCGAACCACTGTATTTTCTATTACATAACAAATCTGGAGCATCCTTAGAACTCTGTTGTGCCGTTCCTCTGTTATTCCACCTGGAACCGTACTAATAACATGACACCTGTACATTACCATCCCTCTTGCCTCTTATGCAGTATGACAATATCATCAAAGATCAGCAGAGACACTCCCCATGGAGGACAGAACTGGTTATTGCTCAGCTGTATTAATAAGGCTAGGTTCACACTTGCGGCAGGTAAAGCCGGCAGGCTGCCCGAGTTCTCCGGCTACTACCACCTTCCCGCTGGACCCTATTGACTATAGTGAGGTCTGGCAGAGATCTGGCTGCTACCCAGCAAATATCCAGAGAATCGGCTGGACAAAAAACACTGCATGGAGCGAGTTTTGTCCAGTGATTCCAGGCAATGTCTGCTGAACCTGCCAGATGAAACACCTGGCCACAGGTGTGAATGAAGCCTAAGGCCTTATTCACATGTCCGTTGTGTTTATGGATCCGCAAATTGCGGATCCATAAACACACCCGGCTGGCAGCCCCATAGAAATGTCTATTCTTGTCCGCAATTGCGGGCAAGAATAGGACATGCTCTACTTTTTTGCGGAGCTGCGGCCGTAAGATCGGCGGCGCGCTCCGCAAAAACTGATGCGGAGAGCACAGTGTGTGCCCTCCGCATCGTTCCGTGCCCCATTCACAGTCAATGGGTCCGCACGTATTCCGCAGAATTGCGAAATACATGCGGACGACATTGCGGACGAGTGAATAGGGCCTAATACTGCCCAAATGCTTGTCGGTCAAGCCCCCACATAACTGCATGCAAGGCTTGGCCAAGCGTGCATGTGTTCTCAATGGGGAGAGGGGAATAAGCATTTGCAAGACACCTCTGGTGATGGTTTATTAAAGAGAACCTGTCACCGTGAAAATGCAAAATAATCTGCAGGCAGCAAGTTATAGAACATGAGGAGCTGAGCAGACTGTTATATAGGGTTATGGGAAAGGATTCAGTAAAACTTGTATTTCTTTCATTTAAATCCCTGCTCATTCTGGGAAGGCTGTCAACCACTGATAGGAACGCCTCCTAGACTTCAGAGCCCAGAATAAACACGGATATAAATGAATTAAATACAAGTTATCCAGAACCATTTCCCAGAAAACGATATATCTGCTCAGCTCCTCCTGCTCTATAACGTGATACCTGCAGCTCAGACACCATGTTCACCATGACAGGTTCCCTTTAACCTTGAGAACAAACCGAAAAGGCAAATCGAAACATGAAAAAAAGATGCTCCGGCGCCTTGATCTAATCCGTGTGGTACTTGTAGCCAGGTCAGAACTGTTGACAGCATAGGTAGAATATCTCAAATTATTATTTTAATGATGACATAAGGAAACGTGTGCCTTCACTTATATTTTAACAATACTCACCGCATTAATATTTTCCAGTTCATTAAAGTATGAAAGTTTCTGTTGGATGCTTTCTGCGAGGTTGACAAGTTCAGACTGCAAAAAACATAAAATATAAAGCAAATGGTCTTGTAAGTCAGATAACTTCATAAGGAGTACAGTTATATATCAGCTCAAGGATCGCACCGATATCTCTTACAGTTAGGGTCCTACTACACTGTTTTTACCATGGCATTTTTTGAGCCCCAAAAAGAGTCCTAAAATGCCTGGCCTGTTCAATGTTTTTTCTTGTGCTTTTGCTAAATAGTGTGGTTAAGGCACCTGGCATTTTACCTAGGGAAGTACATACCCCCTCTGAGCAGTACAGGAAGAAAGAATTGCTTTAAAAAAAATGCCACACACACAGCGGCACTTGTGTTCCTTCAAGAGCGGAAAAAGACCAAAGGATGTCTATGGGACAAAAATGCCAAAAAGTTGTGGAAAAAATGCAGCAACACAGACCCAAAAAAACAAACCTCATGTGTCAAAACAAGACACTGCAAAAAAGTCTACCAGTACCAGTAAAATACCAGTAAAAAATCCGTCCTGCCGCAAGTGGCCGTGCACTGCCGTGCTGCCGCTCCGTCCCCATTGACTATAATAGGGCGGAGCTACGGCGCAGCACGGCACTGCACGGCCGGAGATCGCCGGACGGAAAGTACTGCATGTCCGTAGCTCTGCCCCCCGCCCCATTATAGTCAATGGGGACGGAGCGGCAGCACGGCAGTGCACGGCCACTTGCGGCAGGACGGATCCGGAAGGCTGAATAGCCTGCCGGATCCGTCCTGCCGCAAGTGTGAAAGTACCCTCACAAATACTCCAAAAAAGGACTGCGTGACACCAACCTTAAAGGGGTTCTCCGGAAATTAAGAAAATGAAAATAAGTAAATAGTACTTTATTATAAATATATTCCCAAATATCTTTCATTAGTTATGATGGCTTGTTTTGTCTGGGGAGCAATTATTAGGAGAAACAAAATGGCCGCCATCCTATTAGTACACACAAAACCTGCCCTTATCACATAGCAGGACACAGCCACATCCCCACCTCCTCTCTGTCCTTCATGTCTCCTCGTGAACTCCATTCCTACAGAGATACAGCTAAAGATCATATTAAAACAGTATTCAGGACCATAACCCCTGACAAGCAGAGTAGAGAGGAGGATGAGGCAGCTCTTTAGCTCAGTGTTGTAAAGTAACTATTCCTCCTGTGTGATTAGGACAGGTTTGGTGTGTACTAATAGGACGGTGGCCATTTTATTTCTCCTGATGATTAATCCCTAGAGAAAACAAGCCATAATAACTAATATAAGGTATTTTTCAATATATTTATAATAAAGTAATAATTCCGTATTTTCATTTTATTAATTCCCGGAGAATCCCTTTAAGGAACTAAAAGCAATAAAAGCCAACTCAGAAAACTCTATAAGATGAAACTTATGAATATAGATATAATAAATATTTGCCACCTGTTTCAGGCAAATCTGCAGTATACAAATCTTCTGTAGTGTTTCTTGGTTCAGTAGGATGAAGCAGAAAACGGCTTCACAAAAATGCCCAAATGTCGTAAGAGAGTCACATGGCTGGGGCAAAGGAGCCAGGGAAGCACCAGAGGAGGTGATTTCATTTCATTTAATTTTCTCCTGGGAAAACTGGCAAATAAATCTGCACCAAAAGCTGCATGGTGTGGTGAGGACTTGTCACTATAGATTTCCCTGAGGACTTTTGCAGATTGATGCATAAAGTTTCTACAGCAATTCCAATGTGGCCTAAAAGTATAGGGTTGACATGAAGCTTTAAGGGGTTGTCCAGGATTTTCCAAGTGATTGCTGATCCTCAGAATAGGCCAGCACTATCAGATTGGTGGGGATCAGACACCCCACGCCCCCACTGATCAGCTGTTCTGCAGTAGCTTGTGTAGAAGAGGCAGCTGGTTACAGTAAAATGAATGAGAGCAGTGCTGCAGCAACCAGTTCTGTCCACTGCTACAGAACAATTCATTCATTGGCAGGGGTATAGGTTGTCAGACCTGCACCATTCTGATAGTGATGACTTATTCTGAGGGTAGGTCATCACTTGTAAAATCCTGGACAATCCCTCAGTAAATCGGCATATGATCACTGACATTCATTCCCATATTTCATCCAACACAGTAAAGCTTCATCTCTCCAGTAAAAATGGAAATGCAATGGGGGAAAGAATAAGTGGAGTAGCTGCCCATGGCAACTGACCCGATTCCACCTCTGAAAACTGAAAATTGCATACTTAATTGGATGCCATGGGCATCTACTCCACTCTGCCTCAGCACTACTTTTAATACATATGATTTAACCCCTTCCTGACCAGGAAATTTTCCAGTTTTGCGTTTTCGCTTTTCACCCCCTGCCTTTACAGAGGCATAACCTTTTTTATTTTTTCGTTCACATAGCCATATGAGGGCTTGTTTTTTGCGGGACGTGTTGTACTTTCTAATGGCTCCATTTAATATTACACACAATGTAGCTGGAAAAAAACTAAGTTGGATGGAATTGAAAAAAAAAAAAAAATATGCAATTCCACTACAGGTTTATGCGTTTTGTTTTCTTGTTGGTCCCTGTGTGGTAAAACGGACTTGTTCCCTTCCTTTTCTGGGTCAGTATGATTAAAGCAATATCACATTTATATTGATTTTCTTGTATTTTAATACATTAAAAAAAAAAAAAAACACTTTGGAAAAAAAATTATATTTTCCTTGCATTGCCCATATTCTGACACCCCTGGTGTGACCATGGCGGTCTGACCACGGCATTATTGCTGACCACAGACATTAGCTCCAGGTTTCTGCTGTGTAAAACAGCAGGCACCCGCCAGCCATGGCGCCCACAGCCTATTTGCCAGGTTGTGGGCAGATCTCTGCCGACCCCTATTTTATAGTGAATGGGGCTGGACAGAATTCCGGCAGCGCACTGTTGTGCCCGGCAGGGAAGAATCGATCAGGCTGTTCCTGGCCGGAATAGCCTGCTGGATCTGTTTCAAACTTATGTGAAAGAAGCCTAAGGAGTCCAGATCACAATTTTTTATATTTCTTTTTTCCTACTAGCCCCCATGCCCCCACTGTCAGAGCTCAAAGTTGCACTGAAATACGCAGTCCAGACTGCCGTGCTAACATAATGGAGAGCTTTGCGCATGCATGGCAGTCCTGACAATGTACTTCAGTGCGACTTTAATCCCCGACCGTGGAGGAACCAGGGGCAGAAGGAAAATAAATAATAGTGATCTGGACTTTTCCGTAGTTCTCAGCTAATAGTCTAAGATCCTGGTGACAGGTCCCCTTAAATAAAATATTAATAGGTATATGTAATGATTTGGATCTGGTGCCCACTTAGGGCCCTCAGACACATTAGTCTATTCTTCATCGAACCCGCTGCTTTCAGTGGGATCAGCCAACAATCTAATGTGCAGGGGAGCTACTGACTAATGCTCCGCAGATGAGGTCAGGGAGAGATGGATTAGACGTGCTGAATTTTAATGTCTGATCCTTTTGTTTTCCCGAGAGGTTTCCAAAAGGTGTCTGGCAGCCGCTTTCTCTCCACTGACAACAAGTGCAGCATGCATGTGGGAGTCAGGAGTGCTGGTTGTCAGCCGAACGAGCATTTGGCTGACAGCTACTGAAAATGTATAGGCACGTTTACAGGATACACATACTGACACGTGACAATTATCATACATGTGAACAATACCTGTTCCTTTAGAAGCTGTTCACAGGCTTCATGCAGTGTTCCCGTTTTTGTGGATACAAATAAGTACTGTTTCTGTAGAGACTCCAAATGCTGCAGCGCAACATTCACATCATTCAATATGGCGTCACACTGATCCTGGAACCCAGACAGGTATTCCCTCATTTCCCTAAAGAAACCACGGGTGTGAATACATATACTTATCAAAACCAAGTAGTACTTACGCTAAATTTGTAATAGTAAATAGAATTTAAAGGAGTTGACTCATCTTGCCGTTACTAAGGTGAGGTGGGACAAAGTGGTGACCACCAGGGGGGCGGAAAGCAGTGGAGCGGGCTGGTGCTCCACTGTTTCAGTTGCTGCCATTGCAGTGCATAAGAGCTATAGAAACAGCGTAGCACAGCAAGCTATGCAGTTTGCAAGTTAGGGAAACAGGTCATCTTGCTGCGCTATGCTGTTTCTGTAGCTTTCATGTACTGCAATGGGAGCTGCTGAAACTGCAGAGAGCCAGGGCGCTCCGCCATTTCCCGGCCGCTTTGTTCCACCTCGTCTTAGTAATGGCAAGATGGGTCAACTCCTTTAAAAGGGTATTCCAGACGTATCAAGTCATTCTGTATTAACAGGATAGTGGATTACTATTAGATCAGTAGGGGTCCTACCGCAAGAACCCAAACCTCATGGAGCTTCCATAAGATGGTCAGAAATGCGGACGGCCACTCAATCCATTTCTATGGGAGTCCCGGAAATAGCCGAACGCTGTACTCAGCAATCTCTGGACCTCCCATAGAAATGTATGGAGCAGCAAAGTGCATTTCTGACCACCCACTCTGGGCTCCACGGGGTTTGAGGCCCACGTTTTCAAGAACGGTGGCGATCCCAGCAGTAGACCCCACCGATCTAATAGTTATCCCCTCTCATGTGGATCGGGTATAACTTGATATAACTGGAATTAATACCCCTTTAATAATATTTTCCTGTATTCATCTGGCTGCCAGTGCCAACATTGTATTACATGTGGATGAACTGTCTACATAACACACCTGTACTTTGCGCCTTCATCTTGATCCATGTGAGTCTGTAACTGGGCAAACCAAGAAAAAAACTGCAAAAATAGAATAAGAATGTGTGGGTCAGAAAAGCTACTAATATAGAAATTTTACATGACCATAAACCAATACACTTGGCTGTGGATATAGTGTTTCTGGATTTTGCAGAGGCTTTTGATACTGTCCATCATAGACGTTTAATAGGTAAAGTAAGGTCTATAGGCTTGGAAAGTATAGTCTGTAATTGGATTGTAAACTGGCTGAAGGACCGTGTCCAGAGAGTTGTGGTCAATGATTCCTAATCAGAATGGTCCAGGGTTATAAGTGGTGTACCCCAAGGTTTAGTGCTGGGCCCTCTATTATATAATTTATTTATTAATGATGTCGAGGACAGGATTAATAGCAAGATTTCAGTTTTTGCAGATGACACTAAGCTATGTAGTACTGTACAGTCTATGGAAGATGTCCATAAACTACAAGCTGACTTGGAACACTGAGTGATTGGGCATCAACTTGGCAAATGAGATTAAATGTGGATAACTGTAAAGTTCTGCATCTTGGTAGTAATAATCTCCGTGCTGCATATGTCCTAGGGCAGTGATGGGCAAACTGCGGCTCTCCAGCTGTTGCAAAACTACAACTCCCAGCATGCAAAGACTGCTTACAGCTATCAGCCTACAACAGGGCATGGTGGGAATTGTAGATTTACAACAGCTGGAGAGCGGCAGATTGCCCATCCCTGGCCTAGGTGATGTAACGCTGGGAGAGTCACTTATAGAGAAGGATTTGGGTGTCCTTGTATATCATAGATTGAATAACAGCATACAATGTCAATCAGCTGCTTCTAAGGCCTCCAGGATATTGTCATGCATTAAACGAGGCATGGACTCGCGGGGCAGGGATGTAATATTACCACTTTACAAAGCGTTGGTGCGGCCTCATCTGGAATATGCAGTTCAGTTCTGGGCACTAGTCCATAGAAAAGATGCACTACAGCTGGAAAAAGTACAGAGGAGAATGACTAAACTGATAAGGGGCATGGAGGGTCTTAGTTATGAAGAAAGATTAAAAGAATTGAATTTATTTAGTCTTGAGAAGAGACATCTAAGGGGGGACATGATTAACCTATACAAATATATGAATGGGCCATACAAAAAATACGGAGAAAAACTGTTCCATGTAAAATGCGCTCAAAAGACAAGCGGGCACTGCCTCCGACTGGAGAAGAAAAAGTTCAGTCTCCAGAAGCGTCAAAGCTTCTTCTTTACTATAAGAACTGGGAATCTGTGGAATAGACGCCTCCGGACGTGGTCACAGCAGGAACAGTGGACCGTTTTATAAAGGGTTTAGATAAATTCGTGAAAGTAAATGACATTAATGCTTATGAAAACGTGTAGAAATCCGAGTCTCACTCCCCACCTATCCATTGGTTGCACTTGATGGACTTTTGTCTTTTTTTCAACCGTATCAACTATGTAATTTAAGGAACAGGGTGCACATTATTGTGCATATGCTAATCCTGTTGTCAATAAAAAATGAAAGGTATTCATCACTATTGCCCGTAAGGGGGTAACCTTAATAGCAGCTCCAATACACATCGCTCTCTGCTGTGCGAAGACTGGGTAGTTTTCTCCAATTGGTTTGGTCTGACTACAAGCCCCTGATAAGCCTTACAACACATTAGCTGCAGCTAAGACACGGGGGGTTATAAAAATGATGTAAAGTAGAAGTGGCTTAGTTGCCCATTGCAACCAATCAGATTCCACCTTTCATTTTTCAGAGCTTCTTTGGAAAGGGTATGGTGAATTCCTATTGGTTGCTATGGGCAACTAAACCAGTTTTCCTTAACACCAGTTTTGATAAATCTCCTCCTCTGTTTTCAGCCAAATTATGGCTTATTAGCCAGAGGAGAGGGAGGCTACAGGGGATCGAACCGCTGCAGATTTTTCATCAGGAAATTGCAGGGTAAAAAAAAATCAGCAGGATTTACTGTATTTTACAAAATCTGATCCATGCTCTGCAGAAAAAAAACAATCATCCGAGAATCCGTGCGGAAACCTGCTGCATCCGTTTGCCATGTATATTCCATCCAGGAAAAATCTACAAGTAACTCCTGCACATTCTGATGCTGATTTGTCACTGATTTTGCTCCTGATTCATGGCAAAATCCACGGCAGATTTTTTTCTAGTAAATTTACGTCCCTTGTGGGCATAACCTTGTTGTGGGGGCTCTTTGAGTATCGCACTTACACTTGTCTGCTGAAATCTTGTAAGTCTACACTTGAGATGTGGTTTTCTTTTGGCGACAACTGGGCGTGGTCCTGCTTTGACTGCCTACTGAGCAAGGGGGCCGACTGACTAGAATGTGCATAAAGGGGGCTGCTATCAGTATTCTGACAAATGGAATTACTACTGGGTAATTTTACTACTAGATGGGAGGTCCAAGCTTGTAAAATCGTACAAACACATACTTGCTGTGCAGTTTCAATTCGATCATCCTCCATTCCAAGTGAGGAGAATCCTTGCTGTAAGATGCCTTCAGTAGACTCTGGAACAGCTCCTGATAAGCTCACAGTCAATGAAGTGGACGTCAAGCTGCACAAATCTTCTATGGGGAGCTGAGGAAAAATACATAATATAACGTTACACATAACTTCATATTCACTTTTGGACATCATTTAACCCCTTTGTGCCCGGTGGTGCTCGCTCCTCAATGCTGCGGGCGCCATAGGCTCATGCCTGCAACCGGCAGTAATGCTGATCGCGGACATTTAACCCCTCAGATGCCATGGTCCATCCTGCGTAAAGCACCCCTCTTTTCCCAAAATAAAAATAAAACTAAAAAAAAATAAAAAAAAACACACACATCATGGGTGTCGCAATGTGCGAAAACGCCCATAGTATAGAAATATAAAAATATATTCCCCATACGGTAAACAGCAAAACGGAAAAAAGCATCCAAATTGGCGATTCGCAGTTTATGGTCGCTTCATTTTCTACAAATTTTTTTTTATAAAAGGTGATCAAAAAGTCATACACACCCAGAATGGTATCAATGAAAAGTTCAGATCGCCCCTAAAAAACATTAGCCCTTACACACAGCTAGGTACACACAATTACAGAAAAGTTATAGGGGTCAAAATATGGCGACAAAAACATAAAACTGATTTTTTTTTCCCACTTTTTAATTTTGTATCACTATCAAAACGCAAGAAAACTAATATATATACCCCTTTAACTTTGAGTATCTCAGGGGTGTGGAAATAAAAGAAAAAACTACTTGTCGAAGGACTAAAGCATGGGCTCAATCTACTTGTCCCTTATGACCATCTACTTGTCCTGAACTTATACTAACGTTATACTGTATGGGGGTGGGGGCCACAAGGAGATGTTATACTGTATGGGGCGGGGGCCACAAGGAGACGCTATGCTGTATGGGGCGGGGGCCACAAGGAGACATTATGCTGTATGGGGCGGGGGCCACAAGGAGACATTATGCTGTATGGGGTGGGGGGCCACAAGGAAGACGTTATGCTGTATGGGGGGTGGGGGCCACAGGAAGACGTTATACTGTATGGGGGTGGGGGCCACAGGGAGACGTTATACTGTATGGGGGCGGGGGCCACAGGGTGACGTTATACTGTATGGGGCAGCCGCTTGGTGACGTTATACTGTATGGGGGCAGCCCCAAGGTGACGTTATACTGTATGGGGGCAGCCCCAAGGTGACGTTATACTGTATGGGGGCAGCCACAAGGTGACGTTATACTGTATGGGGGCAGCCCCAAGGTGACGTTATACTGTATGGGGGCAGCCCCAAGGTGACGTTATATTTTATGGGGGCAGCCACAAGGTGACATTATACTGTATGGGGGCCACAAGGAGACGTTATACTGTATGGGGGCAAGAGGGAGACGTTATACTGTATGGGGGCAAGAGGGAGACGTTATAGTTTATCAAGTGCCACGTGCAGTGCAGATTGCAGGCAGGGCCAGAGCCTCAGAAGACAGACAGCACTACCTTTATTTCTGACACCCTGGCTCTTAGGCCCCTTGCAGATGAGTGTTCCTCCCAGAGTCTGTCAACGGAGCTCCCGGCCTGACCTGCAAGCGCTGACTGGGGTTACATAGCATTATACTGATTTATGATGCCATGTAACCCTTGCAGTTCTGGAATGTATTGGATAACGCTGACATAATGCTGTCAGTGTTATCCAACACATTCCAGAGCTGTAAGGGTTACATAGCATCATAAATCAGTATAATGCTATGTAACCCCAGTCAGCGCTTGCAGGTCAGGCCGGGAGCTGCGATGTGGACAGGCTCCGGGAGGAACGCTCATTTGCTATGGGGTCTCTTACTCCTCTTCTCCCGCCTTGGCTTGTAATTACTCATTTTCTGGAGCCGGTGTGCTGACTTACTGTGCGCTCCTATGCTGGCAGGTGGGCGGAGACTTCGATACAGGAGCCGGGAGGAGCGGGGGCCACCTGCTGGAAGTAATATGTACGGTACTTATATGCACAATGCAGGGGCAGGCTGACATAGATAGGAGCGGTCAGCTCGCGGCTCGCATATGACCGCTCCTATTACTGCCCAACCGACATGTCCCTACTACTTGCCCGCACAGGGCTAAACAACTGTTCAAACTACTTGCCCGGCGCCCGGAACTGCATGTCCCAGGCGTCGGGCGATAGGAATTCCACACCCCTGGTATCTGTCAAATCAAGGTTCTTTACAGATGGGACGTATACCCTGCAGAAGCAAATTTTGCAGCAGCGAAATCCTAGAATGATGCAATATGAACTGCCATGCCAAGGACCTTCAATGGGTTCTCCAGGAATTAAGAAAATGAAAATACCTAAAAATCACTCTATCTAGCTATATTACTGTATTTAGCTATATTACTCTATTTAGCTATTTTAGTTCATTTTGTCTGGGGAGCAATCATTAGGAGAGATAAAATGGCCGCCGTCCTATTAGTACACACAAAACCTGTCCTACTCACACAGCAGGACAAGTTACTTTACAACACTGAGGTAAAGAGCCGCCTCATCCTCCTCTTCTTTACTTGTCAGGGATTATAATCCTGAATACATCTGATAAGATCTTAAACTGAATCTCTGTAGAAATGGATTTCATGAGGAGACAAGAAGTACAGAGAGGACGGACAGGACAGACCATGGTAATGGAGACTGCACACAAGAGCTGCTGTTCATTACTCACATCTCCACCATGCTCTCTGTACTTCATATTTCCTCATAAAATCCATTCCTACAGAGAATCAGCTAAAGCTCATATTAAACTTTATTGAGGATGATAAACCCTGACAAGCAGAGCAGAGAGGAGGATGAGGCAGCTCTTTAGCTCAGTGTTGTGAAGTAACTTGTCCTGTGTGATTAGGACAGTGTGCACTAATAGGACAGCGGCCATTTTGTTTCTCCTAATAATTGCATCCTAGAGCCATTATAACTAATGAAAGGTATTTGGGAATATATTTATAATAAAGTTTCATTTTCTTAATTCCCAGAGAACCCCTTTAAAGTTATGTGCAGATTCCACATTGTGTAGATGAGAGTTTCTTTATGATCTGCAATATGCTGCGAATTTACCACCCGCGTTTCAGCTGCTACAGGGGGTCAGCAGTAAATCGATGCTGCAAGGATCCTTGTACCTAGTAGCTGTGAGGACATCTATACTTACCTGCTTCCAGTCATTCTGCTCCGGCTTCGAGGCTTCCATCCTGTCTCCACCAGACTTCCAGCCCCAGTTTGTAAAGTTCCTAAAAGGACAGGTTCGTTTGCGTCACTGCAGCCAATGACTGACCTCAGTGGTGACATGTGACCCAGCAGTGATGTGACGCTTGGGGACCAGTCACCACTGAGGTCAATCATAGGCTGCAGCAGCGCATGTGACTCCATTCGTGCAGTAAGTTGATAGAGGGGGATGGGAGGTCTGGTGAAGAGAGCTCGGGAGCCGAAACGTAGCAGCGGAGAGCAGGTAAGCATAGATTTCTTCACAGATACCACTGGGTGTAGGGGAAATGTTTTGATAGTTTAGAAATTATATACAGTCAGCCGCTCATGTTGGCTGAAAATGTAAGTTTTTGGGTATTGTTTTTTAACCCCTTAGTGACCACCCATTCACCTTTTTACGGCGGTCACTAAGGGACCTAAGGCTGGGCTTTTTTTACGGCAGCCCAGTCTAAGCACTGAACGGGTCCCCCGTGCAGCGGGGACCCAGCTCTCATATGCCTCTCTGGCGCAGCCTGCTGGTCAATGTTTAAATAGCATTGCCATTAAAATGCACTATGCTATAGGCATAGTGCATTGCATTTTAAAAACAATCAAAATACTGTCTGTTATAGTCCCCTTGTGGGACTATTAAGTGGGGGAAAAAAAACACATTTATTAAATAAAAACAATTCCATTAAAAAAAATTGTTTTATCCCATTGAAAATACGCTTTTGAATGAAAAAAATTGCAAAAAGATAAATAAAGTTTCTTGGACGCCCTGAAGCCTTCTTAACAAGAATTGAACCTCTTTCCTTGAAGTTCTTGATGATCCTATAAATTGTTGATTGAGGTGCAATCTCAGTAGCCACAATATCCTTGCCTGTGAAGCCATTTTTATGCAACACAATGATGGCTGCACGCGTTTCTTTGCAGGTCACCATGGTTTACAATGGAAGAACAATGATTTCAAGAAGAGGATTTCACCCTCCTTTTAACATGTCAAGTCTGCCATTTTAACCCAATCAGCCTGATATAATGATCTCCAGCCTTGTGCTCGTCAACATTCTCACCTGAGTTAACAAGACGATTATTGAAATGATCTCAGCAGGTCCTTTAATGACAGCAATGAAATGCAGTGGAAAGTTTTTTCTGGGATTAAGTTAATTTTCATGGCAAAGAAGGACTATGTAATTCATCTGATCACAACTTTTCCAATTTCTAATATTTATGTAATTCTCAAAACTTTTAGCCACGACTGTACAGAATACTCAACCCAAACCCGAACTTCAGTGATGAAGTCCGGCTTCGGGTCTGGGTATCAAACATGCCGATTTTTCCCACGCGCGTGCAAAACGCATTAAAACGCTTTGCACTCGCGCGGAAAAATCGCGCATTTTCCCGCAACCCACCCGCCTCTTATCCGGGCGTCAAACATGACGCCCGTGTGAAAGAGGCCTTAAAGTACCTCACTGGTCTGCCAGATTTAGGTAGGCACCATGATGGTCTTGATGAATATACACAGACAACTGATCGGCTATATTCTGGGCAATGCTCATCTCTAGAGCTGAGTGTATTTCATATTTTGAAATTCGTTCACGCTTCGGTTACTGGTAAAAGGTGAATTGCTTTATGGATTCCATTACCACGGACCATAACGCAATTCTATGACGGAATGCATGAAGGAATGCCTTTACAGGATCCGTTTTGCAGCCAATAGACTTCTATTACGACAGAATGAATGACGGAATTCCTGTAATAGAATTGCGTTATGGTCCGTGGTCTTTAGTAAGGCATTTGATACTGTCCCACATAGAAGGCTTATCAATAAACTGCAGTCTTTGAGCTTGAGCTCACATATTGTTGAATGGATTAGGCAGTGGCTGAAGGACAGAAAACAGAGGGTTGTAGTCAATGGAGTATATTCAGACCATGGTATTGTTACCAGTGGGGTACCTCAGGGATCTGTTCTGGGACCCATATTGTTTAATATCTTTATCAGCGAAATTGCAGAAGGCCTCAATGGTAAGGTGTGTCTTTTTGCTGATGACACAAAGATTTGTAACAGGGTTGATGTTCCTGGAGGGATACACCAAATGGAAAAGGATTTAGGAAAACTAGAGGAATGGTCAAAAATCTGGCAACTAAAATTTAATGTCGATAAGTGCAAGATAATGCACCTGGGGCGTAAAAACCCAAGAGCAGAATATAAAATCGGTGATACAGTACTAACCTCAGTATCTGAGGAAAGGGATTTAGGGGTCATTATATCAGACTGACCTAAAGGTGGGCAGACAATGTCATAGAGCAGCAGGTAATGCCAGCAGAATGCTTGGGTGTATAGGGAGAGGCATTAACAGTAGAAAGAGGGAGGTGCTCATGCCGCTCTACAGAGCACTAGGGAGACCTCATTGGGAGTATTGTGTGCAGTACTGGAGACCATATCTGCAGAAGGATATTGAAACTTTGGAGAGAGTTCAGAGAAGAGCTACTAAACTAGTACATGGATTGCAGGACAAAACTTACCAGGAAAGGTTAAAGGACCTTAACATGTATAGCTTGGAAGCAAGAAGAGACAGAGGGGATATGATAGAAACTTTTAAATACATAAAGGGAATCATCACGGTAAAAGAGGAGAGAATATTTAAAAGAAGAAAAACTGCTACAAGAGGACATAGTTTTAAATTAGAGGGGCAAAGGTTTAAAAGTAACATCAGGAAGAATTACTTTACTGAGAGAGTAGTGGACGCATGGAATAGCCTTCCTGCAGAAGTGGTAGCTGCAAATACAGTGAAGGAGTTTAAGCATGCATGGGATAGGCATAAGGCCATCCTTCATATAAGATAGGGCCTGGGGCTATTCATAGTATTCAGTATATTGGGCAGACTAGATGGGCCAAATGGTTCTTATCTGCCGACACATTCTATGTTTCTATGTACGGTCCTGCCATTTGTGCAGTCACATCAATTATCGTTTCTGGGCAGCAGATTGTGCTGTCTGACTGTGGATCTGCTGCCCAGAAACAATGCAGCTGTATGGGGACGAGCGTTCACAATAGTGATCCCTCATCCTCATAGTGTGGAGGCGATCCAACAAGCAGCCGACTGGCAGGAAGGAACGCGTCGTTTCCAACAATCTGCTGGTCCTCGGTAGGTGAAAATTTACCTTTAACCCTATCAAGCCCGGGCCATTTTTCATTCTGCATTTTCATTTTTCACTCCCCGCCTTCCCATAGTCCTAACTTTTTTATTTTTCCGTTCACATAACCTTATGAGGGCTTATTTTTTGAGGGATAAGTTGTACTTTCTAATGACGCCATTTACGGTTGCATACCATGTAGTGGGAAAAAAAATCCAAATGGGGTAGAATTGGGAAAAAACATAATTCTGACAAAGGTTGTTTTTTGTTTTTTTATTATACTGTATACTATCAGGTAAAATTTAACTGTTATTTTCATTCTCAAGGTCAGTACGGTTCCAACGATACCACACTTGTATAATTTTTCTTGTGTTTTAATACTGAAAAAAAAAAAAACTTTGAGGGAGAAAAAAAAATGACCATATTCACCATATTCTGGCCCCTATAACTTTTTTGTAGTTACGGTATGTGTACGGGGCTGTGAGAGCTCATTTTTTGCGGGACCATCTGTTCTTTTTAGTGATACCAATTTGAAGTGTGTGCGACTTTTTGATCACTTTATAAAAAAAAATTCCCGTTAAGCCATTTGCCGTAAGCCCTTAATATTGTTACATTTTAATAGTATGGGCATTTTCGCATGCGGCGATGCCCATGTTCTTTATTTTTTTTTATTGGTTAAAGGGGTTTTCCAAGTTATATTTATTGATGACCTATCCTCAGGATAGGTCATCAATATCAGATCGGCGGGGGTCTGACACCCTGTACCCCCGCCGATCAGCTGTTTGAAGAGAAGGCGAGCGCCGTGCCAGCGCTGCCTCCTCTTCATTGGTTACATGCTGGCCGTTGCATCTGCAGCGGTGAGCAGGTGTAATTACACCCAAGCCGTTCCATTCATTTCAATTGGACGGCTCTGTAGTATACACTTGTATAGGAACGAGCCGTGCCATTGAAATGAATGGAGCGGCTTGGGTGTAATTACACCTGCTCACCGCTGCAGATGCAACGGCCAGCATGTAACCAATGAAGAGGAGGCAGCGCTGGCACGGCGCATGGCTTCTCTTCAAGCAGCTGATCGGCGGGGGTGCCAGGTGTCGGACCCCCGCCGATCTGATATTGATGACCTATCCTGAGGATAGGTCATCAATAAATATAACTTGGACAACCCCTTTAAGTATTTTTATTTTAAAGAAAGGAGGATGATTTGAAATTTTATGTTTTCTTATTTTTTTTTATATTTGTAAAAACTTTTTTTTAAGTCACCTTGGGTGACAATAAGGCCCCTTTTACACGAGCGAGTTTTCCGCGCGGGTGCAATGCGTGAGGACGCATTGCACCCGCACTGAATCCGGACCCATTCATTTCTATGGGGCTGTGCACATGAGCGGTGATTTTCACGCATCACTTCTGCGTTGCGTGAAAATCTCAGCATGCTCTATATTCTGCGTTTTATACGCAACGCAGTCCCCATAGAAGTGAATGGGGCTGCGGGAAAATCGCAAGCATCCGCAAGCAAGTGCGGATGCGTTGCGATTTTCCCGCATGGTTGCTTAGCAACGGGACCCGATCTCTATTATTTTCCCTTATAACATGGTTATAAGGGGAAATAATAGCATTCTTAATAAAGAATGCATAGTAAAATGAAGTGGAAGGGGTTAAAAATAATAAAGTTAACTTACCTAGCCACTTGATCGCGTAGTTGCGATCTCTCCTCTCTTTCCCAGCATCAGCTAAGATCTACAGGACCTGTGATGACGTCACATCACATGGTCCAATCACATGGTATATCACCATGGTAAGATGGACCATGTGATTGGACCATGTGATGTGACGTCATCACAGGTCCTTTAGTTGTTAGCTGATGCTGGGAAAGAGAAGACAGATCGCAACTACGCGATCAAGTGGCTAAGGTAAGTTAACTTTTATTATTTTCAACCCCTTCCTCTTCATTTTACTATGCATTCTTTATTAAGAATGCTATTATTTCCCCTTATAACCATGTTATAAGGGAAAAGAATAAATTCTCCAGAATACTCTACCCGAAACCGGACTTCAGTGATGAAGTCCGGCTTCGGGTTGGGTACTAAACATGGCGATTTTCTCCCGCGCGTGCAAAACGCATTACAAACGTTTGCACCCGTGCGGGAAAATCGCGCATATTCCCGCCTCTTATCCGGGCGTCAAACATCACGCCCGTGTGAAAGAGGCCTAACTGGCAATAATTAGATTGCCCATTGTATTCATTGATGTCTATATAGACATCAATGAATGCTTCATTTGCACTATACCAATACAATGCTGCCAACTAGTGGCATATATTGGTATATTCCTGAGATAGGCACTGAAGCTTGCTTGAGGCTTCGGGCTATTTCAGAGATGTAACAGGTTCCCCGATCTCAGCCGGGGAATGCTGTTACCAGAGTGAAAGCACGCGACTTCCGCTTCCGGACTGATCAGATGCTGTGGTCACATTTGACCACGGCATCTGAAGGGTACAATGTGCACGATCACATAGCAGAAACCCCACGGCTATGGTGCACGCTGCGTGCGAGCAGGCGCCACATTTAAGGACCGGCCCGATGACCTACATGTACGTCATCGGGTGTGAAAGGGTTAAAGTGGTTGTCCGGGTTCAGAGATGAACCTGTACATATCCCAATCTTCACCCCTCCGGCCCCCTGATATGAGAATCGGAGCAATTCAAAGGCATTTTTTGGACATCCAGTGATGTACCAGGCTCTCCATGGGGACTGCTAGGTGGAGGCTTCCCCCTAGCAGTGAGCCTGGTGAGGTGACCGGCACTAATGGGCTGGCTTCAGTGCTGCCCTAGCCTGTAAAACGGCTAGGGCAGCTCTAAAGCCCGCCCATCAGTGCAGGTGATGTCACCGGGAACACTGCTAGGTGGAAGGCTCCGCCTAGCAGTGTGCCAATGTAAACAAAAAAAAAAAACTTGCCCTGCGTGATTCAGCACAGGGCAAGGGACAGCATCGGAGCATAAAGTACTCCAATGCTCATGTCAGGAGGGGGGGGGGGGGGCGGAGGGGTGAAGATGGGGATATGTCCAGGTTCAGCTCTGAACCCGGACAACCCCTTTAAGGCTAGACATAGCAGTATACAGTAGAGGGACCTGGAGCTCCAAACACAGAGCACAGAAGGCTTATGAAGGCACAGGAAACAGAAAAGCGGACAGGGCCAAAAGTGCCAATAGTCGCCGCAGCTGACCGGTGGGGATGTCTGATCCCGGACCCCAGCAATCCGATACTGATGACCTATTCGACAGGCCCTTTAACACAGTGCAAGAACATAGACTTGGGGTACTAATGGATCTTCTTCAGGGCTCATTCACAAAACCGTATCCGTTTTTTGCGGACCGCAAATGGAGGATCTGCAAAGCTCGGACACCGGCTGTGTGCATTTGGCGGATCGGAAGATCTTTCTTCATGACAGAAATGCCTATTCTAGACGGCAAATACATACAATAGGACGCGTTCTATCATTTCTGCGGTTGCCGTGCAACTGACGTACGGGCTGTCCGCATCTTTTGCGGTCTATTGAAGCGAATGGCCCCACATTCAACCCACAAAATTGCTGAACAGATGAGGACAGAAATATACGGCAGTTGAATGGGCCCTTAGTGTGATAAGATGAAAAAATACCTGGTACTTACCTGTCATATCCCCGCTGCTCCGGTAGTCTCCAGCGGTCTTTGCCTAGTTTGCTGCAGTGATTATGTGGCGCATGACCACATGACAGCTGCAGCCAATCATTGGCTTCAATGTAGCGCAAAAAATCAAACAGGACTACAAGTAGCAGCACGCTAAAAGTTAGAAGCTCTTTGCGCACATTTTTGATCACTTTCGCGCAGAAGGCACACGTCCGATGATGTCACTGATTGGCTGCAGTGGTCATGGGATGTATGTGATGTCTGGCGGCGGTGGATTTCACAGGTGAGTATCGGTAATGATATAAAACCCCAGACAACACCTTCCTGGTTTGAAATGCAGATCTAAAAGGAACAGGGTCAAACAGAGACTTCAGCTCCCTGGAGAACCAAGCTTTTCTGGGCCCCCGGACACATACACTGTAAGGGCCACTACCCCATCCCCTCACTGAGGCGACCATGACACCCAGCACAGGGGCACAGCCCAGCAGCCCGCCGGCTGTCATCCCTGTCACTCACCTCTGCAGGAATTGGCACCTCCTCGGCGGCTGCTTTCAGCTCTAGCACAGAGTCTGTCTGTCTCTCGGTCAGCGGGGCCAGCGGCTCAGACCTCCGATCCCACAAGGCCAGCCTCTCCCGGGCCTCCAGTTCCTCTGCCCCTCCGCCCGCCGCCATCATCATCACTACTGCCCTGGAGTAGGGCAGCCACAGCAGCAGATTCTGTCAGATCCGCTTCCGGGATCCTGAAACCAGGCAACACAACCAAGAGGCGGGGTCACATGACCCGGAAAAGTTTACACGGAATGTACCACGCCCACGGGGGAAGAGAAGATCCAATAGGACGCGCGCCTCCCACCTGGCCGGTGACGTCACCGCTTCCACGCTCTCAATAGAGGCGGAGATTGGAGGCTTTAGCTTTCATTTTGCTGTGAAACTACAACTCCCAGAGTGCACTGACAGCCTGTGAGTTGTAGTTTTTGCCACAGCTAGAGAGCCAGCGTTTGCAGGAACCTGTAAATTCTGTCGGGGAAGGGCGAAGGGGCCCATAGGAATAGCTGCTCACAGAGACAGTAATGGAGCCGGATTAGAGTGGTTTAGGGGAGCGAGATGACGGCTGCTGTCTAATGAGACCGTAGTGGAAGTTTATGCAGATAAAAAACTGAACACCAATTTCACAGTACAAACCGCACAGGTGATGAAATGTATCTTAGACCTGATGAGTCTGGTGTACTTACCATGAAAATCCATGTCAGAAGGTCAATACCCATTAGATGTGTGTTAGTGGGGCTCACAAATGGTGGACCGAACCAGCTAATGTGCGTAGGGGCGTGCCAAGTGCAGATTTCAGTAAAAAGAAGAGAGGCATATTGGATTTTAAGATACCTGAAACTTTTGTTCTTAAAGGGGTTGTCTGGGTTCAGAGCTGAACCCGGATATACCCATAATTTCACCCAGGCAGCCCCCCTGACAAGAGCATCGGACTGATGCTCTCCCTTGCCCTGTGCTAGATTGCGCAGGGAAGGACTCTTTTTACAATAACACACTGCTGGACAGAGGCTTCCGCCCACCAATGTGTTCTGTGACGTCACCGGCTCACTGCTGGGGGGAAGCCTCCGCCTGGCAGCCCCGTGGAGAGCCCGGTTCGTCAACAGAACTCCAGAAAATGCCTTTGCCCTGTGCGATTCAGAGCAGGGCAAAGGAAACATCGGGGCATGAACTGCTAGGATGCTCCAGTGAGGGGGGCTGCCTGGGTGAAAATGAAGGTAGGTCCGGGTTCAGCTCTGAACCCCGACAACCCCTTTAAGGTCTCATGCACACAGCCTTATATATTTTTCAATCCGCAGAAAATATGGATGACGTCCGTGTGCATTCTGTATTTTGCCGGACGGAACAGCTGGCCCCTAATAGAACAGTCCTATCCTTGTCCGTAAGGTGGACAATAATAGGACTATTTTTTGTGAAACAGACACATATGGAAACGGAATCACAGAGAGTAACTTTAATTTTTTTTGTGGACCCATTGAAATGAATGGTTCCGCATAAGGTCCGAAAAAAACGGAGCGGACACAGAAAGTAAATATGTGCAGTGATCCACGTATGTGTTCTCCACAGACCGCACACATACCCGTTCATTTTAATGTGTGTATTCACACAGTGTTTTACCACGGTCTGTGGGTCCGTGTTTTGAGCACGGAAACATGCTTTATTTTGTCCCTTTTACGGATCAATTAAGCCCATTATAGTCTATGGGTCCGTGAAAACCCCAGATGCCATCCGTGTTTCAAGGATCATTAGGAAGAGATGCTTTGAAAATTATTTTTTAGCTATGCAGTCAGTGAAACACGGATAACACACAGACAGCAATAAACTGGCTCATGGACCAAATACGGATCCATCACGGACATCATCGTGGAGGCATCACTGACCACCTTTTCATGGATTTAGAGACGGGCATGTGTGATAACTTGTCTGATGCACATTGATACTCGAACTCTCATGCTCCAGAAAACAGCTCTGTATTGTTGGACTTATTCAACACTCCGTCCTGATGGATATTGGGTTATATACGCTTCATCTATGTCAAATGTAGATCTCTCTTGATTGTTTTACGTCCCCTGCGTGGGATCTACAACCATTGATGAATATTACCTCATGCCTTCTTGGTAAACTTCAATAAAACGAATAAAAAAAAAGACGGGCGTGTGACTGAGGCTTTAGGCTGGGGCTACACGGAGATCTTGACACCTGCTGCACGACCATAGATCGCTATGGAACAGTGCAAATGTTGAACCGTATGGGGCTGCAGTATGACTCCCAGATTAGCAAAAAAATCCTGCAGTGTTGGCATCTTTTGAGGCGCGCTGTGACCCAGTTCAGTAGCTCCAACCTGAGAACAAAATGGCCCTTGTTTCCTGACATCTGCCGTTCGGAGGCCCCCATGCCTCTTAGCTGATAGGCTGGTCCTGCCTCCATTTGCGGGTCTGACAACTTATCAGACAGAGGCCAAACGAGAGTTGTCCCACAAAAAATATTCTACAGTTTTCAAACCAGCCCCTGGATCTGAATACTTTTGTAACTGCATGTCATTTTAAAATTTAGTATAGCCAGTGAGTTATTTATTAAAATGTATCTGTATAGCGCCACCTGCTGTTTGTCTTTATTTCTGTTCTTTTATCCTTGTGATGGGGAAGAGAGCTGCAGCAGAATGGACACTCCCCTCGAGCTGCAGCAGAATGAACACACACCCTCAGCTGCCACAGAAAAGACACTCCCCTCGAGCTGCAGCAGAATGAACACACACCCTTAGCTGCCGTAGAAAGTAACACCCTTAGCTGCAGCAGAAAGGACACTCCCCTCGAGCTGCAGCAGAATGGACACGCCCCCTTAGCTGCAGCAGAAAAGACACTCCCCTTGACCTGCCAGCTTGATATAAATCTAGCAGAGCAATGAATGGGGAGATCTTGGGATCCATGTGAGGTACAGGGCTGGTTCTAGCTTTGATATAAAGAGCTTGTCATGTCCTATATGATGTCTGATTTTTTGTTCTTAAATTAATCATGGGAGAACGACTTTAATTATTGCTACTTATGCTGCTGTTTTAAGTTTCATACATTTGGTGGTGGGGGCCCACGATATTTTGCCATGGGGCCCAATGAATTCTAGTTAAGCCCCTGTCCAGCAGCAATTGTGAGCCTAGATTTTCCTTCACCTGGGACAAAGATCCAATTTGCTTCACTAATTTTGTGTCCAAATATCCTGGTCCCTAGCACCAGCAACGCCCTGTTATCCCCTTGCAATAGATCCGGCGACGGGGCGAAGGGGCAACCCTAGCATAGCGGGTGACGTTAGGGAGGCTCATCCCCGTTACGGCCTGCTATTGGCTGCTCCCCCTGATGACGGGGATATGCAGCCACGGCCATGCGGGGATCAGGAGCAACGTGGGTGCCGGGGAGCGAGGTAAGAATAATCTATATGAGTGGCCCGGGCATTGGGAGGCATGTTTTATAGGTTGGATAACCCCTTTAATTCTTCATGAATGTTCCTCTCGGAGGTGAGGGAATAAAACTTCATGTTTCTCAGCAATGCGGGCACACATGAACATGGGACCAACACAGATGCCTTCAGCCGCCAAGCGCACATGTAACAGGTCAGCCAGTGTCATAAGTACAGATCTGCTGACAGATGCGCTTTGAACATCTGATGATTTATTCCTCCTTTGGAAGAGAGAAATTGGACACTTGTAGATGGACGACCAGTTTCAGGCTATGTTCACACCATAACTGGACTTCACACATAACATACACGTTTGGGTAAATCTTTCCATAGGGACAAGACAAAATGGAAACCAGACAACCCCATCAAGAGATTAGGCCTATATGACACAATGTTCCAAGAGAATAAATACAAAAACACAATGATGTAAGGTGGAGTAAAAGAAAGATTTTATTTAAGGGGGGTGGGGTTAAGTTTTATTATTTTGAAATTGTTATTTATGTACATATATATATGTTTATCTAAATTATTTATCTTATACACTAAACCTCTTTATAGGCCATGTTGATCTAGACGTAGGAGAAAACCTCCGTGAGTCTTTCTCATATCAGTGGGGGAGAATCCTTCCGGATCCCAAATATGGGGATCAGAATAAATCCCAGGATCAAAGGCTGATACTTTACCTATGTGATATGGGGGAGGAGAGGGAGGGATGATTATACTATTTATTTTAAACTTCCTACTAACCTACTGTGTATGTGAATTAAAAATTATATATGTTAGTATTTTTTGGTATATATATTTGTTATATAGTGTATGTGTCACCTACATATATATCTTTTATACTAAGCCTATTAATAGGCCATGTTGATCCCAGTGGAAGGTGAAAACCGACTGTGAGGCCAATAGTCCTCATTTCGGGGGGGAAATTCCTTCCTGATTCCAAATGTGGCAATTACAATAAATCCCGGGATCAAAGGCTGATGCCTAACTTATATATGGAGAAAAAGTTTCAAAAATAACTATACTATTTATTTTATATTTTCCACTAATCTACTGTGTATATATTTTATTTTAATTTTTTCTATATGTATGTTAAATTATGTATGCATTACCTACATATATATCTTTTATACTAAGCTTCTTAATAGGCCATGTTGATCCAGTGGAAGGTGAAACCTCCCGTGAGGCCAGTAGTCCTCATATTGGGGAGGAAAATTCCTTCCTGATTCCAAATATGACAATCAGAAAAAATCCCAGGATCAAAGGCTAAGGGTACTTTCACACTTGCGGCAGGACGGATCCGGCAGGCTATTCAACTCCGCCCCATTATAGTCAATGGGGACGGAGCGGCAGCACGGCAGTGCATGGGCACTTGCGGCAGGACGGATCCGGCAGGCTAAATAGCCTGCCGGATCCGTCCTGCCGCAAGTGTGAAAGTACCCTGATACAGAACCTAACCTATGTGATATGGGAAATAGTAATTCAAAATGTTTTATACAAATGTTTTATAGTTGGTACTAATCTACTGTGTATATGTTTATGTGAACTATAAATTATATTTTATTTTTTATGTTTCTATATTTTTATGTCACTATTCATGTAGTTACAAATATTAAACCTATAGGCAGGCCATGTTGATCCGGAGGAAGGAGAAAACCCCCTGTAAGGAATAGAGTCAATAGACCAGTCTTCCTCATATCAGGGGGAAAAAATCCTTCCTGACCCCAAATATGGCGATCAGAATGGATCCCAGGATCAAAGGTCTAAACTTATGTGAATGGGTAAATGTTTTATATTTTATTTATCCAATATTTTTATATTTTATAGATTTGTAATAACCTAATATTTATGTCACTAAAAGTTTTTTTAATCTAGAAATATTTAGTTATTTATATTATGCTAATTACATGTGAGCTTCCTAATAACCTATTATACTAAACTTATTTAAGGCCGTGTAGATCCTGAGGAAGGCGAAAACCCCCTGTGAGGAATAAGCCAATTGTCCTCATATAAGGGGGAAAAATTCCTTCCCGACCCCAAATATGGCGATCAGAATAAATCCCAGGATCAATGGCCACTATCTTATGTGTGTATACTATGTGTCTATGTACGGGTACCTATACTTATCCTATAGTGTGGGTGATTGTGTGTGTGATGTGTGTGGTACTTACCAGGCCTGTGCTCAGGTGAGTTCAGGGATAATAGCTTCTCCGGGGTTTTCCTGTTCCTGAACTCACCAGATGGAAACTACGCACAGGCCACTCCCGGAAGCGTAGAGGATCTTCAGGCTGGACTTATGCCAGCCCAGGAGTGGAGGACATCAAGTCAAGTGCTTGGGGCAGCAACACGATGGCAAAGGTCCGGAATGAAGATGGTAAGGAGAGAGATGATTTTTTTTAAGGCAGCCTTGCATACATTGGCAGAGATATGAGGTCAGGAGGCATGAAGTTCTGGGCAGTAGGCACGGGTATATCCTGCAAGACATAAGAAATAGATGTCTCAAAATCTTATACTGGATATGCTGTTATCTAAGGAACGAAAGCCATTTAGTTATCAACCAATCAGAATATCTAATATTAGAGCTGACAGGTTTCCTTTGTGTTTAGTGGCGACTCACCAGATGGTCGTGGATTCCTTCACAGTCCAGATGTTCTCATCAACCTAAGAAGTAGAGACAAGGTCATTCACAGAGACAGAATAAAAGGACAATGATGCGGAACACAAGTAACAAAGAAAATCTGATAAAAGATATCCCCAGAAGAGGAGGATCTTACCGGGCCCAGCTTGATGACACATAGCTAAATTCGGCCACGGGGTGAAGGGCTCTCTTATCCTCCGGCCACTGCAGATGTTGCTTCTCCAGAACTGTCTCACGTGGTGTAAATGGTGGCTGTGCTCTCCTTTCCTCCAGTTCCTCCCAGCCGATGGTGGAAAAGAATGGATGCTCTTGGATGTTCCCGCACACACCCAAACGCTTCTCAGGATTCTGGCACAGCAGTTTTTTGACAAGATCTTTCAAGTCAGCATCAAACCAAGATGGAATATATGGCTTTTCACTGATGATAGCGTCCTGAGCCATTTTTCTGACAGGGCCGTTGTAAAATGGGGGGCATCCTGCCATTCTGCACACCACAATGCCCAGGCTCCACCAGTCAACTGCTGTGCCATATCCTATTTTGAGAAGCATCTCAGGGGCCATGTAATGGAAGGTTCCCACCGCTCCATAGATCTTATCAGAGGCGGTGACACCATCTTGGGCCAGCCCGAGGTCGATGATACGGATGTGGCCATCTTTATCCAACATGATGTTCTCCGGCTTTAGATCTCTGCAGAAAAAACAAGACAAAGAGTGAGAAATCTGCCCAGTGATAGAAGAGACCGGGGATAGATCACTGAAAGACCAAGAAGAATAGCTGTTCAGGAGTCCAGGAAAGCAAGGTGCATTATTTCCATCATGTAAAGAAGACAGAGAGATAGTTCTGCTTACCGGTGGATGATGTTACGTCCATGGAGGAACTGGAGGCCACATACCATCTCTGCTGTGTAGAATCTGATGGGGAGAACAGAGAGTAGTTTCAATGTCATGAATAATTTTTTTTTAACAATCCCCCAATATCATCGGTTGATGGGATACTGTGTGGTCACCCGCAGAGAAGAGACGCTATTAATGGCAGTAGTGGCAGTATTCTCTCCATTTTCTGCATTGTTTTAAATCTGACCTCCCACCTCAGTAGAGATTGATCCATTTTCCATCACCTGGGAAAGAGATTCGGCCTAGCACTATATGTAAATACCCTGACCATGGCAGGGTGACTTGCTGTCATCCAGCACCCACCATTCATCTAGCTACACCCCTGACCTCAGCTTTTATGACCTCTCTGGTCTATTTTTGGTGTTTCCCCTCTGTCTCACCTTACATTGCTGATGTCCATGCAGCCGCACATACTGATGAAATCATCCAGGCTGCCCCCGGACAGATACTCCGTAATGAAATACGCGCGCTCCTGAGACTGCTGTGCGGAATAGAGGTGGATTAGGAATGGGCAGTCTCTGGCCGCCAGGAGTATCCGCTTCTCTCTCATTATCGCATCTTCATTGTCCCCTTTTTTGGTGATCATTTTGATGGCCATGCAGGTGTTTTGGCCAGG